>OU342742.1:130025517-130625517 GCA_910589775.1 Avena eriantha
TTTCCACAAACCACACATGGATCAACCACTAGAGTCATTGCATATGTGTTATTTCCCAAACCACACATGGATCAACCACTAGAGTCATTGCATTGTGTGTTCTTATACTAGAACGAACACTAGAGTCATTGCATGTGTGTTCTTTTCACAATCCAACATGGATCAACCATAGAGTCATTGCATGTGTGTTCTTTTCACAATCCACACATGGATCACCACTAGAGTCATGCATGTGTGTTATTTCCACAAACAAACATGGATCAACCACTAGAGTCATTGCATGTGTGTTCTTTTCCACAAACCACACATGGATCAACCAGTGGTCATTGCATGTGTGTTCTTTCCACAAACCACACATGGATCAACCACTAGAGTCATTTGCATGTTTGTTCTTATACTAAACCACACATGGATCAACCACTAGAGTCATTGCATGTGTGTTCTTATACTAAAACCACAAACCAGTACTAGAGTCATTGCATGTGTGTTCTTTTCCACAAACCACACATGGATCCACCAGTGGTCATTGCATGTGTGTTCTTTCCCAAACCACACATGGATCAACCAGAGTCATTGCATGTGTGTTCTTTCCACAAACCACACATGGATCAACCTCCTAGTCATTGCATGTGTGTTCTTTTCCACAAACCACACATGGATCCACTAGAGTCATTGCATGTGTGTTCTTTTCCACAAACAACTTATGGATCAACAAGTGGTCATTGCATGTGTGTTCTTTCCACAAACCACATGTGGACCCATTACAGTTATTACATGTGTGTTATTTCCACAAACCACACATGGATCAACCTCCGAGTCATTGCATGTGTGTTCTTTTCCACAAACCACACATGGATCCACGGGACTCATTGCATGTGTGTTCTTTTCCACAAACAACTTATGGATCAACCAGTGGTCATTGCATGTGTCTTCTTTCCACAAACCACATGTGGACCCATTACAGTCATTGCATGTGTGTTATTTCCACAAACCACGCATGGATCAACTACTAAGTCATTGCATATGTGTTATTTCCACAAACCACACATGCATCAACCACTAGAGTCATTGCATGTGTGTTCTTATACTAAAACCAACACTAGAGTCCTTGCAGGTGTGTTCTTTTCACAAACCACACATCGATCAACCACTAGAGTCGTTGCATGTGTGTTTTTTCCACAAACAAACATGGATCAACCACTAGAGTCATTGCATGTGTGTTCTTTTCCACAAACCACACATGGATCCACCAGTGGTCATTGCATGTGTGTTCTTTCCACAAACCACACATGGATCAACCACTAGAGTCATTGCATGTGTGTTATTTCCACAGACCACACATGGATCAACCACTAGAGTCATTGCATGTTTGTTCTTATACTAAAACCACAACCAGTACTAGAGTCATTGCATGTGTGTTGTTTTCCACAAACCACACATGGATCCACCAGTGGTCATTGCATGTGTGTTCTTTCCACAAACCACACATGGATCAACCATAGTCATTGCATGTGTTTTCTTTCCACAAACCACACATGGATCAACCACTAGAGTCATTGCATGTTTGTTCTTATACTAAAACCACAAACCAGCACTAGAGTAATTGCATGTGTGTTCTTTTCCACAAACCACATATGGATCCACCAGTGGTCATTGCATGTGTGTTATTTCCGCAGACCACATATGGATCAACCAGAGTCATTGCATGTGTGTTCTTTCCACAAACCACACATGGATCAACCACTAGAGTCATTGCAGGTGTGTTCTTTTCCACAAACAACTTATGGATCAACCAGTGGTCATTGCATGTGTGTTCTTTCCACAAACCACATGTGGACCCATTATAGTTATTGCATGTGTGTTATTTCCACAAACCACACATGGATCAACCACTAGAGTCATTGCATATGTGTTATTTCCCACAAACCAAACATGGATCAACCACTAGAGTCATTGCATGTGTGTTCTTATACTAAAACCAACACTAGAGTCATTGCATGTGTGTTCCTTTCACAAACCACACATGGATCAACCACTAGAGTCATTGCATGTGTGTTATTTCCACAAACAAACATGGATCAACCACTAGAGTCATTGCATGTGTGTTCTTTTCCACAAACCACACATGGATCCACCAGTGGTCATTGCATGTGTGTTCTTTCCACAAACCACATATGGATCAACCACTAGTCATTCCATGTGTGTTCTTTCCACAAACCACGCATGGATAAACCACTAGAGTCATTGCATGTTTGTTCTTATACTAGAACCACAAACCAGCACTAGTCATTGCATGTGTGTTCTTTTCCACAAACCACACATGGATCCACCACTAGAGTCATTGCATGTGTGTTCTTTCCACAAACCACATATGGATCAACCAGAGTCATTGCATGTGTGTTCCTTCCACAAACCACACATGTGGACCCACTAGAGTCATTGCATGTGTGTTCTTTCCACAAACCACACATGTGGATCAACCAGAGTCATTGCATGTGTGTTCTTTCCACAAACCACACATGGATCAACCACTAGAGTCATTGCATGTTTGTTCTTATACTAAAACCACAAACCAGCACTAGAGTCATTGCATGTGTGTTCTTTTCCACAAACCAGACATGGATCCACTAGACTCGTTGCATGTGTGTTCTTTTCCACAAAGCACTTATGGATCAACCAGTGGTCATTGCATGTGTGTTCTTTCCACAAACCACATGTGGACCCATTACAGTCATTGCATGTGTCTTATTTCCACAAACCACACATGGATCAACCACTAGAGTCATTGCATATGTGTTATTTTCACAAACCACACATGGATCTACCACTAGAGTCATTGCATGTGTGTTCTTATACTAAAACCAACACTAGAGTCATTGCATGTGTGTTCTTTCCACAAACCACAGATGATCAACCACTAGAGTCATTGCATGTTTGTTATTTCCACAAACAAACATGGATCAACCACTAGAGTCATTGCATGTGTGTTCTTTTCCACAAACCACACATGGATCCACCAGTGGTCATTGCATGTGTGTTCTTTCCACAAACCACACATGGATCAACCACTAGAGTCATTGCATGTTTGTTCTTATACTAAAACCACACATTGATCAACCACTAGAGTCATTGCATGTGTGTTCTTGTACTAAAACCACAAACCAGTACTAGAGTCATTCCATGTGTGTTCTTTTCCACAAACCACACATGGATCCACCAGTGGTCATTGCATGTGTGTTCTTTCCACAAACCACACATGGATCAACCAGAGTCATTGCATGTGTGTTCTTTTCCACAAACCACAAATGGATCCACTAGACTCATTGCATGTGTGCTCTTTTCCACAAACAACTTATGGATCAACAAGTGGTTATTGCATGTGTGTTCTTTCCACAAACCACATGTGGACCCATTACAGTTATTGCATGTGTGTTATTTCCACAAACCACACATGGATCAACCTCCGAGTCATTGCATGTGTGTTCTTTTCCACAAACCACACATGCATCCACTAGACTAATTGCATGTGTGTTCTTTTCCACAAACCACATGTGGACCCATTACAGTCATTGCATGTGTGTTATTTCCACAAACCACACATGGATCAACCACTAAAGTCATTGCATATTTGTTATTTCCACAAACCACACATGGGTCAACCACTAGAGTCATTGTATGTGTGTTCTTATACTAAAACCAACACTAGAGTCATTGCAGGTGCGTTCTTTTCACAAACCACACATGGATCAACCACTAGAGTCATTGCATGTGTGTTATTTCCACACAAAAACATGGATCAACCACTAGAGTCATTGCAGGTGTGTTAATTTCCACAAACCACACATGGATCAACCACTAGAGTCATTGCATGTGTGTTATTTCCACAGACCACACATGGATCAACCACTAGAGTCATTGCATGGGTGTTCTTTCCACAAACCACACATGTGGACCCACTAGAGTCATTGTATGTGTGTTATTTCCACAAACCACACATGGATAAACCTCTAGAGTCATTGCATATGTGTTATTTCCACAAACCACACATGGATCAACCACTAGAGTCATTGCATGTGTGTTCTTATACTAAAACCAACACTAGAGTCATTGCATGTGTGTTTACAAACCACACATGGATCAAACAATAGAGTCATTCTATGTGTGTTATTTCCACAAACAAACATGGATCAACCACTAGAGTCATTGCATGTGTGGTATTTTCCACAAACCACACATGGATCCACCAGTGGTAATTGTTCTTTCCACAAACCACACATGGATCAACCACTAGAGTCATTGCATGTGTGTTCTTTCCGCAAACCACACATGGATCAACCACTAGAGTCATTGCGTGTGTGTTATTTCCACAAACAAACATGGATCAACCACTAGAGTCATTGGATCTGTGTTCTTTTCCACAAACCACACACGGATCCACCAGCGGTCATTGCATGTGTGTTCTTTCCACAAACCACACATGGATCAACCACTAGAGTCATTGCATGTGTGTTCTTTCCAGAAACCACACATGGATCAACCACTAGAGCCATTGCATGTGTGTTCTTATACTAAAACCAACACTAGAGTCATTGCATGTGTGTTTTTTCACAAACCACACATGGATCAACCACTAGAGTCATTGCATGTGTGTTATTTCCACAAACAAACATGGATCAACCACTAGAGTCATTGCATGTGTGTTCTTTTCCACCAACCACACATGGATCCACCAGTGGTCATTGCATGTGTGTTCTTTCCAGAAACCACACATGGATCAACCACTAGAGTCATTGCATGTGTGTTCTTTCCACAAACCACACATGGATCAACCACTAGAGTCATTGCATGTGTGTTATTTCCACAAACAAACATGGATCAACCACTAGAGTCATTGCATGTGTGTTCTTTTCCACGAACCACACATGGATCCACCAGTGGTCATTGCATGTGTGTTCTTTCCACAAACCACATATGGATCAACCACTAGTCATTGCATGTGTGTTCTTTCCACAAACCACACATGGATCAACCACTACAGTCAATACTAAAACCACAAACGAGCACTAGAGTCATTGCATGTGTGTTCTTTTCCACAAACTACACATGGATCCCCCACTAGAGTCATTGCATGTGTGTTCTTTCAACAAACCACATGTGGATCAACCAGAGTCATTGCATGTGTGTCCACAAACCACACATGTGGACCCACTAGAGTCATTGCATGTGTGTCCTTTCCACAAACCACACATGTGGATCAACCAGAGTCATTGCATGTGTGTTCTTTCCACAAACCACACATGGATCAACCACTAGAGTCATTGCATGTTTGTTCTTATACTAAAACCACAAACCAGCACTAGAGTCATTGCATGTGTTTTCGTTTCCACAAACCACACATGGATCAACCAGTGGTCATTGCATGTGTGTTCTTTTCCACAAACCACATGTGGACCCATTACAGTCATTGCATGTGTGTTCTTTCCACAGACCACATATGGATCAACCAGAGTCATTGCATGTGTGTTCTTTCCACAAACCACACATGGATCTACCACTAGAGTCATTGCATGTTTGTTCTTATACTAAAACCACAAACCAGCACTAGAGTCATTGCATGTGTGTTCTTTTACACAAACCACACATGGATCCACTAGACTCATTGCATGTGTGTTCTTTTCCACAAACAACTTATGGATCAACCAGTGGTTATTGCATGTGTGTTCTTTCCACAAACCACATGTGGACCCATTATAGTCATTGCATGTGTGTTATTTCCACAGACCACACATGGATCAACCACTAGAGTCATTGCATATGTTCTATTTCCACAAACCACACATGGATCAACCACTAGAGTCATTGCATGTGTGTTCTTATACTAAAACCAACACTAGAGTCATTGCATTTGTGTTCTTTTCACAAACCACACATGGATCAACCACTAGAGTCATTTCATGTGTGCTATTTCCACAAACAAACATGGATCAACCACTAGAGTCATTGCATGTGTGTTCTTTTCCACAAACCACACATGGATCCACCAGTGGTCATTGCATGTGTGTTCTTTCCACAAACCACAAATGGATCAACCACTAGAGTCATTGCATGTTTGTTCTTATACTAAAACCACAAACCAGCACTAGAGTCATTGCATGTGTTTTCTTTTCCACAAACGACACATGGATCCACCAGTGGTCATTGCATGTGTGTTATTTCCACAGACCACATATGGATCAACCAGAGTCATTGCATGTGTGTTCTTTCCACAAACCACACATGGATCAACCACTCGAGTTATTGCATGTTTGTTATTTCCACAAACCACACATGGATCAACCACTAGAGTCATTGCATGTGTGTTATTTTCACAAACCACACATGGATCCATTTGAGTCATTTCATGCTTGTTCTTATACTAAAACTAGCACTGCTTCCCAATGGATCCACCGTTAGACCGAGTCTTCTAGAAGGCACGCCATAACACAGTTGTTCTCCTTGACGATTGTTACATACCGTTCGATTGGGGCGCTTGGACTATTGGGATGGTCTTTGTGAGAGCGATCCTCGAGAAGGTTGTTCTGTGGCATGATTGGGCATGCTTGCTCTGGACAAACTGGCATGTTGCGAGTGTTACGACTCACGAGTTCAGTGGGCCATATCCCAGTGTCACGTCCCCTTTACTTCTCTTCCTCCCCGTACTTCTCTTCCTTCCCCTCGAAGCCACTTTCCCCACTTCACATCCATCCTGCCGTAGCCGCAAGCCGACGACATCCGCCAATTCTCCGGTCGCTGCCCGACGCCCCGGGACGTGGAGTATGTGGACCTAAGGTCGATCCTATGCGTGCCATCTCAGTACCTTGTCAGTGCTGGACCGAACAGGTAGATGCATTTCTACATTTGTATCGAGAAGACCGACAGACAAATGTAGTACTTGTGTTGTCGTTACTGTTAGCCTTAAGCGATGCTTCTCACGTGCTTAGAGCATACGTGTTGTGCGAATGTACCCCAGTTGTAGTTTTCAGTACTCCTTAATACTTCGACGAGTTATTATATTGGTCCAATCAGCTTGTTGTTGTCATGTTGCAAAGTCCGCTTGCTCTGGACAGACTGGCAATATCGTGTGCTCCCGCTCCCGCATGTCAGTGTCACGTGTTCCGAGGGCCCACCTGCCAGTGTCCTTCCCCTAGAAGCCACTATCCCAACTTCTCTTCCATCCTGCCACTCCCGTCCGATGGTTGTAATCTGATGATTTTCGTTGGATTGTTTACAAGTAATCTACGTTGATAACGCAACATGCAAATGGCACAGACACAATTTCTAAAGTGGAAGCACTCACCGGCTGCTATTGCAGACATTTCTTAATATAGCTCGACAAACACATTATAATAAGTGTACTCGCATTAAACACAACCGAAATTGCAACCATCCTAAACAACATCTAAACCCACATCACACAGCTGTCGTCAGAGTCCACCTCGATTGGTGACACCGTCGTGCCTTTCCCAGCGACATCCACTCCTGCTCGTGGCTTGCCCTTCGCCAAGGAGGCAACATTGGCGTTCTGCACAGCTTCGTCCCCGTCGCCCTCCACATCGGAATCGACAATGACGAAGGTGACGGGGTTGGCGTGGACCGAGCGCCGTCGCGCCTGGCGGCTCCTGCTCGAGCTCGACGCTGCATCAGTCCTTCTATAGGTAGGAAGGGCCGAGCTCGCATACGTAGCGTCGTCGCTCCTCTCAAGAAACCATGTCCATTTGATACTGCAACGGTAGGATCTTGGGGTGGATCCTCCGTGGCGAGCCCTACCGGAAGCGGCGGAGCGGATGGATCTGCCGGCGCGAGCCATGACAAGTTCCTAGGAGGGAGTAAGATTGTGGGCTAGGCGTGTCTGGTTCCTGAGCAAGACCTCCAGTGATATGTACGTGGGCAAGGTACCAAAAAATTTCGTCCAATGCGCGCGACAAGGCTTTTGAACCACGAAGGCGCGAGTTTCTTTTGACAAGTCCACACGCTAGGTCCCCCACCTGTCAGCCAAATATGGACGGTAGGATTCTGCCCAAGTTATTAAGTAGGGATAAATCACGCTTCACCACTACCCTGACATCCAAAGGCTCCTCTTTCTTCTGCTCTCGCTCCCCTCGTTCATGGCTCACAGCTTGTGCAGTTCATCTCGGGCGGAATCAGGGTCGGCTCAACGCCGTCAGGCGGGTGCCCCCATCAGGTACCGGAGGGCGCCTACGATTACTACCCCGATATGCTGTGTTTGTGTGGTGAGAAGATGCCGAGATGGATTTCATGGACCGACGAAAATACTGCAGGAAAATTCAGCAACTACAGCATCAGAGCGGTAAGTTCCTACTTTAGGTACAATGGTAACCCGGATCTGGAAAGCGTAATGTAATTCTTTTTTTGTTTCCTTCGATCTACTACGCAGGAAGGGAGGGGGACTAGCTGTGACAAGTTTGAGTGGATTGAAAAGCCACTGACAGGTTTTCACAAAGAGCTTGTTCAGGATCTGTGTGATGCTGTGTGGGACAAGAAAGAGGAGATTCATGCGATGGAGCGAGAGATCCGGGAGCTTCGCCAGGTGCAGGGGAGGCAGGGGCAGGGAGGTGGTGAGTCAGACGGGCTCAAGATTAGGCCAGATAGTGGACACAATTTCCTCATTATCTGGGCATTATCTGTTGCATTTGCAGTTTATGTTGCCATGTCGTTGTCCAGCAGCTGAAATAAGTTGCTGCTTCGTGGAGTGTAGCGGCCAGCTTCAGAAATTGTTTTCTAGCCCAGAAACTTCTCATAAGTGTAATGCCAACAACAGGGATTCATTAAGCGCCTATAAATAAATCATGTATGTGCCACTAACACCCATCGATTTTGGAGAGGATTTAACCGCTCAGCTATCGCGATTGTTCAGATAGTAGTGGCACAGTCACAGTTTTGGATTCAACTAGTGGCCTCGGCCGTATCAAATCCTAAAGTCGTGATACATTTTACTCCGAGTACGAGAGGCAGATTGTTTCACCCGACAAGTTCCACGCACACAGCTCCAGAGTTTAACCGAACTACATATATAGGTTCAAGTTCAATACATCATTAGGCTGCTACACTACTAGCCCTCTTTCTCTGCTTGGGTGCCAACTTTCTTCCTCTTTCCTTCACATCCACTGGCTTCTTCATCTCCTGCCTTATTCCTCTTCCTAGGTGCCAATTTTCTTACCTTCACGTACCCTGCATCTCCGGGCCGAGGGAAGTCAGGCCAATCAGCACCAGAATCTTGTCCGGCATCATCACTTCACTCGTTTTGGTTTTCTTCCCGCAGCAAAATCACTGAGTCGGCTGTCTTGTTTCTTACCTTGCGCTTCCTGTAAAAAAACAGTACATGGATTACTACCTTATATCTACAGACTATAAACAATTTTTTTGTGTGAATGTACCATCTCATACCTAGGTTTGGGAGCATTAAGGGGACATCCAGCTGCTCTATGGCCTATAAGATGGCAGGTCTTGCATCTGTTTTTGCCCTTCTTTGTAGCACAGAAAGCCGAACCCTTCTTCTCGAGAAAATTCTTAAACCTATTCACCTGGGTCTTCCTCTGCCCCTTTTTGTAACTGGCTGGCAAAGCTCGAAAGATAGTTGGACTTGAGGCCACTGAGATGGGTCTGTACATGGCTTGACGGATCCAGCGTACGCAGCTCTAAACTTTTCCATAGAGTAGTAGTCTGACAAATACTGATCCAAATGTGGTAGAGGTCTTTTCTTCACCAAGAAGGCCAAGGCGTGGTCGCAAGGTTTCCCGGTATGCTTCCACTCTAAGCAGGTGCATTCTCGCAGCTGGATGTTCACAACATCCCTTTTGCCACTCTTGGACATATCGACCACCTCACAGCTTCTGTTGGTTGACGGGAGAACCTTAAGATGAGCAAGTCCTCAGCTTTTCTTGTGCAGTTGATGTACAACTGGCGGTAGCATATGTCCTCTAAGTCTCCTACCGATCTCTCTCCTTATATTTAACAGCTTCATGATCATACCACGTATGCTGTCCATCAAGATATGAACAGGACGCACTTTTATGTCCTTCATCCAGTTATTCAGGCATTCTGCAAGGTTGTTGTTTATGTAATCAACTTTGATGTCAGGGTTGAATTGACTCCTCTTCCATAGCTGCGAATGATGGATGGCTAAGTACTCTGGAAGTTCAGGGGCTTCGGCAAAAATCTTGCTCATGAAATAATCGTTGCTACTAGGTTTGTAAACTCTAGCAGCAGGAAACATGTAACGAAATACGCTGCCTGTGTAGTGTGAGTACAAGTTGAGCATCATATGGGCATGGCATTCTCTACCTTCAGCTCGCGGGAACACCTCCTTCACTGCATTCGTGAGCCCTTTGCATGCATCCGTGGATATAGCCAATGGATCCATGTGGCCTATTGATCTCCTGAGCTGCCTCATAAACCAGACCTAGTTTTCCTCCGTTTCTGTTTCAAACAGCCCGAATGCCACTGGGAACATCCAGTTGTGACCATCAAGTGCTGTGGTAGATGGCAGGCAGCCTTTCCATTTGCCAGTTAGGACAGTGTTGTCTACACTCAGATACGGCCTACAGCCGCCCTTGAATCCATTGATGCAAGGTTTAAGCCCCATGAAAAATCTTTTGAAATATATTTTACCACCTTCTGATTCGGTGTCAATCTCCGCAACACTCCCCGGACACCTAGCTTGTACCTCCGCCTTGAAGTTGTATAGCATCTTGGAGCTATTGGTCCAATCCCCGTGCAAGACCCCCAGAGCTTTCTCTTTACCTTTCCAAACCGTGTAATACGGAAGGACAATGTTGTATTTAGAACCGAGGCTAGTCTGAATATTCTTCGTGGTCTCCTTAGGGTTATCCTTTAGTATGGACATAGATTGCATAGCCACCCACTCCGTCTCAACCATTGAGGATTTCAGTTTGCTTCCTGTCGGACACATGTGTGCAGGGCCCATTCTGTTCACCTGCAACACAGATTCATTTAAAAGATAAGCGGAGTCGACTAGTTGCTAGAAAGATATCGCACATCAATTGTAGTTATAGAGTGAAAAGAGAGAGAAAGAGAGTTCTAATGGTTTGCTGCATTCATTGCCCCAATACCCTAATTGCAGTCGACGCAGGTAAGGATCTTGCTGTGATCCTCCATGGACAATGTACCTCGGCCCGTCCATTCATCCACGTTAACTTGCAAATGGCCTCATACCTCTCGGTAGACTTCTTCACTTGATAAACGACGAACTCCCCCTTGATACAAAAATGCCGGAACAACATCCTGAACTCATGCATGCTCCTGAACTCGGTGCCGATCGAAATTATAGGATACTCGTGGTCATGTTTCATTTCTTCTACTTCAACACCCAAATCATCGACTGGAATACCAGCCTCATCTTTAAGTTTCTCGTCTATTTCATCATCACCAGATTCTTGATCCTCTACAGTGCCTGCTTCTTCATCTGATTCAGCATCTTCGCCATCGTCTCTAATGCCTAGTACTGCACACATCATATTGACTCCCATGGGTGGGGCTGCACCATCGTCTCCACCCGGATGGACAGGAACATTGCCCCAGTCCACCTCACCGACAACTTTGTTTTCTCCAAGACACTCGGTTGGTTGTGCTGCAACCACATGGGGTGGTCTTACGTTTGCACGCATCCCAGGTACCTCAGTGGACAAACAGCTGTCAGAATCAATTTCATCTTGAGTGTATAGAACCCTCTTGCTCTTCCTGTGTACATCCTCCTTCCTGATGTAATCTTTCCTGATGGCATCAGTAGGGCTTGACATCCGCGTTCCATTCCCCATCGAACTAGGCCTTTTACTGCCGCTCTTGGGTGTCATCTCCTTACTGCCTCCCCTCACGGGTGTTGGCTCCAGGGTGCTGGCATTATTGCCCGACCTCTGCGGCGTGTTCTTCTTTGACTTAGCCCTTTTGCTGCTACTATTGGGCGTGTTCTCCTTCGTGCTGGCATTATTGCCTGACCCCAGCGGGGTGTTCCGCTCCAAATTAGCCCTTTTGCTGCTACTATTGGGCATGTTCTCCTTCGTGCTGGCATAATTCCCTGACAGCGGCGTGTTCCGCTCCAAATTAGTGTTTTTTTCTGCTCCCACTAGGTGTGGTAGCCTCTGTGCTGGCCATCTTCGCCTCTTTGCTACCACTCCTGCGAGTGTTCACCACCATGCTAGCCCTCTTAGCGTTTTTGCTGCTACCGTTCGGTGTGGCATTTTGACTGGATCTCAGGGGTGTACTCTGCGGCGTGGTGCCTTTTGTCGTGCGACTCTTGGGCGTCCTCTTCTCTGGCGTGGTCTCCTTGGTGACGTTCTTCTTCGGGGTGCCCTTTTTGGGGATGCTCTTCCTGCTCCTCTCTATGACGCTCCTCTGTAAGACTCTCCTCTGTTCGTAGCTACCCTCAGTCGCACCAGCCCCAGTGATGCCATGGATCAGGTCATGCATGCCTTCTAAAAGTCCATCATCTCTATTGTCGAGTTCCAATTCCTCTCCAACCGTGAGCACTACCAAGTTGAAGTAAACTTCACCTCTATAATGTTTCCTTGTAAACGGTACGACTAAATCCCTGGTATCTTTCACTTCGATAGGCTTTTTGCTCCTATAACCATAATATAACAAACGTGCTTCCTGGGAGGACCCCCACAGCACCTTCACACGTAACGATGCCATCAGGTCAGATAACTCTACCACTTTAGGGTTGTATCTGCCAAGGATTACATCAAACTCGTCATAGATTTTTTTTTGTGACATCATCTAATTTTGCAGTATAATCCGCGACACCGACATGAACGATTACTTTGCCATCATCAGGTTCTTCAGGATAGAAACCTCCGAGAGGTTCGAGAGATGGAGCGGCACCATCAGACCCAGCCCCAATGCCACCGCCGCCATCACCAGCGTCATCGTTAGCTGGATCAACCTCGGTGGAAGTACCATGACCAGGAGCAAGGCGAGGGCCCTTAGCAGCGGGAGCTACATTACATGGTGGACAGGTAAGGCCCCTTCTAACGGCAGCCACAATAGGATCAGCTGCTGCCATGCCACCTCAACGATCAGGATCAGTTCCCACAACAGAAGTGTTTCGAGTGCTAGCAGAGTCCGGACCATGATCTGGCTTCAGACCAGCAGCTCGCTGAACCCGAGCATGGGTTCGAGGAGGAGAGAATGGTTCAGTCTTTGCAACAACAGTGGGGTAGCCGTCGGAAGCCATAGTTGGCTCAACAGCGGAAGGGATTGGGTCAACAGCGTCTAGATCAACAACAACACGAGGACGACCAGTACCAGCAGATTCCAGAGCATGGGTTCGCACAACTTGAGGACGGTTTCGAGGAGGAGCAGCACACAAGGCGGCGGTCTTGGCAACAACAGCGGGGCAGCCTCCGGACGCCTTAGTTTGCTCAACAGCGGCATGGATTGGGTGAGCAGCAGCCGCAGCAACACAGGCACGAGGAAGGGGACGACCAGTACCAGCAGATTCCAGAGCCGAGTTTTCCACAACGGCAATATGGGGACTCCTACGAGGAGGTTGCCTGATAGAAGCATGTCGCGGACGAGGAACCACATTTTGCTCAACAACAGCAGGGGTTCAAGTTAGACCTCCATGTCCAATAATAGCTGGGCGACTCCCAGTAGCAGAAGCTTCCTCATCCACTATCTTACACACCAGCATAACCACGCGAAGCCTAACATGCTATTTAATCAACCCAATTAGCTGAATGTCACGCGCTATAGGAACCTTGAAGCCTCGTTCATCAAGGAGGCTGAACCGTGCAGTCTGCTCTGGCCTCATTTCAGCAAGTTCATGCACAGCAGCAACCAAACCAGGGATAGTGCATAACTGCACAGGCGCTACTTCCATCTTCAGATTCTGAGCCTCTTTCCACGTGCTCTTCCCATGTGCTAATTTAATGAGGTAGCCGTAGATGGTGACCAGAACCGTGTAGTTGGGTTCAGCGGAGATCCTAGTTGACAGAAAATTGGAGACAAAAGATAAGAATTGTTTGTCAGCATCGTGCTAGCAAACAATTCTATGTTCGATATATCTCTGTAATGCCAATAGCCAGCTAGCAGTTATAGGTAGTGCGAATAGCAAAGAGAAGAGTAGCTCACCCGAAATTAGCCAGAAGTACTTCTTCATCGGCAAATGGATCTGCCATCCTCCGCGCTTCTCAGCTCGTCGGTAGTAGAGGCGGGCTAGATCGTCGCAACGGCTGGCACGACATTCGGCATTAGAGCTCGGTAGCAGCGAGTAGGCACAGCAACTTGGTGCCGTAAGTCAAATGCCCGAAGAGATCATTCTGGTTGGAGAGGGGATTTCGACGCCGCCGGTGCTAGGGTTCATGCGAAAGGAGGAAGGGAGTGGATTTGTGAATTTGGTCAACGCACGATGCTCGTTTAGTATCTCGTTTCGCCTACGTGGTTGCCGCGTTGGTGCCTGCGTCATGGACAGATAACCGACATGTGGGTCCCGACCATCTACTTCACGGGGCAGTTTCACGGCATGTTTGGATTTGGCAGGGGTGAGACGAGTTTGCCTCGAAATGGCCCCTCTCGGTAGTTGGCGGCCCAACTTTTCGAAACGCGGTAATTTCAGGCAACTTAGGTACCACCATGCGTTGGCCTGCCAACTTTGGTACCGCAGACGAACAACCCCCTCCCCCCCTCTCCCTGGCACCGCCGCCGCCATAGGTGTCGCTGGGCAAAGGCCCATGGGCGCGGTGGTGGCGGCGGCGGTTTCCCTCTGGCCGGCAGCTGGTAGAGGTGGCGGCGGCTCCTCCTCTTCATCTCCAATGGTAGTGGTGCAGGTGGCAGTGACCTGGACGTCCACGGTCGGCGGCGGGGCTGGTAGGGGCGGCGGATCGGATCAGATCTAGGTTCGTTGGACCTAGATTGGCCATGGAATCTGCTCAGCTACTATTTCCCGTTGACGATGTGGATGGATCCCTGGGCTACTTTCGCATGACTGAGGGCGTCCTGGGCAGCACCTCCGGGCATGGTGGCGGCGGTCGTCTTCTTCGCCGGAGATGGTCGACCAGTTTGTGGCTGGGTGTGGTGCATACCACATCTCAGCCCCGGAAGCGAGTTGGGGCGGCGTGGTTGCCGGTGAAAACCGGGCTGGGACTCTGGTCAAGGCGGGCGAAGGTGGCGCTCTCGCGTCGTAACCTTGTTGAGGGCATTCTCCTACAACTATCTTCTACCCACTCATGTCGCTCCGGGGGAAACCCTAAGATCTTCAGATCGGACGATGGCGGCGCTGCGGTGTCACGATCCCTCTTGGGGGCATCGCGCCGGATGGCAGAGGTGGGAGGTGGAGCGTCTTCATCTTGCACGGAGTCTTCGGCGGAGATGTTAAGTCATGCATAGCCGCCAGGTGATACGCTATGTCATGCCTAGTTTGGTAGGTGCTACGCATGACGAATCATCCGGGGGTTTCTAGCTGCGTCGGTTGACGGGACTCGACGGCATGGTGAGGAAGGGTCTCGGCGGCGACCGCACGTGTATCTGATGGACGCGTGCAGGGTGGTGGCATTGTTTGGCATCTTGGTGGCATTGACAGCAGGCCTGATAAGGGAATTATTTTGATCTTTCTAAAGATGGGTTGGCAGAAGATAGCGGCAGCAAAAGATTGAGCGTGCACGATGATGTGCGTTTCGGATTAGCTGGACCGGTTTGTGCTCCTGACCGACCGTGGGGCAGCTTTCGGACCTCCGGTATGTTGATGATGTGCGTTGGTGTGTGGTTAGAGTGTTCTAACATGGCCACCCCCTTCATCAAGTTGGTTTAGAGAGGTGGCTTCAATTGATCTTTGTATTCTCTTTGTAAGGTTTCGTTGAATAATAAATAGAGGAGTGCTTCAGTGCGCACCGTCATTTAGGAGGAAGTCCGAACTGCTAGGGGCATTTTAGTCCGGAGCGATTTGTTGGCTTCGTTTTTTTTGTCCCAGGCAGAACCCATATCCAAGCCCAGTATAGTCTCGTATCTGTATATAGGGACCAACGACGCCGTACGGCACGACCCCACGTGGGGTCCACCTAGACCTAATCACCGAGATTAGCTCCCACATCCATGCATGCACCATTGTTCGGCGTAACTGAAGCTTTCTCTTCTCTGTCGCCTAGTAAAACTTGGTCGCTCGTACCCGCGGATCTGCTTCCCCTCAGCGCCGCCGATCTACCCTGCGTCCACCGCCGCAGATCCTCGCGTCCGCCGTTGCAGATCCTCGCGTCCACCGCCGCAGATCCTTGAAGGTAGAAGGCGCGCCAACGGCTCGGCGTCTTCGTCACTAGGGTTTCTAATCCAAATCGTCGGCTTTATCTTCCGATCTTATAAGTCCCCATGATCATGCTTCGTCTCTAGCAATTGTTAGATACACATAGCATTGGTGATTCTAACAATATGCGCAATCACTGATAGAGGAGATGGAGGACTCTAGATCTAGTATGAAAGATGATCAAATCGGGCATGTCGGTGATGATTCCATATCCGCCAATACGCATCCCGAAGATGGCTGGAGCAAAGATGAGTTTGATGTGAGGACACATTAGCTTCTTCTTTGATATTTAAATGTTAAATTAAATAATCTATGATATCTCATGGCTTGATTTATTTAGATTGTCTATGCCGATGATTTCCACAATGGCCTTAACAATCATGAAGAAACGGACATGTTTGATGATACTGAGGTATGTGTAGTGGTGTACAATTTTATATGTCATGCACCGTATGATGCAATTGTATACTAAATATTACTAAATTGTTCAGGTAACAAATGACTCTAGTATGGAGTATGACTATTTGGGTGAATAAGACTTGGAGATGGGTAATTATGATGATTGTGAAGATGCACCAATTTTTGATATCTTCGTTGACATGGGGGAGGTATTATTTATAGGTTGTTTTTAGCAATCAACGAACCGACATGCATACTACTATAGTTCGAATGGCTAGGTTTTGAATTTGTAGCAGGCACCATGTAATCAGACTGAGAGTTCAAATAAATGTAGCAATGACACTGGGTATCCTGATGATATGAGAGAACTATACTGCAAGATAATGGAAATGACATTTCATAGTGAAGCAGCCTATTCTTTCTACAACAAATATGCCAAAGATCATGGGTTCGGCATTAGGAAGCACCAAGTGAGGCGGTTTGATGATGGACTTGTTCGTCTAAGGCGCTTGTGTGTTTTAAGCAAGGGAAACATGACAAGAAGTTACGGACAATGGAAGGCCGCAAATATAGGCTCAGATGTGAGTCTAGGTGCAACTGTAAGGCACGTATCATGGTGAAGTTTGATGGGAAAACTGGTCTTTGGATCGTTCAGAGTTTTGATGACACTCACAATCATGTGTTAGCGAGACCGGATGAAGTCCCTTTTCTTTGGTCCCATAGGAAGATCAACGACTCCCAAAGATCTGAGATATTATCGTAGTGTGACATGGGGGTTAGGAAGCATATCATCATGCGATCAATGATTAGCAACTCTGGTGGTTCATTTGCTGGTGTGGGATTTACAAGGAAGGATTTGTACAACATGTGCTCAAGGGAGAAGAGAAAGCTGCTTTATAAAGGTGATGCTAACACAACCTTATGCATCATGGCGGAGAGAAAAAAGAGGGACCCTGAATTTTTTTATGATTACACGCTACATGGAGGCCGTCTACAGCACTTATTTTTGTGCGATTCTCAATCACGTCGGGACTACCAGGACTACGGCGACGTCGTTGTGTTTGACAGCACATACAAGATGAATAAGTATAGAATGTAATTTGTTCCCTTTGTTGGCTTGAACAATCACCGTAAAACAATGGTATTTGGATGTGCCATCCTATCAAACGAGACCGAAGAAACATATGCCTGGCTGCTCCAGACTTTCTTGAAAGCAATGTGCCAGCAGAAGCCAAAGGCAGTAATCACGGATGCAGATGCCGTGATGATCTCCGCTGTGGATGAAGTACTTACTGGTGTATACCATCGTATTTGCAGCTTTCACGTTGAAAAAAATATGGAGATGCACCTACCTAATAAGTCACTGAATGAGTTTAGGACTCTTCTATATTACACCATGTTGGAGCAAGTATTCGAGCAGTGATGGCATGCTTTTGTTAGGAAGTGGACGTCACCCAAAACTACAATTTGTCTTAAGAGAATGTACATGAAGAAGAGATTATGGGACGCCGCGTATCTTTCAGAAGGGTTCTAGCTGGGTATGAAAAGCAACCAGAGGAGTGAAAGTTTAAACCCGTCTCTTCACCTCCACCTTGATGGGGAAATGAACTTGGTGGACATGGTTAGTCACTACGAGAATGCCATCGCACGTCTCCGTGAGAAGGAGGCCAAAGATGATTGCACGGCTTCACAGACATTTCCGGTGCCAGTTACTAATTTCAAAGAACTAGAGGTAGCTGATGCGATAGTCTTCACTCCAGCTGTGTTCTATATTTTGCAAGGTGACATTTCGAAGATTGGCGGCATGCAAATTTTAGAAAGAAAGCTAGGATCTGACTCGTACACCTTTGTCGTTGCATGGAAAAATAATCTTGACAGAAAGTTTTACGTGGAATACACTCCCAACTCGTTAGAAATTATAAGGTGCAGCTGCCGAAGGATGATTCGCAAAGGGATCCCTTGCAAGCACATACTGCGCGTGCTCAATCACTTAAAATTAACTGCAATACCAGACAGTTGTGCTCTGTGGCGTTTCACTAAAAATGCCAGGTTTCGGTTGCCTGCTAGACGCACGAGCGATATGTTTGGTCGGGGTTGGTCTGGGCCAGACGAGCGGAAAAAATACAGCAGTATAAATGTGTTGCCCTCACAAGCTATGCATATTGCATGCAATGACATAGCGGAGTACGATCTTGAAGAGTACCATCGATGGAATTATTTCTAGAAGACAAGGGTATGATAAATGCAGAGCATATGGTCCTCGTAGTTCAGTTAATAAAAATGCAGATACAAGTCAAGCAAGCCAGTTTGATGTTGGTGATCCTAAAAATGTGTCCACCAAGGGCGCGTCTAAGCAAAACAAGAAAGTTCTAGTTGACAAACATTCTCTCATGACCAAAAACGGTCGACCGCTAGGATACAAAGAGCGGAAGAAGCGGGTGTGTAGCGCTTGCCCATAGGAGGGATAATAGGAAGAACCCAAAATGCATATATCATCCCAAGTATGGTTTTGAAAATTAGCTTGATATATTACCTACATTTTTATTAGACTTTATTATCTAATACTGTGTGTCATCTCGTGCAGGAATATCCTATAGCAATAAGGGTAGTCATTTTTCAAGTATCATACATGGAAATTATTTTTTAGACGGTTCGTGTGAAAATATGTATTTGTGATGTACATTTATAGTCTGCTGATATTTGTTCGGGCAAATAGCTCATGTGTGACGTTTTTTCATGGAATTGGAAGGAGAGCGACATCCTTGTAATTTCTCTCTGTTTTGTTTATCTCCTGATCATTGGTCGTTAGACAACACAATCAGTTTTTGAGTAAAAATCATGATGCTTTGTTATCCTATAACCCACTGACATGGATGTTATGGTCTATGGCTTTGGCTTGAATAAAATCAACTCAAAATCTGGCAAATTATTATGAGATGCTCTGCTTTGCTTCTTCAGTTCGTCAGTGTTAAGAAAAACCCCGCTGACAGTTTTGTTTTATGCTCTGTTTTGTTTCCAACCTTTTGATGCACGAGCTGTTATCACATTTTGAGCCTTTTGTTTTATGCACTTGTGTGCCCGTTTTGATAGTATGCACAAGTGTGTTTTTGCACGAACTATAAGCACATATATTAATAAAACACGATTAGCAACCATTACATAGTAGAAAAGCAAGTCCAACAAACACAACGGACATGACACGACACAGACACAACTGTCTTCTTCTTCTTCCAGCCCGGCCGCTCCCTGGCTCCTCCTTGACCACTCCTTACGCGTCATACCCCTCATCATCCTCCGCCATGATGTACGGGAGAGAGTGGGCTACGCTGTTGATGGAGAATATGTCATGGAAGTCGGTGAAGATATTATACGTCGTGAACGCGATGAACTTGCATCCACACCAGAACACTTGGCCGAGGAGGTGGTAGGCGTCGTAGTGGTTGACAAAGGTGACGTAGAGGATGATGCAGAAGTTGTTGTTGCCATTTGCACTGTCGAAGTGCTGCTCGATCTGGAACATGGGTGGAGTGTCGGGAGGGAGGTGGCGGTAGCCGGCGGCAAGGAAGAAGCGGGCCAGCTCCAGCGGTCCCCTCCACCTCGAGATGGCCCAGATGCGGAGGCGGTTCTCCACGACCCGTCCGTGCGGCCACTCTCTCTCCCGCACGGTGGCGGGGCAGCGGTACGTCGGACCGTTGAACTGCATCTTGGCGGGGGAGGGGCGGGGGCGGCGAGTGCTTGCTTTGAGTGGTGGCGGTACGCGGTGGCTAGCGGTTGCCTGAGTGGTGGCAGGGCTCGGCGGCTAGCGGTTAGATGGATTGGTACGAGCGAGTGAGAGAGGGAGATGTCGAGGGGTAGATATATAGGCGCATCGTGGTCGCTTCATTCTCCCCTCGTGTTTAAGGCGCACTGTTTCAAAGAGGCGCGGGCGCATGGTATCGAGGAGGTGTGGGCGCACGGTATCGAGGAGCAATGAATCTTTTCTGCGGGCATGTGACGGAAAGTTGTGCCCTGTGTGAAATTGTTTGGCGCGTGACCGACCAAGCGACACGCCCGTGTGAATTCGCAGCGAAAAAGACGTACAAGTAGCTAGGCTACGAGGCTGTAGCGATGTGCACTAGCAGGCTACGATACTGCATGGCGCATGCATGGATAAGGCCCACCTCATTAATACACGTTCTAATGGAGCGGTCGTTGGACCGTTGGGCCGTGGGATTCCTGATTAGGCCCTGTCCCCACCATGGATGCATGCATGCATGGGTGCGCAGCTGAGGGGACACATCGATCGACGTAGCATGCATCGCTCGTTTCATACTTTACGACACAGTGACTGCGCTCGTTTCAGACTCGTTGAATCAGTGCATCAATTAGCGACGCAGCGATTCAAAGAGCATGGAAACCGAGACGACGCGCGTGATGGATATGGCCATGCCTCGTTTCGCACCAATACACGCGCAGAGCATCCGACGCGTCGTGCAGTTACTCACCGATCTTGTTCAAGCAGCGCTCGAGGCTATTTAAAATTCCATATCTCCACAGCATCCTCTCCCACACTCCACCCCATCCATCTGCCAAGCCCTTCTTCTTCACTAAGGTCCAGCGTCCGCCGCCTAGCAAGATCCATCGCCCGCCGCCACCATGCAGTTCAACGGTGCTACCTTCCGTCCGCCTCGCACCGTGCCGGAGAGGACCTACCCCGTCGGTGTCATTGTTGAGGGGTCCCTCCGTGTATGGGTGAACTCAAGGTTGAGGTCCCCGAGGGACTTGGCCTACGCCTTCCTTACCTTCGGCTATCGCCACCTCCGACCCGGCTCTCCGGCCATGTTCCACCTCGAAGATCACTATGCCCTCGGAGGCCTTGCGGTAGGGCTCACGGTGCACTTCACCAACCAGTATGATGCATATCTTCTCCTCGGCGAGGTCTAGTGGTGTGGGTGCGAGTCGATCTTCTTCACCACCTTCAACATCTTCACGAACTTCGACAATACCTTCCCCACCGTCAACGGGATGCACACTCTCCCGTACAACCCTGAGGAAGAGTGAGGGCTGGGGCAGCACCGAGGAGATGGGATCGAGGAGGGGAGCAAGAGCAAGAGGGAGGAGAGAGTTTATTTTCATGTTTTTTGCTTGGGCATATATGCCCCTCTATGTATGTTTTCTATGTTGTAAGGGATGCCCCCTCCTATATTATATCTATCTCGATGTTTTTATACTTTGTTCGCGCCCTTTTAGTTTGATTTCACTGAAATATGCAGATCAAGCTAAATATATTAAAATATGCAGAGCACGCTATGTATATTGAAAGGCGCTTGGTTGAAAGAAATGAACTAGTTTTTCAACGAGAACAACTAATTTGGGTCGAAACAAACAAGTTAAACAACCAAACCATTTCTTAGTTTTGAGTTGACTCGACACAACAGGATATATGGACTGTTGTCGTAAAATGCAAACAATAAACTGTTTTACAAATCAATATGAATTTACCAGGTATGGAAACCTCCATGGACTAGTAAATTCTCAAGGTACACTGTTATTAATCACTGATCTGACTTTCCTTTTTACAGCCTCTAGTTTGTTTCTTCTAGACAGAAGAATCGTTGCAATGGTAGGTCCTCTTGATTCCTCGATTGTTGTCTGCAGTACAATATATAAGAGTTTATAAATTGAATTGTAATCATATAGATTTTTGCGACTATACAAAGGAATAGTGTACAGACCTGAGAAATGTTCTTAGTCATACGATCTCCATCCCAGTGCTCTAGACATTGCAATACCCATAAACCGCATGAGTTGCTACCATATAGGATGAAATAAAATTCATTTACGACATTAGTAGTGCTAAAGTGATATGATTCAAAAGTAATTACGAATTATCTTGCTTTCCAATTTCATATTTTTTAATAGGCCAAGTATCGACGTAGAAAATTGTTTGTGTGTAGTTTTGTTTGTCCACCATATGTCTAGTGCAATTTGTTCTTTCTGCAAAAGATTAAGAGTTAGTGAAATGCCAAAAGAAAACACGGTTTTGATGAGAAAAGTAGATAATACCAAGTCATCCACAACTGCATGCCAATAGGTTAAATTGTACTTAGGGTCAAGGACTTGGAACTCCTTCTTGTTGTTATGCATTACAACTGTCACATAATGTTCTCCGCGTATATTCAGAGGGAAATATGCCTACAAAATAAGATCACTAGCATGTACTATGTAGGATTCCAAATAGTTAACAATGGCATTAACTTTATAAAACAACACTGTTTACCTTGTCACACGCAAAATATTCATTCATAACCCTTCCTACAGCTCCTGGTCTTGGCACTTCTTCTACGTCAAACTTTTTCAAGTTTTTTTTTCATTTTGTACATTTTAATGGCTTCATTGATAAGATAGGTTGACCTCAACGGTCCATATATGTGCCGATCATAGTCAAGACGGGGAGCCAGCTCTAGAATGAAGGCATCAAGTATCTGCAAATAATAGTTGTACAATGATTGCATGTTCATACTGCTTTGTTGTAAAATAACAATATAATAGGTTAGCAAATAACTTACAGCAGTACTAAGCCATTCTTTTATAAGGACATCGTTAAGATTTTTCGAAGACAAGATAGCCTCATCTGCGTTCTGGTACGCCCTTTTTACAGCTTCTTTGGGGATCTTCGTCAAAGTTGAAACTTATTTCACAGCACCTTCTATTTCAGCAGGTGTTAACATAGTGTAACATTCCCCAATATCATGATGTTCAAATAACATCGCTGCATAACATTTATGAAAACAAAAAAGTTACCGCGATGAACCATTTTGTTTGCTGCATAAAAATAATTAATGAAATCTATAAAGCTTTATACCTTTTGTATTTTTTTATTTACGTTTCGGTTGTTTCTGTCGCTCATATAATGGGGAGCCATACTTACTATTACCCTTGGGTACATGTTTTCTTTTGCCTAGACCATTGTTAATTTCCTTTTGCCGCTATCAATAGAATTACCACACTTTGTTGCATCTTCCTTCCCCGTGGTACAAGTCATCGTTGCGTGCATCGTTTTGCACGACACCGCTCTCTGCACCATTTGGTGTATCCTTTTGAGTACCAAGAATGAATGACGGTACCTCCGATGACGACGCGGACTTGGTATTTTCATTTACATCCCATGGATTCTCCTCTGTACCATCCATCTTCCGAAGGTGGTCTGGTGTGTTCATTGACATGTCAACAGCAGTTGTCGGCATATGTTTTTCCTTCAAGGGTGTGACGTAACTGTCACCACCAAATGGATCATCCGCAATGGCTGCTTCAGAATTAGCCAATGTTTTTCTCAGAATGTCATCAAGCTTGGCTTCTTTATTACCATGTTTATAGACAAATTCTTTGCCTGATTGTGATTCACTGGGAACAGATTTTACATCTTCGCCATCTTCTCCTTTGTCTGACTGTGATGCTTCAGTTGGTTTGTACATGACACCATTTGTATTTAACAATTTTAGAACCTCCTGCATAACAAAATATATTAAGTACTGAGTTTTCATTCATAGTGTAGTATCGTTATCATCAACATGAAACAACACATAAAATATAGATCGTATCACCTCTCCACATATCTGTGGTACAAGTGATATCTTCATGTCCATGATTTTTCAAATCTGTCGTCATACGTTCGAATAGGAAGTCCATGTTACTGCCACGTTTGTTTGAACTTGACTGTTCACCATTCATTGATGGTTTTTGCACGCTCTTTTTCTTATATTGCTCCCCAATATTATTACAGATCAGCATGTTATAAAAATGAACAAATTATACAAATTACAAATATAAACACGAGCTACGTATGGTGGTATTTGAAAAGAATGAGTAAACTGACTACCATCACTTTAGCGTTGTTTCCGAGGCCTCGACCATTCTTATAATCATAGCAACATATCCTTTCTGATTCGTCTTCTGTCCATTTTTTCATTAGTGGCTGAATGGACACAGGGGGAATATAAGTAGGATCATCAACGATCACCAACTTCTCCCAGTAAAGAAACTGCAAACAAATTGTACAGACAAATAAATTTAGTTTTACATCGAGAGCTGAACATAAAAACTGATGATTGTTTGACTTAACATATATACCTGTGTTAGACCTAGATTTCCTTTGGGCCATGCTCTCATAGTAGAACCTACAAAGCTATCCTTCAAACTATCTATGAGAAACTTCAGTGTGAAGTAATTCCAGTTAATCTGAAATATACGAGGAACGTCTTCCACTAAACAGTAAAAGGTCTTAGGTACAGTTACGTTACTCGATGGGGCTATGACAAGACCAATTAGCGCAAGCACTGCTTTGCATACGAAGTTGTCGTCGGACGCCTTCTCAGTCTTTATGTCATTAATCAAATCTCTTATCACTATATTACCGCTTGACTTGCTGAGAAAACATGGGGGTATGTTATGCATATTATTTTGACCATCTTCCTTTATAATTTGAAATGCAGAATAACCTTGGTTACGTAAATCATAAATATGTTCTACATCCTCACAAGTTCCTACTATTTCTCCTGATCCTTCTTTTATGACGAAAGTGCTAGACGATGGATTGAACAACTCAATGATGAATCTGGTTAAGTTTTCCCGCAACGTGATTCGTGGCACGTCCAACATCGGCCGCAAAGAAGTGCTGGTAAATCTCGCACATTGCGCGCTTGTAAAGCCGGCTACCAAATCTGACCATCTTATGTAGTTACAAAATATCTCCCCATCTAAATCTTCCATTCTGCACGAATCATTTAGAGAATGTGTTAATGTCTCTCCATCTAAATCTACAGCAAATTCCCACAAACCTATATGAGCATCTTGTATACACGACAAACAATCGATGAGACATGGAATCATTACCTGGACAACAGACGAGAAGAGGCGGCGAAGGGTGGCACGAATGAGAGACGGCGAAAGGGAGTCCTGCGAGGATGAAGTGGTGACAGGCGGCGTCGATCCCTAGAAGACAGACGGGAAGGGGTGGAGAAGGGAGGCGGCAATGTGGGACGACGAGGGCGGCTCGTAATGGAGGCAGCGGTGAGAGGTGGCCTACCTATGTTGAGTCGTGGGTTGATGGACGATCGACATGCCGATAACTACGCCCTCCATGATTACAGAGATGTTGGGCCAGTTGTAGGTAGTTAATTGGGTCTACAGGGTTAATAATTTTTAGTGGCTTGTTTTTTATATTTTTATGCGCTTTTTCTTATTTATAAGAGTTTTATTATATTCTTTAATGTCTTACCATATTTAGGGTTTTTCCGAATTTGATATGCACAATACGAACTTTAACTAATAAACAGATCAAATCAACTTCATACGATGGGAGTGTTGCTCCTATCTTTAAAGTACTTTTAATATGTACATCGCAAAGGATGTGTAAGACGCATACGAGTCCTACCGAAGGATCACCGACACGTGTTCACGGCGAGAAAGTCCAAATGAAAAATCAGCAATATAAGAAAAGGTTTAGATAAAACCAGATGCAAAACTGTAACATGGGTTAACGGTGAGAAACCCAAATGAAGCATCAACAATTATGAACATAACATGAAATGTGATTACTTAATAATTTCATATAGACCGAACTTAGTAAGCCATAATCGTTACATAAGTGTTTCACAAACATGAGAGTACAAAGCATAATATAGAACTAGAACACGAATTTGAGGTTGATTTCACACTTGATCAACCAGTAGCTTCGTAGTATCATCATCCCCACGACGGAACCAGAATACCAATTTCTGGTTAACTCTCATACCATTCTGCCTGACAACGTCCATCCAGTTGGTTGTAATCATGGCACCTCCTTTAGGTACTCCATTCACTTGGGACTTGTTCATCACCAACTTAATGTGTGCAACTTTTCCATCTCTGGAATGGACTTTTATAACTGCTAGCAATTGAATGTTTGTAACAATATGCTTCATGGTGAAGCTCCTTGAAAAGCACTGCACATAGATTTGACAAACCAGTTATACAAATTATTTCACATTTACGCAAACAAATAAATGTGAAAAAGTTCGTATGTACGGAAGAGTTACCATTTTAGTTTTATTTTTCACTGTGTTAGATTTTTTGATGGTGCATACATAAAACGGGTCTTTTGGCATGTGAGCCTCGACTAGTCGCTCAAGTTCATCAAATTCTTCCTCAGTCATCTTCACGCGATTGCCAAACTCAAGGAAACCTTCAAAATCGTGCTCGCATTTTATTCCAGGACCTTACTTTAATTTTTGCACACATTAGCGACATCCAATATATCAATTGCTTACAAAATAAAATTGGCACAAAATTCTTACCCCTGACAAAAACAGTCTTTTTCTTCCTTATGATTATAGCACGGATCTCAGCAGCGGTAGAACATAATGGAACCTGGCGGAATATAGAAGAATAATTAAGTCTCATGTCATATTATGGCATGAATAATGCTAAATTTTACAATACGAATTGAAAATCAAAAGTAGCCGAGCATCCCATCGCCCAATTGATTTTCGCTCCCCAGGGCATAGTCCGCATGCGATAACACCGGCCATTTGCCTACGTGGAAAAGGAGATGGAGTGGCCGGCGGCTAAAATTGCGTCGATGCTAAAACGCACTTGCGTGATCAGCCTAGACTAGATCTACGACGAACACATTTAGATCTGTATTTTCGAACAATTCGGGTAATTATAAATCCGATTTTTTTACGACGAAATAAAAAATTGCGAGGATTAGATCTACGTCCTCTTAGATCTATCGTATGTATGTCCATGGACAGTAAGTTAACCTAAATATAGATCATTGACAGGGCTTCGAATTTACGTACCTGCGTCATGACGACCGAGGATCTCCGAAACTACTTCCTAGCGACCGTCGTTGACGAAGCTCTCTCCCGTCCAGTTTCAGATGAGACGAGGTGATGTGATGAGGTGACGGCTAGATCTAAGGGAATATGTACGTGCGTTAGGGCATGGTGGAGCAATATACATGTTGGGAAGTGCATGGCCAAGAAACATGTTGTTTGTAAAACAAGGGATGTGAGTGCTTGTGAGGGCATGGTGGAGCAATATACAAAAGGAGAGCACATTCCTTGAACACTTGGCCTGACGATTCGTCCGTACTTATGTGAAACACCCCTAAAATCCTAGATTTTAGCCGTCTACCGTGCCGAAGGCATGCCCAAGCATGTCATCACTGCTCATTGAAGTGATATAAGTGTGTGGTGTGTCATTGTGAGCCATTGTGCCAAGTTTTAGGGCATTCATCAATAGTCATGCCGCTATCCCACGTCAAGTAGGATTCGATCTCATAACCTCCTTATCAAAAGCAAAGGAAAGGCCTTTTCACCATGTCAAGTTCATAGAAACAACATGGGTATGCGCGCTTCGCCACGCCGCCTTCATAATGTTTAGCATTGCATGGTCAACATGGAGGATTAGCATGTGTGCTTGGATGCATTGCTCTCGGGTATAACGCCTGTAAAATGGGTTAGCTACACTTTTCCACCCTGGTACTAACAAGGGTTGATTTATGCTTCCAAGCTAAAAAAGAATTTATGTTCAAACAACTTATCCAAAATAATTCTTCCAGAAGCTTAGGCGAATAACGATTCTCTGATATCATGTAGATAGCTACCACTTTATCTTATAAATGGTAGGTATTCTTGCTGGAGTTGTAACCTGATGCAATACATAAGGCACTAGAATAGTATAAGCTGGACGTTGCCTTCCCTAGCAAATGATGCTAGCTATACGTGGCGTAGGCAAGGAAACATGAGTAGACCACCAGCGCAGCAGTGGCCATCCTACCTTAGCATCCTTTCTTCGCTCCCTCATCCTCGAGCCAGTGTTAATACTTTGGCGCTTGTCATAGCCCACACCAGCACCCATTGCTAGGCCTCGGTCGGCAAAGTAGCAGTGAACACGGGCTCAGCCTCCTACATCCTATCTTGCAAGCACGTAGTGGCAACCATGGGAGTCACGACAGGCGATAAAAAGGAGAGTCGGTCGTGGAGGAGAAACTGGGATGTAGAGGGCTAGAGACGGCGTAGCTAAGCTGAAGCAGGAGCCCACCATGATTATAGTGGTGGCAAACCCCATGGTGTCAAAGCGGCAGTAAGCAAGGGAAGATTGGCAACCTTGGATGGGGGCAATCCACGACGGTCATCTCCGCAAGAGGCACACCGTCAGTAAAGACAATTATAGTTTTTCCGAAGGTCCAGCAGGCACCCAAAAATCAAGAGTTGTTGTGCTCCAGGTTGGCGAACCACAACCGTAGGGTGGCTCATCCTCCATCCGTCGAACAAGTGGCCAAGGTGGAGCTGGACGGAGGAGAGCTACAACCTTAAGGCCGAGGACGAACCAACAATGAATGGCGACCTCGGTGAACAGGTAAACTCCGTGGAGTCACTAGTAGAAACCAGGCAATTAGCCTCGGTTCGTAAGGACCTTTAGTCCCGGATTGCGAACCGGGACTGCCAAAGCGGAACTAAAGGTCCAAGCTTTACCCCGGTTTTGTTACGAACCGGGACTAGAGGTCCAACCACGTGGCCGAACCGGGACTAAAGGTTCCCTGCTGCGGCAGCATTTTGGGCCATTTGGCTGCCGTGGCAGGGGATGGGGTTTCAGCGTTTTGTGTTTTTCTTTTTATTTTGTGTTTTGTGTTCAATTATTTTTTATTCTGTGTTTTCATTAGAAACAAGTTTTCGTATACATACAGAACGCTACTACACAGTACTTGTACACATTGATGCAATATATAATATAATTTCTCTTACAAGCATACATGGAGTCCCAACCGGGTCCAGAGCATGTCTATTTGATTACATGGAGATCATTACATGGATGCTTTAGGGTCTACGTATAGAGTATTCTCTGCGTGGGTCTATAACCTCGTCGACAAAAAATCCAGCAAATTCCTCTTGGATTGCTATTAGGCGGTCCTCTGGTAGGAGCTTGTCCCGCATCGCGTCCAACTATATAAAAAGGAGATCGTATGAATTAGACTTAACACAACTTTATGTAATAAAAATAAAGGGTGAATATATTGTTTACTTACTCGAACATTTTCGAGGGCTTCTCAATACTAATGCGAATGAACTCGCACACATAGAATCCACATAGATTAGTCCCCTGTGGCTGCCTCGCGCACTTTACAATAATAGAATTCAATCAAATAATAACTCTAGCATAATAAATGCACATAAACTAGAATTAAATAGATGCGCAGACTTAGCTCGTACTACTTACCGAGAGTGATTTAAAAAATATCTCCTCACGCCATTAACCGCGGACATGGTTCTTGAACCGTGTCCAAACCCTACCCGACAAAGAAAATTAATGTATGAGTTAATAACTACTTGATATCCCAGAAAATAAACGAAAGAAACCGATATAGTGCGATAATGGTTGGAATTACTTCTAGAGCGCATCGATAATGTTGCGGTAGTTTTCAATGTCTTTGTTTAGCGAGTCCATGATGTGAACTCTTCCCAAGTCAACTGAAATACTTAGAAGAATCCAGTGGTACCTACGCAAGGTTTACATACGTCAGTAACTCATCATTTACACTGAATATCGAGTAAGCAAAATTTAATGTGTACAAGAACTCACTTGCCGTCGTGGTAAGGAAATAGTATTTCATTACAGAAATGTTGGTTCATGAGAAACCGTAACAAGTTGTTCTCGGTCTCCAGTGATTTATCCTTTAGTATAGCTCCATGAACTCGATGTGGGTCAATGAACCCAAATCCATTGATAGCCTTTCTTTTACAATCGAGCATCTTCATTCTGCATCATTATATATAGCGTACAAAAGAATATAGTGAGTATACTTACCGGCAATGAATTGAACAAGCTGAGATAGAGACTTAATTACATAAATAAAGTAATCACTTACAGACAATAGGAACTGAGGATAGTTTTGTCAAGTTCCTTTAGATTGAATAACTGAAATAATTCTATAAATTCAACAGGGACCTCGTCTTCAGCGAAATAATTCTATAAATTCAACAGGCCATTCATCAATAGTCATGTCACTATCCCGATGGTAGACGTGTTACACCCTACTACCCTAGACCGAAGCTGGCCATTGTGGGAAGTGCATGGCCAAGAAACATGTTGTTTGTAAAACAAGGGATGTGAGTGCTTGTGAGGGCATGGTGAAGCAATGTGCAAAAGGAGAGCACATTCCTTGAACACTTGGCCTGACGATTCGTCCGTACTTGTGTGAAACACCCCTAAAACCCTAGATTTTAGCCGTCTACCGTGCCGAAGGCATGCCAAGCATGCCATCACTGCTCATTGAAGTGATATAAGTGTGTGGTGTGTCATTGTGAGCCATTGTGCCAAGTTTGAGGGCATTCATCAATAGTCATGCCGCTATCCCGACGGGTAGACGCGTTACACCCTACTACCCTAGACCGAAGCTGGCCAGTGTGGGAAGTGCATGGCCAAGCAACATGTTGTTTGTAAAACAAGGTATGTGAGTGCTTGTGAGGGCATGGTGGAGAAATGTGCAAAAGGAGATCACATTCCTTGAACACTCGGCCTGACGATTCGCCCGTACTTGTGCGAAACACCCCTAAAACCCTAGATTTTAGCCGTCTACCGTGCCGAAGGCATGCCCAAGCATGCCATCACTGCCCATTGAAGTGATATAAGTGTGTGGTGTGTCATTGTGACCCATTGTGCCAAGTTTGAGGCCATTCATCAATAGTCATGCCGCTATCCCGACGGGTAGATGCGTTACACCCTACTACCCTAGACCAAAGCTGGCCAGTGTGGAAAGTGCATGGCCAAGCAACATATTGTTTGTAAAACAAGGGATGTGAGTGCTTGTGAGGGCATGGTGGAGCAATGTGCAAAAGGAGAGCACATTCCTTGAACACTTAGCCTGACGATTCGTCCATACTTGTGCGAAACACCCCTAAAATCCTAGATTTTAGTCGTCTACCGTGCCGAAGGCATGCCCAAGCATGCCATCACTGCTCATTGAAGTGATATAAGTGTGTGGTGTGTCATTGTGAGCCATTGTGCAAAGTTTGAGGTCATTCATCAATAGTCATGCCGCTATCCCGACAGGTAGACGCGTTACACCCTACTACCCTAGACCAAAGCTGGCCAGTGTGGGAAGTGCATGGCCAAGCAACATGTTGTTTATAAAACAAGTGATGTGAGTGCTTGTGAGGGCATGGTGGAGCAATGTGCAAAAGGAGAGCACATTCCTTGAACACTTGGCCTGACGATTCGTCCGTACTTGTGCGAAACACCCTTAAAACCCTAGATTTTAGCCGTCTACCGTGCCGAAGGCATGCCCAAGTACCATTACATCAGCAAACAGATACAACAGAGACAGCACGGAGGTACGTTCACTTGCTTTAAAAATTATTCAACACACGGATATAGCAGAGACACACAGATGATATACCATTACATCAGCAACGCACGTGGATTTTCATTTCTGTTGAATAAGCAACAGACAAAGGACAACTAACAACCCTATTACGCATTTTAGAAGAAGCACTACTTCTGTAAGAAGATCAACCGTAGAGACCAACTTCATCAGTTCCAGTTCCCCATTCCTAGGCTTTAATGCCGCTCTTTCTTTTTTCCTTAGCTCCAAAGTTTCCCTCATCTCCTCTGCCCATCCATAAGCATCTATTGCTGCATCACCAGTCAGAATACCGTTCTCACACAAGTACTCCACGTACTTCAGCTCTCACCGCCAAAAATTGCATTCAGTTTGTAAAATTAGGAACATTGAATATCAAACATTTAATTTTGTATGAACACTCCTCATAGTGTAGGTACATGCGCAATCGACTGCATGAAAATCAAACCAAAATGCTTACCCCATGAGTTTTGCACTTGTAAAAGACCCAGCAATCGTGGTCATTGGTGCCGGAGATGTGCCTATTGACGACGACGCCGCAGTCGGAGCAGGGAACCAGGGGAATGTAGGGCGGACGGTTCCGATTATGCAACGTGCGGGACGACCTTGAAACAGACATGGCAGCCACTAAAGATCCAGACCAGGGCGACAACTCCAACGGTAGATGGCTCTGGCGGCAGCGCCACAATTATTTTAGGAAGGCGGTGAGAGGAAGTTAGGGTTTCTATTTCTCTTATAAATAGCCAGGCCGCATTACCTGGGTGTCTTATTGGGCCTGCCTTCATAGTTGTATTCCTCTTATAAAACCCAAACGCTATCCCCACACTGACATACATTTCTGTAAACCAGGGCTACCACCGCCAGCTAATCTTAGAGTCTCACATGAGACTGTTACCACAAATGCACCATTGATGCCACACTAAAAGTGAAACTTTAATCAATGTAATGCAGCTAATCATTTAATTTAACCCATTATCAACTAGCTAAAGAAACCCAAATACATATACATTCCATAGATTTCCTTGTTTTCCCTTTATGCCACCATTTCCCGCAAATACACAACCAGAGTACATATGCACAGGATTAAAAATATCAAGAACAAACCAGGTTAAACATGAAACAATAAAGTTAAGCACGAACATTAGATTGTTCAAACACAAGTTCAACCACAGTAATTAACCAACTGCATCAAGTTCAACACATCACAGATAAACATAGTCTTAACATAACAACCATATTAGCAAAGAGATAGACAAGACACAATCTAGGCCTGGGGGAGGTGCTTCAGCAGGAACACGCCATAAGCGGCATGTTTGGCCTTTAGGTGGGGCTTATGCTTCTGGCTGCCAGCTCCATAGTAGGTAGCATGCTGCAGCATTCCCAGGTGGTCCTTTGGCATCTCCTTCCGAAAGCACCACGGGCACTTGTACTGCCCTGGGCCTAGAAGATAGGGGATGTCCCCAGCCTTGAGCTTCTTTAGCACAGCACGGCTCTTACGGTCCCTTTCCTCCACGTCACTCCTGACATCGTCTGACTCCTGTGGAAATTTGTGAAATGAAATAAGGTTTACAATAATTACTCTGTGAAATAAGACTATATGTGCCACATATTATACAATGGTAAACTTGGACAATTGCTTTTTCATTTTAAAAATCATAACAGAATAGTTAATATGTCACACATATGAAGTTAGATCAGAGCAGCATTATGTACAAATCAAATGTGTGCAGCAAAACAAAACATGATGGAAGCATTAGTGCAACAAAAAATTATGCCTTACAAGCAGATTGATCCATCACACTTATTAATCTTAAATTGTATCACTGTAGCAAATGCTAACTTAAGTTTGCAGCAGAACAACCCATGTGGTGAAAGCAGTAGTGCAGTAAATATTATAATCCTCTGAAGCAGAATGTTGTATGACACGTAATAATCTTAAGCTAGATCACATCAGCATTAACTACCAACTTATGTGTGGAGCATAAGAAAACAGCTACTGAAAGTAGTAGTGCATCAAAAAGAATAAACCAATGAAGCAAGACAACAGAAACTATTACTAGCAGTACTACAACCAGGAATTTATGCATCTGTAACAAAACATATAAACTTTCAGCTCCAGAACTGCAACTACACAAATTCTTGATATGTTACAAATATTTTACAAATACAAATACAAATCAACTATCATGAATGTACTAGAACCATATGGTCTATGTGAGACAAGCATTTCAAAAGACTAGCAAATTACCAAGGCAGACACTCTGACTATGAGTACATAGACAAAGTATATTTAGCTCAGTATAAAGTGATCAGATGATGTAATGAACTAAATTAATAAGAAAAGTAAATGATACCAAATACATTCTACACAACAGTACAACAGTATAATGACATGCACCTGGTATAGATTTCCATGTCTCTTTTACTTAACTACTACAAGCAAATTCACAAACTAGCTATCCATGGTCACATTACCTAAATTTACAATCTCGAAGTGGTCGCAAGTAGAACCCATAAATCAATTATATGTGTAGATCAATAGGCAGCAGTCCCATTCCATTTTCATTGCAAAAAAAATGCCAGGTTCTTACTTGTCAGATCGTTCAAGACCAAAAACTCAAGCACAAAGGCCAAGCATAAGCTACATCATCTAGGCGCATGTAAATCTGGCACAGATTACAAATATCATAACATTCAAAGTAATAGGAACCACTCGATGACCTAGCCTGTCAAATCAGAAGCCTACTTGATCCTACATCCATCAGAACGCCAAAGGGGTCCTGGGGAAATCAGTAGCTAATCTACAGCGCATCTAACCTGGCACAAACTAGCATCGCTAGGCGCATCTAACCCTACTAGCACCACAAACCCTAGCAAGAATAGGATGAGGCAGACCTCGGCGGCAAGAACACTAGGAGAGAGAGATCTGGACTTACCTCATCGGTGTCATCGCTGTCGGACTCGCGGAAGGTCTCGACGTCGGTAGGCGAGTAGATCTTCTCCCCCCTCTCCTTCCTCTCCTGACGCAGCCTGTTCTTCAGGTTCTTCTTCTTGCGCCTGATCTGCGCCTCCGTCTCGAACTTCCGCTTCATTGGATGCACACCGGAGTAGACGGCCGGCCCACCCAAGCCGGAGCTCCCATTGCCGCCCTCTGCATCCGCGACCTGCTTCCCCTTCTCCGCGTGCTCAGCACCCGCAGCCACTTGCTTCCCCTTCTCCGCGTTGTCAGCGGTCGCTGCCACCTGCTTCCCCTTCTCCATGGACGGCCGTCGCGATCGAGGGTTTGTGGAGAGACGGCTAGCCAGGGTTTGCTATCCGATTTGGGGAATTTCTGGAAGTGGTTGGAACGCATACCAACTGACTATGCTACTTAAGGAAGCGGACGGTTCGGCACCCACGTGCATACATGTATAATACGCGCCGGTGAACGGGCCATACGGGCTTCTACGCGGGCTTCTACGGTTCGTTTTTTTCAGAGCAGCTCCGAAAATTTCGGAAGGACGATCGTGCCCCCATCGTTGAACTGTCCGCGCGTATCCCAGCCGTCCATGTGTTTTCCCAAACTTTTGGTTTCCAGGAGGGTGCGCACTGAAGCAGAAACGTAATAAATAAAGTTGGTTGTGTGCATCTTTTTGATGAAGAGTCGCGGTAACACCTCCATTTCGAAGAAAAAAAAGTAACCAACTGGCATTAGAAGCAGATTCTATCTTGTTAAATCCCATACTGGGCAGGACCGCAGGGGTTAACCCAGCATAATTGCATCAGCATTAGGTGGAATCATCCCCCTCATCTTGCTCAGCTCAGAAGAGGCAGATAAGCGCCTCTTCGGGCAGTCGTGGCCAAGTACAGGTTCCTTACAGAACACCCTTGGGTTTCAGTAGTAGATGAATAGATACAGCTGCATTCCTGTGAGTGGAAAAGATGTTTCTAAAAGAGGCAACATGCAACAGCATGGTCATCTGACAGGTACATGGAGGGATTTAATGATTTATTGGCAACAAGAGGAAAATAACATCAGGACAAATAGCTTGCATGTAGCCTCTAGAAATTTTTCTGTTGGAAAGAAAAGGTAAGTCAATTTGTCCCGATATATATGTGAGAGGAATTACTGTGTAGATTGCTTCTTAAAGCATACGTTAAAGCATCTGCTTACACTAGTGCACACCCCCCCCCCTCTAACACCGGTTTGGGGGGCCCTCTAACAGCGGTTGTAGAACCGCTGTTGAGGGTTCGGTGTTAGAGGGCCCCCCCCCTTTAACACCGGTTCTTATACGAACCGGTGTTAAAGGGTGGCGCACGTGGGGCTGCCGCAGGGCTCAGGGCCCCCCCTTTAACACCGGTTCGTAACACGAACCGGTGTTAAAGGTTCTGTGCCGCGGCAGGAAAAAGAGATAAATCTCTGCCGCGGCAGGAAAACGGCCTAAATCTCTGTCGCGGCAGAGTTCTGCCCCTGCCCCGTTCTAGGCGTATTTCTGCGGCGCGGCAGGGACGGGGAGGGGGGAGGGGAAATCGATCGGGAGCGGTATACACATACATCGTCATCGGTACATACGAGTACATGAATAATTAAGCAACTAGTATTATACACAACATCGTCATTGCGTGGTATTCTCCGTAAACGTTGAAGCATCAAGTACAAGACAAACACGTTCAAGCATATATACAACGTTCATTTTGGTGGATATCTAAAGAGTTCTCCGCCAGGCGTGACGACCTCATCAAGTATGAACCCCGCCAATTCCTCTTGAATGGCTCGTATGCGGTCAAATGGTAGGAGTTGGTCCCGCATCCGTTCGATCTGAATATATATGAAGAATGGGGTCAATATATATATAAGAATAAAACTCAACACAATTGATGGTAATAAAATAATGTTGTGTACTTTGTTTACTTACTCTAAGTTGTTCTAGTGCGGCTTGGCCCGTCGCACATATCGTGTTGCGAATGAACTCGCAAACATAGTACCCACATAAGTTATTGTCGTGTCCCTGATGCGCGCACTTTATGAGAATAGAGAGTTCAATCAAAATAATAATCAATAAAGCATGATATAATGGAATTGGAAGCGGAATCAAAGAGATACACAGACCTAGCTAGCTAGTATTACTTACATTTTGGTCTACAAATTTTAGTTCTTCTGACCATTCACCCACGGCCCTGCCCGTGAACCTTTTCCAAACCCTGTCCGGCAAAGAAAATGGATAAAGGAGTAATTAATTACTTATTGTCACGAAAGTTGCCGATCTAGTGCGATAATATGATTGAAATTACCTCTGGAGCATCTCTCTAAAGTCTGCCCATAGCTCTTTTTCTTTTCGTAACGAGTCCATGACAAGGACTTTTCCTGAGTTAGGTTGAATGACTAGCAGAATAAAGTGGAACCTACGCACGCATAACTCATCATCAGTTACACTTAATATCGAGTAAGCCGAAACAGAATGTGTACAAGAGAGGGTAACAGTACTCACGAGAAGTTGTAAGGCAATAGTATTTCCCTTTTGGTTTGTTGTCTCAGTAAAGACCTTAGCAATAAATCTTCTGTTTGCCCGGGTTTGGTTCTTACCACTTCTTCATGAACTCTATTTGGGTCAACGAACCCAATGTCAAAAGGTCCTCCTTTCATGCATTCCATAACCTTTTTCCTGCATAATAGTATATACATATATGGTGAGCATATATATATACATGCAATTAATGAAGTGAATGAGATGAGATAGAAAATACAGAAATAGTACTTACACACAATAAAGGCTGATGGCAGCTTTGTCGAGTTCCTTCTGATTGAATAGAAAATGCAAGTCTTCAATGTTGAAGTCGATCTCGTCGTCTCCGCACAAGAAAATCTCATCTCTTATATGCACCGTGATCCATTCTTCCTTTCTCGTCTTGCAGAAATCAAGGTACCACTTGTGCAATCTTCGCATCTTTGTTGGTAGATTCTTGAGCTCCTCTTTCTTGACGAGATTCTTCCCATACTTCCATGGCTGTATGGGGTTGGCATCGCATTTGGGCAAGTTGTCTCCCATGATTTTCAAGTATGCAATGTAAGTCATCCCCATCTCATTGGCCTTTCTTTGTAGCTCTGCCTCGTAATCATTTACGGAAGGAGCGTCCCGTGTGTCGAACACTTGGAGCGGGGCGCATGATTGGTTTTCCTGCTCTCCGAGCATGGGAACTATTTTCTGGGGTGCCGCACGACTGCTACTTTCAGTCTCCCTACGGCGCCTTGCATCCGCCTTCAAAATCTGGCGCTCGTAGTCCGGCACAAGTGCGGTTTCAGGTTTCAAAAGATTTTTGTAAAACTTATCCACCACCGCCGGATCTATTTTCTCCTTTGGCTCGGCCCGTCTAGGTGCAAAGAATTTCTTGACCTCTTCTTCCGAGATCCTATTGGTCTCCTCTTCGCTGCGATTCCACGATAAAATCGGCAATGGCTTGGCGAAGGCTGCGGGACGTAGCTTTTTGAACTCTTTGGCGTACGGTTTCCTGCGGATTTCTTTGTGGCAGTGCTAGTGATGCTCTTCGTGGCAGTGCTCTTCCGCTTACGCTGAGGAGATGGCTGAAGCGCCGGAGATGGCTGACGGGCAGGAGATGGCTGGTGTGCCGGAGATGGCTGGCGCGCCGGAGATGGCTGCCGCGCAGGAGATGGCTGAAGCGCCGGAGATGGCTGCCGCGCAGGAGATGGCTGAAGCGGCTCAGACTGCTGACGCTGCGGACACAGCGGGGGTGCCAGTGGCCTCCAATTTGGAAGCACGATGTGTTCCTTCTTCCAAAGAATGGTTGTTTTCACTGCAAATTTGAGTTGAGTTTCCCCTTCACCTGTAGCATGGTCAAGCTGTGCTTCCTCATATTCCTTCACAACCTCATCCACCCTGACAATAGCATAGCCATCTGGAATCGGTCGGCAGTGGTAAGTTCCACTAGCTACAGGAGGTAAGGCATAGCCGACAGCCACCTTAATGGATAAGCCCATTAATCTCACATGCAGCTCAGCGTGTTCGCTCTCTGTGATCTCATCCAAGGGGTATCGAGGACCCGCCATTTCAAGCGTGGGCTGCACGTTCTCCGTGGAAGCCACGCTGCTTTTCCGCGCAGAGTCTGGGTCGCCGGCAGATTCCAATGCAGGCTCTTCGTGCCGCTGAGATGGGCCGGTAGCTTGATGGCTCTGTTGTGCATTCACTTGCGCATGCAGCGCCACAAGTGCATGTTCTATCTGTGTCATTCACTCTGTACGCTCTTTTTCTTTTCTGTCGCGCCATCTGTAAGAGTCGCTCCACTCGGCAAACCCATCCTTCCACGTCATACCCCCTGTGCCTCGTGCATGTCCAGGGTGTTCTTTTTTACCGATGGCGCGTGTGAGCTGGTCATTCTCTCTGTCGGGATGGAAGGTCCTGGCGGCTGTTTCCTCGTATGCCGTGATGAGTTCAGTGGCGGGTTTGGCAAGGATGGTTGGGAAGATACACAATCCTGTTTCTGGGTCCAACCTTGCCTCGATTCCGTAGAACCAAGTCTTTGCACGTAGGTCCCACCCATGTGTCTGGGGTGTGATCCCTCTCTCGCGCAGGGCCTTCTCAGCTTCCTCCCACTTAGGCCTCTGAGATATGTAGCCACCTGACCCTGTCCTCTGGTGATATTCCTTCTTCTGGGCATTTAGCGTATTGGTTTCTGACCTCTTTGTAGCTATAGCACCTTTCTTGTATGCCACAAATTCGCGCCAGTGAGGTCTTATCTTCGCATAATATGCGTCTTCGAAATCTAGAGTCTCGCGAGCTTTGACAAATTTGTTCAATTTTGTCTTCCAGTTGCGGAAAGCTTCAGCCATCTTCTTTAGAGTCCACTCTTTGACCTTTTCCTTTATAACCGGTTTGTTTTCATCCTCCTCTGGTGGAAGGGTGAAATTTACCAACAGCGAATTCCAAAGCGTTTCTTTGGAACTTTCATCGACAAAGGTACCATCGCCCTGCTTTGGCTTATTCCAATATTCAATTATGATTGGGATTTGGTCCCTAACAAGAACTCCAGCCTGACGTACAAATTTGTCTGCGGCCTTCTTGGGCTCCATCGGCCTGCCATCAACACGGACTGCTTCGATCGTGAACTTTGCACGATCTTTCAACCGATGGCTCGCGCCTCGCTTACTCTTTTTCGTAGAAGAATATGGTTGCTGGCTGGTCGATCCAGAGGGCTAAAAGAAGAAAGAAGCGTTAATTAATACATGTAGAAGAAGATTGTTGGTGGAAGTCAGCAGAGGCTTAATCAATGCATATACCTCGCCGGACTTTGTAATCACTAAATTGCGTTCACCGGAGTCTTCATCTTCTCCATGACTACTTGAGCTGTCATCATGTCTCTCCAAGTTCAGATATTGTGAGGTCTCCTCATTGATAATGTTCTCCATTATTTCTTCTTCTTCAAGGTTTCTACAAAGTGGATCCATAGTTTCTAAAACAATAATATTATCTAGAGTAAGAGAGTAAACATTCAAGTGGACTTGGATTCATACACAAATATACATATTATTCATACAAAAATACACAAATAAATACACAAATGAAATTAAAACCCTAAGGATGCTTGATCATTTTAAACGAGTTCCGAGGGGTCCAAACCCTAATTCGGAGAAATCCCGGATGCATATGAGAGGGGCTAGCTATAGTGGCTGACCGGAGGATGCTCCAGAAAGCGGCGGCTGGCGGCAGCGAGGTGACGACCCTAAACTAATACTAACTATAAAAATACACTAAATAACCCTAAACTAAATACACTAAATACCAGCGGCGGCTTCGGTGTTGGCGCGCGGTGGATCCGAGCGGTGGCGACGGGGGTGGCGGCCGAAGCGGGCGCGCGTAGTGGCGGACGGTGCTGGCGCGGCGGGGGGCGTCGACTGCGACGGCGAAGGCTCGCGCGCGCGGGGAGCAATGCACACAAGCCAAACCTAGTTATGCTAGGAGCAGTGGATCGGGTAATATAAGCTCATAGGGAATAATGCAACGGATAGGATACTCTATCTATCGATAAAATACCATAGTAGAATCGTATGCATCATGGCAAGAATGAAATACTTTCAAAATAATAGGATTTTTTTATGTGTGAGGCTATGCTTGCCTTGTTTGTTGATACCCAGATATAGATCTTCGGAAGCCTTGTGCTTGATTTGATTATAGTTGATCAAGTATTGTTCTTCAAGCTTCGATGATGTTGATCTCGGTCTTCGATCTCGGAGTCGGTATCGTATTCTACCGGGAAGAAGCAAACATCGGAAAGAAAGGGAGAACAACAATCAACACATGGCATCGATGCAATGATCAAGCAAGTATGATGATATGACAAGTTAAATAGATCTTAAATGAAACCCTAGGGCATGCTTGATCATTTTAAACAGGGTCCGAAGGGTACAAACCCTAGAACAGGGGAACCCTGAAACACCTATGAGGGGCTGATTTAGTTCTCTAATTAAAATTTTCATTTAAATTGCTTAACAATGCATGATTATAGCTTAAACAAATAGATCTCAATTTTATGGACATTTTGATATATTATACATATTTTTCTAACTTATAAATAATTAGTTATTGAATTTATAAGATTTAAACCAATTTCTGAAATTATTAAACCATTTAAAAACCTTTTATTGTGTCAGCATGACGTAGGACTGGCGTCACCAGAGGGGACAGGTTGTTTCTCACCGGGGCTGGGTCTAGCCACTGCAACAGACGGACGGGCCCGAGGCCACATCGGATACCACCCTGGCCCACGGGCCACGCCGCCCACCCCCGCGGTGACGTCATCGCAGTGGCCACCATCAGTTATCACCGGTGACAGCGACAGAGGGCGCGCGCGGGGCTGCGTTCGGGCGAGCGCGTCCAGGCGGACCAGCTACTAGCGGCGCAACTGGCTTTTGGTCGCCGGAGCAGCAGCGACAACGGTGGTCTATGGCGGCAAAGGGCAGGCGCGCGACGCGAGCTCGGTACATAGCGAGAGGAGGACGAGAAGGTGGTCCCTTCGAACCGGAAGCTCACCTTGAGCATGTAGCGCGCGACGGAGATGGTCGGAGATGGTCGTCGACGCGGAGGAGATGGTCGTCGGAGGCGGAGAGGCCGGAGGAGATGACGGTTTCGATCTGGCTGGGGGGAAGAAGGAAGGGGAAGGGCGTTATAACCCCCCCCCCTTTAACACCGGTTCGTGGCTGGAACCGGTGTTAAAGGGGGGGAATTCGTTTCGCGCCCGCACCCCCCCCCCTTTAACACCGGTTCCAGCCACGAACCGGTGTTAAAGGGGGGGTGTGCGCGCGCGAAACAAAATAAATGCGCCCCCCCTTTAACACCGGTTCGTGGCTGGAACCGGTGGTAAAGGGGGGGCATTTATTTCATGCATTTATTTAAAGGGGTGGAGGCATTTATAATTCAAAAAATAAGATATGAATTTAGAAAATTCATATCTTATTCATTTCAACTCAGAAAAATATGAATAATATATCATAATTTTCAGCAAAATAATATCTATCCATTCATGTAAAAACATTTTCTATTTACTTTAGATGAAAATTTCCAAAATGATTAAAACACTTACATATAAATTTTGATTATTCAATTCAAACAAAAATAAATTGTCAAATCCTAAAACTTTGAACATAAGAAATATTAAGCATCTAAAAAGGAATCTAACCCTATTTTATTAGAGCAAATCATATTTTATTTTTGTATTAACATTTTTGAATTGATTGGATATTTAAATGCCGCATCTTTTGTACACACTTGAATCTGAGCATCGTATCATTTTGTGAAGGAGATAGAACTTGAACTAAAATACAGAATGCAACTAATAGTAAGTTACATAAAGCACGACTGAAAATTAAGATACATAAAATAACTGAAAATTAAGATACATGGCCAGATTAAGTAACAATCGGCCGAACTTGTTTCGGAATGTTGGAGTGATTCAGTCATGCTCCTGCCTACACCTGTAATACTCGCCACTGTAGTCGTCGTACTCGCCGCCGCCATCATCGCTGTCGTCGTCGGGGTTGCCATAATTGAACCTTGAAGGCTAAGTACGCGTGGGCTGGACTTGAGGGTAGCGCAGACGGGGGTTAGAGTCGGCGGCAGTGTCATAGGCCATGACGCTCTGGAGAGTCCGACCGCGCCACCATAGCCGATGGCCGGCCTCGTTGAAGTTCGGAGGAGGTGGGCCGTCCTCCTCGTGCCTGGAGACCGCCCTCTCACGCCGATCCACGAAGAAGGCTTCCCAAGTAGGGAAATAGTCGGGATGCCATCTGGGATTCCTCCGCTGCTCCGGCGTGAGCTCGAAGTAGTAGTGGTTCGTGATGGCCATCCGGCACGCCACACCTAGAGGGACAGGAGGAACCGGCACGCCTCCGATGCTCAGCATCCAGCTGACGGGGACACAGTAGCCCGGCGGGCAGGGGTAGTTCGAGGCGCAAAGCGCCTCCGCCTCCCTAGGGGTTAGTGCTACGGTGGAAGCCATGGGAAAGAGTGATGAGGTTGCATATATGAGTCTAGAGATGTGCAATGACAATGGAGGCCAACCCTACATATATATATAGTGAAGAACTGGCGGGAAGAACTGGAGGGAAGAACTGGCGGGAAAAAATGGCGGGAAGAAAAATGGCGGGAAAAATGGCGGGAAAAAATGGCGGGAAGAAAAATGGCGGGAAAAAATGGCGGGAAGAAAAATGGAGGGAAGAAATAGAAGGAAGAAAAATGGCTCATTTAATACATATACTGTTAACAGAAGAAATATGACACTGATTTCCATGTTGAGATACATATGTGTGCCAAAAATGGCTCAATTAATACATATAGTCAATCTTATGATCGCGTCGGCCGTAACCATGGAGTATCAACGCCGTTTAACAGGATGGTTGGGTCAGTCTTCACTCTGAAGGGTGGAATTTCATCAAACTTATTATAATCTTCTGACATGTCTGTCTTGTCCTCCACTCCCACGATGTTTCTTTTCCCTGAAAGAACTATGTGACGCTTTGGCTCATCGTGTGATGTATCTGTTTGCTTATTTTTTCTTTTTTTCGGTTTGGTAGACATGTCCTTCACATAGAAAACCTGAGCCACATCATTGGCTAAGAGGAATGGTTCGTCTAAGTTCTTGTCTACCTTCATAATATTGTTGAGATCCACCGTTGTCATTCCGTACTTCTTGTCTACCTCAACCCCCCCTCCTGTTAGCTTGACCCATTTGCATCGAAACAAGGGGACCTTAAAATTAGGTCCATAGTCAAGTTCCCATATCTCCTCTATGAACCCATAATACGTGGTCTTTTGCCCATTGTCTTCTGCTGCATCGAAGCGGACACCACTATTTTGGTTGGTGCTCTTTTTATCTTGGCCTATCGTGTAAAATGTATTCCCATTTATCTCGTACCCTTGGAAAGTACATACAGTCGAAGATGGTGTCCTGGCCAACAAGTACAGCTGATCCCCAACAGTGGTGTTATTTGTGAGAAGTCTTTGCAGCCAGCCGCCAAAACTCGCCATGTGTTCACTTATAATCCATTCATCAGACTGCCCCGGGTGTTTGAGGCGTATTAAATTCTTGTGTTCATTGATATACGGGGCAACCAAGATAGATCTTTGTAAAACCGTGTAGTGTGCTTGATTGAGAGAATGCCCGTCCCTACATATCATTGCTTTACATCCTAGGGTGCCTTTTCTATGCAGTCTCCCCTCATGTCGTGATTCTGAAACACCAATCGCCTTAAGGTCAGGAATAAAATCAACACAGAACTCAATAACCTCCTCTGTTACATAGCCCTTGGAGATGCTTCCTTCTGGCCTAGCACGGTTATGAACATATTTATTTAAGACTGCCATGTACCTCTCAAAGGGGAACATATTGTGTAGAAATACAGGACCGAGAATGGCAATCTCTTCTACTAGGTGAACCAGGAGATGCGTCATAATATTGAAGAAGGATGGTGGGAACACCAACTCAAAGCTAACAAGACATTGGGCCACATCTGTCTGTAACCCTGGTAGGGTTTCTGGATCGATTACCTTCTGAGATATTGCATTGAGGAATGCACATAGCTTCACAATGGGTACTCGAACATTTTCAGGTAGAAGCCCCATCAATGCAATCGGAAGCAATTGTGTCATAATCACGTGGCAGTCATGAGACTTCAGGTTTTGGAATTTTTTCTCTGCCATATTTATTATTCCCTTTATATTTGACGAGAAGCCAAACGGGACCTTGATACTGCTCAGGCATTCAAAAAAGATTTCCTTCTCTGCTTTGGTAAGAGCGTAGCTGGCAGGAGTTAAGTGGCATCGTTTACCCTACTCGTTCTCAGGATGCATAGGCTCTTCAGGGTCTTTCAGACGTTACTGGTCCTGCCGTGCTTCCGGTGTATCTTTTGTCTTCCCATACACTCCTAGGAAGCCTAGCAGGTTCACGCAAACATTCTTCGTCACGTGCATCACGTCGATTGAAGAGCGGACCTCTAAGACTTTCCAATAGGGTAGGTCCCAAAATATAGATTGCTTCTTCCACATGGGCGTGTGTCCGTCATCGTCATTCGGAACAGATAGACTGCCAGGACCTTTTCCAAAGATTACTTCTAGGTCCTTGACCATACCAAATACCTCCTCACCGGTACGGAGGACAGGCTTCCTCCGGGGTTTTGCCAGACGTTTGAAATGCTTGCCTTTCTTTCTGACTGGATGCAGGTTCGGAAGAAATCGACGATACCCTAGGTACACAACCTTCTTACATTTATCCAAATATACACTTTCAGTCTCATCTAAACAGTGTGTGCATGCATTGTATCCCTTGTTTGTCTGCCCTGAAATGTTACTAAGAGCAGGCCAATCATTGATGGTTACGAAAAGCAATGCTCGTAGGTCAAATGGCTCCCCTTTGTGCTCATCCCACATACGTACACCTGGTTTGGCCCACAGCTGTAAAAGTTCTTCAACTAATGGCCTTAGGTACACATCAATGTCGTTGCCTGGTTGCCTCGGGCCTTGGATGAGCACTGGCATCATAATGAACTTCCTCTTCATACACAACCAAGGAGGAAGGTTATAGATACATAGAGTCACAGGCCAGGTGTTGTGACTGCAGCTCTGCTCACCAAAAGGATTCATGCTATCTGTACTTAGACCAAACCTTAAGTTCCTTGCGTCACGTGCGAAGTCCGGGTACTCTCGCTCGACTTTTCTCCACGGTGACCCATCAGCGGGGTGTCCCAACATCGCGTCTTTCTTACGGTCTTCCATGTGCCATCGCAACAACTTGGCATGCTCTTTATTTCTGAAGAGACGTTTTAACCGTGGTATTATAGGAGCATACCACATAACCTTGGCAGGAACCTTCTTCCTAGGGGCCTCGCCCTCAACATCGTCAGGATCGTCTCGTCTGATCTTATACCGCAGTGCAGTGCATACCGTGCATGCATCCAAATTCTCGTACTTCTCACCGCGGTAGAGGATGCAGTCATTAATGCAGGCATGTATCTTCTGCACGTCTAATCCTAGAGGGCAGACAACCTTCTTTGCTTGGTATGTACTGTCGGGCAACTCATTATTTCTTGGAAGAAGATTCTTCATTTTTACCAACAACTTTGAAAATGCGCTGTCAGTCACACCGTTCTCTGCCTTCCATTGCAGCAAATCTAGTGTGGTACCTAGCTTTTTGTGGCCATCTTCGCAAGTTGGGTACAACAATGTTTTGTGATCCTTTAACATCTGCTCCAGCTTCTCCTTCTCCTTTTCAGTTTCACATTCTTCCTTTGCATCAGTAATGGCCCGACCAAGATCGTCATCAGCGGGCCCATCTGCTGCCTCTTGATCTTCATTATCTACCCCCGTTGCAGTATCATCATATTCAGGATACATATTATGATAGTTGGCATCATCCTCTTCTTCTTCGTTGTCTTCCATCACAACCCCTTTTTCTCCGTGCTTGGTCCAACAATTATAGCTGGGCATGAAACCGGATCGAAGCAGGTGGGCGTGAATGGTTCTGGTATTTGAGTAGTCTTTCTTGTTCTGACAGTGAACACACGGACATCACATAAAACCATTGTGACCACGGTTTGCATTAGCCACAACGATGAAATTTTGGAGGCCCGTAATGTACTCGGGAGTGCGGCGGTCACCGTACATCCATTGCCGGTTCATCTGCATTAATATATAGTATATATCAAAAAAATAATAGGGAGATGACCATTTATATATATACTACATCAATGACACATGAAAGGATAGTTGCCGACCTCGACCGAGAAGGAAAGAGCAACGAGAAAACTTATTTTGAGCTCTCGGGCATTTCACCGAACACCTCTTGTGCATACGAAAAAAACACAAACTAGCACACTTCACACCCTCTTGCTAGGCTCCAAAATGAGATAGTGAAAAAATGGAAGAGCGGGGTGTGGGCTGCGGTGTCTTATATAGCCCCCCCCCCCCTCCCCCTCCCCCTTTAACACCGGTTCAAGCCACGAACCGGTGTTAAAGGGGGGGCTGCGCGGGCCACTGGTGCAAGGCTTGAACCGGTGTTAAAGGGGGGACTTCTTTTTGTTGCACGGACCACGCTGGTACAGGCCCCCCCTTTAACACCGGTTCGTAGAAGAACCGGTGTTAAAGCCCATTTCCATGCTCAACCAAAGGCCTCGTTTCCACTAGTGTTGAAACTAAATGTCTTGTCTCTGCAGGACAAAAAACGCAAGACATAATTCATTATTCACCAGCCTTTGAAATTAGTTTCTATGCACACGTCGTCTACAGCTTGCTTGAGACAATAACGTTAGAAATTCACGCAGATTTTGCAAATTTCATTGTCAAGTAAACAATCTAGAAGTAGCATGATGATACGAGTAGAATTGTTTGGTAGAGCTTACGGTCTTACTTCTCAACTCTTCATTCTACTTCTCCAAGGACTCGATCAGATTAAACTCGAGTTTGAGTCGCCGGAGCTGCTCCGCCTCCAGCTCTTCCGTCTTGCGCACGGGCTGCTGCCGCAGCATCTCGTTCTCATCTCACAGACGCGCATCTACCTCTTATGGTAAGCATAAGGAGCCGATCGACCTAAAACGCTTCTTATGGTAAGCATAAGGAGCCGATCGACCTAAAACGCTGTCGCGGCAGAACCACCAACCGGGACTAAAGGTCTTCCAGCCGAGCGCACTCCACGGAGTGGAGGGTCTTTAGTCCTGTTTCGTAACACAACCGGAACTAAAAAGGAGGTTCTAGTCCCAATTTGGTTGTCCCGGTTAGACAATCGGGGCTAGAGGCCCTTACGAACCGAGACAAGAGGCCTATTTTCTACCGGTGCATATCCATTGTTTCTTTGTATCAAGCTTAATTTATGCGATCATTTTTGAGGATTTCTAAGTTTCTGCTTTGTGTTGTGATTGGTCATGGCTTAGGACATGGTTGACACCTATAGCTATGGGGCAGCCAAAATGAGTTGGTGTTATTAGACAGGGAGCTCATACTGTTGGAAGAAGCGTGGCCCCTGCTGGCCCCTGGCTCCGCCGTTGGCTGAGGCCACCGTCGAGGGCGATAACGCTACCGAACCCCGAGCTTTAACCTCTTCTTACATTTGGCAAACGATTGTCAAGTTGTTGTATCAGCTCCTCATACTTACATGTTACATAACTTTTATGATGAACTATCTTTTAGGATTGTCATTTACAAACATCATTTTCATACCTGGTTTTTCTTGCCCTTATACAAAATGAAATTCAGCGCGTGTTCAACGGGATCGTGCGCCTTGGCGCACTACTAAATCTAGTTGTAAATAAGCCCTCGACTTTTAAATTGTAGTTTAAAAGAAGAAAGGGCAACCAAGATTGGATACACGCCCGAACTAAATTCACGTGGAAAAGAAATACTGTCTAAGTCACAACAAAGCTACAACTTGACTGTGACTTGTCCTAAGTCACAATGGACTATGAGACACCCTTAAAAACCAGGTCTGGACAAGAGGGTGTTAATTGCTTTTTACATGGAATCAAAACACGGGTTAAGGTTTTTTTTGACAATTTCCCTTTAACATTTTATAAATGGAAGATGGAGAGAGATGCGACGTAGATAAACTGTGATGAATCTATTTTTGTCGAAGGTGCTTGGACGGAGACATGCCTCTGCTCCGATTACATAATTAATAAGGTCCTCTAATTCGTGTAGGTCGGTCCGACCAACTCATGGGGACCTGCTACGTACTAGGACAACCATGTAGTAGTAGTAACTCCTCGTCCTCCGGTTCGGAAATATAAGACGTTTTAGATTTGTGAATCGAATAAATCTAGACATCTTTTAGTGTATAGATTCATAGAGGTTCAGACTGAACCTATATACTAAAAGGTGTCTAGATACATTTGTTTCACAAAGCTAGAATGTCTTATATTTCTGAACGGAGGGAATAGAACGGTATATTTCCCCTGCATTATTTGCCAACGTTGGACGGTGTCACACCTGCACAGGTGAACACTGAAGAAACGTAAAAGTCATGTACGCTTTCGCTGATGAAAAATGATGACCAAGGAGTAGCTGTGTTTGGTGAGTTGTGTGGGCCAAGGGGCACGTGTGGTGTGAGTTGTACGCCAGCTATATATCGTGAGCGGTGCCGTGAAACCTAGGAAAGGATCTGAAATCTGAAAACTACCTACTCCTTCCATATCTCGTTCTTCTCTCTAGTATTTGCTGCATCCCCAATTCCGTTCTGTATCTGGGTACTGGGCCTCACGTCCTGAACATCATCGGGGCAAGGGGTGTTACAGTGGTATCAAAGGTGTGTTCGGTCGCTGGGATTGTCAGATCTGCAGCTGTAAAATTCCTTTAGATGGTTGGTGAACTCGGCAACGAATTTTGATTTCGGTCAATTTCAGCGCTGAGATCCCGTAATACCGGACGTCGGTTTGTTGGATCGTTCAATCGCCACGACGGCACCGTCCAAACCATCCCTGCAGACCCAGTTCGTGCTGTCGGCGATGGGGGAGGCATCGGAGCGCACGAACGAGGCGCTGGCGGCGATTCGCGAGAGTCTGGACCTGGTGCGCTCGCAGGTGGGCTCGCTGGATACCCGTATGGATTTCCTCGACTCGGCCTATCAGCAGGTCACGTCGTAGCTTGATCTGCACTCGCGCGCGGTCTCCGACCACACTCGAGTCATGGACTCCATCGAGAGGCGCCAGGAGACCATGGCGCAGCACATGGCGGCCATGGCGGAGGCGGTGGCGCGTCTCTGTGGATCCAAGGCCCCATCGGCGGTAGAGGAGGCGGTAGGCGCACCAGCGTTAGCACGCGCGGTGGGCGATGGAATTATGCGTCCAGTTCCATCGAGCGGCTGGCAAGGACCACCACCCGGCAGCGGTCTTCATCCTGGCTCAACTTCGACCTCGCGTTTCCCTGATGTGGAGCGCAGTACCAAGCTACCTGACCTTGGATGCAAGCAACATCATGGAGGTAACGGGTCTGGCGGCGGCGAGGGGACCCGTGTTGGGGTGCGGTCACAGGGGGAGCACCCAGGCGGCGGTAGACTGTCAAACCTGAAACTGCAGTTTCCCCGGTTCAATGGCCAGTATCCACGCATTTGGCGTGACCAGTGCTTGGACTACTTCAAGGTATGCAACGTACATCCCACACTCTGGTTCACAGCGGCGACCATGCATCTGGATGGTAATGTTGCACACTGGTTTCAAGCCTATAAGCTCAAACATGTAGTCCATGGATGGCCTGATTTCATTCTGGCTGTGGAGGGAAAATTTGGTATGGAAGATCATCGAGTATTTATCACTGAACTATTGTCCCTCAAGCAGACTGGCACAGTCTTTGAATATTGCAGTAAATTTCAGGAGCTTGTGTTCAAAGTCTCAGGCCACAATCCCCATTATGATGAAACATTTTTGATCTCCCAGTTCATCAAAGGACTCAAGTATGAAGTTCGTGTTCCAGTGGCATCACAAATCCCAGAAACTGTCGACCGTGCAGTGCTTCTTGCTCATGTACAGGAAGATTTGCAGGCACAGAAGAAACCGTGGGCTGGGCGTCAGTTTGGAGCGCCTCGAGCTGAAACAGCAGTGCCTAAGGCTGATCATGCTAGACCACCTCTGAAAATTGGTCAAGGTGACTTATGGAAAGATGGTCAGCTTAGAGACTATCGTAGAGCGAACGGCTTGTGCTTTCGGTGTGGGGATAAATATGATCCCAATCATTAGTGTGCTAGAAAGGCAGAAGTGCATGCTCTTACAACTGAAGATCATCGACAACAAATTGATGAGGAGGTGTTGGAACTGTTAGAATTATAAGACATTGCTAATGCTCAAGAGCTTTCACTGTCCATCCATGCCTTGTCCGGTTCAGCAAACCCCAACACCATTCGGATCAAAGCTCTAGTGCAAGATCAGGTGATGTTGATTCTTGTGGACTCCGGCAGCACACATTCTTTTGTGAATTCTGCATTTCTGGACAGAGTCTCTTGCTCTACAAGTGACATCCCTGACGTTGTGGTGAAAGTGGCAAATGGTCAGACAATCATGTGTAACAAAATAGTACCCAATCTTCAGTGCTGGGCACAAGGGACCTCCTTTGAAACTGATATGCGTGTGTTACCCCTCGGAGCTTATGATGCAATTTTAGGGGTGGATTGGCTGCAACAGTGTGGGGAGATGTGTTGTAGCTGGGTCACAAAAACTCTAAGTTTGATCATAAAGGACGCCCTGTCACCCTGAGAGGCATTCAGAGTACCAAACCGGATCAGCTAAAGGAACTACCGGTGGACCAGCTCCTCAAGTTGGCAAAAGGGAATGATATTTGGGCTGTAGCCATGCTGGAGCCAACACCACAGGGCTTCAGTCAGCAAGACCTACCGGTGGAAATTCAGTTTGTCTTGGACAGTTTCGCATCCATCTTTGCTGAACCAACTGAATTACCACCCCACCGTGACTATGATCATGCCATTGCTCTGCAACCAACATCCACCCCTGTCAATAGTCGACCATACCGCTATTCTCCCTTGCATAAAGATGAAATTGAGCGCCAGATCTCGACCATGCTTCAATCTGGTATCATTGTGCAAATTATGAGCCCATTCGCCTCACCGGTACTGTTGGTACAAAAGAAAGACGGGGAATGGAGATTTTGTGTAGACTATCGGAGGCTAAACGAGCTCACTATCAAGAACACCTTTCCAATGCCTATGATTGATGAGCTTCTTGATGAGCTTGCGGGAGCAACCGTATTCTCCAAGCTTGATCTGCGCGCAGGTATCACCAAATCCGCATGCGTGAGGAAGATGAGGAGAAAACGGCATTCAAAACTCATCAAGGTCATTACCAATTCGGAGTCATGTCGTTTGGCTTATCAAATGCGCCCGCGACATTTCAGTGTGTAATGAACTCAATTCTGAGACCCTGTCTCAGGAAATTCGTCCTTGTATTCATGGACGATATCCTAGTCTATAGTTCATCGCTTGAACAACACGCGGAACATCTGTCGACAGTATTGGAGCTCCTCTGTCTCAATCAATTCTTCGTCAAAGCATCGAAGTGTTCATTTGCGCAACGTGAGCTGGAGTATTTGGGGCATATAGTGTCTGCGGATGGTGTCGCTACAGACCCCAGAAAAACTCAAGCAATGGTTAACTGGCCATGTCCTTCTTCTGTGACAGAACTTCGAGGATTCCTGGGATTAACGGGGTACTATCGGAAATTTGTCCGTGGATATGGAGTGATTGCTAAACCTCTTACAAATCTACTGAAGAAAAAGTCTTTTGAGTGGAATTCTGAGGCTGACTTGGCTTTTCAGAAATTGAAGACAGCCATGACAACGACACCGGTGCTGGCTCTGCCAAACTTCAACAAGCAGTTCGTCGTTGAGACGGATGCCTGCGACACGGGCGTGGGTGCTACACTGATGCAAGAAGGGCATCCACTGGCATTTTTGAGCAAAGCACTCAGTGTGCAACATAGAACCTTATCCATCTACGAGAAGGAATTCTTGGCACTGATTATGGCAATTGAGCGTTGGCATTCTTATCTCCAACGTGCAGAATTTATCATTCGCACGGACCACCATAGTTTAACTTACTTGGAGGATCAGATTTTGCACTCACCAATGCAGCGTAAAGCGATGGCACGGCTGATGGGACTTCGTTTCAGGATTGTCTATAAGAAGGGCTCTGAAAATTCCGCGGCTGATGCTCTCTCAAGAGTGGGGCAAGTGTTCCAGTTGCAGGCGATTTCTGAAGTCTGACCCACATGGATTCAAGAAGTAATTAACTCCTATGTCACAGACGAGGATGCCCAAGAACGTCTTCGTGCTCTGGCAATACACAGCCCAGATAACCAAGGGTATGAATTGCTCCAGGGACTTATTAGGGTGCATGGCAAGGTGTGGGTAGGTGCAAATTCAGCCCTACATACAAAGTTGATTAATGCCTTTCACAATAGCGCAGTGGGAGGCCATTCTGGAGTGCTACCGACATACAAAAGACTCAAGCGTCTGTTTTCATGGCCAGGGATGCGTACTGAAGTAGATGACTTTGTGAGTCAATGTGTTGTGTGTCAGCAGGCAAAACACTCCAATGAGCGACCGGCAGGGCTCCTTCAACCATTGCCAATTCCAACCGGGACATGGCGTGAGCTCACAATGGATTTCATCGAAGCTTTACCACTGTCAGGTGGAGCGAATGTTATTATGGTGGTAGTTGATCGACTGACAAAGTACGCACATTTTGTACCCTTGAAGCACCCATTTTCTGCGGTTGTTGTTGCACACGCCTTCCTGGATGCCATTGTCAAGTTGCATGGGGTGCCGCTGTCCATTGTCTCAGATCGTGATCGAATTTTCACCAGCAAACTGTGGAAAGAGCTATTCAAATCAATGGGAACAAAGCTGCAATTTACCACTGCCTACCACCCTCAAACGGACGGACAAAGCGAGCGTGTAAATCAGTGCCTGGAGATGTTTTTACGCTGTGTTGTCCACGACTCACCCAAGCAGTGGCGGAAATGGTTACCTCTTGCGGAATTCTGGTACAATTCCTCTTACCACTCCTCGCTGGGATGTTCACCATTCAAAGCACTATATGGTTGCGACCCCAATTTCGGTGCAATGCCATTGCTAGCGGAAGATACTTGCTCTGAAGCTACACTTCTGCTCAGAAATCATCAAGAGCAGTTGGCCAGCGTGAAAGAACACCTGGCTGCAACAGAAACGCATGAAAATCCAGGCGGACAAGCGCCGATCAGAGAAGGAGTTCACAGTGGGGGATAAGGTGTTTTTAAAACTTCAACCTTATGTGCAGTCTTTGGTTGCTAATCGCCCATACCCCAAACTGGCATTCAAGTTTTTTGGGCCTTATGAAATCTTGGAGAGGGTTGGTTCTCTAGCATACCGGCTGAAATTACCTGAATCCAGCGCTATTCATCCGGTGTTCCATGTCTCATAGTTGAAAGATTTTGTCCCTGACCACACCCCGGTATTCACTGAACTTCCCAAAGTTGTTGAACTGGATGTTGGTGATCCTAGTCCCGAGGCCATCGTCGATCGTCGTCTGGTAAAGAAAGGTAACTCTGCTGTGATTCAAGTACTGGTGAAGTGGGTCGATATTCCAGTTGAAGCTGCTACTTGGGAAGATCTCTCGGTACTCCAGAAGCGATTTCCGTTCATCATCGCTTGGGGACAAGCTGATGCTCCAGAGGGGGGCAGTGTCACACCTGCACAGGTGAACACTGAAGAAACAGGGGAAGAGACGTAAAAGTCATGTACGCTTTCGCTGATGAAAAATGATGACCAAGGAGTAGCTGTGTTTGGTGAGTTGTGTGGGCCAAGGGGCACGTGTGGTGTGAGTTGTACGCCAGCTATATATCGTGAGCAGTGCCGTGAAACCTAGGAAAGGATCTGAAATCTGAAAACTACCTACTCCTTCCATATCTCGTTCTTCTCTCTAGTATTTGCTGCATCCCCAATTCCGTTTTGTATCTGGGTACTGGGCCTCACGTCCTGAACATCATCGGGGCAAGGGGGTGTTACAGACGGCCTCTAGTAGTTCATCTTGGGGAAGATTCCAGGGGCGACGCCCTCCTCCGACACGGTGCACCTGAACATGAAGTTGTCATCGTCGCGAGCAGCGCACTCCGGCCTTGCGATTGGATTCGCTCCACGGTCCAGGCAGTGCCATCATGGAGTTGTCTGTGCTCCCGTTGGTCGGCCCAGGTCCTCTCTACTGCGACAGGCTTCCCGCTCCTGTCCAAGATCTCCATGGAGATCCTGGCCGTGGACATGGTCCGGGCAAACTTCCAGAGCTTGAGCCGTAAGAGCGGGATGGCACCCACGGTGAAGGTGACGATGCCGTCGGGCCCGAAACTCACCCAGATGTTCCACCTGATGTCACGGAACGAGAGCTTGGAGTAGCCGCAGGGCGTGAAGAGGCGTGTGGTGGAAGAGGTGGTCATGGCTCAAGATCTAGTGACCTCACCAGGATAGCAAATTGCTTTTCCGACAACGGCGTCAGAAAAAAGGATTGATACCTTCGATCTGGTTTTACGGATACAGTATAGTAGGTTTTTTTCCTAATAGATTCAGGTTTAATCAAACCTTGGGAAATACTGCTAAATAAAAATTAAATGAGACACGTCTACAAGACTTGTTTGTTCGTTTTATTTTATGTTTACCACGTTTAAAACTTCAACTAGTTGAACACCCATGCGTTGCCATGTATATTTATATACAATAAGTTTCTATTTTTCTTCAAATGTATTTTGATAAATTCCACCCAACTATTTAGTTCCCCTTGGTTCCCTTTTACAAGATGTTTTGACAAGCCATGACAAGTCATTAGGCCTACCGAAATGTCTTATAGAAGTAAACATATGAAGTGCATCATATTATCTAGGAATCTGAAGTTCTAGACTCGCCTTCTCCCCAAAAAAAACATTTGGGTTATTTAAGGTAAGACTACTCTAAAAAATATTACTCCATATGGGTTAACGTTAGTTCCGGACAGCCTTGCTCGTCCTCATCCATTGCTCCAAGGCAACGGCGGCAGAAAAAAAAATTAATATCTTCGATCTAGTTTTACGGATACAGTATAATGGTTTTTCCCTAATAGATCTAGGTTTAATCAAACCTTAGAAAACAATGCTAAATAAAAATTAAATGAGGCACATCTACAAGACGTGTTTGTTCGTTTTACCTTATGTGTTTACCACGTTTTGAAATTGAATAAATAGGGTCCTCATCCATTACCTTATGCCCATATATGGTCCGCGTGGATGGAACATGGTTTAAAAACCAGGTCTGGACACAAGAGGGTGTTCGTTGCTCTTTACATGGAATCAAAACGCGTTAAAGTTTCCTTTCGATGGACATTTTCCCTTTAACATTTTAAATGGAAAATGGAGAGAGAGATGTGACATAGATAAACTGTGAATCTATTTTTGTCGGAGCTGCTTGGACGGCGACATGCCTCTGCTCCGATTACATAATTATTACTCCCTCTATTTCTTAATATAAGGTGTATAGTTTTTTGTGAAAAAATCCATAATATAAGATGTATAGAGAATTTTAGGATTTGTTCCTCTTATTTAGGAGGCAATTAATTGATAGAGAGAGGGTATCAGATTTGTATATTCCCTCTATATCACGTCAATCACCTGGGGTATTCACGTTCTAAAGCAACAAAATTTGCCCTCCCAGCCTGTGCGCTAATACTCGTGGAAAAAAATATACACCTTATATTAAGAAACGGAGGGAGTAATAAGGTCCTCTAATTCGTGTTGCTCAGTCCGACCAACTCACGCGGACCTGCTACTAAGACAACCATGTACTTGCTCCGTTTCAAAATGTTAGCTTTTAGATACACTCCTTACAAAACTAAAATATTTTATATTTTGAAACGTCCAAAGCTGGTTGTGGGGTATATGTATAGGCGCGCCAAGAGGAACCTTTCCATGGATTCATATTCCTTCCGTAGTGAAAAAATTGCCGAGACCTGCCCGGACTCAGTACTTCCGGCCCAGGCTCAGCAGGCCGGACTCTCGGTAAAACACGGCCTCATAGAGACAGTGGGCCATCATTTCACACGATAATACTAGTACATCACAGCCCAAAACTCCAGTTCAGTTTTGGTTCGTTTTGAAACGTCCTGAACGTGATCAAGTGCAGTGCAGACATGGCATCAGAGATCCTATAGCCATAAACGGCATCAGCAGAAGCAACAAGTTAATTTCTCGGGGTCGTCCTGCTGAACAGCAAGCATAATTTCATCATCGTTACGTGGAATCATCACCCTCATCTTGCTCGGAAGAAGCAGACGGCCGCCTCTTGGGACAGTCGTGGCCGAGTACAGATTCGCCACAGTCTAGCCTTGGGTTTCTTGGTGGCTTTGCCTGGTAAATACATAAGGAACTAGAACTAGGCAGTAAATAAATACCGGCACAATAATAAGGTTATTAAATCAATGTGTTTGGGACAATATATCTGAGAAGAGTGGCCGTATGCATCGCTTTGATGCAGAGGCTGGGGCGTTGCCTCCGTTTCGAAAAATATATCCGAGAAGAATTACTGTGCCATCTGCTTGAAACTAGTAAATGTCTTGTCTCTGCAGGAAAAAAGAGGCGAGACATAATTCAATTATTCACCATCATTTGAAGTTAATCTCTATGCACAGAACATCTACAGCTTTGCACCAGACAATACCATTCAAGCAGATTTTGCAAATTTCACAGCTCTCAGCTCTTCATTCTGCTTCTCCAGGGATTCGATCTCCTTATTCTTCAGATTCAACTCGAGTTTGAGTCGCCGGAGCTGCCCGGCCTCCAGCTCTGCCGTCTTGCGCACGAGCTGCTGCCTCAGCATCTCGATCTCAGCTCTCAGACACACATCTGCATTAAGCATCACCAAATTTTCACACCGTGCATTTTGAAAGAAGATAGTGTCTCATGGAACCGTATGGGAAGACAAAATAGTGTCTGTCTATACACACCGCATCCAGGGCTGATGATCCCATCTATTGTACAGTAACTTTAGGAACACTCCAGGGTAGGAAGGACCACATGATCTGCTCCATGGCTGATTTTTCTATATACAAGGAAGCATGATGAAACTGCATCAGAAGGCATGTACATTATGCTCCACAAGTACCAATTTCAACAAGGGGGTAATCGATATGTCTTTATACCGTGTCCTTGTTCGTCCTGGGTCACTGCTCCGGTAGTCGGAGGTTCAGCATGTGTCGCTTCCTCCCAAGCAGTCCACCTTGAATCTCAACATAGTTATCTTCAGCAATGTACTCCTCTGCATTTTAACATTCCAGTCACATTTTGACATACAACTCAAAATGCTATAAATTTCATCTATATATAACGAAGCAAGCGTTCTACTCATGATGAAAACTGCAAGAAGACATGTATCGTGCTCTACAAGTACCGGTTGCCACAAAGGAAACCGGTACTTATTTATACATGACCTTTTCCGTCCTCGATCTCAGTTCCGTTAGTCTGTGGTTAGGCATGTGTCGCGATTGCCTTCTTCTTCCTCACAAGCAGCCCGACTTGAAGCTGAGCATAGAAATCCTCAGACCACATCTTCCTTTGCATTTGAATCAAATGCCATTTGCAGCACCATTCAGAAGAATCCGATCAATCTCAGATAAAAAGCATCAAACTGTATATGTAAAGACAAGTACTCCACATTGTATGTCTACTCAGAAGAATCACTACTCAGAAGAATCAATAAAGTTCACATATATAAACAGAAATTCTACTCACAATGAAACTTCATGGAAAGACAAGGAACATCGCAACAGATAAAAAGGCTGCGATTGGGCACAGATAGAGTAGTATCAGCTCCACTCAAAGAAGGAGGGGGGCAGGGCTAAATTACGATGCATCATGCTCTGCTCATGGCTATTATTACTACTACTAGGATTCGAGCCACGGATTATTCAGCGCTCCTTTTTCCTCAACTAAAACCCTGCTGGGTAAATTTCCCCATCTTTTATGGAGGACTCTGAGCGACTCGACGTATTCATGCGACTGTCACGGCAAGAATCCGGGCGAGTAGTGATCGTGGCGGCGAGAACAACCCCTAGTTAAGGGATGATCGTGGCTGAGTGCAATAAATTATTAAGTCTCCCACTTGAGTACCATGGCAGCGCCTTCTCGCCATGGCTGGCTGGCGCCCGCGTCCTAGTCCTCTACCGCCACACTCCGCAAATCGGAGTCGGCGTCCACCTCCACCTCCGGCTCTTGATTGATGGCAAAGCCATTGATGAAGGTCTTGCAAGCTCGTCCTTGTCCTTGGCGGTGGCAGCGGTCATGCAAGCACCATGTGACACTACAGGATTTGCAACATGGTGGTGAGTTGGATGATTCTCAGGGCCAGCAGCAACAGCCAAACTGGATGAGGAATCAGGCAAGTCGCATGAACGGACAAATTAACCAGCGACAAAATAAGATCAACCGAGATTGCTGATATATGTTCATTCATCGGTAGAGAACATCATCATGATTTATTATTGGCTTGCCAGCTCAAGTCAGGGAGAGAGAGGAGGAAAACAACAGTAGCTGCTCGGCTCCACCACAAAATTACTACTACCAGGCGTACACAGTACTATAATAGACAGCAAATGAAAAAAAGTCTCTTCATCTCCAGCCCAAGTTCCTTTTCATTGTCAAGGGGGGGCACGCAAGACCGACCATCTTCTTAGGCGGACTTCACACTGGCGGCATTGATGATGTCGATGAACTCAGGCTACACAGCAAATAAAACAGAGTTTTAGTGACAGAAAGAAGCAAAAAAAAAACATCAGCACTCTAATGTGTTCACTTGTTGTCTTTACCTTCAAAGAAGCTCCGCCGACAAGGAAACCGTCGACATCGGGCTGCGCGGCCAACTCGTTGGCGCTTGCGCCAGTCACGGAACCTGCAACAATCACACATACATGAGCATCATCATCTTTCATCGCCGTATAAAGATGACTAGGCAGTCCGTGCATAAATAAGGCATATGTGTTCAAGCAATGAATGTACCTCCATAGATGATCCTTGTGGTCTCAGCAACCTCGGGGCTCACCTTGGTCTTGAGCCAGTCCCTCAGGTTGGCGTGCACCTGGCAGAAACACAACAAAGCAGAGTATTAGCTGATGAACGCTACTACTACTACTACTACGTTTGGAACTACAGGAGCGTAATTACAGACCAATCAAAAAGTGTGCTGATCATGAATCAATGAACTTACTTCCTGAGCCTGAGCCGGTGTTGCAACTTTGCCGGTGCCGATGGCCCACACTGGCTCGTACGCAATCACCACGTTGTTCCAATCTGTGATCTTGTCTGCAAAACAAACAAACAAACAATATTCCCAGGCTAAATTTTCATGTGATACAATAATAATGTTCAAAAGAAATCTGCATCTGTCACTGAAAACAGTTACGGCAAAGCATAACCATCAACAATATACAGATGTGCAATTTATGATAATAATAATAAAGCTGTTTAAAACAAAATAGCAATGCTCAATTGCTGATAATGGAAGTCAATTTGATTTTGTGCTCCAAGTCTTCTCTCAATACTAAACTATCATGAATATGGGGTAGTAAGACTAAATGAATCTGTATGTAGATAGTTTTTGCTAGTCAAAAATTTCAATGCCAGGAAATTAATCACAATATCTGAACTCTTACGTTGTACTTCACAACAAACTGTCCAGATCACTTATAAAGACGATTCCAGAGAACCACAATATATAACAATAAAATTTCTAAAAGAAATTTATATATATTCATCAGACAGAAGGTCAGTACCAGCAATAGCTTTTGTCTGTGCAGCAACAACGTCCATGGTTGACCCAGCTTCTCGCTGCTCAAGAGTCTCACCAACACAAGCAATGACCTTCAAGCCCTGAGCAAGTGCATATGCAACTTTGTCTCCAACAAACTACCATTCAAGAAAGGAAAGGCAACGGTTAGGCATTGGCATAATGTAAATCATTACAGTAATTGCAAGAAAAAAAATAGAAAGCAGAGTGAAATGCAGTACATTATCCACCAGAACAGGAAGAGTAACTAGAAAAGTCAATAATATTGTAGAAGAATAAACAGTCTTAAGCCAAGTATAAGAGTTACTGCATGTTTGTTTTCTAAGTAGTATTCCACTTTTGTTAGTTGAAAAGTGTCGGATTTAAGAATACATAATTAGAAAAAAATTGACAGCGGCATACCTCGTTCGACTCTCCCAACAAGGCCCTCCTCTCAGAGTGTCCAAGAATGACCCAGGGAATGCCAAGGTTGGCAAGCATCTCAGCACTGCATTGGCATCAGATTTTGAACAAACATATTAGTTGGACGGTGTCTGAAGCAAACAGAAACTAAACACGCATACAAGAATTATTCGTCTGAGCTAGATACTGACATCTAAATAAATCTAGAATCAATACTGATTGGGTAAAGAAAGTAAAGGAACGCCTACAAATGAAAGTTAATTCTTTCAGGACCACGCTAAAGGAAACATGACACTTTTAATTTTGCAGTAGAAGATAACGAGACTTTATAGCATTAACAAGACAAATGCTTGCATTGCAGATTTGTGGGGTTGATCCATGGCCATATCATTCCAACATACCGAGGAGGCTTGACATAACAGCAGAGAACAGAACACTAACCTGACTTCACCGGTGAAGGCACCACCCTTCTTCACCCAGCAGTTCTGGGCAGCAACCTGGATCTCGGGACGCAGGCTGGCCTTAACGGTTGGGAGGAACACGTATGGTGGGCTGACAACAACCTCTGCAGCCCAGAAGTTACAAAACCATAAGTACACCTCGTTATGCAACCTTAAGCTTTTTGAAAAAATTTAGATGAATAAACATGCGTCTCCTAAGAATCAGGAGCAGGGTAAGCATCCGTACCGACGTTAGTAGCGGTGATCTTTCCGTCATTCAGGACCTTGACGATCTTGTCCACCTGATCGGTGGTTCCGTTCTGCACATGTCAATACCAACCATGTCAGCCTATAGCGCAAGTAATTCATGGAAGAGGATGGAATACCAGAAAGTAAACAGTTGCAGCCTAGATGTAACAGGTAGCAAGTAAGACCACACTGTTCCGTCCTAGATGCATGACGTCTACAGACCCAAGGGAAAACGTAGCCTATAATCTGACGACCCGAAGCTCGATGTACAGTGACACTGAGAATAGCTGACGAACTGAATAATTATCACGGCTAAGGAGCATCGGGGGTGAGCTAGCATGACGAAATCATCGGAATTACCGCCCAGATCTCAAAATAAATCCCCATCTTGGAGCAATCGCGTCCAGCCTTGCCAAATCAAAAACGGAAAAACGCACTAAAAAACAGCTAATCCTTCCACCGATCTGAATCGAGATCACTCAAAGTATTCATCATCTACGGTCTACGGAGGGAAAATCCACCTATCACCCTCGATACGCATCCAGATCGCCACCAAAGCAGCACGGAAAATTTTCCTCCGCGCCGATCCGTCACTCGATCAGCGGACATTAGCTACGAGGGGGAATACAACAAAGCAGGGTGGGGGGGCAGAGCACTCACGCATTTCCAGTTGCCTCCGACGAAGAACTTGCGGCCCATGGCGACGGCGGCGAGGATCGAGGAGCGAGAGGGCGAGATCGGATTGGGTTCGGGCGGAGGAGGGAGATCGAGATTGTTCTTGTGGAGGAAGAAAAAACGGAGCGGGGGCAGGAGAGGATATAAAGGGAGAGGGGCACATGAGGCAGGCAGGCCGTCCTCAGGTGCCCGTGACAGGTGGGCCCCGCAGCCACCGTCGAGTTTTCTAGAGCAGCTATTATTGGGGCGAAAAGAAAGAAAATGTTTGACAGCTACGTCGTGTGCTCCAAGACACCAATATTTTTCTTTGCCTACTATATTTGTTCTGTGCTTTGGGTTCTCCAAAGCTCTCATGATGCAAAAAAAAAAAAAATAGAACAAGGCCAGCCTCTCACGACTAATTACGGTGTTCACGTATGTATTAGTTCATACTCCCTTCGTTTTAAAATATAAGATGTTTTAGTTTTGTGAAATAAGTGTATCTAAACTTTTTAAGTATGTAGGTTCATTTAGATATGGAGTGAATCTACACACGAAAAAGGATCTAGATACACTTATTTTTATAAAACTAAAATATCTTATATTTTGAAACGGATGGAGTACGATACAAAGTTGTAATCATGAGTAGGTGCTTCTAACTATGTGTAATTTGATGGCGTCGGTTCTTACGCTGGACTTTCATGGGTTAGTTTGACCAAATAGTTAGTGCAAATTCCGAGAATTCGAATTTTCACTCTGCGCCCAAGAACCATCTCACACAAAACATCGTGCCATCATGTAAACATCTACGGAGAAACACTCATGTGATGTGAGGCACCAAAGTATAATTTGCTTCCCAATAAACAAAAATAAGGTATTATTGACCAAAGCACGTCGAGAGAAGCGAGAGCGTCTTACGAATGAGAACATAGGAAGTATACATTTTGGGTTATTTTGGAGTCGTGGTGACTCTTTAGGGTCATTTCTATATTGATTTTACGCCTCAGATAAATCATATTACAACTTTAGATTCCGTATACTTTTGTCGGGATTCCAAAATCCCGTGTTTCCATTTTTCTTTATCAGTTAACGAGAATGCATGTGTCGATTTGGCTCTCCATCTTCGCATTCTGGCGCGGTAAGTACCATCTCATCTCACGCGGAATAATGCATGTACTCTTTTAAACGACTACTCCCTCCGTTTTAAAATATAAGATGTTTTAGCTTTGTGAATGAAGTGTATCTAAATCTTTTTTAGTGTCTAGGTTTATCTAGGTTTGAAGTGAACCTAGACACTAAAAAAAGTCTAGATACACTCTATTCACAAAGCTAAAACATCTTATATTTTAAAACGGAGAGAGTGGGTTACAAGAACCACTTTTGCAACGAGAGGCATCAAAGCATGACTTGGTTTTCGGTCTAAAAAGCATGACTCTGTTTCCAATAAAAAAATCATGCTAATATAAAACTAGCTGCAAGAACAGTAGAGCCTCTAGTTTCTATATTGTGCAATAATTAGGTGTTCATTGTAAAGAGAGGCGCCAAAGTATGACTTGTTTTCCAATAAAGAAGCTCACCCATAAATAAATAAATTTATATATACGATGCTTTTGCTCGAGGAGCAAGACGGGTGGCCCTAGCGGCAACAGACGAGACATTGGGCGCAAACAATGGGCGGCATATGCTGCGCGTGCGTGCTGACGCGATGCGCATCTTTTTTTTCTTTTTTTTTAGGGGGGGGGAGGGTTCACGGTGATGCGCATCTGCCACCTCGACGATTCCCTAGGCGTTGTCTGCTTGCGACGGTGGATTAGCAAGCAGCCGACTCGTTTTGATCCCCAAAAGGAGAAGGGCCCATGTCAAAATATAAGGAGAAGGGCCTAACTAGGCCGCCCCCACGCACGGCCAGTCTCGCCAACTATCCGTGGTCTCACCCATCGGCCCATGTACGCCCTATCTATTCTTCGACCCGGCTGGTTATATTTTTTAAGAACATTCTCAAAGTAAAAATCCTTGGATGTTTAATTTTCAAAATAAAGAGATGTCCAACTTTTTTTTGGCCAATAAAAAAGCTGTCCGACTTAGTAGAAGAAAACTAGGCAAAAACCTGGACCGGTCATCGCTCTTCGTCCTCGGTCAACGACTCTATTGCATCTTCACGTTGTGAGCAGAACGAAAAAATTCACCCTTGCACAAAAGTTCAAGGCAAAATAAACTGTTCTAGAATTTGTAGCCCTAGTTGACCCTTATGTCTATCGCCAAGCAAGCAAGCGGTAGATTTTAAACAGGGTACCGCAAGGCCCCTATGACGAACCATCGGTTGCAAGAAATATGAAAAAATGAAACAGTGTTAATAACAACTAGACATTATTTTGATATAATAGAACGGGTCAGCGTGAGAATTCCGAAAATTCGTCCCTAACAGGGATCAAACTCCGGTCGCTAGGATGCGCCAACTACGATCCAACCACTAGACTACTATCCCGTTCTCGATTGCAAGAAATCTGAAATAAGTAAGCGGCACTAGTTAGAACATGAAGCCTCTCATATGTGACAGTTGCAAATGCAGCCAACTCCTCCCGTTGGTTTTCACAAAAAAAAAACTCCTCCCTTCAGAGTAAACGGGTTCGAACCCAACACGCATCTTATATTCTCAATCTTATTTTTACGAGAATTAATTAATTCTTTTCGTAGGATTCGATCTCATAACCTCCTTATCAAAAGCAAAGGAAAGGTATTTCCACCACGTCAAGTTCATAGAAACAACATGGGTCCGCGCCGTCTTCATAACGTTTAGCATTGTATGGTCAACGTGGAGGATTAGCATGCTTGGATGCATTGCTCTCGGGTATAACGCCTGTAAAATGGTTATCTGCACTTTGCCACCCTGGTACTAACAAGGGTTGATTTATGCTTCCAAGCTAAAAAAAATTATGTTCAAACAACTTATCCAAAATAGTTCTTCCAGAAGCTTAGGCGAATAACGATTCTCTGATATCATGTAGATAGCTACCACTTTATCTTATAAATGGTAGGCATTCTTGCTGGAGTTGCAACCTGATGCAATACATAAGACACTATAATAGTATAAATTGGACGTTGCCTTTCCTAGCAAATGATGCTAGCTATACATGGCATAGGCAAGGAAACATGAGTAGACCACCAGCGCAGCAGTGGCCATCCTACCTTAGCATCATTTCTTCGCTCCCTCATCCTCGAGCCAGTGTTAATACTTTGGCGCTTGTCATAGCCCACACCAGCACCCATTGCTAGGCCCCGATCGGCAAAGTAGCAGTGAACACAGGCTCAGCCTCATACATCCTATCTTGCAAGCACGTACTGGCAACCATGGGAGTCACGACAGGCGATAAAAAGGAGAGTCGGTCATGGAGGAGAAACCGGGATGTAGAGGGCTAGAGACGGCGTAGCTAAGCTGAAGCAGGAGCCCACCATGATTATAGTGGTGGCAAACCCCATGGCATCAAAGCGGCAGTGAGCAAGGGAAGATTGGCAACCTTGGATGGGGGCGATCCACGACGGTCATCTCCGCAAGAGGCACACCGTCAGTAAAGACAATTATAGTTTTTCCGAAGGTCCAGCGGGCACCCAAAAATCAAGAGTTGTTGTGCTCCAGGTTGGCGAACCACAACCGTAGGATGGCTCGTCCTCCATCCATCGAACAAGTGGCCGAGGTGGAGCTGGACGGAGGAGAGCTACAACCTCAAGGCCGAGGACGAACCAACAATGGATGGCGACCTCGGTGAACAGGTAAACTCCGTGGAGTGGAAAGTCGACGGAGAGGCCGCGGTCGACGTGGACGATGACATCAACTTTATCGGGCACCGTCAGGGCAAGATTCTGACGTCCATGAAGATTTGGCCAGCATCTGGTCCTCGAGAGTGAGCGAGTGGGAGCTAGACAGGAAGGGCGACGGTGGAAACCCTAGGACGGGAGCACGAATGGAGGAGTTGTGTCCGAGAGAGTTGTTGCGAGAGGAAACAGTTCTTGTGCTTTGATGCCTTTGGGCCCACACCTTAGTTACACGTCTCTAGCAAATACACTCGAACTCGGCAAGGTCCACATGACAGCGTCAAAGCGATAGCTGAGAGCAGTCACACGGCACTTAAAAGGCGACGGTAGGATTAAAATCATATTGTCTCAGCGGTTGAAGCCTGAATCCTGGGCGCCCGGCGCAAATATTTTTGTTCGACGCCACTCATTTTTTCCCATGTGCCGTGAAGAGCGGAGGCCGTTTGGAGCTATAATTAGCGTACGAACTAAACCGTCAGCTTTGCGTAGCTTACGGCTTCCACTTCCTATTTCATTTTTAAAATTTATCTTTGCTATGTAAGCGTCTAGATAAGCGTTGATCCATTGAGGGTGCCCTGATGGACTCAGAAGGCTCGCAGCTCTTCAAGATTAAGCTATAGAATAATATCCTTGTACGGTTAGTTCTTCATTGGGCCATTCATTTAGAAAAGTTGCTCGTTTTTTCACCGTCCCTACAAAACACCAGCTGAAAGGGAAATGAACGTCGCCTAGAGGGGGTGTGAATAGGCGTTTTAAAAATATTACAGTTTAGGCTCTAATAAATGCGGAATAAAACTTAACGTTTAATTTATCAAGCAAAAACCTATATCCACTAGTTTCACTAAGTGCACCAACAACCTATGCTAAGCAAGACAAGCAACAAGGTAATAGCAAGATATAGTACTTCAAGCATGAAGGCTATCACAATGTAAATTGCATAGGTGAATGGCTCGGTTGAGAGATAACCGATGGACGCGGAGACGATGATTTGTTTCCCGAAGTTCACTTTCAAAGAAGCTACGTCTCCGTTGGAGAGGTGCGGGGGCGCAATGTACTTCGAACGCCACAAATGGCTCATCTCGAGGTGTGCTGGCTCGATGCTCACCCAACGCCACACAAGGCCTCACCAAGGATGCGAAGCCACGCAACTCACCGACACCACAAAAGGCTCACCCTATTCTCCCGTGAGCTCGCCACAAAGGCCTACTCACGTTTCACTATGGGACACTTGAGGGCGGTCACCGAACCCGTACAAGGCTTGGAGCAATCTCCACAACTCAATTGGAGGGCTCCCAAGAAACGCCACAAAGGCTCCACAATGCCACAAAAGGCAACAAGACCACAAAAGGTCAACAATCCAACCACACAACCGTCTAGGGTTCCAAGAACCCAAGAGAAACAATCCCAAGGGATTGAACTCACCGAATCTCCGAGGAGAACTCAAGCCTATGCACCAAATGCAAGAGGCAAGTCCTTCTCTCTCAAATTCCACCAAAGCTACAAAAGCTATTGGGGGAATAAGGGAGGAAGAACACAAGAGGAGAACACAAAACTCTCCAAGATTTAGATCCCAAGGATTCCTTCACAAAGAAGGGATTTTGCTTGGTGGGACTTGTAGATCTAGATCTCCTCTCTCAAATCCCTCAAAAAGATGCAAGAATCATAGGAGGGAGAAGGGGAGAGGGCAAGCTCTTCAAGATCAACAATGGAGAAGAGAGAAAGCCAAAAACCAAGAAGAACAAGTGATTGGGCCGAAGGGGAAAGGGGAGCTCCTTTTAAAGGGCTCTCCGATCTGACCGTTACCCACAGAATCGCGCACGACCGGTAGTACCGGTGGGTGGCCGGTACTACCGGTGGCACCCAACCAACGGTCAGAAAACAGCGAGGCAAAGATCAAAAACGCGAGCTTGGCCGGAACTACCGCTGCTTCGCCGGAACTACCGGTGGCAAGAATATCCTAGCGGTACTACCGCCTGAAAATCCGATCCAAGTTCCGTCAAATAGCGCTAACCAGGCAGAGAGGGTACTGAACCAAAATTTGGGTTGCCGGAAGTTGGGCCGGAATTAACACCGGTACTACCGGCGGCATTTCTGCCCGAGCGGTACTTCCGGCGTCTGGCCGGTACTACCGGTGGCCCACCGGAACTACCGGTCAGGCAAAAACTTCAGAACCAGAACTGCCACAACTTTTGCATCCGAACTCCAAACGAGATGAAACCAATTTTGTTGGAAAGATAACGACATGTAGAATCCAACAAAAAGTCGAAATATTGGATATCACCAAGGGAGAAAATACCATGAATATATATGTGAGACACCTCCCAAGGTGTGGAGCCGGAAAACCCGCAAGATCAAAAACGCAATGAGATATGCAAGGGAAATCCGTTTTTAATGAACTAGTGCTTGTTATGAAGATAACCACAAGCTCTAGATCCTCACATGAACAAGAACCAAACAACAACCAAGAAAGATGATGCTATGTATGCAAAGGTTTGAGCTCTCACCGAAAGATACGAACGAATCATCCACTCGAGAGCCCCTCTTGATAGTACGGCTATCTATCCTAAAACCGGTCTCCCAACACTACACGAGACCGGTAAAATAGAAACCCTATCAAGAACATACCTTTGCCTTAAGCATCCCACTTGAGCTTGATGTAGACGATCTTGTCACCTTCAAGATGGAACACCTTTCTTGCTTGCTCTTGCTTGATGAAGACTTGAGAAATGCTCCCCCATACTCCATGGGGAAAGCCTCTTCTTCGAACTTGTTTTCATCATTCCATTGAGCTTGCACAATAATTCTTGACGATGTCTTGAAGATAGCCAGGAGGAACTCCATCTTCTTCTTCTTCCTCTTCTTCTTCCTCTTCTTCTTCAAGACATACTTGATCTTCTTCTTCTACAAGATTCTAATAGGCACAAAGCCCTTGGACGATGCTTCTTCTTCTTCATCCTTGAAACCAACACATGGTCCAAGCGATGCAAATGGACAAACCTACAAGTGAAACTTAATTTGCACATTAGTCCATAGGGATTGTCATTAATTACCAAACCACACATGGGGGCATACATGCCCTTTCACCAGCCATGCCACCAACACCTGAAATTTTCATTTATCCTTATCACAAAACTTTTTAGCCAGACACTCAGAGCATGTATAATAGGAGGTGTTTAGAGGGGTGCTTATAAAAATAAACCAACCATTTTGCTAAGCATTGGTGCTTATTTGTATAGAAGATGTGCTTAGTTAGGCATCCACCTAGTACAAATAAGCACCGGTGCTTAACGAAAAACCGGTTTATTTTCCTAAACACTTGCCTAAGCACCTTGTATTGTACGTGCTCTCAGACATTGATCGGTATTTGCAAATTGGAATTGGCTGTGCAGCTATGCAGTTGGCTATTGGACAGGTGAAGAAGAAGTGATCAATGGTCTCTCCTTGGGTCCACGAAATAAACAGGTTCCTGGATGATGCAGCATGCCAATTGATTCTTCTGTCTGAACTCGAGCTGATCCCAAGAATCTGTGTCACTGTGTGTTCAGTGGTTCAACATCAACTCCAGTAGTCATACTAGTCGCTGTGACCCATGACCACGATGGCTAGTGCATTTCGATGCGTGATTAATTAATTAATTAATTAATGCCCAACCTTCTTCTATTGAGTACTAATCCTTTTCTTCTTCTTGGTACGTCATCTGCAGAGACCGTACTTGGAAGAAGACCATATGCGGATAATTTAATTGGGAATATATTTGATCGAGACCCTTGGACAGCGGATGGACCCGTCGGTCCACGGCCTACACTCGAAGATCGTGGATAGATCTCAGGTGGGTGTCTTAATCATAGCGATCAGGTTTTTGGAAGGATCTTATTAATTCGGTCTCGTTTAGACTAGTCTAGTCCAATGAGGATATCATAGGTAATCATGCATATCGTGTTGGCAAAATTTTAACGTTCATACTAATTAACGATGAAAGAGATTGTGTTGGTATCATAGCACATAGAACTATAAAAACTAATTTAAATAAATCTTGTACACAATTGTACACTGAGATTTTATAAAACGATAAATATACTAATACTATGATATATTATATTATACTAAGCATTGTGGCCGGAGAGGGTATCATATAGAGTATCATATACTACTATATGATACTCTCCATTGTGACTAGTCGTATTCATGTGAAACAAGAGTTGGACGAAGCAGCGCCATTTGTTAGCAAAGTCTTGTAATAGTTTAAACTCTAGTGAGGTTTTTCATTCTGCTACGGATTGTATCCGGCGAACTTTTTTGTATTGATGTTATTTAATCAATGAAGTGTTGTTTTCTATCAAAAAAAAGCGGTACCCACGGTTTAGCAGTTTGCAGACAACTGGATCATGCTTCGTTCTATTACCCTTTTCCCCGATGGAAACTGGATGATGCATGCAAAGCTAATCCTTTTTACAAGAGTGATGTATGCAAATTGATTCATCTGTCTGAACTCGAGCGGATTCGAAGAATCAGGTCAATGTGGTTCAACAACAACTTCTGACACGCACTACTACTCGATATTTATATGACGACAGATCGTGACCAGGTACTTTTCATGCATAATAATTAACAGATATATCGAAGCTTCTAATCCTCTAGCTCTAACCCTTCTTCTTTTATGTAAGTACCATCTTCAAAGACCAAACTCAGACTTACATGCTACGCTACCTGAGATATAACTCAAATTAGCACTATCTTCCAAGTAATGTTTGACTGATAGCGATATCCTACTACCTACTCAGGTACCCTAACGAGTAACTGCCTGAATTCGGCGAGCTCCCGACCCTCGGACACTTCGTGAGATAGCGGCGGCATTGGTTCACCCTTTGATCATCGAGGTTGACGATTTATAAACAATGAAGATGTTAAAGAATGTAGCTGTAGATCTATTCGTCTACATGAGATAAAAACCTTGCTAAAGCTCCATCAAATACTCGTGTTAATAGATGCTAGAACACCAATGGATGATTTGGGAGATTAGATGATGGTGACATGAGCATGCAGCCGTCGACGGAGTCGCGGTCCCCGGTTACTGCCTACTTGGATGATGGTTACTGTGTACTTTGTTGACGGACTTGTGCAGAGGAATCTACTCAAACCCAAGTCAATTATTTCTGGATGGAAGGAGTAGTTTGCACACAATTCAAAGGTTTGTCTTACGCTGTACTAATAATGGAAACGGGATCTCATGTTGGATTAATTCATCGGTCGGTCTGAACTCGAGCTGATCCAGGGAATCGGTTCGATCGGTGGTTCAACGAAAACTCCAGCAGCAGTTTATGTTAATACTACAACTCCACGCATATGTGATGACTCACGGCAGAGTATATATAAATTAACTAACTAATGGCGTACCTTCTTATCCTACTACTAATCTCCTTCATCTCCTTTTCTGTTACGCGTTATCATCTTCGAGTTCTGTTGACGAAACCTCGTGAGGGCGCGAAGCTCCCGCGTTGCATCTTCAAGTTCTTCGAAGACTAAATGACAGAAGTACTGACGTGTCTCTCTCCCTCGTAGCAGGTAACGTTTGATCGACCGCTCCCGCCTTGGAAATATTTCAACGCCACATGATTCTTAAATATACATGACAATAGACAATGGCTATAGATGATACAACGAAATCTAGTCTAGTCTAAAGTCTAAACGTATTGCTTGTCATATACTACTACTACTACTATACTAAATACCTTGTACGTAAAACGCAATCTTTAACAAATTGGTTTTGGGTCTTTATTCAACAGCTTGCACGACACTACAAGTCCGGTTTGACAAAAGCGTAGAGTTGTACAAGACTAATGGTGCTCTATCTCCATGTCAAAAAAAAAAATTGTGCTCTATCTCGATTAAAAAAAATGGCGGAGTTAGTACACGAAACGATGTCATCAACTCGCACCATTTTTGTTCAATTGCAGACTAGCTTTTGGCTAGTATCCAAAAGAACTTGTAACCATTAGATAAAGCAAAGTCAGTCACAACTCGTGTCACCTGGTCGATAAATAAAGCCTTGTAGAGTGTTCTGGTAGCAAAGGAGTGCCGCCTTGGCCGCCTTGGCTAGATACAGTGGCAAACATGAGGAGGACGTTCGTGAAGGGGTTGTTGCTGCTGGTCAGAGCAACCCAGGTTGGAGTCTTGGAGTGGTTCTGGGGTTATCTGCGTGGTACTACATACTCCCTCTGTTTCATAGTGTAAGTTGTTTTAATATTTGTGAAACGAATGAATTTTATACATCTTTTAGTGTGTATGTAGGTTTGAAGTAAACTTACGCACTAAAATGAGTTTAGATACATTCGTTTCACAAAAGGTAAAACATCCTATATTTTGAAACGGATGGAGTATCTTGTAGAACACAATCTCTAACAATTTGGCTTGGATATATCTTTCTTTAACAACCTGCACAATACTACAAGGCTAGTTTAGGACAGTGTAAAGTTAAAGCTTTCGTACAACACTATTTGGTCTATCTTGAGAAAATTCCAGATTTAGCACACGAAATGCCATCACCCGTCTCATCAACTCGCACCATTTTCGTGCACTTTGCGAGCTGGCTTTGATCTGTACCCAACTAAACTTGTAAGCATTAGGTAAAGCCTAGACATATGGCTGGCACACAGAAATCATGTCGCCCCTGATGATCGATAAATAAAGGCCAGGGCGCCCCATATCGCCTATCCATCTTCCCCACAACCAAAACAACATTGACAACAACATGAAGGCCTTATTCCTCCTAGCTCTCCTAGCGCTGGCTGCGAGCGCCGCCTCTGCGCAGTACGCGGAGAACAGCGATAGTCACGGCGGGTGGGATGGCTGCACGCCGGAGAAGGCGAGGCTCAAGTCCTGCAAGGACTACGTGGTGGAGCGGTGCCTGACGCTCAAGGACATCCCGATCACCTGGCCCTGGAAATGGTGGAAGGGCGGCTGCGAGAGCGAGGTCCGGAGCCAGTGCTGCATGGAGCTAAACCAGATCGCGCCCCACTGCCGCTGCAAGGCCATCTGGAGAGCGGTGCAAGGCGAGCTCGGTGGCTTCTTGGGGTTCCAACAGAGTGAGATCATGAAGCAAGTTCATGTGGCACAGAGCCTCCCCTCAAGGTGCAACATGGGACCCAACTGCAACTTCCCTACCAATCTTGGCTATTACTAGCTGTGATGTATTCAACGTTTGGTGACCAATCAATAAGCCGTCACATACATACCACTTGCATATGTGGTGAATAAAATGTTGCCGTGAATAATCTATGTGTACAATTTCCATTGCGTATAGGTTTTCTTGCACATATCCGAGTGCACGTGAAGTGTGTGTTCTTTGGCGGTGGTTTGTTAGCATAAATAACTACGAGTTAGGGCAGCACAAGAAAAAAAAACTGTATAATGGTGGGTGAGGACCAGAAGCAAACCAACATCCTAAAAGAGTTCTCCTCACGACTAGAAATCGGTAAGGTTGAATTTGGTCGTCGGTCAATCACACCCTAAATCTTAATTTACAAATCCAAGTGTTTAGATCAAATGTTCAACCGTTGACCACCCTTACAACATCCACAATCCAAAAAGCCTACTTTTTTTTTTCTTGCATTTTTGCTTAAACTGCACCGCGTTAATACTTCGATCTTAGAGGGCCAAATCGACGATATCGATAATCATTGAATAACAAGACAAGATGAGAATTAGCAAACCCAATAAATGAACCAGTTCCATGACACCACAAGTATATAAAACGGCTGGCACCGTGACGTATCCAAGCGGTTTTGTTAAAAGTTCATCAAAACCGAAGTTCCCAAAAGTGGCATGAATTCAAGTTATTGCCGACTATAGTGATAGGGTCGACGACTCAAATTAAACTAGAGGCCATTACACCTTGTAAACCACGTGGTGCCTAAAGCAACACTTTTTTCATGTATCACAATCATATTGGGTCCATGAACCCTACTACCCCCCCCCCCAGAACACTTTTTATCCTATTGTAGTTTTCATCATTTCCTATTCTATAATTACTTATTTCAGGTTTTGCTCTCAAGCACCATTATGGACCAATCATTTTCATGACTCTCCTGCTTGAAACGTAAGACACATTGTATGCGCCATTTGATGCAACATGAATCATAAATTCCATTTTTCTTAGCTCTGAGTGATTCGCATACGCTTACTTCCACATAACAGCCATATACACTTGCAGACATCCATACATGTCTATTTTTTTTCTATAATTTCTCGAGTTATTGTTTTTTGTTTTTTTGGGAGAAGTCGACCGATCTTATCAACACTCATCAACAACAATAGTACAAGGAACCAAGGGCCTATTTGATTCTTAGGACAGGAAAAACACGGGAAATAGAAAAAACATAGAATTGCAATGCCATGTCCACTCTAATCCCTACAATAATTCATATGAACCAAAATTTGTTTGACTTCACCGCAGAAAAAACTAAGGATTCTGAAAAAGAGGTATGAGTTGATGCTTTACTTTCTATAAAATTTAGTGCAGAGGAATTTTTAGGAAACTTTATTTTATTGGAATCAGTCTTACAAATCAAACAACCATCATTAGGAAAAAAATTCTATAAAATTTAATGCTACAAATTTCCTATTTAAATCTTTTGAATCAAACATATACCAAAAGTGAGAAATTCTCGAGTTTCGAAGATGTGTGTTTGAATTTTGTTTAGATTAGAAGAGCACAAGGGAGGTCGATCAGGGAGAAGTGATTTTTGTTTTTTTTACTCACAAAAAAAAAGTGACTTTTTGTTTTAGCGAACAACTGCACCGAATTGGCTAGTTACAACAACTCAACCCGTGAGCAACCCCCAGTAGTGCTCGTAGATCGCGGCTCTGTGGGCCACGCCGGTGGGGATGGGTGGCACAGGGAGGCCACGGCGGCTCACCGCCCACTCCGTCGAAAGCTGAAAAGCCGGCGAGACGGGGTAGCCGACGCTCCATAGCGCCTGCGCCTCGTCGACGTGGAGCCAGAGGCGGCAAACTTTGGCCGCTGGCCGCCACGCCGTCGTAGCCCGCCATCGACGAGGGAGAAGAAGACGACGCTTGGGGGAGGAGATGGTGGAGCTCGCCGTCGAGATGATGCGTGTGCGGCGGCAATGGAAACCGCCACGGGTTTTTATAATAGGGAGGAGGGGGAGGTGAGCGGTGGGCATTAACGCCGCCCTGCCCCTTTGACGAGACGTGTCGGTTGCACCGCCCGCCGCCGTTCGCTGGAAAAGCTGCGGCGAGCAGCGTCATTACTCGGCGCTGATGGCGAGGAAGAAGACCGGCTCTATGCGGCTGCCATGCGGGCCAGCTTTGACCGGGGCGGTTCGGCGCGCACGCTCCCGTCTTCTCTTCCCGCCACCCGTCCTGTCACGCGTTCATCCGGCGCCCGCTCACCTTACTATACATTGGGTTTGGTCTGGGGCCGCCGGGTAAATAACTAGGCCGCGCCGGCGCCAAAAAAAATTTGGAGCGCGGCTGGGGTCAAAATTTCGCGTCGGCGCCGCCCAAAACGCTATGGGGAACCTTTGAGGCCCCCGAGTGGAGATGCTCTAAGAAACACAACATGTATTTTTTTTTTTTACATGAAAGCGCAACATGTTTTGCATATACCCTTCACCCCTACCCGCATCTGTCCCATCCACGCGGGCAATGGGCCCACGGGTCACCGAGAGGGCGGGCCCAAAGGCAGGCCGCACGTGTCAAGTGAAGTCGCGACGCATCTGAAATTCTGAATCTGAACGTGAAAAAATCTCGGATCGCATCTCGCGTTTTCTCGCTGCCATCCCGGTCCCGCGCATCCCGCAGCCCCGTTCCCACCCGCATACCGTACACCACCGGACCCACCGCACAGCGAGAGGCCATTGCCGCGGCGGCAGCAGCGAGCGGGTGGGATAAGCACGCACGGCACGGCAGGCAAAGCTGCCGTCCCAATCACGCAGTTTATTTTTTCGAAAGAAGAAAAATATAAAGTGAAAAGGGATTTACTTACTCCCCACACCACAGCACGGGGCGAGAGGGGACGAATCGTCTCGACTCCAGCCGAGCCACTTCATCATCCATCTCCCTCTCCTCCTGCCTCCATAATAATCCCGTCCAACCTAGGGTTCGCGAGATTTCTCCCGGAGGAATTCGGCCCCGGGATCGCCCCACCGATCGATCTCCGCGCCGCGGAGGAGGGGGGCTCGATTCGGCGAGGCTGGGGCGTGGGGCCGGCCGCTCGGGCCACTGGACCTGGCTGCGGGCCATGGCCGGGATCGACGACGACGCCGCGGCCGCGGACTCCGGGCAACAGCAGCAGCCAGAGTTGACGCCCATGGAGCGCGTCGAGCAGGTGCGTCTTCCCTCTCCCTCCTCCTCCCGTGCTCCCGTCTGATCTAGTCTACCCACCCCGTCGCGGCGGTTGCCTGCCACTCTGTTGTCCCATTCTCCGTGGGCCCTGTGTGTTCACCGAGCGACCAGGACTTCGCACGCAGTAGGATTTATTCCTAGATAGATTCTTCAGAGCTCGCGGTTCCCCCTTGGTGGAACCAATCCATGTCTTCACCACTGGCAGATGTCAAACCAAAACCACTCGTTTCCGATGCTAGGAGGATATATGTGAATTTCTTCTGTGCCAATAGAGTTTCTCTCAACCAGCTTGCTACGACTTGCTGAAAACTCCCGATAATTCAGCACGGTACTAGTAGTAGAAGCATTTACACAAGTCTCTAATGTACTGCCCGTACTGTCAAAGAGCGTTTCTCTCAACTTGCTTTCTCGGCACAATGATTGGAAGTTTACTTGATGATGAAAGAGTCGTGTAATTATTCGGTAGGATATAATTAGGAGCATTTGCAAGATCTTCCAAATTTGCTAACACACTGCTGCTGTGTTCTCCGTCTCTTCCCTGCAGAAGCTGATCGCCTGCGGAGTCCCAGAGGAGCAGCTGCAGGAGCACCAGGAAGGCCTGCTCATGTACTTGCAGGAGCACCCGGAGAAGCTCCATGAGATCACCTCGGCCATCCTGTCAGTAGGCACCGATCTAGCAGAGGCCCGCAAGCCCTCGAAGAAGGACGACGACAGCGAGGGCGGAGACGACGCGTACGGCGAGAGCCTCTCGTGGCTGCAGTGGATCATGTTCGACAGCGAGCCGGACGCAGTGCTCGACGACATGGAGGCCGGCTGCGCAGAGGAGCGCGCCGTCTGCGGCTCCGTCTGGGGCCAGAACGACCTTGCCTACCGCTGCCGGACCTGCGAGAACGACTCCACGTGCGCCATCTGCGTCCCGTGCTTCCAGAACGGGAACCACGAGGACCACGACTACTCCATCATGTACACGGGAGGCGGCTGCTGCGACTGCGGGGACGCCACTGCCTGGAAGCGCGAAGGGTTCTGCTCGAGGCACAAGGGGGCCGAGCAGATCAAGCCTCTCCCCGAGGAGCTCGCGGGCTCTGTAGGGCCAGTGTTGGACGAGCTGTTGCTGTTCTGGAAGGAGAGGATATGCCTGGTGGATGCCCCGCCTCGCGTGACGACCTTGTGCAGGAGCGTCGCCGAAGAGTTGACGAATTCTATTGCAGACATGCTGCTTCGCTTCTGCACGTGCAGTGAGAGCCTTCTGAGTTTTGTGTCCCAGAGGATCCGCGAGTGCCCGGATCTCTTAGATGCACTGACGAGGACTGAAAGGTTGCTGGACAAGAAAGTTGTGAAAAAATTGCATGAGTTGCTCTTGAAGCTTATTACTGAACCAGCTTTGAAGTTTGAGTTTGCCAAATCCTTCATACGCTACTACCCTGTTACGATTTCTGAAGTTATTAAAGGGAGCAACGATTCTCTGCTGGAGGACTATCCACTGATACCAACCTTCTCTGTCCAAATATTTACCGTGCCTCCGCTGACTACAAGGCTTGTGCGCGAGCACAATTTGCTGGGTGTTCTTCTTGAAAGTTTGACGGTTCTGTTTCTTTCTTGCGTTGGCGAGGATGGTCGTTTACAGGTACTCCTAGCTTCTCTTTTTAATTGTGGCTTGAAGAACTTAAATATGCCTATTATGCTCATACCCAGTCACTGTGCATTGCTGGGATATTGTTGCTTTTCGGGCATATTTGCTATTTTGTCAGAGTTGCTTGTACAATCCGTGGTGAACATATTTCTCTTGTTTATCGTCAATGGTATGACAATAATGAGTCAGTAAAAGGACATAGGCCCTGAATGTAGAGGCTTATCATCAAACATTAGCGTGCGTAGCATCTCTTCAGCTATGCACAAGAAAAGAGACAAATATCATGTCCACCTACTGAATGTAGGCTTATCATCAAACATTAGCGTGCCTAGCATCTCTTCAGCTATGCACAAGAAAAGCGACAAATATCATGTCCACGTACTTGGATTATTACTGGGGTTGGATAAACAGTAGACACTTTAGGACAACATTTTGCTTGGTTTCTGATAAATATATGTGTTCACATCTGCTAACTGATCCCAGAAAGATTTGATAGATAACACTGACTTATAGGAAGCTTATGAAGCAGATTTCACATATGGTTTCACTTGGGTATTCTGCAATAGAGGAACATAATATATTGTGATTTGTACATTGTAATGTGATTTCGTATGGTCACAGGAATATTTTCACCTTGTTACTTGCAGACAAGCAAATGGGCCAATTTGTACGATTCTTCAATTAGATTATTGGAAGATACACGCTATGTGCTGAGTCATGAGGAGGTTTCCAAGTATGTTGCTTACGAGAGGCCCGACCTATTAAGGTCATGGATTAAGCTGTTGTCACTTGTGCAAGGAATGGATCCTCAGAAGAGAGTGACAAGTATTCACGCTGAAGATGAGAATGAGAATCTATCTGCACCTTTCATGCTAGGACAGTATCTTGGGATCATTCAGAATCTTTTGATGAAAGGAGCATTTTCTTCTCCTGAGCAACAAGAGTCGACTGATGTAACTGTGTGCTCCACTGCGATAAAAGGCTTGGAAAGTGCTGAGAGCCAGCGCCATGCAAAAGTTGGAAGGGTCTCCCAGGGTAAGTCGGGATGCAATGTAAGTACCAGAGAGAGTTCTTCGAGCAGTGAATTGCCATCACCTGCGGCCTGTTTAATTAGTCAGTGCTTGAAAGCTATCGATAACTGGCTGGAACCTGGCCCTCTGAGGAAAAAGTTGTCATCCCTCGACGCTAGCAGCAGCGATGCTCGGAATTTTCTGGCTTTGCTTGAGGATACTTTGACTTTTAACAAGGGTGGATCCAATAAACAGATTGGTGAGGTGGGTGTGAAGGTGAATGAAGGATCCCCATCAGACGATGATTATCATGTATTTGGTTCTCCTGTCCAAGAGTCCGACGACTCGATGCAGATAGATCAAGGAGTGACTAGTAATGTCGCCGGCAAGGGAAAGATTCAAGAAAGTAGCAACACTCCAGATATACAATTGCACTCTGAAAATGCCATTTCTGTTACTCTGACTGATGGCAGCCTTTTATATGCTCACCCAGATTCAAGAATTGATGAAGTAGGTATACTCAACATGACAGGCTGGCCTCGTGTTGTCTTTGATGTCAGTTCACAAGAAACATCTTTTCATATCCCATTACACCGTTTGCTTTCTTTGCTATTGCGGAAAGCAATGAAGAAATGTTTTGGAGAGGATGCCAAACCAGAGAAATGTTCAGCTGTGCAGTCCAATGAGTTCTTCTCTCAGGTACTTAGAGGTTGTGAGCCTTATGGGTTCGCTTCAGTTGTGATGGAGCATCCTTTAAGAGTGAGAGTATTTTGCGCACAAGTGCGTGCTGGAATGTGGCGTAAGAATGGAGACGCAGCTATACTGAGTGCTGAGTGGTACCGCTCGGTGCAATGGTAATTTCTTGGTGACCCCAAATGAATTGCTATTCAACTAACAAACAGTCCTGAAGTTATATTGTCACCTCTTTCCAGGCTTGAACAGGGCTTGGAGTCGGATCTGTTTCTGCTTCAATGCTGTGCTGCATTATCTTCTCCAGAGTTCTTTGTGAGGACCATTCAAGAGAGATTTGGTTTAGCAAATTATACATCTTTGGATCTGGCGGAGCAAAATGAGTAAGCTCCAAGTTGTTTTATTATCACATATCAACTTTTGTTTTTGTTAACATATCGCTTCTTAAAATTTTGTACTTTTGTGTTGATAGTCATACTTGTCACCACTTGCTAAACTAAGGTATTCAATGACTAAAGAACCTAAAATGACCTCTCACCCTGCCTTCATGAACATACTTCTGTAGTGACGTATTACTTCTACTCCCTCCGTCCCAAAAAGGATATTGCAGATTTGTCTAGATTCACATGTATCTATACACTAAAACACGTCTAGATACAAGCGAATCTAGACAAATCTGCGACATATTTTTTAGGAGAGGGAGTAGTATTTATCTTCTAGTCTTGTGGAGTGTGCTCAGTTATCTCATCAATCTATTTTCTATGTCATTACCAGTAGGCTATACTCGTATCCATTGCCATTTGATTGTGTCTCTGGCGGTGGAAAGTACTCAGCTTGTTAGTACATGGTGTGACATATGGAAACTCGTTTCTGCTAACTGTGTCTCTTTTTAGTTGTGCACTTGAGTGGTGTTCAGGTCAACGTTCTTTATTTGTTTATCATATGATGATACAGCAGCCTTAAGGGAATGCCATGTTTTTGCTTCTGTGCATTTCTTGTCAATGTGTTCTTCTCGTATCTAGATTAGTTTGACTAAACTTCTTTCTTAAATGTTGAAGAATTTTCTTGTGCGTTTTCAGGCATGAGCCAGTTCTGATGCAAGAAATGCTGAATTTTCTTGTACAACTAGTCAAAGAACGCAGATTTTGTGGGCGTTCCACAGCAGACAATTTGAAGAGAGAATTGATTTATAAGTTAGCTGTTGGAGATGCCACCCATAGCCAAATTGTCAAGTCTCTTCCCCGTGACCTTTCGTCAAGTGAACAACTTCAAAATGTTCTAGATTCACTCGCACTTTATTCTAATCCATCTGGAATGAAACAGGTTTTGATCATTGTAATTATTATACTTGCTAACATGAATTCCTTTTTATATTTGAATGCATAATTAATAACAGAAGTTCTCACAGGGAAAGTATGTGCTTCGCAAAGCATTCTGGAAGGAATTGGACTTATATCACCCTCGCTGGAATTCCAGGGAAATACAGATTGCTGAAGAGAGATATCACCGTTTTTGCAAAGTTTCTGCTCTTAACGCTCAACTACCTCAGTGGACTCCTGTCTTTGGCCCGCTGCGTAGTATTTCAAACATAGCTACCTCCAAAGCCACCCTTCAAATTATTCGTGCTGTTCTCTTTTATGCTGTTTACACCGATGCATCATCGGCATCACGTGCCCCTGACAATGTTCTTGTGATGGGATTGCACCTGCTTTCGTTGGCACTTGACGTATGTGAATCAGAGAGTCAAATGTATGCGGACCAACATGGGATGGACATAGTGCAGCATGATGCTGAATCATGGGTTGTTCTATCATCGTACGCAGATGAGGCTTTTCCCATATTGATCTACTCTACTGAACTAGTCTCTCCGGAGTCTGACAAAGGAAAGAATGAGAGCTTGCTAACCTTGCTTGTTTCACTAATGCGCAAGTACAAGGAAGAGAATGACAGCACCTTTTCTGGATCCAAGTACTGCAATATTCCATCTCTAGTAGAGAATTTGTTAAAGAGATTTGCCAAGTTAAGTAAGCAGTGCACAACTGCATTAAGACAAATGGCACCACAAGTACTTCCATCTATTCCGGATCATGCTAGCACCAAACCAAACTTAGGATCTTCAGACTCGATGGAAAGGAAGGCAAAAGCACGCCAACGCCAAGCTGCAATCATGGTAAGAGCTTAATTAAACAAGCTCACTAGCCTAATTATATTTTCTGGGCATTTTTCAGCTTTAGCCAAATCTGATGTTTGTTGGATGCACTTACAAAACCTGGTTGAATGTATATGTTTTCTGTAGCTTAGGAAAGCTAGGTGTATAGTTTCCTTTATTAGTTGTTAAATTTGCACTTTGTTAATTCGACAGTTTGCCCATCTTACGTTGCTTTTTGATTTTGACCTTTTCTCATTTTTTTCTTACTATAGACTAAAGTGTTAGTTTCTTACTTGAATCTGTGTGTCATAGGCAAAAATGAGAGCAGAGCAGTCAAAATTTGCTGAAAGTATGAAGTCATCAGGTAATGAAGCTCACACTGCTCCAACATTTGAGCCAGATGCATCCAGTTCAACTGCCGTTACCTCTGAGGAGTCACGGCCAGTTTGCTCTCTATGCCGGGATTCGGATTCCAAAAGTCCACTCTGCTATTTGATCCTTCTTCAGGTAATTATCCTTGACTTGACAATGGCTTGCTTTATCCAATGATGCTATATAGCTACATGAATTGGCGATTCTATTTTCTGGTGTATTTGAAAACATAAAGTACCTTTCTCCGCCCCTTGTTTAAGCATGACAATAGGACCAGCTACAAATTTAGTATTATCGCAGATTTTGATCCTTATTTGTTTATAATCCAGAAATCTCGACTTGCAACTTTTGTTGAGATGGGTAATCCGTCCTGGGATAATTTGAGTCAAGCAAACAAGACATCTGGGTCCATCAGACGGGAAAATTCAACCGATTCCTCCGGTGCTGGGTCTTCTAGTTCAGAGGAACTTGTCAGGGATACAACGGTAGAAGTTGTATCCACTGATTTAGACAACATGGAAGTTGACGCATTACTTGATTTCTCAAATGAGCAACATCCACTGATTAGATATATATCATGTTTTCCAAGTGGACACTGTATTGGGAATGCAGATGACAATATCCCTCTTGAGACAATTGAGGCTGATGTATACAAGTCAATTGTAAATGATCTGGTTGGCATTCAAGATGGGGAGCAGACTTTGCCTGCTTTGAATCTTGTAGCTGGCTCCACCAAGACAAGCACAAGTCCGAGAAGTTCTGTGCTGGGAACATATGTTGCTTGTCTTTCAACAAAATATCGTCTGTCTTCTCTCTCTGATGTGGCCTCCAGATCTTCTGCCCCAGTAACAATAAGAAACAGATTTGGTCCTGCCGATTGTGATGGCATCCACATCTCTTCTTGTGGACATGCTGTACATCAAGAATGTCATGACCGGTATTTGTTTTCCTTGAAACAAAGGTATGCTGCATGGTTGCCACTCAAATCCCTTGAATTCATTCTTATACAGTTCAAATAAGAAATGCAATATTGAGTGGTTTTATGTTTGATTTGGAGTCCCGCAGTCGTCCGTACTAATATAATATGCACAAGTTATGTTTGATGCAATCGATTCAGACCCATCTATTAAACACTAACCCCATGGATGATAAAATAAGTTGGAACCTTGCACCTATAAGCCTTCATGCACTAACTGCCCTCTTATTTTTATAAAGATTATTTATCCTCCTTAGTGCAGAAGTACCCTCATAATTTCACCAAACAATTACCTTTTACATCCCCTCGATGCTGGAAATCCCATCCGGCTTCATAGTCCATTTGCTTGGATATGTCCGTAACTTACTTTGTACAGTAATATATAATCCTCTTCTCTTGGTTGCATATGTCAGCACATGTCTTGTAGGGTGTGCTAGTATCAGTGCATGTGTACGACTTCTCAATCTATAAAACGATGGTATGTTTAATTAGCCTGTTCACACCCCCTTTGCTATAATGCCTGCTCATTGGCTTGAAATATATACTATACTCCCTTCCGTCTTCACAAAAGATAAGTATGTGGTAGCTTTTGTGGAACGAATGTATCTAGAAGACCCTTTTAAGTGTGTAGGGTTCACATTCTTTAGTGTGTAGGTTGCAACCTTCTGAATCTACACACTAAAAAGAGGTCTAGATACATCAGTTTCACAAAGCTAAAACAGCCTTATAGTTTGGAAACGGAGGGAGTACCATGTAGTTTCGGATCAGGGCCTGCATTAATCAGTGTCCTTAATGCTTTAGTATGATGGCTTCTCGAGCGGGCGTTGCTGCCAACCCAGGACATGGATCTCCGGAAGACCCAACTCCACCTAGCGCTCCGCACCAGAATGTTGTGGCACGTGGAATAATCTCGGTGGCTCACACGCCCAACATCCCTCCAAGGTATGTGTTAGATGAAACACCGCACTATACTATATACGCACATCTGGGAGTAGAGGCGACAGAGGCTGGGTAGGGGTTGCTCCTGTAGGACAGCCATTAAGTGAAGAAGTGAGAGATAGAGATGAGGAGAATATAGATGGATGACTCAGATTAGAAAGGATAAATGACCCAGATTTGGTTAGCAGACTACGATTCAATAATGGGCCTTATTCCGCCAGCTCTTTAGCAAGAAAATGACCATTAGCACGAGTCTCTTACACCCTTATTGCTCTACTAGGCCCTGTAATCGCTTAACTAGTCGCTTAGGGCCTAAGTGAAGCATTTTGCCATCGCTCAGCGCTTAAGAGAACGCTTAGTTCCGCTTTTCTGAACCGTGATCTTGTTACAAGAGAAGTATGATAATTTGTCTTGCTCTTGTGCCTTTTTGCGCAGATTCGAGGCTTTAGTCAGACATATAACTTCTATCAGTACTTATGCGACTAAAGGAAAGTCGTATGAATGTGGATTGGATCAGATGAACAAATTTCTTCATTGGAGCAAATCGGAGAGGGCCTTCTTTTTTGAGGTATAAAACATCACTTGTGGGCTATTGTTTTCATGTGTCTTACATGAATTTCCCTGTTTTTGAAATTAGTGGAGTGACGACAATATGGAAATGATATGGTGGATGCACAATTTCAAGAAAGGAGAGTTTTTCAAGTTTACCGTGAATGCAGGTACATACTTGCCTGTTACAGTCTCCTGCCTTTTAGATTTCACAAAATGGTTACATTGATTCAAAAATATTGCTTAGTTCAACAATCCTTTGGCAGCATTTTCACAGAACATGGATGATATAAATGTGGAAAGAGCAGCGGTTGCATTTTCAACAGGTTTCATTGGCGATAATGATGAATATTGGTTAGGTGTAAAAGATATGCTTCTGAATGTAAGTGTTCCACTGCTTAATTTCTTCTTTAGTTATTTAACTTCACCATATATCTGTAAATGTAATTAACATGTGCTATGTTTTTTTAGATGTTTGGTTCTTTCGAAGATGATGGTTTGAAAGATTATGATTATCTTTATGTCTTCACCAGAGTGGGCGACTCCATATGCTTTAGAAATTTCAAGGTATCCATTTAATTTTACCAGCTGAATCTGTTGTTATGTTTTGATAAGACGACTCTCAAGCTACCTAAAATGATGTTGTTGTTGCTGTTTTGATAATGAATGACATAAGGAAATATTTGTAAAAACAAGGTATTAATTTATAACATATTGTGCTAACCAGATACTAGGTAGATAAATAAGTTGATATTAGAAACTGGGCTTCACTTGATTTGCGCTAGCACCATTCATGTGATTAGTTAGCGTCACTTGCTGTAGACAAGTGGCTTCTTCCCTCAACTGTCTTCCTCCATTCCTCCATGAAAACCTAACTATATGTAAGAAGAGAGCATGCATAGCACACCTGTTCAGCTGGTGAGCAAAGTAGTTTATGCTCAAAGCATGCTCTGTTTCTGGGCTTCCAGATAGCTTAGCTATCTGAATGTTATGGCTCATAGAGATAAAACAGCGCGAAAAGTTGGCTGAAGTAACTAGGTCTTGTGTCAACACCAGTGCTGAGGCTAACTGCCCCTAAATGTACTTAGCACGAAGGAGCTATGCACCCGAAGAATAGGTGACGACTAGTTCCATGCTGTGAGCAGAACCTTCAAGTCGCTTCCCCATCACACTTTCTCTTGCCATGTTGCCTTTTCTGGCAATTAGCCACAATCACATTTCACTGTCAAAAGATGCCAGAATGATCTATCAGGACCAGTTCCACATAGTTGTTTGTATACAAAACTGACAGTGAACTTCCTTAGGCTGGTCTATTTCCTTCTACAGAATCAATTTCCCCATTCAGAGCCACCAAAAGTTTATTCCTCAAAGATACCGGTCATTTTGCAAAGATTCAGTCAACCAGCGCCTTGCCAATTTCTTGCGGCCAAAGCATGAACACTAAGGCCAATATCCTGTGAAGGGACTCCCCATAGGTGTATTGCAAAGATTCAGTAACATGATCTCATACAAACCTGTGAAGTGATTCCCCCCAGGTGTGTGATAACATCAGGAACCATCCTAAAAATTAGTGTCCTTGCTATCTTCCAGTACCGTAATCCTGCCAAGATGATATAATTGTCTGATTTTTAAAAACCACATACCGGCAGGCTGTCGTTAACCTTGTGCGTAGCGTGCCCAGTTCCTTCATTCAGACCATATTTCCTTGTCACAAACTTCTACTGTACTGTCATGTTACTTGTCTGGTTTCCAGCCTCCACCACAACTTACATAACAGGCTCATAGTAAACTTTCTGAAGCATGGATTACAAGTCACTATCTGTCTCGGCATGTGAAATTTTCTTTCCTAAAGTATACATATGTTTCAATCATCAAACCCCATGTCCATGCATCCATTTCACCTAACAAAACTCATATATAATACTAGGCGAATAGGTGCGCTTCGTGGCGCTGCTTGCCCCTCGTTTTTGCACGGCCTGACCGTCGTGATTCATAACAGCGCATGCAGTTCGGAACTGGTATGGCCTGCGACGTGCGTATTGTGGGGTAGTGGAGTGTGGGCTGGCTGGTGTGGTCTGTGTAGTACTATGCAGTGTGACCTACGTGTCAGACGCAGCCTGAGTGGGGGACTGCTGTGGCATGTTGGCATGTGCTTGCATGGGGTTTTGTTTGGTTGAGCTTGGGTTATTCTTCACTAATATCAGGCAAATTAGTGATATCAGCCCAACCATCGAAGGCACTATCTATGTGTATGTGACTTGTACCAGTTTGTGCACTTATATTAAAAGGGGAGGTTGTCAGTGTGATTGTACGAAAACTGAAGGAACACTGCATTAGCTAATCTCATGTGACATCCACGGAAATGATCCTGTACACTTTGGAACTTCTGACGAAAACCTCAAAATAGTGTAACTAAAAAACCATAACGTTGCAGTATAAGTGGCTCCTCTAACCTGAGTAATTGTGACACAATAGTATAGAATGAAAAAAGTTTGAGCTCTACACGCAGTAAAACACTGAACAGAAGATTACATGCTACTTAAAAGCAGATCACAACTATGTTAGTTAAAGATTACACAGTACCAGAAGAACAACCATACATAAAATCTTCAATAGCATTTTTTTAACAAAATCACACTAGTACTAATTTAAACTGCACCTATTTAACTTCAAGCCACTCCAAGCATTGCAAGGTCTATGGGAAAGCTATCGCAAGCACAAATATAATATATCTGTAATGCCACATGATTCCCCATAGCCAAGAACACACACATGATTCCCCATAGCTAGATCAATGGGGAACGTAGGCGGGATTGGAGAGGGGCAACGCAGGACTAGATCAAGCAAGATCCACACCACCTGATTCCCCATAGCCAAGAACACGCACATGAAGGAAATGGCCATTGCTAGATCTAGCCTTTGTCATGTAGATTTAATGCTAGCATGTGAAGGATCCAACCTTTGGATGGGGAAATCACTGAACTTAAGAGAAGATATGCGCCACCATTGGTCCTGATAGCTCCTCTTGGGCTGGTCCTCATCGCTTGAGGTCACGCTTGCACCCACCCCCAGAAGGAGTACCACTAGCAGGAGCAGTGCTTGGCCCTGGTATCACCTTCTGTCTCAACTTCCGCATTCCATCCTTTCGAACGTGGATCCCCAGAGAAGAAATATGCGAGAGAACCAGAAACGAGGGGCCTGAGGTTGCAATGGGTTAGGGAAGGGGGAGAAAGGGCACTGTGGAGGGGCATCTGCCAATTGATTTCTGTTCTGACAAGCCAGCATTTGGAAGGAGGCCCAAACTTTGGTTGAGTCCATCCCAATTCATCCTTCTACGCAAACAGCTGGCACGGCTCCAAAATGGGGATATCTACACCCCACATAAGGATACCCCCTTTGACTGTGCACACCTTTAGTGTGTCAACATTCTAGAGTTCTTCGTACTAGTCTGGGTCACCCTCAGATTCCAGATCCTTTGGCCCATCTGTCCAGACCAGACCATAAATGCTTTAGAGGACAAGAGAAGTCTATAACCCGTGACTCTCATGCATGACTGTTTCTTCTCCAAATCGCCGTATTTTTTTTAATTTGATAGAGTTTAGAAAGGCTGCACAGGCACTGTCAGTTTGGATTAAAATGAGAACGTACACAGATGATCTTGTACCCATAATAAAACTACTATCCGGTAGGTGCAAACATCTAATAGCTGTTCAGATTTTAACTGATTCGAAATCATCGAAAGAATGGCTGTATTTTCTCTTGGTAATAGATTTGCTTCTCTAATAAATAAGAATTTATTCAATGTTCAAATAATTTAAATAGATTTTGGTGCTGACGTATAAGTTTGATTCTGCTGTCTTGTTGAACTTGTTATATTGCGCTGATTTCAGTAGTTATTTTGGTTGGCTGTTGTGAATGCTTCATGTTATTCAATCTAGTAATTTTTATGTGTGGCCTACGATTAAAATTTCTTTCTTATTGACCAGATAATCAGTTTTCCCAAGGCAGATGATGCTTCCAGTGGGTTGGTGCTCACAGAGGTACCCACATCACCTCCGTGTTGCATTGTCTTCCTAGTATATCAATTTACATCTAGACATAATCAATATATGCGAATTGCCTGCAGATCAAGACCTCTTTTTGCTTAAAGCTTATCATTGACCAGACGACCCCCAAAAGCTCACGTATAGGTCAACATCATGCAAAAATTGAGGTAAGTTATGTTCATAATCTTTGTATCCATGCCTTGTCATGTAAATAGTTACAATTTGAAGGAAAAATACCTCATTTCAGTATGGTAGAGTTTTCGGTTGTTTAATAATGTTATTTGCATGGATATGTGTTGGTAGAGTTTTAGGATGTTTAAAAAACTATTTCATGGTTATGTTTTGCTAATTGGACAACCTTTACACATGCAGACTTCTACAAAATTGAACTTTTGTCCAGTTACCCTATATATTTCAAATGGACAGACAGGTTGTGGTGTATCTCATGGTGTTGATTTCAGTGGAAAAACTTATTCAATTTTCCTTGAGAATGGCCCCTGTTGTGTTTCATCAGTGGAGAATCTCGAGGGGTTTAATAGATCGCTAGCAGAGATAGTGGTGAAAGAACCCTTACTGAAAATCAAACATATTATTGGGTCGGTAACAAATAAAACATGCTGTTTTGCTCGACAGAGATGCAAATCAATTCTCCAGTCTTTGTTTGCTGAATTTGCAATGCTGCTTGAGTCTGGGAAATGCATCAGTGGTGACATAAGCATGCATAATGTTCTCGTTAGAGCAAGTGAAGTCAAGCTATGGACTAGATGTCACAGATTATGATGAAGAATTGGCCAAGGCAAATGTTGGACTACTTGTGAAGATGGTTAGAAATTGCTTCCCTGATCATGAGATACCCATGGACTTATCTGAGTTGCTGGATGATTTGGAAAAAGATCCATTGAATGAAATAAGAACGGCAAAAGATGACTGCTCATTGTTAAAGGCTGAAAAAAGAAGAAGCTTGTTGATCAACATCTACTCTGAATATATAACAAACGTGGAAGCAAAATCTTCTGGATCTGACCAGATGAATGATGAATCCAAAAAGATCGACGAGTACACTTTCTTCGACGGTTGTCCGGATGCGGGAAACTGGAAGCTAATCATGAAAGATAATGAATACATGGTTCAGATTTGTGATGTGGAGGAGAGCTCTGACGATGGCGAAGCGCCGGATGCTGACAACCAGAAATTGAATGATTCAGTGAAGAAAAGAATGAAGAAAAAGCAGCGAATGAGTAAACGCATCAAGAGAATGGCGAAAAAGAGGAAACAAGAGCGTAACAAAGGCAAGCTCCAATTCAGCGCAAAAAGGAACTTTGAGGTGCGCATGCCTGAAATGGCAAGAAAGGTATGGTCAAACCATGTGTTGTATGTTCAGTTCCTGGTGCACACACTCTTGCTTGGTTGTATTCAGATCATGGTTTTCTTATTCTGTGTTCCAGGATGGTATATTTCCCTTCAGGCTTGGTATCGCTGACTACATTTTGACTGCTTACTTCCCTCGATTCCTGCGGTTCGTTCAAAGGAGGATGAGAGAGGTTGAAGCACAGAGAGAAAAGTAAGTCTCGATATCTCCACAACTTACACATTTACGTTTTTACCGCTTCGTTTCTATCTTGTATTTTCTTACCAAGAAACTGTGTGTGTGTGTTTGTGTGTGCAGATTTAAGAAGACATGATCGTACTCACGTGGTTAGAGGTCGGCAACCGTAGGAAAAGTTTAGTTCGAACCATCTACAACTTGCCAAGGACGCACACGGCACATCTGTAATGTAGAATGACAGTTTAACCCAGGAACTCGCCTTATTGAAGCATGATGTTGCTACTTGTTAGTCTCCCATTGGTTGTATGTCTAACAGCTAGCTTAATTGACATGCAAGTAGTTTGGTTCGCCTGTATTTATGTACTACCCTATCTTTGTAGTTTGGTTCACCTCTCTTTCTGGAAGAAAAGTACACAATGTGTGATGATCATGTGACGAGTTGGTGCCACTGGCAGTCCTACACTGGAGATAAGCGTTTGAAACCATTTACTTCCTTGGTTCCAAAATGAAAAATCACTTGGGTTTGTCTAGACATGTTTTAAGACTAGATACATCTAAGTCACTTATTTTAGCACGGAGGGGAGTACGTGGAAGGGTACATTCCAGGTGAAAACTACAGCTGAGCAGAACAAATCATTAATTATCTGCTGATTACAGGTATAGTTGTTTCAGACTAATATTGAACACACAGTTACTTTTCTGAAATCTGAAACATTTTGTCTTCCTAGTGTCGTTATCTATATCTATGACATCAAGACTGAAGTAAACTTGTCTGATTGCAACACGAAATAACGGTTTTACGGAGAAAACAGGGCATACATTTTGAGTGATTTTTTTCTTTCTAAAAGCTTGCTCAAGCTTCATCCCCCAGCCAGCAAGCTCCGCCAAGCACGCGTCCAGCCGGGCAAGCTCCGCCGGATCAACCGGCGTCCAGCCAGTCAAGCTACACAAAGCATGCGTCCAGCTGGCAAGCCCCGCTGAAAATCACGGATAAGAAGTGCAAGATGACGCAGCAGATACTCCAGTATGAAACATGTTTGAATATGTAGCTCTATATGAAACTGTAGCAGGTGCTGGTTATATATGTCCAATTTCACAAACCAAGCAGTCAAAGTACTACCGGTTGGTCACAATATTTGGATCAATACTTGGAAAGATATAATTTATGTGGAGAAATCATTCAGAAAGTCCCTAATGGTAATAATCCATTATTACTTCCAAGAGTGAGGTAAACAAGATTAATCTACCGGTGGGAAAGTATTGTGATGAAAGTGTTAAAATTCAGTGGAAACTCTGAATTTTCTTTTAGCTACTGCAAACAGAGTACTCTGATTCTAGGAGTACATTACTCCAGATCATCTAGGAAGTTGGACCATCACACTAGTATACTCCAGCATATGACAATTTCAGCATATGCAACATTTAAGTACTATACAAATGAACACTGGAGTACATGATTAGAGCGTCTTCAGTACAGTAATCACGATGCCAGTCTCATAGTTCCTACTCAAAATAAGTTGCAGAAATACTCAAGAGCAAAAGAGTGTACAAACGGTGATTTCTCAAATTCTACATGACTGAAAATCCACACTGGGGAAGCACAATGAGTTTCCAAACTGTAAAGAAACTCATCTTTTCCTCCTCATATTGGAGAGCTAAATGGCACACAAAAGGAAATGGAAATGCTGTATGATATCTAGACTTGTAGTTGTACAACCATGCTAAATTAATTAACCATCTTAGCAGCAGTTACGGTCTAACAAAAGGAAATTTTAAGTTACGCAACCATAATTCCAACTTGGTTTATGGCAACAATCAAGGAAGAAAACCACCAAATCAACCAATAGCTTGCACTAAGTAGCTATATTGTCCAATTTTACTTTGCATGTGCAACAACTGTAGTGCATCAGGTTATATATTGTGGAAAGAAGCATGGATCATCTCACTCCAGACCTATCTTCTCACGCCGAGAAGCGCGTGGATGCAGAGCGGCCTAACGATGGCACCCTCCTCTTCGACCTTCTGCAGGAGCGTCTTGACCTAGCCCGATTTCTCAGGGGAGTCATAAACACCAGTGCATGGACAGCATTATCAGCAAGGCAGCTCAAGATCAGATGCAACAACAGGCTGACAGAACAGATTATTGTCCAGGCATCACATTAACAACATGCTAGTTCTGAGAAATGCAACAAATAATCTTATGTCAAAACAATCATCACGTAGGAGTGTCAACTAATGTATTAAATTACTCATCAAATGAATTAATCTAGACCATGAAAGATTCTTTCAGCTAGCATTATCTACTCCATGACACCATGACTAAATATAACAGGAGTAGATTCTTTCATTATCAATATAACAGGACTAGTTCTTGTTTCACTCTCACACCTTGACTAAATCAAGGCCATGATTGGCAGTCACACCATAACTGAATATTACTCCTAGTCAGAGGATAACAAAGTTTATGCTACAAGAGGAGAGCTACACCACAGAAACTGCACAACAGGAAGTTAACAATGTAGCCAAAATGCAAACTAAATATATGAGGCCTGACCTGAACATAGCATGACAATTCTCTAGAAAAGAGAGGCACTGAAGCTTACGTCTTAGATACGCAATGCAAAAGGTTATGTTTTGCGCTTGTGTTGGAAAATATGCAATTATCTGTTCAGATACTTAAATCCACTGTCCTTCAAGCATCCTTCGGGCTAAGAATGGGTTTTCCGCGCTACGGCTCTCTATTTACAACTTCAAGAAAATGTAACTTGGAGTACGTAGAGAAGTCCCCATGAAAAACCAGCCTTCAGCGAATCAGAGGGTCAAGAGCAGCATAAGAAAGATAAACCAGGCAGAGATGCACAAGGTGGAGGAAATGCAGGAAACCAAATTTGTAACGGAAGAGAAACAGCTGGTACGACCATATCATGTAGATAAGCAGCAAGCAAATACTGATGCGGCTGGCGCTTGCCAGATCTAGGCTTCCTACTTCACGAGTCCATATTGTTGCAATTAGCTTTATGAAAAACATTACGAAAACAAAATAAAATCTGATACATGGAGAGATAAGTGCTTGTGTGTTCCATTCCAAGTAAGACGCAGTTTCCTCACACAGAGATTAGTCCTTAATATTTAACACAAGAACAAAACACGAGCACTGAGATTTAGCTATATTCCAAGATTCCATATCCCACTGAACAGTAGGTTATCAATCATGCTGGGCCATGTACCTGCGTGAACATAAAGTACCAATTTCAGAACTGCTAATGGACAATTAGAACATGAATTTGGCAGCAGAAACAACCCACTCGACAAAAGCACAACACTACAGCTACATAAAATTCCCTCGCCATTTACTCGGGACATAACAAAATTGCTAACACCAAGTTTAAACATGCATCGAAGCTGGATTCACTAAATATAAGCCAATACATATTCGATGCAGTCAAGATCCTTTCCATCGTGGGCATCAGTCAATGAATACAGGTCAGAGAATAATGCAAAATTAAGAAATATCATAATGATGAGCATTCAGGCATCAATCATCATAGTGAAATTATAGGAAACCGAAAGACTGGAAATGCTGAAAATACAGGATGAACAAATGCACTGGCTGGTCTTATAAGCCCGAACGAAGAGCAACTATTGAAGGTTTTGAAAACATCAAGTAACAGATCGATGTTCAATTGTGTCAATACTAAATTTCCTGTAATCAACAAAACTAACATGTTGTACTATACTTCAAGGATTACTGAATAACTATTATTAGAAAGGATAGCTATTATCATACTACTGCTTGCTAGCTCTGCTTAAAGGGGGGTTATTGCTGCAGAAATCATCTACTATGAGTTAAAGAAGAAATTTAATTATTGATAACAACTTTGATGTATCTGAAAGGTCACCCATGTGTTACTACCACTTAGTTACTGCACTGGACAAGCATTCCTGCTTCAACTCATTGCTCCTCGCCAAAACTATTATGTAGTTACAGCGACCCTACACCATTTTTCTTAGGGACAATACACCATTTTCTTAATTTACACGGGTTGGCACTCTAGCATTTAAAGGTGTGGAAGGGAAGTTATGCACCATAAGGGTTTAGCAACACATTAGAAAGAACACTATTTGCCAGTAGGTTTCAACACAAAAAGTCAAATGACAGTCTCTGGTCTGTCATTAAATTTCAGCTTCAATACATACATTGAAACTTTTTTTTTAACTTCACAGGCTATTAAGTATATATCTCAAGGCATGGTTTAAGAAACTAATTTTGAGGATTTGAGCTCCAGACACACTACCACGAAACAGCATACAAAAGGTGTCATGAACAAAGTGACGTTTGAGTATTAATCTCAAGTCACAGTACCACGAGACACCTCTAAGATTTATAACATAAAAAAAATGATAATCTCTTCCCAATGCATGAAGCATGGAAAAGCCACATATACGTGCATCTGAAATAACAGAAACACAACCCATAGTTGAATTCACAAGATCAATGTCAACACAAACAATAACAAGAATAATAAGAACTTTATGCATAAAAGAAGCACAAACAGTCTCACGAAAGGGAGAAATTTTATGAATCTTTTAAAGAAGAGAAATAAAGAAGACTGTGAGTGCTCAAACCAATTGTGCTTGTATAAAAAAGGAGGGAAATGTGGTTAATGGGGTCACTTACTTTGGCCAGGTTTTGAAAATGGCAGAAGTAAGTTTTACAATTTTATTTTAGAAGGGTTAATAATTCAGATTTAGAAGCGGGAAAGGTGGGATGAAATTTAAGTGTACTGATTTAGAGCATCTCCAGCAAGGTACAACTTGACGTGTTACTAAGATGAGAGCGAATGCACAGCCTACTGTCATACAAAGTAACAAGCTCTACCATAGATGGTTTCTCACCTTGCTACTAAGATCCCTCAAAGCTATGCAAATGTTGTATAATCGATTGTGGCACATTGGTACCAAAGGCGGACTTAATCTCTGTGGCCTATACACAAAGAACTAAGAGGGGACACGTACTAATATTCCACAGGATCTGAAAGCTAGGTTCTGTATCAAAGATTCTTGAGCTCAAATTAAGGTAGGTGAAGGGCAAACATCAATCTGAATCAGATAGTACAAACAGCAGTTTTCTCTGGAGCCAGAATGTACACTTGGGGTTTGCAGTCCACAAGAAAATTAGCAGTAGTCCAATACTTCTTCAGTTGGGGCATTCTAATCACAGTGAAATAAATTACTCCCTCCGTTCCAAATTAATTGACTCGGATTTATCCAGATTCGGACGTACCTAGACATGTTTTAGTGCTAGATACATCCGACAAATCCGAGTCAATTAATTTGGGTCGGAGGGAGTAGCATGTTTTAGATCTCAGTGAAGTGCATAGTAACCAGATATCGCTGACAGAACACCTTGTATTTATACCCTAAACACTAAATTGAACAAACCAAGACAGCGGCTGGCACTGGATTGGGAGGGGAGGAGAGGGGAGGGGGTAGAAAGTGATGCTCACGGACGAGCAGATTAATTAAGGAGGGTTGGGTTGAGGGAGGGACTAAAGGAGGTTCAGGTATGACAGCACATTAATTATGGCAAGGCCCACCATATGAAAACTGCTAACAGCACCACACATCGAAACTGGATTTCACTAAAATACATACTACTCAATGCAGTCGGGATCCTTTCCATGGGCATCAGTAGATGAAATACAAGTCATAGAGAGTAATGCAAATTAATATCAAGAGATCGATGATCAGTTGTGTCAATACTAAATGTCCTGTAATTAACAAAGCTAACAAGTAGAATATTATAAGGATTACTGGATAGCTGTTGCAAAGGACAGACCACTGACAAAAAGAATTAACGGTTATTATAAAATTGTTCGTTCATCACTTCTAAAAGCATATTACTGACTTAAGCAACTCTTTCCTACTTTACTTGCACTAACGAGTCAAGTTGCAGTACTTAAGTTAGATTAGACGCAGGGTGACAGAGGTGATGCCATGCTTTTAGTTCATTTTACCATACTGTTTGCTATCTCTGCTTAAAGGGGCAATTACTGTTACAGAAATCATCCTTGAGTTAAATTAGAAATTTAAACCATTGATAATAACTTTGATGTACTTGAAAGTGTGCCCAAGTGTTAAAACCATTTAGTTACTGCATTGGACAAGTATATTCCCGGCTCAACTTATTGCTCCTTACCAAAAATATTGTGTAGTTACAGTGACCCTATAAGAAAATGAGGATCCAGTCTCAGGTACCACGAGACAACTCTATGATTTAAAACATGAGAAAAAAAATGAATAATCTCTTCCCAATGCATGAAGCTTGGAAAAGCCTCATATACATGCATCCAAAGTAACAGAAAAAATAGCCCTGTTGAATTTACAAGATCAATGCCAATACCAGCAATAACAAGAATAAAGAAATTTTATCCTTAAAGGAAGCAAGGAAGAGTTTCACGAACAACAGAAATTTAATGAATCTTTCATCTTTTAAAGAAGAAAAATGCGAGTCCCCAAATCAATCCTGCTTGTATAAAGAATGGCGAAGGAGGAAAATATGGTTGCTTGGGTCACTACAGTGGGCACATCTACTTTACCAGGTTTTGAAAAGGGTGAGAGCAGTAGGTTTTACACTTAAATTTTAGGAGCGTTGATAATTCAGATTTAGAGAGCAAAAAGAAGGTGGGATTTTAGGAAAATCTCCATGATCTCAGAGAAGTGCATATTAAACAGATATCTACGAGAAAACAACTTGTATTTATATCCTAACCACTAAATTTAAAAAATCATGGTGCAGGTAATGACTCATGGTCGAACATCATTTTTTTATCATTTATCAGGCATTGATACGTGAAGTAGTTCTTCCAGAGAAATGACTTTACCCAGGCTAACCCCATTTATCTCCTCCACATTACACAAATCCTTAGTAAAAGCCTATCTGGACTGCTGGAGATGCTCTTAGCATCACTTTTTGTAGCTACGTTGGCATTTTTATTTTCTGATAAACATGCAAACCCAACATTAAACCATCTGATGGGACCAACATATCAAGGCTACCTGATGTTGACAAAACAGAACAATTTTGGGTCACTGCTGTCAGCTAAGGAAAACTTGCGGTTGTGATATTAATTAATCGTTAGTATCCAGACTACTACCCTTAATACCAACCAAGCATCCAGACCTAATAACGAGCCAAAGATTCTAATATGTACTGAAACAGCAAGTGTGATCATTCCCTTGATGAGAAAAGGGATGCATGGGTTATGGCCACAGTACAACATGCTACAAGTTACCACGAAAATCCAAAAGCACTGCTGCTCAAGTATAGGGAGATGGTAACTGTTTGTGCCAGACTATTAAGGTACTTACTCATACGAGGGAGAAGACGCCAGCCACACATGGGTCATCAAGCTCCCGGACTGAATCATGGATCTCGTAGAGCTTCTTCCACTGCTTGGATACTTGTAGACATAGACATTCCCCCACCTCAAAATCCTCTGTTCCATAGGCTATAACCTTGATCTGCGCGTGCAGATAGGGAGGATCCCATGATTTGTCAAGGCTCTGGCAGCTCACTGAACAAAAACCACGGTGGATTCCAAAGGACAAGAAGTTGTGTGTGGTGACCACCTCCTCATCGCCTGGCAGAAGGTCAGACGACACCGGGATCTCCGTGATGGCGAGCGAGGAACCCGCGATAACAGTGATCTTGTATGCGGTAATGGCTCGAGTGGCGCGTGAGATGGCGAGGAGGAGCTCTGGGCCGTGCGGGATGGCGCTGTGGATGAATGGCAGAGCATTCTTGTCGTCCACGGTCGCCCACTGCTCCGTCTCCATGTCGAACGCATAGGTGGCTGTCTGTCCAATAACAGAGACCAGTATGTGGGCACCGACGGCGGCGTAGGAACTGACGGTGAACTCCCCCAGGTAGGGTCTGATGTACTGGTACGGGTTGAGTTCCCAGGGGAAGAAGGGTGGCCTCGGGAGGGTCCTCCATTCGCAGCCCGTCAAGCAGCCATCCACCACCTTGGAATTGGATGATTCAGCAGAGAGATCAAGGACCTCGAACCAGGGGCAGAAGTTGATGCGGGGGTCCTCGGCCCTTCCGTTGATGGAGGGGCATCGAGCCAGGGCGTAGATCCTTTCCCCCACGGCCAGGAGGACCGGGCTCCGCTTGGTCGAACCGGGCTTGGGCCCCGTGATCACCGCGTGGGTCTCGGTGTCGAAGATGATGGTCTCCGCGCCGTACCGGCTCTGGGTTGAGCTGCCGCCGACGCCGACGATCCACGCGCCGTGCTTGGATCTGACTGGGACGAAAGACTTGCTGTGCTTGCACTTGAGGCGCACGAGGGCGCGGCGCGGGGCGTCTTTGCCTTCGCCTCCGCCGTCTTTTCCGCCGCCGGCGTAAGGATCCACCTTGAACACGGAGTAGGCAGGGCGAACGCATCCGTGGCCTACCAGAATGTACACAGGGGGGATTGCAGCGTCACCACTACCGCTGCTGCTGCTGCGGCTGCTAAGATCCATCTGACAAGGGGCCTTCTCCTCCAGCTTTCGCTTCTTCCTCCGGCGCGGCGGCATCTCTTCCGGGGCATAGGTTAGGGTTTGGATGTTTGGATTTTCTTTTCTTTTCTTTTCTTTTCTTTTCTTTTCTTCTTATTAGGAGTGGGGTGGGGTCGGGTGTGGTCGGTAAATACGGTAAAAGTCAAATTTAATAAACTTTCACTAAGTAGTACTCTCTCTTTTCAGAAATAATTAACTTGGATTTGTTTAGATTCAAATGTATCTAGACGTATTTTAGTATATAGATATATTCGAATCTAGATAAACATATGTCAGTTATTTCTGAACGAAGAGAGTATGAACATCTATGACATCAACTCAATGTTATTAGAATCACCATGAACTATAATTTTAATTATATGCATTTGACACTAAAAAAGTAAGTATAAACATATAGTTGATCAAGCTTTATAATGACTTTGAGAAAACCTAATATGCATCCTAAATTAGGAAAGATAGAGTATATCACACAACCAAGTTTATGCGGGCCCAGGTCTCACTTTGCAAAGGCTCATACTTTTACTCCTAACTTTCTCTCTCCTCCCGCTTTCCTTCATAGCTCTGGTGTCGCTCCTCTTCTCCGGCGGTCTATCCGGCCAGGGACGACATGCTTCCTATGTACAACACTAGTAGTATGGCTAGGGTTAGGTCCGGTCTTGGTCTTGGTTTTGCCCTTGTGGCGACTGGCGAGATGCCGTTGGGGATTTTGTAGGATTTTATCACCAATGCGTTCGAGCTGCTACCAGTATCGGTTGGTGGTTGTGTGGCTTCTCATGGTTCTACTATGGAAGGAGTCGGCGATGGGCAGTGGCGCTGCTTCAACACCCCTTCAATAAAGCTCGTTTTGGGTGACCGCCTCGAGGTGCGCGGGTGATGTGTGGTGGAGCTCCGTTTGGCCGCAGCGGGGGCGAGGTGAGGAGATGAAGCGGCACGTTGTCCTCTGCATATCAATGGTGGTGGGTTTGGAAACTACTGCAACGACGAGCAAACCACGCGGTGGCCATGGCTGCCTCAGCGATCTTTGGTCGAAAGGGCGGCCCATCAATACGCCTAAATTGGCTGTTTTCACAACCTCCATGGATGATGCCCTTCTCGGAGCTTCTCGCCACCAAGTGATGTGTCCCGACGGTGTCAAGGCGACCGACGATGGAAACTCAACAACGGCGGAGAGAACTAGGGGCTCGATTTCTTTTCCCACATGATGTGATGGCCAAAAAATAAGTTTATATGGTTGGATTTTCTTTTCTTTTAGGGGGTGGGGTCGGTGGGGTGTTTTACATCAAATTGTCCCGCCACAAGGTTCTCTTTTAGGGTCTACCGGGAAGAAGCAAACATCGGAAAGAAAGGGAGAACAACAATCAACACATGGCATCGATGCAATGATCAAGCAAGTATGATGATATGACAAGTTAAATAGATCTTAAATGAAACCCTAGGGCATGCTTGATCATTTTAAACAGGGTCCGAAGGGTACAAACCCTAGAACAGGGGAACCCTGAAACACCTATGAGGGGCTGATTTAGTTCTCTAATTAAAATTTTCATTTAAATTGCTTAACAATGCATGATTATAGCTTAAACAAATAGATCTCAATTTTATGGACATTTTGATATATTATACATATTTTTCTAACTTATAAATAATTAGTTATTGAATTTATAAGATTTAAACCAATTTCTGAAATTATTAAACCATTTAAAAACCTTTTATTGTGTCAGCATGACGTAGGACTGGCGTCACCAGAGGGGACAGGTTGTTTCTCACCGGGGCTGGGTCTAGCCACTGCAACAGACGGACGGGCCCGAGGCCACATCGGATACCACCCTGGCCCACGGGCCACGCCGCCCACCCCCGCGGTGACGTCATCGCAGTGGCCACCATCAGTTATCACCGGTGACAGCGACAGAGGGCGCGCGCGGGGCTGCGTTCGGGCGAGCGCGTCCAGGCGGACCAGCTACTAGCGGCGCAACTGGCTTTTGGTCGCCGGAGCAGCAGCGACAACGGTGGTCTATGGCGGCAAAGGGCAGGCGCGCGACGCGAGCTCGGTACATAGCGAGAGGAGGACGAGAAGGTGGTCCCTTCGAACCGGAAGCTCACCTTGAGCATGTAGCGCGCGACGGAGATGGTCGGAGATGGTCGTCGACGCGGAGGAGATGGTCGTCGGAGGCGGAGAGGCCGGAGGAGATGACGGTTTCGATCTGGCTGGGGGGAAGAAGGAAGGGGAAGGGCGTTATAACCCCCCCCCCCTTTAACACCGGTTCGTGGCTGGAACCGGTGTTAAAGGGGGGGAATTCGTTTCGCGCCCGCACCCCCCCCCCTTTAACACCGGTTCCAGCCACGAACCGGTGTTAAAGGGGGGGTGTGCGCGCGCGAAACAAAATAAATGCGCCCCCCCTTTAACACCGGTTCGTGGCTGGAACCGGTGGTAAAGGGGGGGCATTTATTTCATGCATTTATTTAAAGGGGTGGAGGCATTTATAATTCAAAAAATAAGATATGAATTTAGAAAATTCATATCTTATTCATTTCAACTCAGAAAAATATGAATAATATATCATAATTTTCAGCAAAATAATATCTATCCATTCATGTAAAAACATTTTCTATTTACTTTAGATGAAAATTTCCAAAATGATTAAAACACTTACATATAAATTTTGATTATTCAATTCAAACAAAAATAAATTGTCAAATCCTAAAACTTTGAACATAAGAAATATTAAGCATCTAAAAAGGAATCTAACCCTATTTTATTAGAGCAAATCATATTTTATTTTTGTATTAACATTTTTGAATTGATTGGATATTTAAATGCCGCATCTTTTGTACACACTTGAATCTGAGCATCGTATCATTTTGTGAAGGAGATAGAACTTGAACTAAAATACAGAATGCAACTAATAGTAAGTTACATAAAGCACGACTGAAAATTAAGATACATAAAATAACTGAAAATTAAGATACATGGCCAGATTAAGTAACAATCGGCCGAACTTGTTTCGGAATGTTGGAGTGATTCAGTCATGCTCCTGCCTACACCTGTAATACTCGCCACTGTAGTCGTCGTACTCGCCGCCGCCATCATCGCTGTCGTCGTCGGGGTTGCCATAATTGAACCTTGAAGGCTAAGTACGCGTGGGCTGGACTTGAGGGTAGCGCAGACGGGGGTTAGAGTCGGCGGCAGTGTCATAGGCCATGACGCTCTGGAGAGTCCGACCGCGCCACCATAGCCGATGGCCGGCCTCGTTGAAGTTCGGAGGAGGTGGGCCGTCCTCCTCGTGCCTGGAGACCGCCCTCTCACGCCGATCCACGAAGAAGGCTTCCCAAGTAGGGAAATAGTCGGGATGCCATCTGGGATTCCTCCGCTGCTCCGGCGTGAGCTCGAAGTAGTAGTGGTTCGTGATGGCCATCCGGCACGCCACACCTAGAGGGACAGGAGGAACCGGCACGCCTCCGATGCTCAGCATCCAGCTGACGGGGACACAGTAGCCCGGCGGGCAGGGGTAGTTCGAGGCGCAAAGCGCCTCCGCCTCCCTAGGGGTTAGTGCTACGGTGGAAGCCATGGGAAAGAGTGATGAGGTTGCATATATGAGTCTAGAGATGTGCAATGACAATGGAGGCCAACCCTACATATATATATAGTGAAGAACTGGCGGGAAGAACTGGAGGGAAGAACTGGCGGGAAAAAATGGCGGGAAGAAAAATGGCGGGAAAAATGGCGGGAAAAAATGGCGGGAAGAAAAATGGCGGGAAAAAATGGCGGGAAGAAAAATGGAGGGAAGAAATAGAAGGAAGAAAAATGGCTCATTTAATACATATACTGTTAACAGAAGAAATATGACACTGATTTCCATGTTGAGATACATATGTGTGCCAAAAATGGCTCAATTAATACATATAGTCAATCTTATGATCGCGTCGGCCGTAACCATGGAGTATCAACGCCGTTTAACAGGATGGTTGGGTCAGTCTTCACTCTGAAGGGTGGAATTTCATCAAACTTATTATAATCTTCTGACATGTCTGTCTTGTCCTCCACTCCCACGATGTTTCTTTTCCCTGAAAGAACTATGTGACGCTTTGGCTCATCGTGTGATGTATCTGTTTGCTTATTTTTTCTTTTTTTCGGTTTGGTAGACATGTCCTTCACATAGAAAACCTGAGCCACATCATTGGCTAAGAGGAATGGTTCGTCTAAGTTCTTGTCTACCTTCATAATATTGTTGAGATCCACCGTTGTCATTCCGTACTTCTTGTCTACCTCAACCCCCCCTCCTGTTAGCTTGACCCATTTGCATCGAAACAAGGGGACCTTAAAATTAGGTCCATAGTCAAGTTCCCATATCTCCTCTATGAACCCATAATACGTGGTCTTTTGCCCATTGTCTTCTGCTGCATCGAAGCGGACACCACTATTTTGGTTGGTGCTCTTTTTATCTTGGCCTATCGTGTAAAATGTATTCCCATTTATCTCGTACCCTTGGAAAGTACATACAGTCGAAGATGGTGTCCTGGCCAACAAGTACAGCTGATCCCCAACAGTGGTGTTATTTGTGAGAAGTCTTTGCAGCCAGCCGCCAAAACTCGCCATGTGTTCACTTATAATCCATTCATCAGACTGCCCCGGGTGTTTGAGGCGTATTAAATTCTTGTGTTCATTGATATACGGGGCAACCAAGATAGATCTTTGTAAAACCGTGTAGTGTGCTTGATTGAGAGAATGCCCGTCCCTACATATCATTGCTTTACATCCTAGGGTGCCTTTTCTATGCAGTCTCCCCTCATGTCGTGATTCTGAAACACCAATCGCCTTAAGGTCAGGAATAAAATCAACACAGAACTCAATAACCTCCTCTGTTACATAGCCCTTGGAGATGCTTCCTTCTGGCCTAGCACGGTTATGAACATATTTATTTAAGACTGCCATGTACCTCTCAAAGGGGAACATATTGTGTAGAAATACAGGACCGAGAATGGCAATCTCTTCTACTAGGTGAACCAGGAGATGCGTCATAATATTGAAGAAGGATGGTGGGAACACCAACTCAAAGCTAACAAGACATTGGGCCACATCTGTCTGTAACCCTGGTAGGGTTTCTGGATCGATTACCTTCTGAGATATTGCATTGAGGAATGCACATAGCTTCACAATGGGTACTCGAACATTTTCAGGTAGAAGCCCCATCAATGCAATCGGAAGCAATTGTGTCATAATCACGTGGCAGTCATGAGACTTCAGGTTTTGGAATTTTTTCTCTGCCATATTTATTATTCCCTTTATATTTGACGAGAAGCCAAACGGGACCTTGATACTGCTCAGGCATTCAAAAAAGATTTCCTTCTCTGCTTTGGTAAGAGCGTAGCTGGCAGGAGTTAAGTGGCATCGTTTACCCTACTCGTTCTCAGGATGCATAGGCTCTTCAGGGTCTTTCAGACGTTACTGGTCCTGCCGTGCTTCCGGTGTATCTTTTGTCTTCCCATACACTCCTAGGAAGCCTAGCAGGTTCACGCAAACATTCTTCGTCACGTGCATCACGTCGATTGAAGAGCGGACCTCTAAGACTTTCCAATAGGGTAGGTCCCAAAATATAGATTGCTTCTTCCACATGGGCGTGTGTCCGTCATCGTCATTCGGAACAGATAGACTGCCAGGACCTTTTCCAAAGATTACTTCTAGGTCCTTGACCATACCAAATACCTCCTCACCGGTACGGAGGACAGGCTTCCTCCGGGGTTTTGCCAGACGTTTGAAATGCTTGCCTTTCTTTCTGACTGGATGCAGGTTCGGAAGAAATCGACGATACCCTAGGTACACAACCTTCTTACATTTATCCAAATATACACTTTCAGTCTCATCTAAACAGTGTGTGCATGCATTGTATCCCTTGTTTGTCTGCCCTGAAATGTTACTAAGAGCAGGCCAATCATTGATGGTTACGAAAAGCAATGCTCGTAGGTCAAATGGCTCCCCTTTGTGCTCATCCCACATACGTACACCTGGTTTGGCCCACAGCTGTAAAAGTTCTTCAACTAATGGCCTTAGGTACACATCAATGTCGTTGCCTGGTTGCCTCGGGCCTTGGATGAGCACTGGCATCATAATGAACTTCCTCTTCATACACAACCAAGGAGGAAGGTTATAGATACATAGAGTCACAGGCCAGGTGTTGTGACTGCAGCTCTGCTCACCAAAAGGATTCATGCTATCTGTACTTAGACCAAACCTTAAGTTCCTTGCGTCACGTGCGAAGTCCGGGTACTCTCGCTCGACTTTTCTCCACGGTGACCCATCAGCGGGGTGTCCCAACATCGCGTCTTTCTTACGGTCTTCCATGTGCCATCGCAACAACTTGGCATGCTCTTTATTTCTGAAGAGACGTTTTAACCGTGGTATTATAGGAGCATACCACATAACCTTGGCAGGAACCTTCTTCCTAGGGGCCTCGCCCTCAACATCGTCAGGATCGTCTCGTCTGATCTTATACCGCAGTGCAGTGCATACCGTGCATGCATCCAAATTCTCGTACTTCTCACCGCGGTAGAGGATGCAGTCATTAATGCAGGCATGTATCTTCTGCACGTCTAATCCTAGAGGGCAGACAACCTTCTTTGCTTGGTATGTACTGTCGGGCAACTCATTATTTCTTGGAAGAAGATTCTTCATTTTTACCAACAACTTTGAAAATGCGCTGTCAGTCACACCGTTCTCTGCCTTCCATTGCAGCAAATCTAGTGTGGTACCTAGCTTTTTGTGGCCATCTTCGCAAGTTGGGTACAACAATGTTTTGTGATCCTTTAACATCTGCTCCAGCTTCTCCTTCTCCTTTTCAGTTTCACATTCTTCCTTTGCATCAGTAATGGCCCGACCAAGATCGTCATCAGCGGGCCCATCTGCTGCCTCTTGATCTTCATTATCTACCCCCGTTGCAGTATCATCATATTCAGGATACATATTATGATAGTTGGCATCATCCTCTTCTTCTTCGTTGTCTTCCATCACAACCCCTTTTTCTCCGTGCTTGGTCCAACAATTATAGCTGGGCATGAAACCGGATCGAAGCAGGTGGGCGTGAATGGTTCTGGTATTTGAGTAGTCTTTCTTGTTCTGACAGTGAACACACGGACATCACATAAAACCATTGTGACCACGGTTTGCATTAGCCACAACGATGAAATTTTGGAGGCCCGTAATGTACTCGGGAGTGCGGCGGTCACCGTACATCCATTGCCGGTTCATCTGCATTAATATATAGTATATATCAAAAAATAATAGGGAGATGACCATTTATATATATACTACATCAATGACACATGAAAGGATAGTTGCCGACCTCGACCGAGAAGGAAAGAGCAACGAGAAAACTTATTTTGAGCTCTCGGGCATTTCACCGAACACCTCTTGTGCATACGAAAAAAACACAAACTAGCACACTTCACACCCTCTTGCTAGGCTCCAAAATGAGATAGTGAAAAAATGGAAGAGCGGGGTGTGGGCTGCGGTGTCTTATATAGCCCCCCCCCCCCTCCCCCTCCCCCTTTAACACCGGTTCAAGCCACGAACCGGTGTTAAAGGGGGGGCTGCGCGGGCCACTGGTGCAAGGCTTGAACCGGTGTTAAAGGGGGGACTTCTTTTTGTTGCACGGACCACGCTGGTACAGGCCCCCCCTTTAACACCGGTTCGTAGAAGAACCGGTGTTAAAGCCCATTTCCATGCTCAACCAAAAGCCTCGTTTCCACTAGTGTTGAAACTAAATGTCTTGTCTCTGCAGGACAAAAAACGCAAGACATAATTCATTATTCACCAGCCTTTGAAATTAGTTTCTATGCACACGTCGTCTACAGCTTGCTTGAGACAATAACGTTAGAAATTCACGCAGATTTTGCAAATTTCATTGTCAAGTAAACAATCTAGAAGTAGCATGATGATACGAGTAGAATTGTTTGGTAGAGCTTACGGTCTTACTTCTCAACTCTTCATTCTACTTCTCCAAGGACTCGATCAGATTAAACTCGAGTTTGAGTCGCCGGAGCTGCTCCGCCTCCAGCTCTTCCGTCTTGCGCACGGGCTGCTGCCGCAGCATCTCGTTCTCATCTCACAGACGCGCATCTACCTCTTATGGTAAGCATAAGGAGCCGATCGACCTAAAACGCTTCTTATGGTAAGCATAAGGAGCCGATCGACCTAAAACGCTGTCGCGGCAGAACCACCAACCGGGAATAAAGGTCTTCCAGCCGAGCGCACTCCACGGAGTGGAGGGTCTTTAGTCCTGTTTCGTAACACAACCGGAACTAAAAAGGAGGTTCTAGTCCCAATTTGGTTGTCCCGGTTAGACAATCGGGGCTAGAGGCCCTTACGAACCGAGAAAGAGGCCTATTTTCTACCGGTGCATATCCATTGTTTCTTTGTATCAAGCTTATTTATGCGATCATTTTTGAGGATTTCTAAGTTTCTGCTTTGTGTTGTGATTGGTCATGGCTTAGGACATGGTTGACACCTATAGCTATGGGCAGCCAAAATGAGTTGGTGTTATTAGACAGGGAGCTCATACTGTTGGAAGAGAGCGTGGCCCCTGCTGGCCCCTGGCTCCGCCGTTGGCTGAGGCCACCGTCGAGGGCGATAACGCTACCGAACCCCGAGCTTTAACCTCTTCTTACATTTGGCAAACGATTGTCAAGTTGTTGTATCAGCTCCTCATACTTACATGTTACATAACTTTTATGATGAACTATCTTTTAGGATTGTCATTTACAAACATCATTTTCATACCTGGTTTTTCTTGCCCTTATACAAAATGAAATTCAGCGCGTGTTCAACGGGATCGTGCGCCTTGGCGCACTACTAAATCTAGTTGTAAATAAGCCCTCGACTTTTAAATTGTAGTTTAAAAGAAGAAAGGGCAACCAAGATTGGATACACGCCCGAACTAAATTCACGTGGAAAAGAAATACTGTCTAAGTCACAACAAAGCTACAACTTGACTGTGACTTGTCCTAAGTCACAAGGACTATGAGACAACCCTTAAAAACCAGGTCTGGACAAGAGGGTGTTAATTGCTTTTACATGGAATCAAAACACGGGTTAAGGTTTTTTTTGACAATTTCCCTTTAACATTTTATAAATGGAAGATGGAGAGAGATGCGACGTAGATAAACTGTGATGAATCTATTTTTGTCGAAGGTGCTTGGACGGAGACATGCCTCTGCTCCGATTACATAATTAATAAGGTCCTCTAATTCGTGTAGGTCGGTCCGACCAACTCATGGGGACCTGCTACGTACTAGGACAACCATGTAGTAGTAGTAACTCCTCGTCCTCCGGTTCGGAAATATAAGACGTTTTAGATTTGTGAATCGAATAAATCTAGACATCTTTTAGTGTATAGATTCATAGAGGTTCAGACTGAACCTATATTACTAAAAGGTGTCTAGATACATTTGTTTCACAAAGCTAGAATGTCTTATATTTCTGAACGGAGGGAATAGAACGGTATATTTCCCCTGCATTATTTGCCAACGTTGGACGGTGTCACACCTGCACAGGTGAACACTGAAGAAACGTAAAAGTCATGTACGCTTTCGCTGATGAAAAATGATGACCAAGGAGTAGCTGTGTTTGGTGAGTTGTGTGGGCCAAGGGGCACGTGTGGTGTGAGTTGTACGCCAGCTATATATCGTGAGCGGTGCCGTGAAACCTAGGAAAGGATCTGAAATCTGAAAACTACCTACTCCTTCCATATCTCGTTCTTCTCTCTAGTATTTGCTGCATCCCAATTCCGTTCTGTATCTGGGTACTGGGCCTCACGTCCTGAACATCATCGGGGCAAGGGTGTTACAGTGGTATCAAAGGTGTGTTCGGTCGCTGGGATTGTCAGATCTGCAGCTGTAAAATTCCTTTAGATGGTTGGTGAACTCGGCAACGAATTTTGATTTCGGTCATTTCACGCTGAGATCCCGTAATACCGGACGTCGGTTTGTTGGATCGTTCAATCGCCACGACGGCACCGTCCAAACCATCCCTGCAGACCCAGTTCGTGCTGTCGGCGATGGGGGAGGCATCGGAGCGCACGAACGAGGCGCTGGCGGCGATTCGCGAGAGTCTGGACCTGGTGCGCTCGCAGGTGGGCTCGCTGGATACCCGTATGGATTCCTCGACTCGACCGTGCAGTGCTTCTTGCTCATGTACAGGAAGATTTGCAGGCACAGAAGAAACCGTGGGCTGGGCGTCAGTTTGGAGCGCCTCGAGCTGAAACAGCAGTGCCTAAGGCTGATCATGCTAGACCACCTCTGAAAATTGGTCAAGGTGACTTATGGAAAGATGGTCAGCTTAGAGACTATCGTAGAGCGAACGGCTTGTGCTTTCGGTGTGGGGATAAATATGATCCCAATCATTAGTGTGCTAGAAAGGCAGAAGTGCATGCTCTTACAACTGAAGATCATCGACAACAAATTGATGAGGAGGTGTTGGAACTGTTAGAATTATAAGACATTGCTAATGCTCAAGAGCTTTCACTGTCCATCCATGCCTTGTCCGGTTCAGCAAACCCCAACACCATTCGGATCAAAGCTCTAGTGCAAGATCAGGTGATGTTGATTCTTGTGGACTCCGGCAGCACACATTCTTTTGTGAATTCTGCATTTCTGGACAGAGTCTCTTGCTCTACAAGTGACATCCCTGACGTTGTGGTGAAAGTGGCAAATGGTCAGACAATCATGTGTAACAAAATAGTACCCAATCTTCAGTGCTGGGCACAAGGGACCTCCTTTGAAACTGATATGCGTGTGTTACCCCTCGGAGCTTATGATGCAATTTTAGGGGTGGATTGGCTGCAACAGTGTGGGGAGATGTGTTGTAGCTGGGTCACAAAAACTCTAAGTTTGATCATAAAGGACGCCCTGTCACCCTGAGAGGCATTCAGAGTACCAAACCGGATCAGCTAAAGGAACTACCGGTGGACCAGCTCCTCAAGTTGGCAAAAGGGAATGATATTTGGGCTGTAGCCATGCTGGAGCCAACACCACAGGGCTTCAGTCAGCAAGACCTACCGGTGGAAATTCAGTTTGTCTTGGACAGTTTCGCATCCATCTTTGCTGAACCAACTGAATTACCACCCCACCGTGACTATGATCATGCCATTGCTCTGCAACCAACATCCACCCCTGTCAATAGTCGACCATACCGCTATTCTCCCTTGCATAAAGATGAAATTGAGCGCCAGATCTCGACCATGCTTCAATCTGGTATCATTGTGCAAATTATGAGCCCATTCGCCTCACCGGTACTGTTGGTACAAAAGAAAGACGGGGAATGGAGATTTTGTGTAGACTATCGGAGGCTAAACGAGCTCACTATCAAGAACACCTTTCCAATGCCTATGATTGATGAGCTTCTTGATGAGCTTGCGGGAGCAACCGTATTCTCCAAGCTTGATCTGCGCGCAGGTATCACCAAATCCGCATGCGTGAGGAAGATGAGGAGAAAACGGCATTCAAAACTCATCAAGGTCATTACCAATTCGGAGTCATGTCGTTTGGCTTATCAAATGCGCCCGCGACATTTCAGTGTGTAATGAACTCAATTCTGAGACCCTGTCTCAGGAAATTCGTCCTTGTATTCATGGACGATATCCTAGTCTATAGTTCATCGCTTGAACAACACGCGGAACATCTGTCGACAGTATTGGAGCTCCTCTGTCTCAATCAATTCTTCGTCAAAGCATCGAAGTGTTCGTTTGCGCAACGTGAGCTGGAGTATTTGGGGCATATAGTGTCTGCGGATGGTGTCGCTACAGACCCCAGAAAAACTCAAGCAATGGTTAACTGGCCATGTCCTTCTTCTGTGACAGAACTTCGAGGATTCCTGGGATTAACGGGGTACTATCGGAAATTTGTCCGTGGATATGGAGTGATTGCTAAACCTCTTACAAATCTACTGAAGAAAAAGTCTTTTGAGTGGAATTCTGAGGCTGACTTGGCTTTTCAGAAATTGAAGACAGCCATGACAACGACACCGGTGCTGGCTCTGCCAAACTTCAACAAGCAGTTCGTCGTTGAGACGGATGCCTGCGACACGGGCGTGGGTGCTACACTGATGCAAGAAGGGCATCCACTGGCATTTTTGAGCAAAGCACTCAGTGTGCAACATAGAACCTTATCCATCTACGAGAAGGAATTCTTGGCACTGATTATGGCAATTGAGCGTTGGCATTCTTATCTCCAACGTGCAGAATTTATCATTCGCACGGACCACCATAGTTTAACTTACTTGGAGGATCAGATTTTGCACTCACCAATGCAGCGTAAAGCGATGGCACGGCTGATGGGACTTCGTTTCAGGATTGTCTATAAGAAGGGCTCTGAAAATTCCGCGGCTGATGCTCTCTCAAGAGTGGGGCAAGTGTTCCAGTTGCAGGCGATTTCTGAAGTCTGACCCACATGGATTCAAGAAGTAATTAACTCCTATGTCACAGACGAGGATGCCCAAGAACGTCTTCGTGCTCTGGCAATACACAGCCCAGATAACCAAGGGTATGAATTGCTCCAGGGACTTATTAGGGTGCATGGCAAGGTGTGGGTAGGTGCAAATTCAGCCCTACATACAAAGTTGATTAATGCCTTTCACAATAGCGCAGTGGGAGGCCATTCTGGAGTGCTACCGACATACAAAAGACTCAAGCGTCTGTTTTCATGGCCAGGGATGCGTACTGAAGTAGATGACTTTGTGAGTCAATGTGTTGTGTGTCAGCAGGCAAAACACTCCAATGAGCGACCGGCAGGGCTCCTTCAACCATTGCCAATTCCAACCGGGACATGGCGTGAGCTCACAATGGATTTCATCGAAGCTTTACCACTGTCAGGTGGAGCGAATGTTATTATGGTGGTAGTTGATCGACTGACAAAGTACGCACATTTTGTACCCTTGAAGCACCCATTTTCTGCGGTTGTTGTTGCACACGCCTTCCTGGATGCCATTGTCAAGTTGCATGGGGTGCCGCTGTCCATTGTCTCAGATCGTGATCGAATTTTCACCAGCAAACTGTGGAAAGAGCTATTCAAATCAATGGGAACAAAGCTGCAATTTACCACTGCCTACCACCCTCAAACGGACGGACAAAGCGAGCGTGTAAATCAGTGCCTGGAGATGTTTTTACGCTGTGTTGTCCACGACTCACCCAAGCAGTGGCGGAAATGGTTACCTCTTGCGGAATTCTGGTACAATTCCTCTTACCACTCCTCGCTGGGATGTTCACCATTCAAAGCACTATATGGTTGCGACCCCAATTTCGGTGCAATGCCATTGCTAGCGGAAGATACTTGCTCTGAAGCTACACTTCTGCTCAGAAATCATCAAGAGCAGTTGGCCAGCGTGAAAGAACACCTGGCTGCAACAGAAACGCATGAAAATCCAGGCGGACAAGCGCCGATCAGAGAAGGAGTTCACAGTGGGGGATAAGGTGTTTTTAAAACTTCAACCTTATGTGCAGTCTTTGGTTGCTAATCGCCCATACCCCAAACTGGCATTCAAGTTTTTTGGGCCTTATGAAATCTTGGAGAGGGTTGGTTCTCTAGCATACCGGCTGAAATTACCTGAATCCAGCGCTATTCATCCGGTGTTCCATGTCTCATAGTTGAAAGATTTTGTCCCTGACCACACCCCGGTATTCACTGAACTTCCCAAAGTTGTTGAACTGGATGTTGGTGATCCTAGTCCCGAGGCCATCGTCGATCGTCGTCTGGTAAAGAAAGGTAACTCTGCTGTGATTCAAGTACTGGTGAAGTGGGTCGATATTCCAGTTGAAGCTGCTACTTGGGAAGATCTCTCGGTACTCCAGAAGCGATTTCCGTTCATCATCGCTTGGGGACAAGCTGATGCTCCAGAGGGGGGCAGTGTCACACCTGCACAGGTGAACACTGAAGAAACAGGGGAAGAGACGTAAAAGTCATGTACGCTTTCGCTGATGAAAAATGATGACCAAGGAGTAGCTGTGTTTGGTGAGTTGTGTGGGCCAAGGGGCACGTGTGGTGTGAGTTGTACGCCAGCTATATATCGTGAGCAGTGCCGTGAAACCTAGGAAAGGATCTGAAATCTGAAAACTACCTACTCCTTCCATATCTCGTTCTTCTCTCTAGTATTTGCTGCATCCCCAATTCCGTTTTGTATCTGGGTACTGGGCCTCACGTCCTGAACATCATCGGGGCAAGGGGGTGTTACAGACGGCCTCTAGTAGTTCATCTTGGGGAAGATTCCAGGGGCGACGCCCTCCTCCGACACGGTGCACCTGAACATGAAGTTGTCATCGTCGCGAGCAGCGCACTCCGGCCTTGCGATTGGATTCGCTCCACGGTCCAGGCAGTGCCATCATGGAGTTGTCTGTGCTCCCGTTGGTCGGCCCAGGTCCTCTCTACTGCGACAGGCTTCCCGCTCCTGTCCAAGATCTCCATGGAGATCCTGGCCGTGGACATGGTCCGGGCAAACTCCCGTTGCATTTTCAACAGGTTTCATTGGCGATAATGATGAATATTGGTTAGGTGTAAAAGATATGCTTCTGAATGTAAGTGTTCCACTGCTTAATTTCTTCTTTAGTTATTTAACTTCACCATATATCTGTAAATGTAATTAACATGTGCTATGTTTTTTTAGATGTTTGGTTCTTTCGAAGATGATGGTTTGAAAGATTATGATTATCTTTATGTCTTCACCAGAGTGGGCGACTCCATATGCTTTAGAAATTTCAAGGTATCCATTTAATTTTACCAGCTGAATCTGTTGTTATGTTTTGATAAGACGACTCTCAAGCTACCTAAAATGATGTTGTTGTTGCTGTTTTGATAATGAATGACATAAGGAAATATTTGTAAAAACAAGGTATTAATTTATAACATATTGTGCTAACCAGATACTAGGTAGATAAATAAGTTGATATTAGAAACTGGGCTTCACTTGATTTGCGCTAGCACCATTCATGTGATTAGTTAGCGTCACTTGCTGTAGACAAGTGGCTTCTTCCCTCAACTGTCTTCCTCCATTCCTCCATGAAAACCTAACTATATGTAAGAAGAGAGCATGCATAGCACACCTGTTCAGCTGGTGAGCAAAGTAGTTTATGCTCAAAGCATGCTCTGTTTCTGGGCTTCCAGATAGCTTAGCTATCTGAATGTTATGGCTCATAGAGATAAAACAGCGCGAAAAGTTGGCTGAAGTAACTAGGTCTTGTGTCAACACCAGTGCTGAGGCTAACTGCCCCTAAATGTACTTAGCACGAAGGAGCTATGCACCCGAAGAATAGGTGACGACTAGTTCCATGCTGTGAGCAGAACCTTCAAGTCGCTTCCCCATCACACTTTCTCTTGCCATGTTGCCTTTTCTGGCAATTAGCCACAATCACATTTCACTGTCAAAAGATGCCAGAATGATCTATCAGGACCAGTTCCACATAGTTGTTTGTATACAAAACTGACAGTGAACTTCCTTAGGCTGGTCTATTTCCTTCTACAGAATCAATTTCCCCATTCAGAGCCACCAAAAGTTTATTCCTCAAAGATACCGGTCATTTTGCAAAGATTCAGTCAACCAGCGCCTTGCCAATTTCTTGCGGCCAAAGCATGAACACTAAGGCCAATATCCTGTGAAGGGACTCCCCATAGGTGTATTGCAAAGATTCAGTAACATGATCTCATACAAACCTGTGAAGTGATTCCCCCCAGGTGTGTGATAACATCAGGAACCATCCTAAAAATTAGTGTCCTTGCTATCTTCCAGTACCGTAATCCTGCCAAGATGATATAATTGTCTGATTTTTAAAAACCACATACCGGCAGGCTGTCGTTAACCTTGTGCGTAGCGTGCCCAGTTCCTTCATTCAGACCATATTTCCTTGTCACAAACTTCTACTGTACTGTCATGTTACTTGTCTGGTTTCCAGCCTCCACCACAACTTACATAACAGGCTCATAGTAAACTTTCTGAAGCATGGATTACAAGTCACTATCTGTCTCGGCATGTGAAATTTTCTTTCCTAAAGTATACATATGTTTCAATCATCAAACCCCATGTCCATGCATCCATTTCACCTAACAAAACTCATATATAATACTAGGCGAATAGGTGCGCTTCGTGGCGCTGCTTGCCCCTCGTTTTTGCACGGCCTGACCGTCGTGATTCATAACAGCGCATGCAGTTCGGAACTGGTATGGCCTGCGACGTGCGTATTGTGGGGTAGTGGAGTGTGGGCTGGCTGGTGTGGTCTGTGTAGTACTATGCAGTGTGACCTACGTGTCAGACGCAGCCTGAGTGGGGGACTGCTGTGGCATGTTGGCATGTGCTTGCATGGGGTTTTGTTTGGTTGAGCTTGGGTTATTCTTCACTAATATCAGGCAAATTAGTGATATCAGCCCAACCATCGAAGGCACTATCTATGTGTATGTGACTTGTACCAGTTTGTGCACTTATATTAAAAGGGGAGGTTGTCAGTGTGATTGTACGAAAACTGAAGGAACACTGCATTAGCTAATCTCATGTGACATCCACGGAAATGATCCTGTACACTTTGGAACTTCTGACGAAAACCTCAAAATAGTGTAACTAAAAAACCATAACGTTGCAGTATAAGTGGCTCCTCTAACCTGAGTAATTGTGACACAATAGTATAGAATGAAAAAAGTTTGAGCTCTACACGCAGTAAAACACTGAACAGAAGATTACATGCTACTTAAAAGCAGATCACAACTATGTTAGTTAAAGATTACACAGTACCAGAAGAACAACCATACATAAAATCTTCAATAGCATTTTTTTAACAAAATCACACTAGTACTAATTTAAACTGCACCTATTTAACTTCAAGCCACTCCAAGCATTGCAAGGTCTATGGGAAAGCTATCGCAAGCACAAATATAATATATCTGTAATGCCACATGATTCCCCATAGCCAAGAACACACACATGATTCCCCATAGCTAGATCAATGGGGAACGTAGGCGGGATTGGAGAGGGGCAACGCAGGACTAGATCAAGCAAGATCCACACCACCTGATTCCCCATAGCCAAGAACACGCACATGAAGGAAATGGCCATTGCTAGATCTAGCCTTTGTCATGTAGATTTAATGCTAGCATGTGAAGGATCCAACCTTTGGATGGGGAAATCACTGAACTTAAGAGAAGATATGCGCCACCATTGGTCCTGATAGCTCCTCTTGGGCTGGTCCTCATCGCTTGAGGTCACGCTTGCACCCACCCCCAGAAGGAGTACCACTAGCAGGAGCAGTGCTTGGCCCTGGTATCACCTTCTGTCTCAACTTCCGCATTCCATCCTTTCGAACGTGGATCCCCAGAGAAGAAATATGCGAGAGAACCAGAAACGAGGGGCCTGAGGTTGCAATGGGTTAGGGAAGGGGGAGAAAGGGCACTGTGGAGGGGCATCTGCCAATTGATTTCTGTTCTGACAAGCCAGCATTTGGAAGGAGGCCCAAACTTTGGTTGAGTCCATCCCAATTCATCCTTCTACGCAAACAGCTGGCACGGCTCCAAAATGGGGATATCTACACCCCACATAAGGATACCCCCTTTGACTGTGCACACCTTTAGTGTGTCAACATTCTAGAGTTCTTCGTACTAGTCTGGGTCACCCTCAGATTCCAGATCCTTTGGCCCATCTGTCCAGACCAGACCATAAATGCTTTAGAGGACAAGAGAAGTCTATAACCCGTGACTCTCATGCATGACTGTTTCTTCTCCAAATCGCCGTATTTTTTTTAATTTGATAGAGTTTAGAAAGGCTGCACAGGCACTGTCAGTTTGGATTAAAATGAGAACGTACACAGATGATCTTGTACCCATAATAAAACTACTATCCGGTAGGTGCAAACATCTAATAGCTGTTCAGATTTTAACTGATTCGAAATCATCGAAAGAATGGCTGTATTTTCTCTTGGTAATAGATTTGCTTCTCTAATAAATAAGAATTTATTCAATGTTCAAATAATTTAAATAGATTTTGGTGCTGACGTATAAGTTTGATTCTGCTGTCTTGTTGAACTTGTTATATTGCGCTGATTTCAGTAGTTATTTTGGTTGGCTGTTGTGAATGCTTCATGTTATTCAATCTAGTAATTTTTATGTGTGGCCTACGATTAAAATTTCTTTCTTATTGACCAGATAATCAGTTTTCCCAAGGCAGATGATGCTTCCAGTGGGTTGGTGCTCACAGAGGTACCCACATCACCTCCGTGTTGCATTGTCTTCCTAGTATATCAATTTACATCTAGACATAATCAATATATGCGAATTGCCTGCAGATCAAGACCTCTTTTTGCTTAAAGCTTATCATTGACCAGACGACCCCCAAAAGCTCACGTATAGGTCAACATCATGCAAAAATTGAGGTAAGTTATGTTCATAATCTTTGTATCCATGCCTTGTCATGTAAATAGTTACAATTTGAAGGAAAAATACCTCATTTCAGTATGGTAGAGTTTTCGGTTGTTTAATAATGTTATTTGCATGGATATGTGTTGGTAGAGTTTTAGGATGTTTAAAAAACTATTTCATGGTTATGTTTTGCTAATTGGACAACCTTTACACATGCAGACTTCTACAAAATTGAACTTTTGTCCAGTTACCCTATATATTTCAAATGGACAGACAGGTTGTGGTGTATCTCATGGTGTTGATTTCAGTGGAAAAACTTATTCAATTTTCCTTGAGAATGGCCCCTGTTGTGTTTCATCAGTGGAGAATCTCGAGGGGTTTAATAGATCGCTAGCAGAGATAGTGGTGAAAGAACCCTTACTGAAAATCAAACATATTATTGGGTCGGTAACAAATAAAACATGCTGTTTTGCTCGACAGAGATGCAAATCAATTCTCCAGTCTTTGTTTGCTGAATTTGCAATGCTGCTTGAGTCTGGGAAATGCATCAGTGGTGACATAAGCATGCATAATGTTCTCGTTAGAGCAAGTGAAGTCAAGCTATGGACTAGATGTCACAGATTATGATGAAGAATTGGCCAAGGCAAATGTTGGACTACTTGTGAAGATGGTTAGAAATTGCTTCCCTGATCATGAGATACCCATGGACTTATCTGAGTTGCTGGATGATTTGGAAAAAGATCCATTGAATGAAATAAGAACGGCAAAAGATGACTGCTCATTGTTAAAGGCTGAAAAAAGAAGAAGCTTGTTGATCAACATCTACTCTGAATATATAACAAACGTGGAAGCAAAATCTTCTGGATCTGACCAGATGAATGATGAATCCAAAAAGATCGACGAGTACACTTTCTTCGACGGTTGTCCGGATGCGGGAAACTGGAAGCTAATCATGAAAGATAATGAATACATGGTTCAGATTTGTGATGTGGAGGAGAGCTCTGACGATGGCGAAGCGCCGGATGCTGACAACCAGAAATTGAATGATTCAGTGAAGAAAAGAATGAAGAAAAAGCAGCGAATGAGTAAACGCATCAAGAGAATGGCGAAAAAGAGGAAACAAGAGCGTAACAAAGGCAAGCTCCAATTCAGCGCAAAAAGGAACTTTGAGGTGCGCATGCCTGAAATGGCAAGAAAGGTATGGTCAAACCATGTGTTGTATGTTCAGTTCCTGGTGCACACACTCTTGCTTGGTTGTATTCAGATCATGGTTTTCTTATTCTGTGTTCCAGGATGGTATATTTCCCTTCAGGCTTGGTATCGCTGACTACATTTTGACTGCTTACTTCCCTCGATTCCTGCGGTTCGTTCAAAGGAGGATGAGAGAGGTTGAAGCACAGAGAGAAAAGTAAGTCTCGATATCTCCACAACTTACACATTTACGTTTTTACCGCTTCGTTTCTATCTTGTATTTTCTTACCAAGAAACTGTGTGTGTGTGTTTGTGTGTGCAGATTTAAGAAGACATGATCGTACTCACGTGGTTAGAGGTCGGCAACCGTAGGAAAAGTTTAGTTCGAACCATCTACAACTTGCCAAGGACGCACACGGCACATCTGTAATGTAGAATGACAGTTTAACCCAGGAACTCGCCTTATTGAAGCATGATGTTGCTACTTGTTAGTCTCCCATTGGTTGTATGTCTAACAGCTAGCTTAATTGACATGCAAGTAGTTTGGTTCGCCTGTATTTATGTACTACCCTATCTTTGTAGTTTGGTTCACCTCTCTTTCTGGAAGAAAAGTACACAATGTGTGATGATCATGTGACGAGTTGGTGCCACTGGCAGTCCTACACTGGAGATAAGCGTTTGAAACCATTTACTTCCTTGGTTCCAAAATGAAAAATCACTTGGGTTTGTCTAGACATGTTTTAAGACTAGATACATCTAAGTCACTTATTTTAGCACGGAGGGGAGTACGTGGAAGGGTACATTCCAGGTGAAAACTACAGCTGAGCAGAACAAATCATTAATTATCTGCTGATTACAGGTATAGTTGTTTCAGACTAATATTGAACACACAGTTACTTTTCTGAAATCTGAAACATTTTGTCTTCCTAGTGTCGTTATCTATATCTATGACATCAAGACTGAAGTAAACTTGTCTGATTGCAACACGAAATAACGGTTTTACGGAGAAAACAGGGCATACATTTTGAGTGATTTTTTTCTTTCTAAAAGCTTGCTCAAGCTTCATCCCCCAGCCAGCAAGCTCCGCCAAGCACGCGTCCAGCCGGGCAAGCTCCGCCGGATCAACCGGCGTCCAGCCAGTCAAGCTACACAAAGCATGCGTCCAGCTGGCAAGCCCCGCTGAAAATCACGGATAAGAAGTGCAAGATGACGCAGCAGATACTCCAGTATGAAACATGTTTGAATATGTAGCTCTATATGAAACTGTAGCAGGTGCTGGTTATATATGTCCAATTTCACAAACCAAGCAGTCAAAGTACTACCGGTTGGTCACAATATTTGGATCAATACTTGGAAAGATATAATTTATGTGGAGAAATCATTCAGAAAGTCCCTAATGGTAATAATCCATTATTACTTCCAAGAGTGAGGTAAACAAGATTAATCTACCGGTGGGAAAGTATTGTGATGAAAGTGTTAAAATTCAGTGGAAACTCTGAATTTTCTTTTAGCTACTGCAAACAGAGTACTCTGATTCTAGGAGTACATTACTCCAGATCATCTAGGAAGTTGGACCATCACACTAGTATACTCCAGCATATGACAATTTCAGCATATGCAACATTTAAGTACTATACAAATGAACACTGGAGTACATGATTAGAGCGTCTTCAGTACAGTAATCACGATGCCAGTCTCATAGTTCCTACTCAAAATAAGTTGCAGAAATACTCAAGAGCAAAAGAGTGTACAAACGGTGATTTCTCAAATTCTACATGACTGAAAATCCACACTGGGGAAGCACAATGAGTTTCCAAACTGTAAAGAAACTCATCTTTTCCTCCTCATATTGGAGAGCTAAATGGCACACAAAAGGAAATGGAAATGCTGTATGATATCTAGACTTGTAGTTGTACAACCATGCTAAATTAATTAACCATCTTAGCAGCAGTTACGGTCTAACAAAAGGAAATTTTAAGTTACGCAACCATAATTCCAACTTGGTTTATGGCAACAATCAAGGAAGAAAACCACCAAATCAACCAATAGCTTGCACTAAGTAGCTATATTGTCCAATTTTACTTTGCATGTGCAACAACTGTAGTGCATCAGGTTATATATTGTGGAAAGAAGCATGGATCATCTCACTCCAGACCTATCTTCTCACGCCGAGAAGCGCGTGGATGCAGAGCGGCCTAACGATGGCACCCTCCTCTTCGACCTTCTGCAGGAGCGTCTTGACCTAGCCCGATTTCTCAGGGGAGTCATAAACACCAGTGCATGGACAGCATTATCAGCAAGGCAGCTCAAGATCAGATGCAACAACAGGCTGACAGAACAGATTATTGTCCAGGCATCACATTAACAACATGCTAGTTCTGAGAAATGCAACAAATAATCTTATGTCAAAACAATCATCACGTAGGAGTGTCAACTAATGTATTAAATTACTCATCAAATGAATTAATCTAGACCATGAAAGATTCTTTCAGCTAGCATTATCTACTCCATGACACCATGACTAAATATAACAGGAGTAGATTCTTTCATTATCAATATAACAGGACTAGTTCTTGTTTCACTCTCACACCTTGACTAAATCAAGGCCATGATTGGCAGTCACACCATAACTGAATATTACTCCTAGTCAGAGGATAACAAAGTTTATGCTACAAGAGGAGAGCTACACCACAGAAACTGCACAACAGGAAGTTAACAATGTAGCCAAAATGCAAACTAAATATATGAGGCCTGACCTGAACATAGCATGACAATTCTCTAGAAAAGAGAGGCACTGAAGCTTACGTCTTAGATACGCAATGCAAAAGGTTATGTTTTGCGCTTGTGTTGGAAAATATGCAATTATCTGTTCAGATACTTAAATCCACTGTCCTTCAAGCATCCTTCGGGCTAAGAATGGGTTTTCCGCGCTACGGCTCTCTATTTACAACTTCAAGAAAATGTAACTTGGAGTACGTAGAGAAGTCCCCATGAAAAACCAGCCTTCAGCGAATCAGAGGGTCAAGAGCAGCATAAGAAAGATAAACCAGGCAGAGATGCACAAGGTGGAGGAAATGCAGGAAACCAAATTTGTAACGGAAGAGAAACAGCTGGTACGACCATATCATGTAGATAAGCAGCAAGCAAATACTGATGCGGCTGGCGCTTGCCAGATCTAGGCTTCCTACTTCACGAGTCCATATTGTTGCAATTAGCTTTATGAAAAACATTACGAAAACAAAATAAAATCTGATACATGGAGAGATAAGTGCTTGTGTGTTCCATTCCAAGTAAGACGCAGTTTCCTCACACAGAGATTAGTCCTTAATATTTAACACAAGAACAAAACACGAGCACTGAGATTTAGCTATATTCCAAGATTCCATATCCCACTGAACAGTAGGTTATCAATCATGCTGGGCCATGTACCTGCGTGAACATAAAGTACCAATTTCAGAACTGCTAATGGACAATTAGAACATGAATTTGGCAGCAGAAACAACCCACTCGACAAAAGCACAACACTACAGCTACATAAAATTCCCTCGCCATTTACTCGGGACATAACAAAATTGCTAACACCAAGTTTAAACATGCATCGAAGCTGGATTCACTAAATATAAGCCAATACATATTCGATGCAGTCAAGATCCTTTCCATCGTGGGCATCAGTCAATGAATACAGGTCAGAGAATAATGCAAAATTAAGAAATATCATAATGATGAGCATTCAGGCATCAATCATCATAGTGAAATTATAGGAAACCGAAAGACTGGAAATGCTGAAAATACAGGATGAACAAATGCACTGGCTGGTCTTATAAGCCCGAACGAAGAGCAACTATTGAAGGTTTTGAAAACATCAAGTAACAGATCGATGTTCAATTGTGTCAATACTAAATTTCCTGTAATCAACAAAACTAACATGTTGTACTATACTTCAAGGATTACTGAATAACTATTATTAGAAAGGATAGCTATTATCATACTACTGCTTGCTAGCTCTGCTTAAAGGGGGGTTATTGCTGCAGAAATCATCTACTATGAGTTAAAGAAGAAATTTAATTATTGATAACAACTTTGATGTATCTGAAAGGTCACCCATGTGTTACTACCACTTAGTTACTGCACTGGACAAGCATTCCTGCTTCAACTCATTGCTCCTCGCCAAAACTATTATGTAGTTACAGCGACCCTACACCATTTTTCTTAGGGACAATACACCATTTTCTTAATTTACACGGGTTGGCACTCTAGCATTTAAAGGTGTGGAAGGGAAGTTATGCACCATAAGGGTTTAGCAACACATTAGAAAGAACACTATTTGCCAGTAGGTTTCAACACAAAAAAGTCAAATGACAGTCTCTGGTCTGTCATTAAATTTCAGCTTCAATACATACATTGAAACTTTTTTTTTAACTTCACAGGCTATTAAGTATATATCTCAAGGCATGGTTTAAGAAACTAATTTTGAGGATTTGAGCTCCAGACACACTACCACGAAACAGCATACAAAAGGTGTCATGAACAAAGTGACGTTTGAGTATTAATCTCAAGTCACAGTACCACGAGACACCTCTAAGATTTATAACATAAAAAAAATGATAATCTCTTCCCAATGCATGAAGCATGGAAAAGCCACATATACGTGCATCTGAAATAACAGAAACACAACCCATAGTTGAATTCACAAGATCAATGTCAACACAAACAATAACAAGAATAATAAGAACTTTATGCATAAAAGAAGCACAAACAGTCTCACGAAAGGGAGAAATTTTATGAATCTTTTAAAGAAGAGAAATAAAGAAGACTGTGAGTGCTCAAACCAATTGTGCTTGTATAAAAAAGGAGGGAAATGTGGTTAATGGGGTCACTTACTTTGGCCAGGTTTTGAAAATGGCAGAAGTAAGTTTTACAATTTTATTTTAGAAGGGTTAATAATTCAGATTTAGAAGCGGGAAAGGTGGGATGAAATTTAAGTGTACTGATTTAGAGCATCTCCAGCAAGGTACAACTTGACGTGTTACTAAGATGAGAGCGAATGCACAGCCTACTGTCATACAAAGTAACAAGCTCTACCATAGATGGTTTCTCACCTTGCTACTAAGATCCCTCAAAGCTATGCAAATGTTGTATAATCGATTGTGGCACATTGGTACCAAAGGCGGACTTAATCTCTGTGGCCTATACACAAAGAACTAAGAGGGGACACGTACTAATATTCCACAGGATCTGAAAGCTAGGTTCTGTATCAAAGATTCTTGAGCTCAAATTAAGGTAGGTGAAGGGCAAACATCAATCTGAATCAGATAGTACAAACAGCAGTTTTCTCTGGAGCCAGAATGTACACTTGGGGTTTGCAGTCCACAAGAAAATTAGCAGTAGTCCAATACTTCTTCAGTTGGGGCATTCTAATCACAGTGAAATAAATTACTCCCTCCGTTCCAAATTAATTGACTCGGATTTATCCAGATTCGGACGTACCTAGACATGTTTTAGTGCTAGATACATCCGACAAATCCGAGTCAATTAATTTGGGTCGGAGGGAGTAGCATGTTTTAGATCTCAGTGAAGTGCATAGTAACCAGATATCGCTGACAGAACACCTTGTATTTATACCCTAAACACTAAATTGAACAAACCAAGACAGCGGCTGGCACTGGATTGGGAGGGGAGGAGAGGGGAGGGGGTAGAAAGTGATGCTCACGGACGAGCAGATTAATTAAGGAGGGTTGGGTTGAGGGAGGGACTAAAGGAGGTTCAGGTATGACAGCACATTAATTATGGCAAGGCCCACCATATGAAAACTGCTAACAGCACCACACATCGAAACTGGATTTCACTAAAATACATACTACTCAATGCAGTCGGGATCCTTTCCATGGGCATCAGTAGATGAAATACAAGTCATAGAGAGTAATGCAAATTAATATCAAGAGATCGATGATCAGTTGTGTCAATACTAAATGTCCTGTAATTAACAAAGCTAACAAGTAGAATATTATAAGGATTACTGGATAGCTGTTGCAAAGGACAGACCACTGACAAAAAGAATTAACGGTTATTATAAAATTGTTCGTTCATCACTTCTAAAAGCATATTACTGACTTAAGCAACTCTTTCCTACTTTACTTGCACTAACGAGTCAAGTTGCAGTACTTAAGTTAGATTAGACGCAGGGTGACAGAGGTGATGCCATGCTTTTAGTTCATTTTACCATACTGTTTGCTATCTCTGCTTAAAGGGGCAATTACTGTTACAGAAATCATCCTTGAGTTAAATTAGAAATTTAAACCATTGATAATAACTTTGATGTACTTGAAAGTGTGCCCAAGTGTTAAAACCATTTAGTTACTGCATTGGACAAGTATATTCCCGGCTCAACTTATTGCTCCTTACCAAAAATATTGTGTAGTTACAGTGACCCTATAAGAAAATGAGGATCCAGTCTCAGGTACCACGAGACAACTCTATGATTTAAAACATGAGAAAAAAAATGAATAATCTCTTCCCAATGCATGAAGCTTGGAAAAGCCTCATATACATGCATCCAAAGTAACAGAAAAAATAGCCCTGTTGAATTTACAAGATCAATGCCAATACCAGCAATAACAAGAATAAAGAAATTTTATCCTTAAAGGAAGCAAGGAAGAGTTTCACGAACAACAGAAATTTAATGAATCTTTCATCTTTTAAAGAAGAAAAATGCGAGTCCCCAAATCAATCCTGCTTGTATAAAGAATGGCGAAGGAGGAAAATATGGTTGCTTGGGTCACTACAGTGGGCACATCTACTTTACCAGGTTTTGAAAAGGGTGAGAGCAGTAGGTTTTACACTTAAATTTTAGGAGCGTTGATAATTCAGATTTAGAGAGCAAAAAGAAGGTGGGATTTTAGGAAAATCTCCATGATCTCAGAGAAGTGCATATTAAACAGATATCTACGAGAAAACAACTTGTATTTATATCCTAACCACTAAATTTAAAAAATCATGGTGCAGGTAATGACTCATGGTCGAACATCATTTTTTTATCATTTATCAGGCATTGATACGTGAAGTAGTTCTTCCAGAGAAATGACTTTACCCAGGCTAACCCCATTTATCTCCTCCACATTACACAAATCCTTAGTAAAAGCCTATCTGGACTGCTGGAGATGCTCTTAGCATCACTTTTTGTAGCTACGTTGGCATTTTTATTTTCTGATAAACATGCAAACCCAACATTAAACCATCTGATGGGACCAACATATCAAGGCTACCTGATGTTGACAAAACAGAACAATTTTGGGTCACTGCTGTCAGCTAAGGAAAACTTGCGGTTGTGATATTAATTAATCGTTAGTATCCAGACTACTACCCTTAATACCAACCAAGCATCCAGACCTAATAACGAGCCAAAGATTCTAATATGTACTGAAACAGCAAGTGTGATCATTCCCTTGATGAGAAAAGGGATGCATGGGTTATGGCCACAGTACAACATGCTACAAGTTACCACGAAAATCCAAAAGCACTGCTGCTCAAGTATAGGGAGATGGTAACTGTTTGTGCCAGACTATTAAGGTACTTACTCATACGAGGGAGAAGACGCCAGCCACACATGGGTCATCAAGCTCCCGGACTGAATCATGGATCTCGTAGAGCTTCTTCCACTGCTTGGATACTTGTAGACATAGACATTCCCCCACCTCAAAATCCTCTGTTCCATAGGCTATAACCTTGATCTGCGCGTGCAGATAGGGAGGATCCCATGATTTGTCAAGGCTCTGGCAGCTCACTGAACAAAAACCACGGTGGATTCCAAAGGACAAGAAGTTGTGTGTGGTGACCACCTCCTCATCGCCTGGCAGAAGGTCAGACGACACCGGGATCTCCGTGATGGCGAGCGAGGAACCCGCGATAACAGTGATCTTGTATGCGGTAATGGCTCGAGTGGCGCGTGAGATGGCGAGGAGGAGCTCTGGGCCGTGCGGGATGGCGCTGTGGATGAATGGCAGAGCATTCTTGTCGTCCACGGTCGCCCACTGCTCCGTCTCCATGTCGAACGCATAGGTGGCTGTCTGTCCAATAACAGAGACCAGTATGTGGGCACCGACGGCGGCGTAGGAACTGACGGTGAACTCCCCCAGGTAGGGTCTGATGTACTGGTACGGGTTGAGTTCCCAGGGGAAGAAGGGTGGCCTCGGGAGGGTCCTCCATTCGCAGCCCGTCAAGCAGCCATCCACCACCTTGGAATTGGATGATTCAGCAGAGAGATCAAGGACCTCGAACCAGGGGCAGAAGTTGATGCGGGGGTCCTCGGCCCTTCCGTTGATGGAGGGGCATCGAGCCAGGGCGTAGATCCTTTCCCCCACGGCCAGGAGGACCGGGCTCCGCTTGGTCGAACCGGGCTTGGGCCCCGTGATCACCGCGTGGGTCTCGGTGTCGAAGATGATGGTCTCCGCGCCGTACCGGCTCTGGGTTGAGCTGCCGCCGACGCCGACGATCCACGCGCCGTGCTTGGATCTGACTGGGACGAAAGACTTGCTGTGCTTGCACTTGAGGCGCACGAGGGCGCGGCGCGGGGCGTCTTTGCCTTCGCCTCCGCCGTCTTTTCCGCCGCCGGCGTAAGGATCCACCTTGAACACGGAGTAGGCAGGGCGAACGCATCCGTGGCCTACCAGAATGTACACAGGGGGGATTGCAGCGTCACCACTACCGCTGCTGCTGCTGCGGCTGCTAAGATCCATCTGACAAGGGGCCTTCTCCTCCAGCTTTCGCTTCTTCCTCCGGCGCGGCGGCATCTCTTCCGGGGCATAGGTTAGGGTTTGGATGTTTGGATTTTCTTTTCTTTTCTTTTCTTTTCTTTTCTTTTCTTCTTATTAGGAGTGGGGTGGGGTCGGGTGTGGTCGGTAAATACGGTAAAAGTCAAATTTAATAAACTTTCACTAAGTAGTACTCTCTCTTTTCAGAAATAATTAACTTGGATTTGTTTAGATTCAAATGTATCTAGACGTATTTTAGTATATAGATATATTCGAATCTAGATAAACATATGTCAGTTATTTCTGAACGAAGAGAGTATGAACATCTATGACATCAACTCAATGTTATTAGAATCACCATGAACTATAATTTTAATTATATGCATTTGACACTAAAAAAGTAAGTATAAACATATAGTTGATCAAGCTTTATAATGACTTTGAGAAAAAATATGCATCCTAAATTAGGAAGATAGAGTATATCACACAACCAAGTTTATGCGGGCCCAGGTCTCACTTTGCAAAGGCTCATACTTTTACTCCTACTTTCTCTCTCCTCCCCCTTTCCTTCATAGCTCTGGTGTCGTCCTCAACTCCGATCGCATATTGGCAGGGACGACTGCTTCGGTATGTACAACACTAGTAGTATGGCAAGGGTTAGGTCAGGCTTGGTCATGGTTTTGGACTGTGGGTTTGGCGAGATGCCGCTGGGGATTTTGTAGGATTTTATCACCAAGTTTTCTGATTATCGGTGGACAATAAGGTTATAGATTGCTCAGGTGTTTTTCGGTACCTCTCTATTGGCTCCTCCCAGCCTATATATAATAGGCTGGGTCCCGAGACCGTATACAGATAGGTTACAGATTTACAATTACAACAATAATACAATGTCGGTTCCTATTTCCTTATCTAGTAAAACTATGACTTCCTTTGGATGCTTCCTGGGCCTTCTTCTTTGGTCTTCATGAGCCATGAGCCTTCATGTAGCTAGGGTATCCAAATATAAGCATCCGAGTAATCATACCCATGTCAAATACTCTTAAGAGGTAAAATTCTATGGAGGGCACACCAAACATTTTTTCACTTTATTAGGTATCTTGAGTTTCCAAAGGATCTTCCATATGGGGTCATTAACAGAAACTCCCTGGCAAGGCTAATTGATTTGCTCTAGGGCCAAACTTGTGTTTCCATTGATGATGGTAGCCAAACCGAACAGTGTATTGGCCATGCTTTGTAAACTTCTAGGCAAAAAAATCTTCAAACCCATGAGTATTAATTGGAATTTGTAGGATTCCACCAACATCCACAAAGCAAAATAAATCCTTAATGAGCTCCTCGTCCCAATAGCATGTGGCCGGATTAATTAACTCTGACACCTTCGTATAAACTTGTAACACCCCGTTTTAGCTAATCCTAATTAGGGTTTGATTCGTGCATCACGAGCATCGTCTACTTTAAAATGCATGCAAGAATCCTAATTAGGGTTTGATCAAGTCTCTGACGGGTAACTCCACGCTTCCATCTGAAAGGATCCCTAGAGAATTCCATATCTTCTAACTCAAAATCAGTTAGAGCATCCAGAAAAGCTTGCATGTATCCATGATCTAGGATTGCCACCATCCTTCTCACTTGAAAATAAGATCTCTTTAAACTCCCCAATAATAACCCACGGGAGAGTAGAGTTATTTTTTAGTTCTCTCATCTTGTCCTAAGTTTTGTATTTGTCTTGCCACTGTGTCTCTCCGCAGATACCCGTCAATCTCCAAATTTTCTCGGGACTCTCCACAACTTTTACATCAATATATTTTAGTGCCAGTTTTTTTGTTCAATCACTATCTCCTTCCAAAGCAAGATAACTCCCCCACTTCTACCATCACTATCTCCTTCTTCCAAAGCCAATGCATTAACAAATTTTTGATAAATCTTAATGCAGCTTTCTCGAGGCCCTTCGAGACTCCTTACCTTGTTCAAGAAAAAAAGTTTGCCCATACCAGTTTTACATACCATCGGCCTAGTGGCCAACACGAGTCTGCCACAAGGGAAAATAATTCTATACGACCTGGTCCATAAATTTACTCCTGTGAACCAACTTCTACAATTGACACGTGTCCAGGAGAGATAAATCACAACATTTGATCGTCTATTTTTAGACCTGATCTGCCATGTATGCGATATGTCAATTGCAAAAGTTATACCAGGCTTCTTGCGGCCCAACTGATCCGGCCCGTCTGATCGCTAGCGCCCATGATTCAACGTGAGCTCTCTCCGCTCCCTTGGTATCCTTGGTATGGACCGAGAAAAGATTTGCTAGCTAGGGTTTCATCCCCGCCGCCGTCCGCCGTCCGCCGTCCCGACGAGATAGAGAGAGATGTCCCGCAAGCGTAAGAGCGTCGCAGCGGAAGATGCCGGCGACAAACCGGTGTACCTTGTGGTGGAGCACAAGGGCAAGGAGCCCTCGCACTCCATCGTCATTGCCGGCGGCACAAGGACGCCTCCGGTGATGGTCCCCCTGCGCCACGCCATTCACGGGATGTCCTTCGCGGCGGTGGACTCCCGGTGGATCGTCGGCGTAGGCGGGGACAGCAGATGTCCCACCACTGTCTACGACCTATCCACATCCACGGAGTCGGCAGGCCCCAGAATCCTCAAGAACAAGGTGAACCCTATCCTGATTCCGCACCGCGGCCTGCTCTACGTCCTCTCGAGCCGCCCCAAAATCCATAATATGAAGTGTCCCGATTTCCTGCCCTGGTTCGAGCTCATCGGCTTCACCAACGGCAAAGGCGCTCGTGTTCTATATGAGCTCCCGCCGCCACCCATCTTCCCGTACTACATCAACCCCCTAGAGTACGTGAACCCGCCAGTTGTGCGTGTTGCCGCCTACGCCGTCGTCGACTCCCACATCCTGCTATCTGTCTCCGTCTCCTTGCAGCAGCAGCAGCAGGAGGACAAGGGGACCTGCGCCTTCGACATGGACAGACAAGTGTGGGATATGGTGGATACCAAGAGCTTGCCTTTCCTTGGCCAGGCCATACCCATCGGCGATCACCTCTTCGTCGCCCACTCCAAAGATGACGACGGCGCTGCTGCAGTATTCTACATGGCTGTATTCCCGGCAAAGGATACAGCCACCGGCAAGACCGAGCTGTCCATTGTTAAATCAAGCCTGGACCTTCCAAAAGGTGGCATTGTTCCGGGGCAGCATCTTTGCGCCCTGGGGATGATGGGCTGCTTCTCTTCCTTTGATGTTCCATCTGTTGTTGATCACGGTCCAGATACCATCCTGGAGAAAGCACATGTTATTCAGCGCACATACTCTTTGGTGAAGGGCGGTCATGATCTTAAAGTAGTCAAGTGGCATAGGCGGAGATTTAAACTCCTTGATCCACCTCATTTATTGGCTCATCCTGCACCGCTCGTTGCCGCTTTTACACTGTAAGCAGCATTACTGTCCTCTAATCTTTCGTCTATTACTCATGCTAACATTGGGGATTATCGGGTGTTTTGCATATTGTCTTGTGTTAACACCTTAAGAGCATGCATGCCACGTTTTTTTTGTCAATTTACCCCAGGCACACCCAGTTAATAATACCGGACTGTAGGAGTACATAGCAATCAATCGCCCTTTGTGTTCATCGGTGTCTCACTATTAACTCTGTCAACAGCATGTATGCTTTATTTCTGTGACTCCAGGCAAGGTGATAAGGCATTGCCCTGTATAGTCCTTATCAGCATGTCCAATCGTAGTGTTGCATAAAGTTCAGTATAATACACTTTCACGTTTTGAGATGATATATGACCAATACTTTGTAGAGAGCAGAATGTATTTTCTGTCATAATTGTTTGCTCCATCTTAATGGCATTAGTGCGATCGCAAATGTAGCCTATTGTCACTCGCAATAATATTAGACCCCGTGCTTTGCACTTTGACAACTTTCTTTTTATCATGACAGGGATTCAGAGTGATGCTTTGGGAGGAATGTTGTATTCCACTGGAAGGATCGTGCAGTTGACGCTTGAAAATCGACATCTTAGACTAGCTAAGATTATACAAAAAATAGTTTTCATCTTGCTTGAGACAGAATGAATGTTCATTTGGTGCATTCAGACTCGAGAGATATAAATTAACCCATTTCAGATCTTAGAGAAGTGCATAGTAAACAGATATGTACGAGAAAACAACTTGTATTTATATCCTAACCACTAAATTTAACAAATCATGGTGCAAGTAATGACTTATGGTCGAACATATTTTTTTATCATTTATCAGGCATTGATACGTGAAGTAGTTCTTTCGGAGATATGGCTTGACCCTCGCTAACCCCATTTTTCTCCTCCACATTACACAAATCATTTTTTCTCCTATAAATTACACAAATCCTTAGTAAAAGCCTATCTGGACTGCTGGAGATGCTCTTAGTATTACTCTTTGTAGCTAAGGGTTTACGTTGGCATTATTATTGTTTCAAGTTTTCTGGTAAACATGCAAACCCAACACTAAAATAATCTGATCTGATGAGAAACATATCAAGGTTGCCTGTATGTTGACGAAACAGAACAATTTTGGGCCACTGCTATTATCTTAGGATAACTTCTGGTTGTGATATTCATCATTAGTATCCAGACTACCCTCTAATACCAACTCAAGCTAGGAATGGTGCGGCCTGAAGCGGGCTTTTCGGTGCGGTTCCTAGCTTGGTTTATTTTGGAGTGGGTTTGAACGGTTTGAGAAAAAATCAGAGCGGTGCATTGCGGGTTCACGTAAAAAGAGGGCTGGAGTGGTGTGGTCTGGCGTGTGACCGAATGGGTTGAACCCGTGGGTCTAAACCCGGTTCCGATCCACATGGCACACGCCTGACGCTAAGTCCCCGAGATCCCAACCCTGTTTGCATCCATAATGATCGATGTGCATTCCATGATGTTTTAATGTTGTTTGAATCGTAAACGTCGAGTCCAATTTCCCTTGTTACTTAGATATTGACTTGTTCGAGATCTGATAATTGGTATTACTATACCTTGTTCAATCTCGTTACTAACAATTATTGTTTTACTCGTTCCTGTGATATTCCATCCCTGTGATCTAGTCACATATTGCAACATTATGAATCTAATCTCACCGAGTCAGTCTTGTGTATCTTCATGTTATGCGGGTGAACAAATTCTGATCTTGATGCATAGGCCTCAACATATCCCTCTGGAATACTCACATACACCGTTATGATCATCCAATTACGGTCATGACGTTTGATGCAGTCAAAGCACCCTCGAGTGATAGTGATTAGTATGATCTCACATTCAAAGGATAAGGATGCTTAGTTTCTAACTATTGCAACGATGAACCATGTGACTTGATCGTGTTGCAATACTTATATTGAGTAATGTCCATCATGTCATTCACTAATGATATGACTTCATTGTCAACTGGCATAAATGTTTCATGATCAGAAAACCTTGATCATCGGTTGTCCAACGGACTAGTATAAATAGCGGCTAATAGAGATTTGGTTTATTTTCATACCACACCTGTGATGGTTCTCCTTGATATAGGTGTAGCACAATATAAAGCTATTATGAACTAATTGAGATATGATAATAAAATCCATTTATTATTTGCATCTAGGACATATCTCTTTTAGGAGGTGGCGCTGCTTCAACATCCCCCTCAATAATGCTCGTTCTGGGGTGACCTCCATGAGGTACGCGGGTGATGTTTGGTTGAGCTCCCTCTGGCCAGTTGCCTATGAGTGCCTAAGATTCGCCTACCCGATTCGGCCCAACAGGAGTCCACATGACGATCTGTTGGCAATGGCGAAGCCCATGATGATTTGGGTGGCCCCAGGCCCATGAAGGATGCGACTCCTTGGTGGATACACCGAGCTTTAGATAGAAAGTTTAAAGAGTCAATCCTAATTTGTAAGCGACTCAGTTGATCCTAGGACCCAGCCTCCTCACATAAAGGCCCAGAGGGAACAACAAGGAGGATCATCAGAAACCCTAGCACATACACCCTCTAGATCATAGCTGCGCACCATCGCCATCAAGAGACCTCTGTAACCTTCGGTTCATCATCAATCAAGAGTAGACAACCAGGAGTAGGATTTCCCTGCCGGGGACCTGAACCTGGGTAAACCACCGTGTTGCTTGTGTGCTAGCTAACAAAGTCTCTAGCCCGCTGTTCTTTCTGAAACCCAAGTCCATAAACTATGGGCATTGACGTGTTAATCCCACATCACCAACCGTGGAGGCGAAGGGAGGAGACGAAGCGACGCATTATCCTCTACATATCAATGGTGGTGGTTTTGGTACCTGTTGCAATAACGAGCGAAACATGGTACGACCATGGCTGCCTCGACGATCTGTGGCCGAAAGGGCGGCCCATCCATACACCTAAATTGGCGGTCTTCACAATCTCCAAGGTTGAGGCCCTTCTCGGAGCTTCTTGTCACCAAGTGGTGCGTCCTCGGCGGTGTCAAGGTGGCCTACGATGGAAGCTCAACATCGGTGGAGAGAACTAGGGGCTCAATTTCTTTTCCCGCCTTCTGTTGACGACGATGATCGTGATGGCTAAAAAATAGGTTTGCATGGTTGGATTTTCTTTTCTATTAGGGGGATGCGATCGGTGGAGTGTTTTACATCACATGGGCCCGCCACAAGATTCTCTTTCAGGGTGTTATTCATAAATTGTACCCACTGACGATAACTTTTTTCTAACAATCAATACCACATATATTCATAGTAACAAATAGTACATGGTAGAGATACATAAACTGTCTTCAACGACTACAAAATAAAATCTAAAAGAAAACGACTAAATCTCGAAGGTCTTCAAAATCTTTTTCTTCCATGACACAATCTTGCACTTGTCTAAAGGTAGCCCAATAAACATGACATAGATGTCAAACAATAGACCTGTAAATACCAACGAGGGTTCTCCCTTAATTTTAATTTGAGCCGCAATACCAAGGCTACGTGCACGCGTGCAGCCATTAGAGTAATCCATCAACATCGGAAGAGTACCACCACCAGTATTTCAGGGAAAAGAAACTGAGCAGCCTGGTCGCCGTCGCAGGGGAGTCGAGAATACAGATCTCCATTGTCGAGGACGTAGGAGCCGAGACAAAATATTATGAGGATAATCCTCCTCATGGCAACCATGAGAAAAAAATCGAAGATCGATCAGACGAATCAAGATCTGAAAACCCGTACCTATAAAACTTTCATCTAGAACAATGGAGGCACTACGGACCAACCTTATCCTCTCCCCCTCCTCCTTCTACAGTAACCACGAGCCTCCTCCTTGCGCTGTGCTGCCCCGAGGCCTCGCTCGTCGACGCCACCAGTTGAGCTGGGCTGAGGGGGGCGGCGACCCCTGTATAGTAGGATGTAGGTGTAGTTTTGGGGCTGCGTCCTCGGTTTTGGTGGTTGTTTGCCGCCGAGAGCCTGCTATCTTTATGGCCAAGATGTGGTGGCGATGTGTTGCGGCTTGTGCTCCGTCTCGACGCTTTGATGGATGAAGTTGAGGGTGGACTGAAGCATCGGCCTTCCCATGAATAAGGCATTGGGCTTCGCCCTATTGGTGTTTTCTTCCCTCCTTCTCTCCTTGTCGGCTGGGCGGCGAGGGATGGATATTGGAAGGGGGTGGGGATTGACAGGGTGCTGGTGCGGTGATCCAGCATACCACTGCATGATGTAGTACACTATAGTCGTTGACATAACACCAATGAAACACCTTCACTAGTATTACATCCCTTAGAGTGGTACAACAGAAACACAGCAGGTCCAAGACATGACTATAGATTACAACTCGACTCTTTACAAAATATCCCGAGAACACTCTGGGTTAAAAAGAGAGAAAGAACTTCTTACAAAGAAGAACCCGAAATAATAACTCAGAAATATCTAGTAACTAAGACTAGCATCTAAACTATTTGGCTTGACATTGTTGCTATTGCAATGCTCTACAGAAATAGGTTTTATGGCTAGAGAATTTACTCCTATCTAAACCGACACTTTATCTTCACTTCAACTTATGTATATGTTGACTTCATCGACTCTATTGAAGAACTTGAGTTGTCGATGATGGTTTCTTGAGCAGAAATTGATGTTGACGTCGTCTTCAATGGCTTAGAACCTAGCAAGGGTTAAGAAGGTACGGTTGAGTACGAGCGTACTCAGCAAGTTCACTAAAAAGGAGTTGTAACTACCTCGGTGAATTACGCTCTTAGTTGCATGCCTGGATGAACGAAAGTGGTTAAAATAGTACGGTAGGGCCCGGGGCCACTCACGGTAGACCTTCCGGCCGTCCTAACCACTTTCAGAGCATCGGGACAAGAACGAGCGGCGTAATCGGCAAGGGAAGGGATCAACTACATACACAAGTGAGTGTGTATGCAAGCCACATACAACAGTCCTCAGAGCCATTCCATCTAAAAGACGTAGAAATATTGCAACGCCATACGACAAGATTCAAATATCCTAGATAGAGATAATATTTTAGGATAGCTCCTCATACATCACACATCAGAGTACCAGGCGGAAGTGGAAAACAAGGTCCGAGTACGGATAAGAAACAAATCGGCATAAGATGCTACATAAATAAACACATCCCGCCCACAGATCTCACGGATCCCTGTTCCCGGAATCTCTACACCGAGTGATCGTTGCCAACATCATCTGTCTCCTCCACCCAGTATCCTTCTTGCGAATACACCTGTTCATCTGAATCAAACAATTTATCGTGTGAGACCCTAGGGATACTCAGCAAGTCTTTATGCCACTAAAGGGGACACAACCTAGGGTGACGCAATTGCAGCAAAAGATAATATCTAACAATTCTATAGATACTCGCTAACCATCCGCCTAACCAATGATAGACGGATGTACGTGAATTAAGAACAACGGTTATAATAGTATAATTAACAGATCCATCCTCCTCCTCGCTTACCAACGAGGAAGCAGACGAACAACCCCCCATCCGTTGGCAGTTTTATTAACCATTCCATGAGTATTGCACTATTTACTAGTCAGGTACTTAGTCAAATTAAAAGCGGCACTTTAGTTATACTTGTCTATGATCGAGAAACTGTGCTCCAAGTCGTCCATAACCGCGGACACGGCTTTCAGAAAGATTTACCCTGCAGGGGTGCACGAATAGCAACACACACTCGATCAACCTCGGAAAAACCAACTCAAAACCCAACGAGGCATTCATGACAAAGCGATCACAGGATTCAGTAATATTTCAGGGGCCCACCCCATTAAGCTACCCACAACGAAGCTAGCTGACTCCGAGAGGGACTCAAGGTTTGTGTGGACGGCGGTAAATGACTGGGAACCCGAAAATGTGACTGGGCTTGTCGATACAGCGAAAACGTGTCACGATCCAAAACAGTACAGGTGCTCCTCGCACAATCTTAAATAAAGCAGTAACATGGCATAAGTACATGATAGTAATAAAGCCCCAAACTAATTGTGGCCCCAAGAAATAAGAATGAATCAAGCTCTGGCTCAGGGGGGTCCATAAGGCCTCCCGGATGTGGATAGTGCGAATAGTCAAGGAACAGGAATCAAGTACTCGGGGTCCTACGGGACACAAGTGAGCATGAAAAACCAAATAGCAGATATTGCTCACCGGTGCCTCTTTCATTAGTTATCCCATTACTACACAGGTTAAGTTGTTTAGGTACCTCATTATCCATCAGACACTCACATACCCTACACATGCTTTTCTATGACTCGCATGGCTCAAACAACTCCTGTAGTAATGGCTCATGGGATGGAGGAACAAGCTTTGGTGGGGTTTAAAAGTAAAGGCTATGCAGTACTTGGGATTCAATTTAATGCAATCGCGACTCAATGATGCAAGAAAAAGATAGAGGCAATAGGTACTATATGTATGCAAGCATGTGGTAGTGCTTGCCTGGCAGCTCAGTAGCAGCGAGAGATGGATCTGGATAGAACTCCTGTGATTCCTGGTAATTCTCCTGGTGGGCGTCTATTCGAAGAAGAACCAAACAAACAAGGGCCAACATAAATAAGGTGCACAAGCATATGAATTAAAATGTGACAAGCAAACAAGCATGCCATGATGAATGATGCACAATTTACATGGCATTATAGTAGCATGGCAAGGGTGAGGTGTGGATACAAGAATAAAGCATTTTATTAATTATTTACCCAAGTTTTATTGTCATAAACAGTTCTGATTTTTAAATATGGCATGATGCATGCTTCAACTCAGAACAAGGAATGCATAGATAGAACGGGCTCGTCGTGCTGATCGATTTAGACATATTATTTGTCAAATTTGGAGTTATAGAATTAAAGTTATTAATTTATTAAGAAAAGGGCTTTTTATTGTAATTTTAATCATCTCGAAAATTTAAAGTGTTCAAACATTATTTTGAATAGCATATTTGAATTCCTCACATTTTTCTGATTCAAAAACATATATCATTTGTATTATTTGGATTTATAATTTTAAAGTTATTTAAAAACAGATTTGAATTTGTATTTAAACATTTACTGAAATTATTTTATTAAAACAGATAAACGGAATTCCTTTTGTCACCAAGCCATACTCCAGCCCTAGTCGCTGACGGGTGGGCCGCTGCTGACTGGGCGAAAACCACGCGCAAAACTTTTCTCACCAGGACCTTTCCTAGCCGCAACCGCTGACAGGTGGGGCCGGGATCAGCGGGGGCCACTCGCGTGCGTCGCCTAGCAGGGACGTGACACGTGGGCAGTCCAGGGGTGCGGGGTGAAGCAGACAAGACCCCGGGGTGTTTTCCGTAAAGAACAGGGGCTGACTGGTGGGGTCCTAGGGATCGCGGGTTGGGGAAGATGAAACCTGGGGGACCTAACCGCAAACTGTCAGCGACGGCACTGGCCTGACGAATCTGACGAAGAAAACGGTAGCGCGGCGATTCTGGCCATCTTCCGGTGACGGAAGCGGGCGAACGGTGGCACGCATCACGACGGCGCTAAAACAAAAGTTGTAGAGGGCATCACGGGCTACAGGATTGGTCAAGGGAGATTCGCCTAAGGAGGGTCGCAGGGTTCGGCATTCTGCGGGGAACAGCGGGGGGAATCGCACGGTCCATGTCTGCACGTCGGCGGGGCACCTCGCCGGCGGGGGCCAAATTCGGGCGGCGCACGGCATGCGGGGGGAGGGGGAGGAAACGGGAGAGGAACGAGAGGGCGCTCACCTCGTCGGATTCCCCAGGGAATCGGGGGATGGGATGGCCGGAGCGGAGAGGGACGACGATGACAAGGGAGGAATCAACTGTGCTGGACGAGGAGCTAGCCGAGAGTAGCAATTGGCGTCGTGGGCTCCTTCCTGGCGAGGCGCTTCGATGCAGAGGAAGACGAGGACCCGATCCCGCGGCTCAACTCCTCTTGGGGCTGGTCATGGCGTCCTCGCGGTACGAAGTCGGTGGCGAGGAAGAAGAAGTGGGACGGGGAATTGAACTAGGGTTTGAGGAGGACTCTCTTGGGGATAAGGAGGGAGGCTGGTGGGATGCGGTGTGACGAGGAAGACGGAGGTGGACGGGGACCTGCCCGGCTGCCGCTTTCCGTCTGCTGCCGAGAGAGAGCGGCGAGATGGCGTCAGTCGAGGAAGAAGAGGAACAGGGTGGCGTCGTTCTGAACGGCGAAGAGGTACGGGCCAGGTAGAAGGAAAGGGACGGCCTAGGAGGAAAGGAAGGGACGGGCCGGAGCTGGGCTGCGTCGCGTCCAGGTAGGGAGGCTGCTGCTGGGCTTTCTCTATTTCGTTTTTCTTTTTATTTAATTAACTGTTTTGATTTTTGTTTTGTTGCAGATTTAAACAAGCCCAAGAATTAACCCTTTTTGGAAGTTTTTGCAAATTTGATTAAAAGGAAAAGAGATGAGGGTTTGGTAGTGGAACACAAGGTGATGGTGAGGACAACACCAAAAAGAGAGAGAGGTGGGGTTTAAAAATAAATAAAAAGAAGGTTCCATATGAACATGCATGATGGAGAAAAGGGTTTTTGTTGGGAGCATGGGTATGGTGGAGAGATATGGAGAGAATCTCATAAAAGGAAGATCCACTAAAAATAAAGAGAAACAAAGGACCTAAAGATGATGATACTATTGCATGGCTCATGCATGATAATTAAATGCCATATTCTTATGCTTGTGAAGACAATAATAATAACATGGCATTATTCTTATGCATTCCAAAATATGGAATAAAGGCCAAGCAAAATAAAATAGAATTGGATCCATCCCATCTCCCATGAGCTAGATTAAATATCAAAAGAAAATAAAAGCCCATGGGTAAGTAGAATGGTGGAATTATAAGGTGGTGACAAAGAAAGGTGGTGGAGTGGAATAAAAGATATGCCCCCTATTCAACTTGGGCATCAAGCATTTATCAAGATTCAAATACAATATATCAAGAGCCTAATACAATTAATAATGCATATGAGAGAAGAACCAACTCAAGAGGGTTTTAATATGATGCTCAAATGCAAGGTGGCATGATGACATGAGCATGATATAATTATAATGCAACAAATATATGTAGGAAGTAGCCATTATATTACTAGACCAAGTAGCATTACAATCGTTAGACAATTGGGATGCTACAGGAGTGTATGATGCAATATCTCTATAGCCACAGACCATAGGTCGTAGGCAATGCAGGTTTTCATAAACATTTCTTCAAAGGTTGCTTTTATTCTGAAAACTATGTCCGACAGCCTTCACAGGTTGACCAGAACCTTCGTGGGGTTCCTTTCCTACCGCGTTCGTAGCTCCTTCCTGGAACAGGGAGTAACATGTCACAATTCTTACACTCTGCAGAGGTGCGTCACTTTTCCCACAAGAGACCTTAGCTTTGTTGCACAACTGAGTTGCATTCTCGTCCACACTTCCTTGGTGTGGGGCCTAGTCTAAGATCCAAGCCAGTATTGCCCTCTTCGCGACCCCATATGTCTGCACGATCCTCCGGGGCTGACTACACCTCCGTTAAGCTGCCAACTAGGGCAAGCTATAACCATGGGAGTTCCCGAAGACTCTGTAAGTAGCTCTGACTGGTGGTCACCATCAACTATGGTGAACTCCGACCCAGACAGCCTGCATAGATAATCTAGACACCTAGCTCGTGGGGAACTAAGGGGTCCCACCCATGTGCTGGATTCTCTGGAACTCCACGAGAAACCAACAACCTCATGATAAGGTCATCTTGCCTCCATATGAAAGGGAGAAGATACAACTAACTTCTCTGTCCCATTCCAAATCTCATGGTTGACGCGTATTATACGGCGCTAGAATCACTTGAGACATTGGTTGTTAAGTCCTAGATATTATGTTTCTTTACCACTAGAACTGTATCAATAGATTATTACCACTTGGTAAATAATCCATAATCATATTATTATGAAAATAGTATTTTCTGTCCTTTTTGAAATGCAGGTGATGACACAGTTGAGTTACAAGCATAGAAAATAATTAAAGGACATGAGCAAGTTGTGAACTTGCCTTTTGTGATTGCAAGATTATGCACTCACGGTCTTCAAGGCAATAGAAGATCCAAATTCTGTAAATAACATCATTGGTCTGGTAAGGACTAATGTATAAAGAAGCAAGATGCAACGATGCATAAGTAATGTAATGCATTTGATAAATGCGAATCCCTAGAATAGTCGTATCTAATCTAGGGTTTGGAAACTAGGAATGAGTTCTTTAGAATGTGTTGCACTTTTATAACAGATTTACACATGTGCTTCTAATTAAGGCTTGTGAGAGTGTGTGTGAAACAATAAGTAAATACATCAAGTAGTATATAATACTAAAGCATTCAAATGGATTATGGTATCTAAAATATTTCTGAAACAAGATTATGAATCAATTAGAGTCTTTATAGAAGTGTTCAAGGTTTACTTTTTAATGCTGCTTAAAAGAATAACTTTTGAGAAAAATATTACTTTACAAAGTAGAAGCATTTAAACTTAAAGTTAACACTTTAAGGTTTTTATATTAGCTAAGATTATTAAAGAGGAAGACATGACTACATACTTTAATGTTTTCTTATAAATTATAAGTACTATAGTAGAAGATAACTAGGATTGTTGAGTAGCTATTCTACTAGTAAATGAAGACTTTTAGCACTCCATGAAAGTGAAACAAAAGTATTATGTATTGATAGAAGTGATGTTTTCTTCATCTTATAAGTGGATAGAATCACTTACTTATTATAGAATTAATACTCATTTCTATGAACATGGGAATGACATCATGTTAAATACTTACAAACTTTCCTTAGCCTTTAGAGTGGATTCCCAAATTTGTAAAAGAATTGATATTCAAATCTTGATGATTTTATAAGTGATAAACTATTTTTGCAGTAGGATTTACTTAACTCTAAATGGTAGTTTTAGTAAGTACAACTTAAAATGGTTAGACTTATGTTAGCTTCAATTAAACATTATTTGAACTTGTTATTACATTTTTAGACTCTAAACAAATAATGGTAAATACATTAGTAAAGGTTTATATATTTTTAATGAATTAAAATAAAAGAAAAGAGTTTAAATAAGTATTAGACCTTTACCTTTTATTTTACTTCAAAATTATGAGTTGATATTTTTAGCGTGTAGATTTCATTTTTGTGATCATTTTGGTATATTATAAGTATTTTTGTGACTTTTAAATAATAAGATATGATTTTTACAAGTTTTAACACTTTATAAACACCTAATAAATAATAAATATTAGTTAAGTGATACGAAAATAATTTAAACAAGTTTTAAATGTAGATTTTGTTTTTATAAGATTTTTGGTATATTATTTATATTTTTCTTATTTACTAATATTAAAATATGAATTTTTAAAGTTCTATTACTTAAAATATTTATTGAATAATAATTATTTAAATAGTTAACACAATAATATTTGGTAATAAAGTTAAATTAGATTTTATTTTTCTTAACATTTTGATATATTATATATATTTTTTTGAATTATAAAACAAAAGATATAGGTTTTCTAAGATTTAATCATTTTATTAATTTTCTGGAATTATATTTATATTTAAACTTATTTGTTTTATCTAATTTTCTAAACAGACAATAGTTTTGATACTAACACTAACCTAGCCACAGACACTGACTAATGGGCCCGTGGCCATGTCATCTGCCACATGAGATAAATACTTTTTATACCACACCTACACCTACCCAGGGTCACAGACAGGTGGGCCATTGGCCACGTCGACCACTCACACTGGCGCGGACTAGTCAAAGATGATGCCAGCTGATGACCACTCGCCGGACTCCTGCCGGAGTACGGCGGCGATGCCAAAAACTACACCAGGGACCTTTTGAAGTGGTGCTTTCGAACGAGTAGACGATGTTGAACACTATCGTGGAGGTGCTACTCATAAACGGTCGCCGAAAAATGGTCATCGACGGCGGACAACGGCGCCGGTGTCGGGTGACCGTGGTGGGATCGATCTAGAGGAAGAAGTAGACGGTGGAGATGTCCCTAAGGACCAGTGACTTACCCCGGTTGTCATGGTGGTGACGATGAGGGCATGCGCGGTCGGAATCAATGGAATCGACGGCGGCCGGCGTCGGGGACGGAGGTATCAATCCGAGCATCTGGGGCTTCTATAGCTTTCCTGGGCTAGGGCAATCGATCAAGAATATACAGAGGAGTACCGTGGTGGTCTTGGATAGGCTTGTGATGGTCGAGAGCGTCGGCGAGGAGTGGCTCTGGCGAGCTAGGTTTCGGTACAAAGAGAGGAACAGAGCGAGCGAGCGAGAGAGTGAGCGGATGAGGATGAGGCTTCGTCGTGGCATCCTTGTCCTCGCAGGAGTGTCAGCAGCATGAATCTAGATGAGGCTTATGTCATAGCACGGCGGCGGACGGCGGAGCTCCGGCTAGCGAGCAGCTTGTGTGCGTCGCGATGACGACGACGTCAAATTTTGTAGAAAACCCCCTAGCAATACCTTGTCTCAACCCGCGGTCCTCCTCGGGTCCCACGTGACAGTGAGAGAGTGAGAGGTGAGATGGGCTGGTACTAGGCCGTGGCAAAGCGTGCGGATTTTTACTGCCGTTTCTCGCGAGCGTTGGTTAGGCGAGAGAGCAAGTGGGCCGTGGGCCGGTTCCGCTGACAACTCTATTTCCTTTTCCTTTTGTGTTTTCAATTCTGTTTTGGAATATTCCTTTTAATTTGGATCCTTTTAATGATTCAAATATCCAACACTCATTGAATTAATAAGATTTTGACATATTTAATGTAACTAATTGAGTTTGCATTTGTTTTTAGTATTTTAACTATTCATAACTATATGAAGGATTAAGTAAGGGTTTTAGGGTTTTTTAGTAAGATTTCACAAATATGATTCTGATTTCACTTGGCAATCTTAATGATACTTGTTTGAAATGTGTATCCATGTATATAGAATCTTGTTCTCACTTATCTTCATAAATGATTTATCTAAATACATTATAAAGAATTAATCTTTGTGGTTTTTAATGGGATGATATAAGTTTCATGGTTCTCCACATTTGGGAATTTGCCAAATCCAATTATACTTGATTTCTAAAATTTAGAATTACCACAGAACACTTTTGGTTAGGTAATAATGAACCAGTAACAATCATGAATAGAGAAATACTAAGGTTTATTCAAATATAGGTACATAGGTTTTGAGAGATTTTAATAACCATATTCAATTATAGATAGGGACAAGGATCAAGAATTAGGGATACTACTTCTAAATTTATGAGTGGGTTTGATATCTCCACGTAGAGCAAGATGGTAGAATTTCTTCACTTAAGTGATCTTGATGGTATAAGAGACTAGGTATTTATTAGGGTTTAAGACAACCAGGTAGACAAGGCTTCTCAAACACTCACCTGGTTCTACTTATCTCTTAGAAATTTCATTTGACTAAGAGATACTATCCATTGAGTGCCTAAAAATAGGAATTGGTTACTACCCTCTTTATTCTAGGATGTTAAATAAAGAGGTAGACATGGTTCTGTTCATGGCTTGACATGATCTTGGTTAAGGATTCTAAGGAATCCTTACCTTAATACCTCACTAAGGTTATCTTTAGATAAGGAATTCCTTTCCTAAATATACTCCATATACCTTTCTTATCTTATTCACAAAGATCTCATCTTCCTGAATAAGACAATCATCTGACTCCACCATATCCATCATCATATGATGACATGGTCATGTCACTTCAACAACACTCCATTCTTACTCCTAGTATATAACTCCTCTTAATCGACTACCATTGATACACCTATCAATGTAGCTACTGCCAACTCCATCTATTAACTTCCTTAACTTCATCTTGCAACTTCTTACAAGGCTTACAAGATGACAATCCTCACTGTAGATAACAAGGGATATTAATCTTCTAGAATAAGTATGGTACTACTCTCCACAATACAAGTTTGTTCTTGTATTAGCTTGATTAATCTACTACACTTCCAACTACTCCATATATTCATGTTATATACTTCATCATACTAACTTGACTTCTCAGGATCAAACTAGATGATTCAGCTTACTAGGCCTTACCTAATTTGGTATACCCACAACTCTTCTTCAACACCTAGTCATCTATTCTCAAGTGACTTGAGAATAATGACCACCACCATTTGATCAAACTAAGCTTATGCTTCTAATTGTCTGATCAAGATCTATACTCAACTAAGTAGTAAACTTGTATTAGTCTCTCTATAGACTTATCTTGTTAAGCAAGCTTATTCTAAGTCTATATCCACTTGTCCTAACAAGATTGTTATCTAATGTACTAATACTACTAGCTTTCTCCTAGCTCCTCAATTACTAACTCAGCCTTGAGTTTAGGTACTGCTTCTAGTTAACTCATGAGTGAGTTAACTCCTCCAACATCAAATGGTTTGATCTCCACTAAGGATCACATTCCATTGATGATGGTACACTCAACCATATCTAGTTCTTCATTCAGATTAATTAACTTAAGGTATTTGGAAGGTCAACACAATAGGTCAAAGGCTATGAGTCAATAAGTTCTAGATCAGGAATTGATCACCCAATATTGATGATCCATTGACACTAGGACTTGGTCAAATAAGAATGTCACCTCTTAATATCATATTAAGAGTATATGCTGGATGGTCTTTGATACGTCCAAAACGTATCTACTTTCCCGAACACTTTTGCTATTGTTTCTCCTCTATACTTGTGTGATTTGGATACAACTAACATGGACTGGCGCTGTTTTCAGCAGAATTGCCTTGGTGTCTACTTTTTGTGCAGAAAACCAACTATCAGGAAAAATTCGAGAAAATATGCCAAAAATCCTATTTCACCCGAAGACTCCAGGAGCCAGAATACGACACGGAGAAGAGCTAGGGGGTGGCCACACCACCTGCTGGCGCGGGCCAGGCCAGGCCATGCCAGGGGGTGGTGTGGGCCCCCCAGGCACCCCCTCGGCCTCTCTCTTCGCCTATAAGGAGCCTTCTAACCTAAAAACTTCGAGGGTTTGATGTTTTTCCAGAAGGAGTTCCGCTCCGCCGCCACCACCATATTCCACGAAACAGCACCAGAAACTCCGTTCTGGCACCCTGCTGGGATGGGGAATTGGAGGAGATCATCGCCATCATCCTCACCATCGCTTTTCCATCGACCATCCATGTTTCCCCCATCTATGAGTGAGTAATCCCCCGCTGTAGACTATGGGGATGGTAGGGATTGGATGAGATCATTAATGTAATGGCATCAGATTGTAAGGGCATGGTGCCTAGTATCTTTTATTAGTGTTTTATGACTTTTTGCGACTTGTTGGGCTTAATGCTTGTCACTAGGGCCTGAGTGCCATGATTTCAGATCTGAACATGTTATTGATTCGTTATGATAGTATTGTTTATGGTCATATCTACAAGTTGTATACACACGTTGTTGTCCGGAACCAATGGCCCCGAAGTGACAGAAATCGAGATAACCGGAAGGGAATGGCTTTGATGTGAGGATCACATGTGTTCACGGAGTGTTAATGCTTTGCTCCGGTGCTCTATTAAAAGGAGCACCTTAATTGCCAGTAGTACCCTTGAGGCCCCGCTGCAAACGGGTTGGCAGGACAAAATATGTTGTGCAAGTTCTCATTGTGAGCACGTATGACTATATATGGAACACATGCCTAGGATTATCTAGTACTTGTATGCTTTATCTTATTTATCTGCAATTGCCCTTTGTTCTAATTGCTATGTGAATTATCTTGTCCATGCAACGCCCGTCCATCCATCCCTATGCCTACCGCACTCGAATCCCACTGTTTACTGCTTTTGTCACTATTGTCTTTGCTTTACTACTGCTGTTACTTTGCTATTCCTACTACAAAATTGTTGCTACTGATAAACTGCTTTGAGCAAGATTGTTTCCAGGTGCAGCTGAATTGACAACTCAGTTGTTAAGGCTTATAAATATTCTTTGGCTCCCCTTGTGTCGAATCAATAAATTGGGTTTCACTTCCCTAAAAAATACTGCGATACACCCCCTGTACTTGTGGGTCATCAAGACTATTTTCTAGCGCCGTTGCCGGGGAGCATAGCTTTATTTATCAAGTTCACTTGGATTCTCTATTGTTCGCTGCTATCCATCCATCATGGGTAAGTCTCGTGATGGCAAGGTTCCTATTTTACCATCCACTACAAGAAGAGGTACGGTTCTGAACACCTATGTTGCTCTTGATTCACCGTCTGTTATGAGTAAGTTCCTTACACCACCGCATACACATGCTACACACACTGCTACTACTGCTGAATCTGAAACTTCTGATGCTTATGATGCTGCTTCTACTGTGCTTGATAAGAGTGGTTCATTAGGTCCTTTCCTAGATGCTACGATTGCTAGAATTATAGCTGGAAATACCGAAACTCCTAATGAAGACACTACCACACCTGTTAGTTCACCTGAGTCTAGTGAAAGTTATGATATTGAAGATGGTTATGTTGAGATGACCGATGAATTTATTAAAGAATGTATGAACACCCATGATAGGAGCGCTGCTAAGAGTCTCCTTGAGAGGCGTACTATTAGACCCAAATTGTCTTCTATTGCTAAGTTTGCTGCTTCTCCCATAAACATTATAGATGAAGATTATGATTTCTCTCTCGATCTATCTTACATAGCTATTGTCGAGAAAAAACCTTTTTATGGTACCAAGAATGAAAGTGCAGTAGCACATATGAATGAACTTTCTACCATGAGTGGCTTGTTTTCTGATGATATTAAGATGCGAACTTATTTTGTTGCTAAGATTTTCCCCTTTTCACTGAAAGGAGAAGCTAAAACTTGGTTTAGTAATTTACCTCCTGGATCTATTGATAGCCCTGAATGCTTGATTAGTACTTTCCTGCAGAAATATTTTCTTCCTAGTGCTAGACATGCTATTTTGCAGGAACTTTTTGATTTTAAACAGGGAGAAAAAGAGGCATTGCCTGAATCTTGGGCAAGGTTTTGTGCTTTGATTCATGCACAAGCTAGAAGTCCATTACCTAAGAATGAGCTTCTTGATATATTTTCTAATGGACTAACTGAAGAATCTAGGACATTCCTAGATAGTTGTGCTGATTGTGTTTTCAGGAATAGGACTCCAAAGGAAGCTGAGGAATTAATGGCTAAAATAAGCAAGAATTATGAAGATTGGACTCCTCCTAAACAAGCTATACCTGAAGTAATTGTACCTGAGCCATCTATTCCGGTGCCTATTCCAACATCAAAGAAGAGGGGAGTTATTGAATTAAATGATGAAGTGATGAAGGAAGCTAAGAAATGTCTTAAGGAGAAGGGAATTAAAGCTGCAGATGTCAAGAATTTACCTCCTATAGAAGAATTATGTAAGCATATTTCCTACTAATCCACTATTGAGGTACACTCTCTCCAACACTTTGATGAAGGTGATATCCCTTACTCTAAACCTCCTGATCAATGCTTAGAAGAATTTGATATCTTTATTGTTAAGCAAGATAACTTTAATAAGAGGGTGCAAAATCATCTAATGGAAAACACTAGAGCTATTGTTGAGATGAAAGATATTGTGGAAAGAACCTATAATGATGTTAAAATGATTGTTAAACACTTTCAAATGGTTCAAACTCAAATAGATCAACTCGTTAAAGTGCAAAATGACTTGCTAGTTAATGTTGCTAAAGAAAAACATGCTTATGAAATTAGAACTAGAAGCGGAGCTGCTACCCAGGATCCTCTATATCCCGAGGGGCATCCCAAAAGAATTGAGCAGGATTCTCAACTAGCTGAAAATAGTGGTTCTACTCATAAGAAAAGGAAAAAAGAAACATAAAATTGTTGTAGAACCCTCTGAACCTGCTATAGATCCTAATAGTATATCCATCTCTGATGCTGAAACTGAAAGTGGTAATGAAGAAAATGAAGTTCCCAATGAAGAAAAAGTTGAAGAAGAGCCTGAAAACCACACTAAGAATACTAAATACACCAAAAAAGATTTTATTGCTAAGAAATATGGTAGTGAAAGAGAACCTTGGGTCCAAAAACCTATGCCTTTCCCTGACAAGAAACACAAGTCAAAGGAAGATGAACATTATAATAAGTTTTGTGAGTGGATGAAACCTTTATTCTTGCAAATTCCTTTGACTGATGCTATTAAATTGCCTCCTTACTCAAAGTATATGAAGGATATTGTCTCGAATAAAAGGAGGATCCCTAATGAAGAAATTTCTACTTTACTTGCCAATTATTCCTTCAATGGTAAGGTTCCTAAGAAACTTGGAGACCCAGGGATTCCAACTGTCCCTTGCTCTATTAAGAACAGTTATGTTAGAACCGCTTTGTGTGATTTGGGAGCTGGAGTTAGTGTTATGCCTTTCTCTCTCTATAAGAGGCTCCAACTTGAAAAATTAATACCAACTGATATATCTTTGCAAATGGCTGATAAATCTACCACTATTCCTGTGGGTATATGTGAGGATGTACCTGTTCAGGTGGCTCATAATTGCTTGATATTAACTGATTTTGTTGTGCTTGAAATGCCTGAAGATGATAATATGTCTATTATTCTTGGGAGACCTTTTCTTAATACTACAGGAGCTATGATTAATTGTAATCAAGGAAAGGTGTCCTTCTATGTTAATGACAAGGAACATAGTGTCTATTTCCCCAAGAAGATTGAAAGGACTTATGGTTTGAATTCAATTGAACATGTTGAAGGCATTCAAGTTGGAGAAATATATTGTCCCATACAAAGAGAAAAATTTGAAACTATTATGATTGGGACCATTGCTATCAAGGTTGAGGTAACATAATCATTAGTGGAATACAAAGTTTTGTCTCATATGTAATTGTTTTGGTAGCAAGTCTTGATCAACCTTGTTAACAAAAGGATTCCATTGAACAAAACAATGTTTTCATTATGATTATCTCCGTCTATTTCTACCCTTTGCATTTTATTTTTTGCTTTCGTTTAGTTTTCTTTTTGTTGTTACTTGCTTGCATGTTAGAGTGTCTTAGAACTTCTGTAGTTCTAGTTTTGTTTTGTCCTTGCATCATGTTTCAAAAAAAATAAAAAAATCTGTCTATCAGAAAAATCATTCTTCTATTTCTGAAAAATGCCCAAAAATAAAGTGTCTCGAAAAATTCCAGAAAATTTATATTAAATTTTTACGTGTAAAAGGAGGCAGAGGAGTACCTGGGAGGTACTAGGGGGGCCCACCAGGCAGGCACCCCACATGGTGGCGCGGCCAGCCCTGGGTGGTGCCATGCCCTGGTGTGGGCCACCCCTGGCCCCCCACTAACTCTCTTTCCAGACACTTTCTTCTCTCTCCCGAGTAAGCTCCAGTTCATAGCTCAAAATCGCGTTCTTGCTGTGCTTGCTCTCGATTTTTCGATCTCCTTGCTCAACCCACCTTTCTTGCTGAAATTTGGAGCATTTGTTCCCTGGTATGTGACTCCTCCCCTTGTCCAAGTAGATTTGTGTTTAGTGGATTATATCTTGAGTATTTTGCTGCTGTAGGTGACTGGTTATAAGAGCTTGTAAGCTTGTTTGATGCTTAGAGATATAGTTTTGATGCATGTTTAGGCCTCTTGGAACTCTCTCTGAGTAGAATCCTTCATTATATTTACTTTGCAATCACTTGTTTAATAGGTGTTTAAATTTCAGAATACCAAGCATGAACAACCATACTTTTGGAGAGATATTTGAGAGTGATGCACCTAGGAGGTCGAGGCCCTCAAGAATAACCTCTCAAGCTAGGCCATCATACAACGAAGATCTCATTGCAACTCGTATTGGTAGTGATCCAATCTACTCAAACAATCGCGCAACTTGAAGCGCGTAAAAAGGCAGCGGACGAATCGAGCTTTCGTCGCGCTGGGCTCTCCTCCTACGGAGGATCCTCCTCAAGGGGCAACGAGTACCTCGGCAAGAAGTGGCAATCGCGGATGGCTCATCTCACCGAGCAAGAACGCATAGAAGCCGCGAAAGTCCTCGACTTCGGCTCTATAACAGTCGACACGAGAGGCAACGTGGTCCCCAGGACGCCGCAGGCTGCGGTGACATCAGCCACCATGTACCTCCTCAATAACCAGCCGCCAGCTAGAGATCCCCGAACTACCATGCACTGATCTACGATCGTGGGCTTGGGATTAATTGAGGCCACCCTCGACAAGGAGCCAACACCAGACCCAAAAAAGTGCAAAGTGCTAGCAAAGCGCCACTCCTCGCCCTCATCCAGCGATGACAGTCACGACCTGTCTCAGCGCCGCCGCTCACGGCGACACGACCGTGACTACGATGCATGCGACGACCTCACGCAGCGCAAGATCGACAAATCAAGGGCACGACGTGCTCGGTCAACTGACACGGAAGAAGAAGATGGGGAGCTCTGCGGCGCTAGATGCTTCAGCAAATTCATTAGGCAGAAGCGAATGCCTAAAGGGTTTAAACTCCCGTCGGAGAACCCGAAGTTTGACGGCCTACAGGACCCCAAGATCTGGCTGGAGGACCACATCTCCTCCGTCAGACTCCACGGAGGCAGTCGAAGCACTGCCATGCAATGATTGCAGCTACAGCTGCAGGGCGCCGCCCGAGCATGGCTCAATAACCTCCCACGCAGATCCATTCGCAGTTGGGATGAGCTGGTTTACAGCTTGATGCGCAACTTTAAGGGCACGTACAAGCGGCCCGCATCAATCGAAGAGCTGAGATGCTGCCAGCAAAGATCTGGCGAATCGCTGCGCTCCTACATCCAAAGGTGGTCCATCATCAAGAACTCCGCGGAGAACATCTCGGAAGACCGCGCGATTGATGCATTCAATGGTGGTGTCCGCCGCCTAGAACTCAGGGAGGAGCTGGGCCGCTCAAAGCCCCAGACCATCGACCATCTGATGGAGATCGCGAATCGGTGGGCCAATGGAGAAGATTCGGTGAAGAATCGCGCTCACTCCGACGAGGAAGCAGAACTCGAACACAGACGCGACCACCGAGGCAAGCGCTGCATGCGCATCTACGATGACCGCGACGACGTCAACATGGTCACAGCCGGCTACGCCGATAGACGTGACGATAACCGCAACAGCGGATACCGTAGCGGCGGATACCGCGACTCCGGGAAAACCACGTAAGTATGGCAACGCCGCACTCGCGATGAGGTGCCCACAAAATCCATCGAGGACAAACTGTCCGGGCCATGCACGGTACACTTCTACATCGACAAGCATGATGGCAAGAGAAAGTCCAGCCACCTCCTCAAGGACTGCCGCGAGTTCCTCAAGCTACACGAGGGATTGGTTCGGATGAATCGCAATGCAGTCGAAAGAGGCTACGGAGCCGCTCCAGGCGTCGTGGCACATGGCGCACCGCCGCCACCACCTAGGCCACCCCCGAACGGAGCCACACCGGACCAGCACCATGGAGGCGAACCGTACCCACGGGCCATGGGCACCATGATGATCCAAAAGGGACGCCCCTCCAACAGGGTGCAGAAGGCCATCACTCGCCAAGTCAACTTGGCCACACACTCGCCACCATCCACCACTGAGTACCTCAATGGAAGTGAGTCATGCATCACCTTCGACAAGCGCGACCACCCACCTCAGATACCCCGTCCAGGTCATTGCCCCCTCGTACTCGAGGCGCAAATTGGAGGCTTCGACATGAGCCGCGTCTTCATGGATGGCGGAAGCGGCATCAACCTCATATTTGCAAGTACCTTGCGAGCAATGAGAATCCCTCTAACCTGCCTGGAGGCATCAGACACAACGTTCCACGACATCGTCCCAGGGAAAGGCGTATACCCCCTGGGCAAAATCAACCTTGACGTCATCTTCGGCACTCCGAAGAACTTCCGGCGCGAGCGCATCGACTTTGAGGTCGTCGACTGGCCCTCACAGTACCACTGCATCCTCGGGCGCGTCGCGTTCGCTAGGTTCATGGCAGTGCCCCACTACGCCTACCTGCAGATGAAAATGCCAGGTCCCAATGGCGTCATCACGATTAATGGGAGCTTTGAGCGATCTGACAGTTGCGACAGGGAATTCAACAGAATCTCCCAGTCCTTCGGCATGCAGGAGGAATTCGCGAGATTGAAAGAGACGACAGACAACAGTCTGCCTCCCCTGAGCAGGCCAAGCTCACCTGATCTCTCATTCGACTCATCTGTGCACACAAAGAAAGTGCAGGTCCATCCATCGGATCCCGCCAAGACGACCCTCATCGCCAACAACTTGACTCCCGCATAGGAACTCGCGCTCGTCGAATTCCTCCGTGAGCACTGGGAAATTTTTGCCTGGTGTCCTGCGGACATGCCAGGAGTTCCCAGGGAATTCGTCAAGCACGCACTCAACGTCAACCCCGACGCAAGGCTAGTCAAGCAAACAATTAGGCGATTGTCTGAGCCACGAGATCAGGCAGTTGGAATGGAGATCAATAGACTCCTGGAGGCCAAGTTCATACGCGAGATCAAGGAAAGCACTTGGCTCGCCAACACGTGCTGGTACGAAAAAAGGACACGGATATCCTGCGGATGTGCATGGACTTCACTTCTCTGAACAAGCACTGCCCAAAGGATCACTTCCAGCTGCCACGGATAGACCAGATCATCGACTCCACCGCGGGATGCGAGCGCCTCTGCTTTCTCGACGCCTACTCAGGCTATAATCAAATTCGAATGAAGGAGGAAGATCAAGAGAAAACAGCGTTTACAACGCCCTTTGGTGTGTTCTGCTACAACACAATGCCCTTCGGGCTAAAAACGCGGGAGCCACCTACCAGCGGTGCATGCAGGCTTGCCTCAAGGAACAACTGGGTCACAACATCCAAGTCTATGTCAACGACATAGTAATCAAGACCAAGGAGGAAGCCTCTCTAATCGACGATTTGTGCGAAACCTTCGCCAACCTCAACCGCTATCGGATCAAGCTCAATCCGGACAAATGCGCCATCGGCGTACCATCTGGGCAGCTACTCGGGTATCTCATCTCCGCGAGGGGAATCGAGGCGAACCCGAAGAAGATAAAAGCCATACTGCCCATGGAGAAGCCGAAGAACATAAGAGGTGTCCAGCAACTGGCCGGACGAATCGTGGCCCTCAGTCGATTTATCAGTCGGATGGGTGAAAAGGCATTGCCCTTCTACCAGCTCCTCTGCAAAGCTGAAAAATTCGAGTGGACCAGTGAAGCGCAAGAAGCATTCGAAGATCTCAAGCGCCTGCTATCCACTTCGCTAGTGCTGGTGACTCCACGAGAAAGGGAACCACTGTTGATGTACATCTCCGCCACCAACTAGGTGGTCAGCACAGTGCTCGTCATCGAGCGAGCTGAGGAAAACAAGGTCCACGGCGTACAACGCCCAGTATACTACCTCAGCGAGGTCCTCACGCCAACAAAACAGCGGTACCCGCACTACCAGAAGTTGGCGTACGACGTCTTTATGACCGCCCGGCGACTGCGCCACTATTTCTAGGAACACCCAATCGTGGTAGTCAACGACGCCCCGTTGGGACATATCCTCAATAACCCCGACGCCACGGGGCGAGTCGCGCTTTGGGGAATAGAGCTGTCTCCACGAGACATCACATACGAAAAGCGCGACGCAATCAAGTCGCAAGTTCTCCCTGACTTCCTCGTGCACTAGATGGAGAACCAACTCCCGGACAAGCCAGATATGTCCTACCTTTGGATAATGCACTTTGATGGGTCCAAGCGGAAAGACGGAGCAGGCGTAGGTGTCATACTGACATCACCTCAAGGGGACAAACTGAAGTATATTCTGCGAATGTAGTTCACAGCCTCAAACAACGAGGCTGAATACGAGGCCCTGTTGCACGGGATGAGGATGGCAAAAGCTTGCGGCGCCAAGAGGCTCATCATATATGGCGACTCCAAGTTGGTCGTCAACCAAACAATGCATGAGTGCGACGCACTGAACGACAACATGATCGCGTACCGCGACCTCTACGACACACTCGAAGGAGACTTCGACGGTTGCGAGCTGCGGCACGTAGGTCGCGAAAGCAACGAAGAGGCGGACGCACTCGCCAACATAGGCTCTACCTGCGCCCCCATACCACCTGGGGTATTTCTCGAGCGCATCTGCGAACGCTCCATCAAGCCAAAGGCCACAGAGAAGAAAACAAGCGCAGCAACGGACTCAGGGGCTACGCCACCCAATGAGCCAATGGCACTCGATGACTTGGAGCCGGACACAGGACTCGAGGGACCAATGAGCATCATGATGATCGAGCAATCCTGGACGCAGCCGTACATTACGTACCTCCTCAGCAAGAGGTTACCGGACGATCCGACATATGCACGGCACATCGCGCGGCGATCCAAGGCATTCGCTGTTATCAACGACGAACTGTATAAACGCATCATCACAGGAGTACTCCAACGATGCGTCTCCATGGCCGACGGAAGAGCGGTTCTCCTCGACATCCATGAAGGGACCTGCGGGCACCACGTCGGCAGTCACGCCCTCGTTGCCAAAGCTCTACGAGCTGGATTTTACTGGCCCACGGCCATGCGCGACGCCAAGGAAATAGTCCAAAAATGCAATGCTTGCCAGCGATTCGCGGACAAGCCACACGCACCAGGCGCAGAGCTACGGCCAATCCCATTGGCCTGGCCCTTCGCACAATGGGGGCTCGACATGGTCGGCAAACTTCCAAGGTCCTCGCGAGGAGGCTACGTCTACCTCTTGGTCGTAGTCGACAAGTTCACCAAGTGGATCGAGGCCATGCCAGTGACCAACCAATCAGGGCACAGCGTAATCAAGTTCTTCGAGTCCATCGTCTACCGCTTTGGAGTGCCGCACAACATCATCACCAACAATGGGACGAACTTCACATCCAAGGAGTTCCAAAAATTCTGCGAGAATCCGGGGATCAACATCAGCTACACCTCAGTAGCGCATCCACACACCAACGGTTAGGTGGAAAAAGTAAACGGGCTCGTCTGCAGCGGCATCAAGAAGCGACTCCTCTGACCACTCGAACAAGCCACGGGTTGCAAACAGTGCCACGGGCTACACGCCATTCTTTATGGTGCACAGAGCAGAGGCAGTGCTACCCGCCGAAGTACGGTACAAGGCGCCACGCGTGGTCGCCTACAGCGAACAGGAGGCATCCCTCGCACTCGAAGACTCTGTCGACCTCCTTGACGAAGCAAGAGAAATCGCCGCAGAAAGATCCACGATCTACCAGCAGAACCTGCGCAACTACCATAGTAGGAGGCTTCACCCCAGATCCTTCGTCCAAGGTGACCTGGTCCTGCGACTGAAGCAGCAGGGGCATCTCAAGCTCGAGTCCCCCTGGGAAGGACCGTACATGATTACAAAAGTAATCCCAGATGGCGCCTATCGCCTTCAAGATTTAGAGACAGGAGTCGCATACTCCAACCCCTGGAACGTCGCACAGCTGCGACGCTTCTACCCTTAGTCGTTTTTAGTTTTACATTGCAAATAAGGCTACTCAGCCACACATTGTACCTCGCACTATTCTTCGAATAAATAAAAGCTAAGTGCCCCAAAACTCTGTGTTCTCCTTTACTTTTTCAATTTATATACTCGGGGGCTGTGCCACCTGTACACATCTGTTCTTCGAAACAAAACACGATATCCTGAGTAGCTGGTACATCAATCGAAACCCTTCAACACAACCTCAATCCAGCTGCAACGCACCTGGCAGGTTGACAAGGGACTGAGATAAAACATGGCCAGGCTAACGAAAAGGACTCGCATAGTGCAACGCATTTCATGCTAACAAAACTCTTTATGCACATACGACAATAAATTATTTACAAGACCTATACGAACTTTACAACACAAGTACACTTATGTGCAGGATACAAAAAGGGCTACTACTACAGCAGAAGAACGTTGGTTTGTTCCTCAAAGAAGTCGACGATCTCTTCTGCTGGACGGTCCACCGCCTGGTAGTGCGGCACCATATTCCAAGCAGAACCTTCTGGTGGTACAGGCGGCCCAGACGCAATTGCCGCAACATCTATGTCAGGCCTGTGCAATCGCACCATTGACAAAGCAGCCTTAGCACCAGCCACCAGTTGTTGCCTCACGCATTCGCGAACCACGGATAGATCTTGAAACTTGGCAAGGAGGGCCAGCAAGCTTGATGGAGTATCATCCAGCGGGAACATCACCCGATAAATGTTCTTCAAGCATGACTGCGACTTCTTCAGAAAGAGCAGCACTCGCGATGCACGATCCTGCAGGGTCGCCAGCGTAGTTGCACGATCATGATCTACCTAGAAGTATCCACTCTCTTGAAGTTGCTCCTGGGTAAGATCATGCAGGCGAATGGCAATTCTATCCTTCTCCTCCTGTGGATGACGCGCGCTAACAACTACACGAAGCAGCAACAGCAGCATGAGTACAACGTACCACTGCGAGTGACTACAAGGAAAAGATGAGAACAAGCAAACTAACACTTGAATTGGTCGCCTAGCTGCATCACCTCGCCAAGCAGATATTGCTCTCGGGCGGCGGCTTTCTCCGCCTTCGACTTCCACAACTCATGCTCCAGCTGCTTCACGCGGTCACGCAGTCGCGAAAGCAATGACAGCTCATCAACCCTAGAGCGCGGCGGTGCCGCGGTACCATCAAGGGTCGGTGAGTCCTGAGTTTCCCTCAAAGGATCACTTGATGTACCCTACCACAAGTCAAGATGGAAGCAAAATAAGACGACCAAAATCAACACAAAAGACAAAAGGATCAGATGCATTCAAGACTAGCAAAAGTATCAGCAGATACACTCGCCAGCAGGCATGTTCTTAAACAACAGGACATAATCTAATTAACTATTACAAAGCTAACTAAGGAGCAACTGGCTTCTTCGACGGCTTCGGGGGCTTCATCAAGTCTGTGGCAGTGTCAGACGCCACAGACTTTCCGCCGGCCCCTGAGGCCAAAGCTTTCGCCGCCTTCTTGGCACGTTGGAGCTCCTCAGAGTACTTCGCAACAGTATTTATCAAATGATGCCCATATTTGCCACAGGCAGTCGCGAAAGGAGCGAAGACTACCTGCTAACCGTCCGCGCCAACAGGCATCGCCTTTGACACCGTGGCAGGATCAATCTCGACGCCGTGGGCCTGCACCATGGCGAGCGACATGGACACGCCAGCCGCGCGGAGTGAGTTCTTGTAGCTGGAAGGCACACCCCCGGCGAGCGACTCAACCAGCTCATCCATATTATCGATCAGCTCCGCCTTGGGCATCAACTCCTCCCGGAGGCGACTGAGGGCGCCCTTGGCCTTGGAAAGTGTATCCTGGACAGCGGCGCTACGGTCCTCGACTGCCGACAACGCACCCGCCAGAGCGTCATCACGACGAAGGGCCTGCGGGTTGAAGCTCAAATCGTCAGCATCTGTACATAAACCCACACATGGACAAAACATCAGCGCCACCAGCAAAAACATTAGAAGCAGAGAAGGATAACAATATCCACAAGCAAAAGTACCTGAGAGGGCCTTGGCGATTGAGAACAATTGTTCTTCGAACAACTTTTCCCTGGCCGCGAAGGAGGCACACAGATCCTCTTCACACTTCCGCGCCTCGTCACGTGCTGCGATTGCCTCGTCGCAACCCTTCACAGCCGCGACAAGTGTCTTCTCCAAGGTGGCGGTGTTACGCAATAAGACATTATGTTCAGCTACACAAAAAGCAAAAGTTGATTATCAGTCGACTATATCAAAAGGAGAAGACGAAGAAGAATAAGTGTAGAACACTCACTTTCAACCACACGGTGACACGTCTCCAGCATTGCATGCTGGCGGCCCATCGCCATCACTTGTTCTACCAAGTGCGCGGCTTCCTTCACGAGGAGCTGTCGCACAAACAAGGAATCAGCAGAGGCAACAGATAATGTCAACTGCAACACTAAAAATAAGAAAAGCTATACTTACATGGTCCTCGAGTGACTCCGAAGATGTCTGTTGTACCGTCATCCGGGCAACCATTCGATGCTCTCCTGCACAAGGAGAACTGGAAGAGTTGTGCCCGAAGTGGGCCGCCAATGGAGGGGAAGGAGCGCGCTCGACCTCTTTCTTGGCCCTTGAGGTCGCGACTCCTGATTCCTTCAAAAAGTGGACGTTGCCAGAAGATGACGACGCCTCTTGACTACAAGACAAAACCCACATTGAGAAAGGGCAAACTCCGGGACAAGCCAACATGGAGAAAACAGAGAAGAACAAATGAACTAGAAAACTCACCAGTCAAACTTGTCAAAGTCAAATGTGGCCTCCACCGACTCCGATGAAGACTCCTTGGGCAATCGCATCTTCTTGCGAGAAGATGGTGCCACAGCACTCACAGGAACGGCAGGAATTGGCGACTCCGCACCAACGCTCGTACCTTCCGGAGTCGAAGGAGACGACGCATCGGAATCCTTGATGCGCGAACGCTTGCGAGTATCGGGACTATCGGACTCGGGGGCTTCCTCCTCCACATTAGAAGGGACAATTGACTCAGACTCATCCTCTTCCAAGGCTTCGCGAGGAATAATCCCCTCAGGGAGAGGGGGCATACAAGGCGACACCGCCCAATCCTGCGTACAGACAACGAAATTTAGCAAAAAAGCAAGTAAGCAACAGAAAAGCAATCGACAAAATAAGCTACTTCATAGCACAACTATACCTCAGGAGGAGGATTCGAAGCATCAAAGGGAGGAACAACTGGCTCACTGGGAAGCACATCCTTGACGGTGTACTTCGTGACCAGTCGAACCCTCTTGTCCACCTCACTCGCGGACATGCCATCGGCAGACACGCGAGTGGCATCATCAGCGCCAGCCCATTGAAACATGGGGTGGATTCTAGCTTGCAGGGGCTGGACGCGACGGTGCAGCCAAGTGCGGATGAGAGCGTAGCCTCCCTCCTCTTTGCCTATGCGACTCTCGAGGTCGCAGACGCGTTGATACATCACGTCTGTCTCCGCGAGCTCGCCAGGCATGACTACATTCTTCCAGGAGCGCATCCTCCTACACGGCGTCGCGGGATCGAAGGACGCGAGTCCAAAGTGCTCACTATTGGCCTTCTGATCGTGGATGTAGAACCATTTGTCCCTCCACCCTTGGACGGACGTCGTGAGCTTGATGTCGAAGTAGGTGGTGGATGGGTCGACGTGGATTCCGCAACCACCTACATCATAAACTAAAGAGCCAGATGCAGACTGGCGCTTCAATTTGAAGATGCGCTTGAAAAAGCCGAAGTGTGGCTCGATTCCGAGCCAGCACTCGCAGAGTGTGATGAAGCAAGAGATATGGAGGATTGAATTTGGGGACAGCTGATGGAGCTGGAGCCCGTAGAAACAAAGAAGACCCCTAAAAAAGAGGTGAAGAGGCAAGGAGAGACCGCGAATGATGAATGCTAGAAACATTACTTGAAAACCAGCGGGACGAGCAGGAATGGTCTCACCGGTGGGGACACGCGCGTCGGCGACTGCAGCGGACAACACTTCGTCTTGGCAAATAAGACGGAGATTAGATGCCTTGATGATGGAAGGCGCCACGCACCATTCATGACGCGGGTGCCCGCGACCTTCTTCTTCCCGCCGCCGGCGGTGCTAGTGCCCACAGCGGCGGAGCCGCCCTTCTTCTTCGCCGCAGCAACAGTGGTCGCGGAATCAGCAGCAGCGCCTCCCTTCTTCTTCCCCATTGCACGACGGAGATGCGAGCGAAGAAAGTAGCTCGGAAACGAGCGGAGCTAGTCCAACGTCGTGGAGGAAACGGGCATAGAGAAAAGCAGAGGAGTAGCGGCAATGGCGATGGCAGCAAGGATGAATGAGAACAAATGGGAAAAATTACCGTCACATCGCCGCTACTTAACCCCTGGAAGATGCAATCCAACGGCTCAGAAAAACCCTACTGAACGCGTGGCACACATCACGTTGGACACGTGGAGAAGGGGAAGCGCGAACCGTCCCTCCACTACTCCCATTCCGCACGGAAATCGAGGAGACACAGTTAAAATAAAGATTACGCACGCCCAGTCAAATCAAAGTCAGAAAGTGGGACCCACTGCTCATCACGTCCCGTCAAACTCGCTCACGCGGGCAACTGAGGTCATACAAGCATCAGCACTGACGTCATCAAAGCTACGCAGCGGAAAACTTCGACTACTTTAGTCCTTACTGGAGTCTTCGACTCCACCAAGCACTCGGGGGCTACTCCCATAGGGAGCGTTGGCCGCGCACCCTACGATTTTTCTTTTCCTTTCGCAGGAAGATGGACAATCAGAAGCAAACCCAAACCATTTGAAATACGATTTGATTATGGACATGGGTTACTGCCATAGGAAGCGCTGGAAAAAATTCGACTGAAACAAGCAAGCAAAAGACGACAACAGTCACAAAAGTTTTTTAGTCCCTGCCTGAGTCTTCGACTCAACCAGGCACTCGGGGGCTACTCCCATAGGGAGCGCTGGTCGCGCACCCTATGATTATTTATACAGAAAACTGTGTGTTGATAACATCCGCACTCGAAGCTCATGGCGACACCGCCTCATAATTTTCCTACAAAGAGACTGCTTCTCCTGGGTCACCCGAATCGTCTCTGCGATGATAAAATTCGGATGCCGCGCTTACAGCGTGAAGGTAAGACCTGAATAAGGCCTGACAACGCATTTAGCTACGCACTACCAGAAATGTATCCGTGCCTACAGGTACGATGGACATGCCTTAAGAAAAATTCAAGATGGTGTCTTGAAAGAAGAAAGAGTTTGAAGATTTTAGTGTTTTACTAGTTTCTTTTAAACTTTATTTTGTAATCGCTGGAGACAGCCTATGTATCTCTACCATGTACTATATGTTTTTACGAATATATCGTGGTATTGATCGTCAAAAAAAGTTTGTGCAGACTAGTTTTACATCCCATGGGCCTAGTGGCCAGAACGCGCCCGCCACAAGGCTTCTTGCGGCCCAACTGATCCGGCCCGTCTAATTGCTAGCGCGCATGATTCAACTTGCGCTCTTACTAGTTTTACATCTAAAAAAAAGGGTTTCCACCCCCGCCGCCCTCCGCCGTCCGCCATCCGCCCTCCGCCGCCCCCGCCCCCCGCCCCCCGCCCCCCGACGAGAGAGAGAGAGATGTCCCGCAAGCGTAAGAGCGCCGCAGCGGAAGATGCCGGCGACAAGCCGGTGTACCTTGTGGTGGAGCACAAGGGCAAGGAGCCCTCGCACTCCATCGTCATTGCCGGCGGCACAAGGACGCCTCCGGTGATGGTCCCCCTACGCCACGCCATTCGCGGCATGTCCTTCGCGGCGGTGGACTCCCGGTGGATCGTCGGCGTCGGCGGGGACAGCAGCTATCCCTCCACCGTCTACGACCTAGCCACATCGACGGAGTCGGCAGGCCCCATTGTCCTGAAGAACAAGGTGAACCCTATCCTGATTCCCCACCGCGGCCTGCTCTACGTCCTCCCTAGCCGCCCCAAAATCCATAATATTGAGTGTCCCGATTTCCTGCCCTGGTTCGAGCTCATCAGATTCACCAGCGGCAAAGGCGGCCTTTCTGATTTCGGCGCTTGTGCTCCATCTGGGCTCCCGCCGCCACCCATCTTCCCGTACTGCATCAACCCGCTAGAGTACGCCAACCCGCCAGACGTGCGTGTTGCGGCCTACGCTGTCGTCGACTCCCACATCCTGCTATCTGTCTCCGTCTCCTTTCAGCAGCAGCAGCAGGAGGAGGACAAGGGGACCTGCGCCTTCGACATGGACAGACAAGTGTGGGATATGGTGGATACCAAGAGCTTGCCTTTCCTTGGCCAGGCCACACCCATCGGCGATCACCTCTTTGTCGCCCGCTCCAAAGACGATGACGGCGCTGCTGCAGTATACTACATGGCTGTATTCCCGGCAAATTATAGGGACACTGGCAAGACCGAGCTATCCATGGTTAAATCAAGCCTGGACCTTCCAAAGGGTGGCATTGTTCCTGGGCAGCATCTTTGCGCCCTGGGGATGAGGGGCTGCTTCCCTTCCTTTGGTGTTCCATCTGTTGTTGAACACGGTCCAGATACCATCCTGGAGAAAGCACGTGTTATTCAGCGCACATACTCTTTGGTGAAGGGGGGTGATGATCTTAATCTTAAGGTAGTCAAGTGGCAGAGGCGGAGTTTTAAACTCCTCCATCCATCTCATTTATTGGCTAGTCCTGCACCGCTCGTTGCTGCTTTTACACTGTAAGCAGCATTACTGTTCTCTAATCTTTCGTCTATTACTCATGCTAACATTGGGGATTATCGGGTGTTTTGCATATTGTCTTGTGTTAACACCTTAAGAGCATGCATGCCATGTTTTTTTGTCAATTAACCCCAGGCACACCCAGTTAATAATACTGGACTGTAGGAGTACATAGCAATCAATCGCCCTTTGTGTTCATCGGTGTCTCACCATTAACTCTGTCAACAGCATGTATGCTTTATTTCTGTGACTTCAAGGCAAGGTGATAAGGCATCGCCCTGTATAGTCAATCGTAGTGTTGTTGCATAAAGTTCAGTATAATACACTATCACGTTTTGAGATGATATATGACCAATACTTTGTAGAGAGCAGAATGTATTTTCTGTGATAATTGTGTGCTCCATCTTAATGGCATTACTTGGGACAATTGACCTATTGTCACTTGTAATATTATTAGACCCCATGCTTTGCACTTTGACAGTTTTCTTTTTATCATGACAGGGATTCAGAGTGATGCTTTGCGAGGAATGCTGTATTCCGCTGGAAGGATCATGCAGTTGACGCTTGAAAATCGACATCTTAGACTAGCTAAGATTATACAAAAAATAGTTTTCTTCTTGCTTGAGGTAGAATGGATGTTCATTTGGTGCATTCGACTTGAGAGATATAAATTAACCTATTTCAGATCTCAGAGAAGTGCATAGTAAACAGATATCTACGAGAAAACAACTTGTATTTATATCCTAGCCACTACATTTAACAAATCATGGTGCAAGTAATAACTCATGGTTGAACATCATTTTTTATCATTTATCAGGCATTGATACGTGAAGTAGTTTTTCCAGAGAAATGGCTTTACCCTAGCTAAACCCATTTTCCTCCACCACATTGCACAAATCATTTTTCTCCTACACATTACACAAATCCTTAGTAAAAGCCTATCTGGACTGCTGGAGATGCTCTTAGTATTAGTTTTTGTAGCTATGCGTTGACGTTGGCATTATTATTGTTTGATGTTTTCTGATAAACATGCAAACCCAACATTAAATCATCTGATGAGACCAACATATCAAGGCTACCTGTATGTTGACGAAACAGAACAATTTTGGGCCACTGCTATTAGCCTGGGATAACTTCTGGTTGTGATATTCATCATTAGTATCCAGACTACCCTTAATACTAACTCAAGCTGGGAATGGTGTGGCCTGAAGTGGGCTTTTCGGTGCGGTTCCTAGCTTGGTTTCTTTTGGAGTGGGTTTGAACGGTTTGAGAAAAAACCGGAGCGGTGTGGTGCGGGTTCACGTAAAAAGAGGGCTGGAGCGGTGCGGTCTGGCGTGTGACCGAATGGGTTGAACCCGTAGGTCTAAACCGCGGTTCCGATCCACTCGGCACCACACGGCACACACCTGGCGCCAAGTCCCCGAGACCCCAACCCTGTTCTTGCATCGCTGCCGGGATCCTAGGTTTCTGCTGCCACCACCGGCCTCTGCCCTGCACTATCACCGCCGCCCCGTATCACTGCCACCCACAGTCACGGTGGACGCTCAGCACCGCCGTCTTGCCGATCATGGTCGTCGTCTCGCCGGTGTCATCCTGTTCGCCTTGCATCGCGGATCTGAAGGTCGTCTTCATCGCCAGAGGGCAGTACCTCTCCTCCGGACACCTGCTGCTTCTTCCATGCCCGGTGAGTACTCCTCTGTAGTACTAATTTGGTCGCCCGAGCAAAATCCTATTTCTTCTGCTGTCCTGTGATGTCTTCCCCAATCGAGTTCTATGCATGGACGGAAATTTGAAGTATGCCAATACGTTCTGCTTTGATTGTTCAGGAAGCCGGTCTGAAATTTGATGTGATTATTTAGGAAGATTTCATGGATTCTTGTGGATCTGAAATTGGATCTTTAATTGTTTTCTGCTTCATTATTTACTTATGCTGGGCAATTTCTGATTTTGTTTAAGAAATATAAGTAACCAAAGGGATGCTTGGTCTAGTGAATAGGCGTGAGAACATTTGATCCTGTCTGTCAAAAGCATGCATGGATCAGGTGTCTAAGGGCCGAATTTGCTATGCTAATCGCTAGGCTAGTGTTGGAATAATTGCTATAGTTCAAATTTTCTGTGTGGCACTGGGCTAACACTGAATACATATAGCTTTTCAAACTAGCTAGTTTATCCTCTATTGGTTATTATTCTTTTTGATAAATATGATCCAAGTTATTTATATTAGTGCACATTTGTGTGTCTCATTGCAAGAGAGACTATTCATCTTGACATATGCTAATATACTTTGCATGATTTTCTAATTTTTGCAGACCAGATTTTCAAATAAACTTTGGTACTACTGATCTTGACTACTGCTAATAAACTTTGGTACTACTGTTCGTTGCGCAGGTATTATATACTGAAGAACAGCTTGCATCACACCTATTAATTCTTGATATGTTCAACAAGTACACAAATACACAATCTGTCATGTGTGAGTAGGCATGGATTCTTAGATTGTGAAGATGTTTGATGTGAAAATCCAGATAATACTCTCCAGAAACTAGTAGCTCCTAGTGTCCTGGCATATTTAATAGACAACATCTTGCAGCTTGTCCCAGCGATGAGTTCAGCTTGTTACATTATAAGTTATTTATGATTTTACATGTAGCTACTTAAGTATAAGAAGTAATTTGATCTTATACTACTGCGAATATGCACCTGTTTTGCACGTCTGTTGCATAGATACTTGCGCATATATTACTACATTTTTTCTATTTACTTTGCACAACTGTTTTCATGTACGTGTGACAAGAAGTTGCATGGAACTTCATAATTATAGAAACTGTAAATGGTCATGCTTTTGTCCCCTCCCTTCATAATCTGTTCTTGATTTTGTTTTGAATAAATATATATGATAAATTTGGTTCATGCTAATGGCTGCAGATACACTAGACAAGCTTGGAGCATTGCCAATTTGTGGTAGCCAGATTCGCCAACCGTCGTCGCGCTCCTTGCCCTGCATGTTTGTGCCACCTTTATCAGATTTTTATTGTGGACTTTTTTTGTAATTAATAATGTTTATATATGGAGTGCTCCCAAGTCAATTAGTATAATTTTTCTTGGGTTGTATGAAAAATGCTCCAAGAAGAGTTTGTGTACCACTAATTTTCTAGTACTGTAGTTTATTGGCATCAAAATTTGGTGTATATTTCACATATTTTTTTTTTCATGAATTTTCTAATATTTTTAATTGCACAGCAGCTATCGACACTATAGCTAGTAGCAATTGCAGGCTGGATTTAAGTACACTTAGCTAGCACCTTGGAACCACGGGTTGAACCTGCGGGTTCAGGCCGCATTCTGCTGTGGAGCGGGGCGGGTGCGGGTGTAAAAATGTAAAAATCTTGCGGGGAGGTGGAGAGGAGTGGTGTGGGTGTGTGCGTTTACGATAGAAATTAATGGTTTGGTCTGGATTTGGATTTAGTAATTAGGTGAAATTAATGGTTTGGTCTGGATTTGGATTTAGTAATTACGTTAAGTGCATACTGTGTGGGAATTTGGATGAATCTATATATTAAATGGTGTCTAGATTTACCCAAATTTTGACAAAGCTATGAGACGGCGAAAGTAATATGTATTGAAAAAGTAATTGTGACCATTGGTTTCTGCTGGGTGGACTGGTGGGTCCCAAGTATCTGTGCCGTGTTGAGAATTTTGGCACACCACCATCATACAAAAAATGACATGCCGCCACTTTTACAAGTGGTGTGGAGTTATGGTTGCGCCCTAGTTATGTCTATCGCATATATACACTTTGGTACTAGTGTCAGTATAATTACATTTCTCTCCTAGGGCAAACTCTGAATACAATTATTTTTATTTTTATGTTTTGTGAGGGACTTGAGCCTGATTTATTTGGTGCCCTAGGTTCGGAAAGGAGACTTCTTCTTTGATTTTTTTTAACGATCAAGGGTGCAATGCACCCAACTTTTTATGCTGCATTGAGAACTCGTGGCAGGAAAAAAATTACAGGGAGGCCCAAACAACACTCGCACAAGGACCTACAAATTTGAAAATAAGGGCCTCCACAAATTACAGAAAACACCTTAAAATGAAGAAGTCAAAAGCAATCAAGTCCTGGGTGCCTCTGCCACCAGCGCTAGCGACCTCGTAGGCGGAGCCATTGACAAGGTCAGAGCCAAGGGCTAGACCAAGCTCAAACTGGCGAGAAACCCCCCGCAACAGGCCTCCTCCAAGTTACCGTGGACGAACCACTTGGTGAAGAGGAGAAGGAGAGCACCGACGCAAAGGAAGAGCAGCGGCGGAGCAGCAACCATACCGCCATAAGGTCCGGCGTGATCAGAGAGAAGCTCTAGGAAGAAATCGCCATCATGAGCCACCAACACCTGCAAAAAAAAGTGCCTACCATGGCCGCCAGAGCTGCAGGAGGGGAAGCCCACCACAGAAAGGACAACACCGGCTTCCAAACGAAGAAGAGGAAGAGTGACGCAACGGACTACTTCCTCCTCGCCACCAGAACCGGCCGGGAAGAAGAAGACACCACGCCTGTCACCGCAACACCGATCTCCCCCGCCACCACGGCCAACCAAGAAAGGTGCCCATGGTCCCACCCCCCTTCGCCGAAAACCAGCTCCTAGGCCATTATTTAGAGCTTCCGGCTGCATATCAAGCAAATCCCCTTGACTCCGACCACCGGAGCACCTCGAGGAAGCGAATCAACTTCGGCGAGCTTCAGATCGAGGCTGTGGCCGAAGCAACTCCGGGCATGACGCCCACTACGGCGGTGAAAGCACCACAGTACCAACCTACAACTAGCCTAAAACTACTCCGGCACCTCCCCTCCGCCACCTCCGGCCGGCAGCGCCGCCGGAGGGGCTCGGGATCAACCCGGTCGCACTAGAAGCCTCTCAGGTTACTGTTCGCAGAGGGAGAGGAAGGGGATCCTCAGTTCGGTTTGACTTGGAGCTCTATCATCCGACTTCTTCTTTGAGAGCGTGCTGTATCTTTATAGAAGAGAGCAAATTTAAGTACAAGAAAGCCAATGGCCACACTCCAACTTACACACACACACCCACTCCCTCCCTAACCTAGATCCTACTTTCGTGGTACATTGTTTCTCCCTTCAAGGAGCGCTATCTCCCAAAGGCCCATCTCCTCTCTAATTCGCTCATTAAGCTGCAGAGTGTTACATTGCTCTCTTGAGTTTCCAAATACTCTCGCTTTCCTCTGCTTCCAAAGCATCTTGCACACCAAGATGACAAGTGTGTCAAAAATCCTTCTGCCCCTCCTCTGCACCCGCTCCCATGCATGCAGCCACTAGCTTTCCAGTGTAGCTTCTAAATGAGATATGCTCTAGAGGCAAATAATAGATGATTTTATTATCATATCTCATTAGTTCATAATAGTTTTATATCATGCTATAACTGTGTCAATCGGAAACATTGATACACACACTACGGGAAAAATTCTCGCTGCCGTCGCCCCGTCCTTTGCCGTGTGCCAAAAGGGCGGGAACACGGCAAAGATGTTCTGTGCCGTGAGGTGGTCCAAAAGTACACGGCAAAGAGCACCCACACGGTAGATTCAAAACAAAACACACGGCAAACAAAGGGTACACGACAAAGATGAAAAGAGACACACGGCAAAGAACGGATGCACGACAAAGACCTATCGAGGCACACGGCAAAGAACGGATGCACGGCAAAGACCAATCGAGGCACACGGCAAAGACGAACGCACAGCAAAGAGGTGGTCCCACGCCCCCTAGGCGAGCCAAACTGGCGGCGGCTGACGGTGGTTCTTTGCCGTGTGCCACTGCAGTTAGACACACGGCAAAGATAAGCCTTTGCCGTGTGCTTTGTGCAACCTACACGGCAAAGCATGTTTTTTTATTTCTTACCTCCCCCAAACTACGGTCAAAATGACGAGTACGAAGATTCTTAGTTCGGCGCCGAGCCTGCCTAAACTTGCATATTGGAACTCTGAAGAAACATCAAATTGTCACCCTAAAAATGATTTTTACAAAAAAACATGAGCATCCGATCATGTACCTGCAGTTCATATCTGACCCATTTCCTACCAATTCGGCACAAAAATTTGTCTTTTTCACGAGGGGTGGACGGGAAAGGTTTACGAATACCCGATTGGGACATAATCAATGTAACATGGTGATGTGATCATGTAAAACCATGTTTGGCAACATGTTGTGACAAGATCTACCCTGGTTTCACCGAAACAGGGAGTTTCCCCCTAATACTCAGATTGCACACACTTTGTTTTTAGTAGAGACAGCGCATGTCTGCGAAGGGGGTCACACTTGGGAACCAGGTTTAGGAGTTTTGAGCATGCCACCACACTTAATTACACATGATAGGGTCACATGCATGGTTTGGAGGTGTTCCGATGCCCCGAAGCGCTTCTTCCTGCGGAACCCTGATCCGCGGGCCTCGGATCGTCTACCCCCCTTGACTTTCTTCTGACAGGGGTAGCCCGGTATATCCCTCTCTTGTTTTAGGCTTGGTTAGGTCATGCGATGATGTAAAACCATGTTTGGGAACATGTTGTGACAAGATCTACCCCGGTTTCACCGAAACGGGGAGTTTCCCCCTAATACTCAGATTGCAGACACTTTGTTTTTAGGAGAGACAGCGCATGTCTGCGAGGGGTCACACTTGGGAACCAGGTTTAGGAGTTTTGAGCATGCAACCACACTTCATTACACATGCTAGGGTCACATGCATGGTTTGGAGGTGTTCCGATGCCCCGAAGCGCTTCTTCCCGTGGAACCCTGATCTGCGGGCCTCAGATCGTCTACCCCCTAGACTTTCTTCTGATAGGGGTAACCCGGTGTATCCCTCTCTTGTTTTAGGCTTGGTTAGGTCATGTGATGATGTAAAACCATGTTTGGGAATATGTTGTGACAAGATCTACCCCGGTTTCACCGAAACGGGGAGTTTCCCCCTAATACTCAGATTGTAGACACTTTGTTTTTAGGAGAGACAACGCATGTCTGCGAAGGGGGTCACACTTGGGAACCAGGTTTAGGAGTTTTGATCATTCCACCACACTTCATTACACATGCTAGGGTCACATGCATGGTTTGGAGGTGTTCTGATGCCCCAAAGCGCTTCTTCCTGCGGAACCCTGATCCGCAGGCCTCAGATCGTCTACCCCCTAGACTTTCTTCTGACAGGGGTAGCCCGGTGTATCCCTCTCTTGTTTTAGGCTTGGTTAGGTCATGCGATGATGTAAAACCATGTTTGGGAACATGTTGTGACAAGATCTACCCCGGTTTCACCGAAACGGGGAGTTTCCCCCTAATACTCAGATTGCAGACACTTTGTTTTTAGGAGAGACAGCGCATGTCTGCGAGGGGTCACACTTGGGAACCAGGTTTAGGAGTTTTGAGCATGCAACCACACTTCATTACACATGCTAGGGTCACATGCATGGTTTGGAGGTGTTCCGATGCCCCGAAGCGCTTCTTCCCGTGGAACCCTGATCTGCGGGCCTCAGATCGTCTACCCCCTAGACTTTCTTCTGATAGGGGTAACCCGGTGTATCCCTCTCTTGTTTTAGGCTTGGTTAGGTCATGTGATGATGTAAAACCATGTTTGGGAATATGTTGTGACAAGATCTACCCCGGTTTCACCGAAACGGGGAGTTTCCCCCTAATACTCAGATTGTAGACACTTTGTTTTTAGGAGAGACAACGCATGTCTGCGAAGGGGGTCACACTTGGGAACCAGGTTTAGGAGTTTTGATCATGCCACCACACTTCATTACACATGCTAGGGTCACATGCATGGTTTGGAGGTGTTCTGATGCCCCAAAGCGCTTCTTCCTGCGGAACCCTGATCCGCAGGCCTCGGATCGTCTACCCCCTAGACTTTCTTCTGACAGGGGTAGCCCGGTGTATCCCTCTCTTGTTTTAGGCTTGGTTAGGTCATGTGATGATGTAAAACCATGTTTGGCAACATGTTGTGACAAGATCTACCCCGGTTTCACCGAAACGGGGAGTTTCCCCCTAATACTCAGATTGCAGACACTTTGTTTTTAGGAGAGACAGCGCATGTCTGCGAAGGGGGTCACACTTGGGAACCAGGTTTAGGAGTTTTGAGCATGCCACCACACTTCATTACACATGCTAGGGTCACATGCATGGTTTGGAGGTGTTCCGATGCCCCGAAGCGCTTCTTCCTGCGGAACCCTGATCCACGGGCCTCGGATCGTCTACCCCCCTAGACTTTCTTCTGACAGGGGTAGCCCGGTGTATCCCTCTCTTGTTTTAGGATGGGTTAGGTCATGTGATGATGTAAAACCATGTTTGGCAACATGTTGTGACGAGATCTACCCCGGTTTCACCGAAACGGGGAGTTTCCCCCTAATACTCAGATTGCAGACACTTTGTTTTTAGGAGAGACAGCGCATGTCTGCGAAGGGGTCACACTTGGGAACCAGGTTTAGGAGTTTTGAGCATGCCACCAAACTTCATTACACATGCTAGGGTCACATGCATGGTTTGGAGGTGTTCCGATGCCCCGAAGCGCTTTTTCTTGTGGAACCCTGATCCGCGGGCCTCGGATCATCTACCCCCCTAGACTTTCTTTTGACAGGGGTAGCCCGGTGTATCCCTCTCTTGTTTTAGGCTTGGTTAGGTCATGTGATGATGTAAAACCATGTTTGGCAACATGTTGTGACAAGATCTACCGCGATTTCACTGAAACGGGGAGTTCCCCCTAATAATACTCGGTTTGGAGGTGTTATGATACCCCGAAGCGCTTCTTGCTACGAAACCCTGATCCGCGGGCCCCGGGTCATCTACCCCCTAGACTTTCTTCTCACACATTGTCATATCGCAAAAAGTATGTGTAAACACATTGTCACAACTAATACTAACAAATAGTCAACAAAAAGTACTCTAAAAAATTAATACAATTGAAAGAAAAAATGGAAAGAAAATAAGAAATTACTAAAATCACACGACAAAGGGAAAAACTCACGGCAAAGCCTCCTTTGCCGTGTGTTTTGCGGCAGTACACGACAAAGCCTCCTTTGCCGTGTGTGTTGTGGAGGTACACGGCAAAGCCTCCTTTGCCGTGTGTGCTACGGCGGTACACGGCAAAGACACCTTTGCCGTGTGTTTTTTTCTGGTACACGGCAAAGGGGCCCGTCCACCACTACCGCACGTGGTCCGATCCCCCGTCTAACCCTATCCACACACCCCGCTGCGAGCTCGTCCTCACCCCCCGCCTCCTCTCACTCGCCGCCACCCCGCACCCCGCCGCCTCCTCTCACCCACCGCCGCCACCCCGCACCCCGCCGCCGGCCCCTCCCCCATCTCAGCCGGCCTCGAGCCCCGAGCCGGCCCCGCGTGTCTACCCCCTGCCCGTGGCCGACCGCGCTGCCCCGACCCCGTGCATCGGCTGCGCCGCCCCGGCCGCCGTGCTGGTCGCCCTTGCTCGGCAGAGGGCCGGCCGGCTCGCGTGGGCGGGCGGAGCTCCGGCTGCGGCTCCCCTCCTCCACCTCGTCGTCGCCCCCATCTCCTCCACCGATGTACCGAACAAGGTAAGTTTTTTTTTCTTTTTTTAGTTCATTGCTAATTCACGTCCATTTCGGTAAATGTGACAGACATTCAGTGACATTCCGGTAGATGTTTGAAAAATGAATGATTCCACTACTGAAAACATGAACAGATCCATGGATAAATTTGAGGGAATTTTGCAAATAGGAGTAATTCATACCATGAATATTTGCTAAAGGCAGGGTGCAGGCTGCCATGTTATCTACCTCCAATTCGTGGGAAGAAATTAGAAAGGGTTTGGGGATTTTTACCTATTGCCTACTAGGCATTGGCTCTGGCTGGGTGCTCCTGTTTGATTAGGCCGAGCGACAAGGAGTGACGAGCGAGCGGTGAGCAACGATGGGCGACCAGCGAGGCTGCGTGGGCACGCAAGGGATGTCGTGTGCCAGCCGGTGAGGGACCGTAGGAGGGAGGACGCAGTGCGACTGACAAGGGGCCGCGGGGAGGAGGCGGGCGGGGGTCGCTGCTATGCAGGGGACGACTTGTGTGGGCGGCGCCAGCGGCTGCTGGTGCCCAGAGGTTGACGCGTTGAAGTGGGGATCGATTAATTAGTGATCAACCGATTGTGTTTGGCTACTCCCTCCGGTCTATATTATTGTTTCAACTTTGTCTAGATACAAATACACCTAGTCTAAATGGTTAACTAAATACATACGAATCTAGACAAAATTGAAAACGTTAATATGAATCGGAGGGAGTAGCTATGTTTTTTCTCGCCTATTGAACTGTACCTGAGGCTGAGCGGAGACCGAGTAGTAGTAGGTAAACAAGATATCCCTGCATATATGAATACATGTGTATGTTAGTAATTCTTTTTTTCGTGCAGGATATCTATTGAGTTTGAGGGTGGGGTTGTCGACGGCATAGGGAATTTTGCAGGAGGGTCGCTGATCTTCTTCACCTCTCAATCACGCTTCGAGGGTAAAAATATGTTCTCCTCTCTTGTACCTAGGGTTATTTTCATGTCTAGATCACCAAGTCTTTCGCGTTACCTATGCGTCTCTTCCCGGCCGTAAGGGTTACGCAGATAAATATGCATTAGTGGTCTCGCATATTATGAACCGTAACTCTTATGGCAATTATTGGGACAACCGGCGGATGCGTAGTTGGGTATGTTTTTCCTGTTCTACTTCGGTCCGAGACAGGATTTCGGCAGCGCCTCCCCGTTGTTCTCCGGATGCACATCCCTCTCGGCTTTTTGTCGAGACGTGTATCGGGAGAGCAGCGGGGAGGTGCTGCCAAAATTCTATCTCGGATCGGGGTAGAGCAGGGAGAACATACTCAATCTACGGATTCGGCGGTTGCTAGGACCATCTTTAGCTATTAGAGAGATAGGTGGAGATATGCATGACGTAAAATTTATGTTTGCTAAAATTAACCGAACTAATACTAGATTTATTTATATGGCATGATTAATTGAAAGAGTCTGTTTTGGTACTGATTAAAGGATGGAGAATCGTGACTGGATGAGGTATATGTCAGTAAGTGGGACTTTACCATGGAATGGAAAGAAAAGGCCGAGGACTTCGTGAACCGGGCATTTGCTGTCCCCACCAGACCCAGAAAATTTTTCTGCCCCTGTACAAGATGCAAGAACCTGAATACACATTCGAAGGATGATGTTAGTAGGCACCTGGTCAATTATGGGTTCACACCTTCCTACAAGACTTGGACTTTCCATGGTGAAAAGTTAGAGAAACGTGCCAGAGGGAGTCACGACAGAGTCAGCAGCAAAGTCAGCCAAGGGGGGAATTTGATGCTGGTTTTGATAGGTGCATAGACAACTTTGTGAATGCTAATGCGCCTAAAATCCCTCATGTAGAGGCGGAGACACCTCAGGAGGCGGAGACAAGTGAGGAGCCGGAGGAAAACACGGCAAAGTACTACGAGACTTTGTTTGCCTCGTAGAGACCCCTTCATGCACATACAGATCTTAGCCAACTGGACGCCATCGCTCGCCTTTTGGCCTTCAAGAGCCACAGGAACTTGACCAGAGATGACTTTGATGATTTGCTGGCCATTGTTGGCAGCATTCTGCCAAAAGGGCACCTCTTGCCGGAGAACTTCTACTATTCAACCAAACTCCTCCGTGACCTTAAGATGTCATATGAGACGATACATGCTTGTCCAAAGGGATGCATGCTATTCAGAAAGGAGCATGCTAATACAAATTATTGTATCCACTACAAATCCTCTAGATACTTTGAGGTCGATCCCAATGGTGATGGTCAGAAGAGGCAGACCGGGGTTTCCCAAAACATCCTCCGGTATCTTCCAGTGCTACCGAGGATCCAACGACTCTTCATGACCGAGGATACTGCCTAGCAGATGCAGTGGGCAGTAGAAGGTAATAGATACATCGACAAGATGATACATCCGTCGGATGGTAGTGCATGGAAAACTTTGTCAAGAAATATCTTGGGAAAGCCGGTGACAAGAGGAGCATAGCAGTTGCCATATCAACCGATGGATTCAATCCATATGGTATGTCGGCTACAGTATACAGCTGTTGGCCAGTGTTTGTTATTCCCTTGAACCCCCCTGGCGTCTGCATGAGATCAGAGAACATGTTTGTGTCGATGATAATCCCCGGACCGAAATACCCTGGTAAGAACATGAATATGTATCTAGAACCGCTGGTGGATGACTTGTTTTGTGGCTGGGAAGGTCGCGGGATCCGAACATATGACGCTGCAAACAAGGAGCACTTCGATATGTATGTCTGGTACCACACCTCCCTGCATGACCTACCAGCACGTGCGTTGTTCTACGGCTGGTGTACGCATGGGAAGTGGCCTTGCCCAGTGTGCATGCAGGCTCTGACTTTCTTCTCGCTGTCGAAGGGAGGCAAGTATTCCTGCTTTGATGAACATCGAAAGTTCCTTGAGCCGAATCATCCATACAGGAATGATAAAAAGAGGTTCAAGAAAGGTCGTGTTGTCCATGATCCAAAGCCACGTCTGAAGACGGGAAAGGAAATCAAGGCTGAGTTAGAAGCTCTCCAGCCTAAGCCTGATGGGAATGGTTTCGTGGGATATGGGGACACGCACCAGTGGACCCACATTCCATGCTTATGGAAGCTCCCTTACTTTGAGGATCTCGAGCTCCCGCATAACAATGATGTAATGCACACCGAAAAGAATATCAGTGAGGCCCTTTGGAGCACCATAATGCAAACTGAGAAGTCGAAGGATAACATCAAGGCTTGAATTGATCAAGAACAATGGTGCGATAGGCCAAAGTTGAAAATGCAGCCACCTGGAACCAACGGCAGAAAAGGGTGGTCTAAGCCAAAGGCTCCGTTCTGCCCAACAAAGCCCCCCAAAAGGAAGATCTTCCAGTGGATCACGCAAAGTTTGTTTTTCCCTGATGGGTACGCAACCAACTGGATGAGGGGTGCAAACATGCAAACGTTGCGAGTACAAGGGCTCAAGAGTCATGACTACCACGTGTGGCTTGAGCGAATAATGCCGGTGATGATTCGAGGCTACGTCGATGAGGAGACTTGGCGAGTGCTGTCGAGGTTGAGCTTTTTCTTTCGCCAGATTTATGCTAGGGAGTTAGACCGTAAAGTGGTTGAGAAGCTACATGAACAGGCACCCGAGTTGCTTTGTTATCTAGAGATGCTCCTTCCACCAGGGTTCTTCAATCCGATGCAACATATGATCTTGCATCTCGCGGACGAGGCTTTGAAGGGGGACCTGTGTGGGCCCGTTGGCAGTAGCCACCAGAGAGAGTAACACAGAGGCTTTATACAAAAATAGGCAATAAATGCAAGATCGAGGCATCCATAGCTGAGTCAGTCCTTAATGAGGAGGTTGCAAACTTCACCACCAAGCACTATGATGCCAACATTCCCACAAAGCACAACCCAGTCTCCCGTTACAATGCCGCCAACCCTGAGGATGTACCCAAGCTTAGCATCTTCAAAGGGCTTGGTGGCAAATCAAGTGGCATGAAGAAGTTCATAATGAAAAAACCTGAGCGGGAGTTGATCCAGTCATATGTCTTGAACACCATGGAGGAAGTGAAGCCTTACATCGAGTAAGTGCTCACCCTTTAGATTTTCACAAACATTTGCTCCTACATTCGTGCCTAACTCTTCTTCTTTAAATTGGTATAGATAGTTCAAGCGTGCATATTGGAAGAATCCAGTTAGGGATCCTAACCCGAAATAGGAGCAGGATCTATTCGATAAGGGTGGTGGTTTCGGTTTCATCAGCTGGTTCTGTGGTTTGGTACTATTCCGTCCAACTTCTTGTGCTAAACTTCTCGTGCTAAACTTCTCGTTCTAACTTGTAGGCAAATACTGACAAAGATATGCAACCCGAGCTAAGAAATATTGCCAGGGGCTTTAACCATTCAGTCGACATGTTCAATGCTTATGACGTGAATGGGTATCGCTTCCATATCCATGAATACACAACTCTCCAGCCCAACCGGAAGACAACAAATAGCGGGGTCTTTTGTGAAGGCTCAGATGGCCTCCAGTATTATGGAAGAGTCGAGGGTATATATGAGTTGAATTACGGTTTTGGCAAAGGGCTAAATCCCGGTGTATTCAAATGCCATTGGTTTGACCCACATTAGGTGAAACAGGATCCTGAAATTGGACTGGTCGAAGTTAAGAGAAGTTCCGTTTATGCGGGAGATGATGTCTATATTTTGGCTACTCAGGCCTTCCAAGTATTCTATCTTCCGTACCCATGCCAAAACCCTACAAAACGTCTAAAGGACTGGGATGTTGTGATGACGGTACCGACACGCAACAGGCCGCCCTTGCCAAACAAAGATGATTACCGCCGCCTAGACCCTTCAACAAATGATGGCGAGTTTTATCAGGAAGAAGGGCTCTCCGGGCAATTCACTATCAACTTGTCCGCCGATAGTGACATGGTCGTAGACGATGACCAAGAAGCCGAGGAGGAAAACACTATGCAATATGAAGTTGAGGAGGTTCACAACCAACAAGATGTGAGTTTGCTCGAGGCGTTCCGTGCAGGCCATGACGTCAACGCTCCACAGGGACCACCTCCAGGTTTCGTGGATGATTATTGGTGGCCCGAGAATGATAGCGATGATGAAACCTGTGTTCCAATTCGTAATCCCGACACAGGCTTCTGATGTATGTAGTAGTAATAATATGAGACTAATCTATGTAGTACTGTTTGTCGGGCTGTTGTATTTGTAAGAACTCTATGCTATGTAATAAATTTTGTTGCTTTTACTAATATCCATTGATTTTCATCGTTGTTGCTTTTACTAATATTCATCTTTTTTCATCGGTGTTGCTTTTACTATTATTCATCTGATTATGTTCATTGTTGCTTTTAATGTGTACTAATAAACTACTCTTTTTATTCTGTTTTGCAGGTGATTGAAAGATGCCGGGGGGAAAGGGCGTTACAAAAAAGCTGAAAAGCTTGGTTGACCTTGTGAGTGGTGGTTCAAAAAAGGGTGGTTCGAAAAAGGGTGGTTCGAAAGCTTCAACATCGGCTTCGAGAGAGCGTGCTAGTCCTCCACCGCGCACTTCACAGCACCGGGGGCGTGGGAGGCGTGGGAGGAATCCTAGTCCCCCCCGGCCGTGGTGGACCAGGAGGAGGAGGAGGAGGACCAGGAGGAGGAGGAGGAGGACCAGGATGATGATGATGATGTGCAGTCGTAGCAGTCGGAGGATGAGGGGTTGGGCTCTTTACCCTACGAGCTTGACATGACCTTGAGGTGGGATCCTCCGGAGGATGAGACGTCGTACCTTGAGGCGTACACGGCCATGGACCCGCGGCTTACGCCACAGAGCAAGGCTCCGTATCGGCGTGGGGTTGCGAGACTCCCTGATCTACCTTATGCCTATGCGGATAAGGTTCTCGTACCCACTGGGAAGATGTACATTATTTGACCCGCTAACCATATATTGGAATTTTCATCGCATACTGATTATGATTTTTCATTTTGCAGTTCCTTTCTATATGAGGATGGAATGAAGTCGTATTGTGGCTACTCGAGCATCCTTGGAGCCCTGGTTCGAGCGTATTTTCCTGGGATTGTCACTCTCCCAAATGGTCAGGAGGATGTAGCTTGGACTTGGAAGCATTACCACTACGCCTCGGATCCGACTAAAAAGTACAACCACATGGCAGAGAAGATTCAAGTTCTGTTCTGGGTAAGTTTGTTTCACTTGTCATAATTAAATCACCATGGCTTTGACTCGTGGCTTTGACTCCTTTTTTTCCTATGTGCATACTTGTAGAATTACTTCGACATGCACAGGGAGAACTCAAGGGAGTGCATGGCGATCGCGAACGAGCTTGCCAAGAGGAAGGTGCAAGACATGCACTACGAGGCACGCGTGAACTCTGTCCGCAACTGGTTTGGCAATCGTAAGATCTGGATGAACAAGAGTCAAGCCCGGGACATGCTCTTCGAGCCATGGCAGTACCTGCAGGTAGTTGTGTTTCTGTTTTACTGATTTCTTGACCTTCATCTATTTCATGTTGTACTAATACCTGTACCTTGTGGATGTAGAACCCTCCTCAGTTTGTCGGTAATGACACGAGGTGCTACACGGCGATGGTAGCATGGTGGACACACGCCGAGTACCTCAAGAGACATGAGGCCGCAAAGAAGCGGCGAGAGGAGATGAAGGGTGGATCACCGCCAAGGAAACATCCCCCTCGCCCTTGTCAGGCAAAAAGAGGTGAGCAAATGCTTTCTTTATTTTTGCTTCTCATGTTATTCTTTACTCCGCAAGGGAGTTCCCCTTCATTTATCTTTGTCCTCTCATTTGCAGAAAGTAAAGACAGGTGTGGAGCCATCCATGTTTGCCATTTGGAAGAAGATGCGCACCTTGGACGAGCATGTGAACGGATCCCCGTGGATCAATGAGGGAGCCAAGATCCGGGGTACGAAGTACCCCGAGAAGTACAAGCAGGTGCACGGCGAAGATTCCAACCCTGACACCGCCCCCTTTGATCCTGAGGTTGCCGTGCTGGGGGACAGGGCCAGAGGAATGGCCGCCTATGGATTGCTGACGGGTCCGTCGACCCTAGGACCGTTCCATCTATGCGCCAGATCCGGCGTGGTAGGACGAGCTCCATGCCTGCCGTAGAGACCCGTCCACGACCTTCGGTTATAGCTGTCGACCAGTTACAGGTATGTTCTTCTTCCTCAATCATCTTTGTTTTACTACATGTTTTACATTGCAATGTTCATAACATCACGGCTACACGACGTAGGAGGAGATGGACGCTGAGAGGGCAAGCAGAGAGGCGTCTGAGCAGCGGCAGCTACAGCTGGAGCAGCAGCTTAGGCAGCAGCAGGCTATGCTAGAGCAGCAACAGCAGATGACGCAGTGGATGGCAAACCAAATGCTCATGACTGCTCCACCAGGGTCTCTTCCTACTCCTCCTTTCACCTTCCCGTGGGTAAGTGATCACATGTCTTTATTGTCTAATGCTCGTAATTTTCAATATTTTCTTATTGTCTAATGCTCACAATTTCCCATAGTGTAGTTGGCCAATTTGATGTCGCCTGGTGGGTCGAACAACCAGGCGCCGCCTGGTGGGTCAGACGGTGGATCGAACAACCAGTCGCCTTTCACCGTCAACAATCCATCGGTCGTCTGTAGGCTGGATCAGAGTACTCCTGGTTAGTTCTCCTACACTTGACCTTGTGCATCACCAGATATCGGTACTCGATACACTTGGAGAGTCTCATGATTGTGCTTTTGACCTTGTAGGAGGGCTTTGAGGTTGTGGCTATCATGTGTGCATCACGGTTAGTTCTCCTACACTTGTCAAATTTATCCATGCCATCACACTTGTAGAAAATTTAGCCATGCCATGATACTTGTAGAAAATTTAGCCTTGCCATGACAATTGTCAAAATTTACTTGTCATTTTCATCAACTTGCCATGAGACTTGTCAAAATCACATGTAATTGTCATTTCCATCAACTTGCCTTAAAAGTTGATCAATACTAGTTTTGTATGCTATTGCCAAGTTGTATATTTCTATGTTGCTACATTGCCACTACTACACTTGTAAAAATTTAGCCATACAATTTGTCATGCGAATCTCACTATTTTGCTTTCGACCATGTAGGATATGGATATGTGGTGGCCATCGAGTGCATCAAGGACATGTGATGTGTATGTGGTGGCCATCGAGTGGATATGTGGTTTGGATCATATATTTGCTTGGATCATATGTTTGGATCATGTGATGTGTATGAGTGCTTGGATCATATGTTTGGATCATGTGATGTGTATGAGTGCTTGGATCATATGTTTGTGATGTGTATGAGTGCTTGGATCATATGTTTGTGATGTGTATGAGTGTTTGGATCATGTGTATGTTTGCTTGGAGCATAGTTGCTTGTTTGGATCATATATTTGATGTCATATATATCAACTATTGTTTTAAATGCAGGGATGTAGAAAAAACAAATAAAAAAGGGAAATAAAAGGGCCTTTGCCGTGTGTATACACACGGCAAAGTGCCAAATGGTAACTTTGCCGTGTGTATACACACGGCAAAGGCGACAGGTGGCAGGAGCCTGTGCGCTCCTGGGTTGGCTCGAAGGGCCTTTGCCGTGTGCCTTCTAGGAAAGACACACGGCAAAGGTGGCTGCGTTGCCGTGTTGCGTATCCCACGGGCACACGACAAAGGAGGCGTCCGTGCCGTGTGTTTCCTCCCAGAGGCACACGGCAAAGGGTGCTACTATGCCGTGTGTGTATCCTTTGAGGCACACGGCAAAGCCTCACTACATGATAACCAAAGGACACACGGCAACGAGTTACCACACGTCAAAGCGTGAAAAGCACATGGCAAAGAAGGAACACGGCAAAGGCTCGCTGGCTCCGTTAAACGGACGGAGGCGTCAAGTCGCTTTATTGTGCCGTGTCTACGTATAAGACACACGGCAAAGGCTTTCCCGTGTATTATTCTCGGTAGACACGGCAAAGAGCCTTTGCCGTCGCTTACTCTGCCGTGTGGCTTTTGCCGTGTGTATACACACGGCAAAGCCTTTGCCGTGTTCCACGTTCCCTTTGCCGTGTGTGTTTGACCACACGGCAAAGAACTTCTTTCCCGTAGTGACATGTGGTATGTAAACAAAGCAGAGTCCTTAGTAGAATCTAATTAACTAGTTCATTGGGCAACTGATAATCAAGGTTTCCTGATCATGGAGCTTCTATGCTAATTGACAATGAAGTCATATCATTAGTGAATGATGTGATGGACCTTACCCAATATAAGTATTGCAACACAATCAAGTCACAAAGTTCATCTTACAATAGTTAGAAATGGAGTATCCTAATCCTTAGACTGTGATATCATGTTTAATCATTGTCATCCGCATCTGCTTAGACTACATACCGTAACACCGTAACACGGCGATCATAAAGGTGTATGTTGGGTATTCTAGAGGGATATGCTAAGGCGTATGCATCAATATCAGGAATTGTTCTCCTCCTTGAAGGGAAGATACACTAGGCCCACTCGGTGAAATTGCATCCATAAATGTTGCGCAACATGTGACTAGGTCACGGGGATGGAATATCACGGAACGAGTAAAACAACACTTGTCGGTAACGAGATTGAATAAGGTATGATGATACCAATGATCAAATCTCAGACAAATCAGGTATCAAAGTAACAAAGAGAATTGGACTCGACATTTATGGTTCAAATGACAATAGAGATCGTGGAATGCATATGGGTCCTTATGGGAAGCCTGGTCCCACTGATGATCATTGATATGAGAGGAGTCTCAATCATGTTTGTGATGTTCCCGAACCATAGGGTAACATACTGAAGGACACGATGACACTCGGAGTCGTTTTGGTTATAATGGAATCACTAGAGTAAGAAAGAGAAAATACCAGAACTATTCCGAGAGAGAACCAAAATCGTTCCGGGAGGAATCTAAGTCGTTCAGAGTGAACCGAAAGTTGTTTTGGATCAAGAGGAATTTAATAATATGTATTTATATATTCATTATTGTAATTAATATTAAATAAATATTTAAATTAATTTTTAAAGGGGAAACTTCCCTAATGGGACAAATCCCCGGAGGGAAAGGGCCTAATAGGGCATGCCGCCCGAAAGGAAGGCAAGGGAGCCGCCGCCGCTGGCCTAGGGCAGTCGCACAGGTGGAGCCCACCCAGCCGCCATTCCCTCCTTGGGCCATGCATGCACAGGGCCCACCCGTCTGGCTGGCCGACCCTCCTCCCCTCACACTCCATGTCGCTCTTCCTTTAGTCCGACACCGAGACTTGAGGAGACATGGGTCTCCCTTTTTTTCCTATATAAGGAGGGTCCGAGAAAAGACATATAAAAATAATATGTTCTATAAGGTAGTTTCCTCAGAGAATTTCTCTCTCTTCTCTCTTGCAACTGAGTGAGGGATACATGCACAAGGGAGTGCTCCACTGCAGCACACCGTTGTGCTACAGAGATTCGACCAGAGGATCTACTTCCACACTCTCGGCTAAATCAGAGAACCGGAGGTCATCATCGTGCACCAGACGTGTGTGAAATCACGAAGGTGCTACCACTTGTGGCACCTAGGTTGTCGTGCAAGGACCAGAGGTGACTTGCGAGGACCTTCACGACCTTGAGGTCGGCTACGAGTGCGACTACCTCAGCCACGTTCTCTGCAGAACGTTAAGCGCTTTCGGTCTACAAAGGATATATTACCGAAACCTTCTCCATTAAAGCATTACTCCTATATAGATCCTAGTAGGTGGTATTGCGTTAGATAAGAGTTTTATTTGTTTTCTGCTACGAATCCCTTCAGTGGTATCATAGCCGATCAAGAGTATGGAGTGTTCGAGAGATGAAATCAAATCTTGTTTGACATGGTAAGATCAAATGTGTCATTTATAAACTGCCATTATGTTTTAAGCATCAAATCTTTAGAGACTACAACTTTTACGGTAAAAAGAGCGCCATCATGATTTATTGAAATGACATCATACAAGTTATGGTTTGGGATAAAACCCGAGTTATATTTTTGAAACTTTCGTATGGTAGGCATAAGTAAAATGTTCACAACCAAAGTCGGATAAGCACGTCTTTTTAGGTTACACCAAAGAAACCATTAGATATTTCTCTATAACACCGAAGATAAAAGAGTTTGTCGCTTAGAACGTCAAGTTTTTTGAGATGGATTTTTTCGCAAAAAGTTAAGTGGAAGGACATTAAAACTTTGATTAGGTTAATGAACCTAAGAAACATGTGCTAAGTAGGGAAGCGCCGGAAAGTTTCCCAGAGGCGGCCACAATGCTCATGGTTCTTGTGACTACAAAAGTTGTGATATCAGAGATTAGAGTTCCTATTGAACCGTGTGGGTCGGGTAACAATAAAATAGTAAGATTTGGAAAACAAGTCATTATTGTTTTGACAATGATGAACCGACTGCATGCAAAGAGGCGATGATGGGCACTGACTCCGTCAAATGGCTAGAATCCATAAAATCCGTGATAGTTCCTATACACAAGAAATCAAGTTTCTGAACTTGGAAGACCCTCTGGAAGGCCTGCAGCCTATCAACCATGTTTGGATATATAAAGAAATACACATGGATGTTTTCGCATCTATGAAATGATCGACATATTGGAAAAGAGTTTTTGACATTGTTCAAGGAGTTGACTATGACAAGATTTAATTTTTCTAGTGATATTTAGTCTAGACGGATTATCTATCAACCACTAGATATGCCAATTTTGGTATATGATAGTTGAACAAACAAAACAAAGTTCTTATAATAGAATAATTACCTAGGATATGTACATGACACGGTCTGAAGGATTTTGTTAAATCAAAGGATGCTAAAAGGGTATGCAAACTTCAATAGTTGAAGTAAGCATCGTGGAGTTGGAATCTTCACCGTGATGAAATAGTTAAAAGGTTTAATTTCATTAGAGAAGATGAAGATGCTTACATTTGCAAGAAATTAAGTGGGAGAACTGAGACATATTTCTAATATATTATGTAGAAGACATGTTGTTGATTGGAAATAGTGTATCGTTTATTGGCACGAGTTAAGAATTTCATTAAAATTAGATTTCAATGAAAGACTTGGGCAAAACCAAAATATTTGGCATCAATGGCTATATGGATAGATTGAGGCACTAATATGGTTATGTCAAATGTACATAGATGTGATATTGAATGAGTTCAATATGGAAATGATAAGAAAGTTTCTTGCCGCATGGAAAAGGTTGAATCAAGATTCAAGTATGTTGACACTTGGTGAGTGAAAACGAGATTCAAGTGTTTTGTCACTTGGTGAGTAAAATCACATGAATATTTTAATCAATCATGTATATACTGAATATTTTGATCAATCATGTATATACTAGAGTGACTCATAAGATATGTCCAGATATATTCTATGCTCTAAATGTTATGAGCATATACCAGAGTGACTCATAAGATGATCATTGGATGATAGTAAGTATGGATGTAACCTTTCTTTCGTAAGTATGGATGTTACCAGAGTGACTCACAATTTTTTTGTAAGTATGGATGTAACATTTCTAGAGAAACAATCTTTTATTCCATCAAAGGTAATGATGGCAGTGACGCTCATGGTGAAGCGGAGACCTCAACTAATGATTCTAATTCTGGAGGTTCTGTTCTTATCCCTATGCTAGACAAAATTTAGAATGAGCATACAACTCAGGGGGAGGAGATGTTAGGAGCTAATGATGATGATATCCGGTACATAATCTACCTCTTTCCATCCAAATTGTAGAAAATGATAATATATCTCCCGCTAATACTACATCTCTTGAAAGATTACCTAATCTTGATGATGTACCTCGGATTACAACTGGAACCAAAGGCTCATCACTACCAAGTGCTACTACTACAAATATGATGGAGGAAAGAGGTACACATAATTTAACATCTCCATTAATTGATTATCCCATTGCATTAAGAAAAGCTACCTAGACGCACAAATGTACCTGCACTGCTTAAGGACTATGTAGGCTACAAACATGATATTGCAGAGGCCATTAGTTATGAACGATGTAGTCCAACATTCATAAGCTTCCTAACCTCTTTAGATAACATCTCTGTTCCAAAAAGCTGGCGAGAGGCAATGGATGATAGTAAGTGGAAATCAACCATGTTGGAGGAAATAAATGCTCTAGAAAAGAATAACACTTGGGAGCTGGTTAATTTGCCACCTGGTAAGGAACCTCCAGATGGCAAGATTGAGAGATACAAAGCCTGGTTAGTTGAAAAGGGTTATACACAAACCTATGGAATAGACTATGAAGAAACATTTGCATCAGTTGCTAAGATGAACACCATTCAGACGTTAATTTCATGTGCAACAAACTTTAATTGGGATCTGCATCAGCTAGATGTTAAAACTACTTTTCTGCATAGGGACCTTCAAGAAGAAATTTATATGCAAATTCCTCCTTAGCACTGCTCAAACCTAGGGAAAAGTATTGAGATTGCATCACTCCTTATATGGTCTGAAACAATCCCCGAGGGCATGGTTTGACCGCTTTACACGAGCTATACTTCCTATGAAATATAAACAGAGCAACCTGATTACACATTATTTTACAAGAGTGATGGTGACAAGTTGGTTGTCCTAATTGGCTATGTTGATGACATCATTATTACAAGGCATTATGAAGAGGAAATAAAGAAGCTGAAGAAACACTTAGCACTAGAATTTGAGGTTAAAGACCTTGGATTACTTCGATATTTCTTGGGAATTGAGGTATCTCGAAGTACACAAGGTATTTACCTCTCTCAAAGGAAGTATATTCCGGATTTATTGTCAGAAATTGGAATGTCTGGATGTCCTCCTGCTTCTACTCCAATTGAACCAAATCAACATATCATCAAAGAGGGAGGATCTCCCATAGATAGAGAACAATAATACCAGAGACTCGTAGAACATTTAATCTACTTGTCACACACATGCCCTGATATAGCGTTTGCTGTAAGTTTAGTAAGTCAATTCATGCATGAGCCTAAGAGCCATCACATGGATGCAGTGATGAGAATAATTCGATATCTCAAAGGGTATCATGGTAGTCTATTATATACTCATGGTAATTTAAAAGTTGAGTGCTACACTGATGCAGATTGGGCGGGTTTTGTCATCGGTCGATTTCTGGATATTGTACCTTTGTTCGTGGCAATATGGTTACTTGGTGCAGCAAAAAGCAGAATGTGGTAGCATGATCTACGGCTGAAGCGGAACTGCGAGCAATGGCACATATGTGTTAGAGTATATTATGGCTAGACATATTTGGTAGTTTAATATTGTAATCCAATTATATCGCTATTAGGCTCTTGCCCCCAAGTCTTCTAGTACTATATAAACAGCCTAAGGGCTCATGATGTAATTACCTCTTGCAATATTAATACAATCTATACTTTCGCAAATCTTTCGTGGAATCAGAGCGGTTTGCTCCGCCTAGGGTTTAGTCACTGCTTCCACCATGCCGCCCCTGGCGAGATCGAGCTCCATGATCTCTGCCGGGGGCACCAAATCTCATACCTAGTTTTTCTTCCAAATTCCCTAGATCGGTTTAGTAGTTCTAGCAAATTTCTTTTTTCCTATTAGATCTATTTTTGTTTTAGCCACCAAAAGCATCGTCCACAGCCGCATGTCGTCATCGCGTGCCTCTACTTCAACCTCGGCGTCGACTCAACTCCGGCAAATCATCGTCAACGATCGTGGCAAGGAGGCTTCGCGCGGCGCCCCAAGGGATGCCTTCACGTGTTGCGTCGGCTGCTCCGTCCTCACGTCATCTCCACGCTGGCCCGTCTTCGCCAACATCTACCGGGACGCACGTCGCTGAGTACGCACCTCGCCGTCAACAAAGGGCTGCACCTTCATCGCCTGTGGTCATCATCGTCGACAACCATCTACACCAACAACATCGCCGCATCGTTGCCGCCACCACCAAACATGGTCATCAATGCCAACAAGCTCTTCTTCTCCCCGAGCGACGCCGCGCTCATACAAGCGGAAAATATGGGTCTAATCCCCGATATCAACTACCACTACAATTCAATCGCCATCGACAACTACCACCATCGTCTTCGTCCACCACGACCTTGCTGCCAGAGACGCAGTCTAATTTTTATTTGCACAAGTCTGTGCTCCATTTTTCTTCTTGCACCCACTTCATCTACCTCGACACGGCGAACAACTTCTACACCGACCATTTACGGAAAATTTTCTTTGCTCCTCAATCCGGCTCTAGCACGCATGACTCATGATGGTCCCTGTCTTTGCACGTCCAGTATTAGCAACACCGATGCGTGCCTTCGTCCTCGATACACTCCCGAGTCTGGCAAGCTCGGCATTGCGGGTCGAGCTACTTCGATCCAAACTACATCTACCTCAACTACTACGACGAATTCTCCAGACTCAACAACGACATCGACCACAACATAACAACATCATCGACTTTATCAACGATGACAACTTCCCCAACGGCACCATCAACCACAACTACAGCGCCCTCACTCCCGGCTACATTGACATCGATAACAAGGGCTACCACCTGACCTTCGCTTATTCTCCAGTCAAACCATCTGCGTCACTACCGATCCGACTGCGGGGGGGGGGGGGGGGGGGGGGGGGGGATGTTAGAGTATATTACGGCTAGACATATTTGGTAGTTCAATATTGTAATCCAATTCTATCTCTATTAGGCTTCTTGTCCCCAAGTCCTCTAGTACTATATAAATAGCCTAAGGGCTTACGATGTAATCACATCTTGCAATATCAATACAATCTATATGTCTGCAATCTTTCAATATGGGGTATGTGCGGTACTATGGTTGAAAATTGTGTTGACTGTGAGGCACATGGGATATTCCCTGTCTTTCTTTGACTCCAGGCCTGCAAATATTCAGCAGCATTCCGGTACAAGGCATCCAACCTCGTGAATGGGTCTACAATGTGATCACACCACACCCAAACCTCCTTTATCGCTTCATCAGATCCCCTCTAGCTTTAGCCAAAATATCTCGAACCTAAACCTCTTTTTTGGCCGGAAAGATAGGTGGATTGGCGCGTGATTATTCGAAACAGATGATGATAATGCCTGCAACATTCCGTCTGTCAATTATGGAAAATTAGGAGACTGAGGAAGAAACGGAGCGCCACACAAAGATCCTAGTATTTTTCTAGACGGTGCCACACAAAGATGATCAATTTTCTTCCAAAGATCCTGAGCTTCCCTCAACAAACTCTCGACTGACCACGCATAAATAGGGGCTGCGGCGGCCGCCCCGCCAGCGTGGGTTGCGGCACAGATAATTAGTGTAGCCATGGCAAACCAGCAGCGTATGTCCCTTCTTGTCCTTCTCCTCGGGGCGGCTGGGGCGGCTGGCCGTGCCGCCGCCGGCAGCGCATCCTCCGTCATCAGATCAACGTGCGCCGCGGCCGCCAACTCCAGCCGGAGAACTCCCTACAACTACTGCGTGCAAACGCTCTCGGCCGATCCAAAGGCCGTCCGCCGCTGACGCACGAGGGGTCGCCGTCGCCGCCGCCAACCTGACGGCGTCCAACGTTAGGTCCACGGTGCGCGTCATCTCGGATCTTATCGACAGCCTCGACCATTGCCTGGCTGAATACACATTGATGGATCAGCAGATCGCCGGAGCGGTCAGCGACCTCCTCGCCGGCCGCGTCGAGACGGCGTGGGAACAATTCAGCGACGCCTCGTACCAACCAGGTTTCTGTAAATTGGCCATGATGGAGGACAATTTGACTCCCAAGGATCCGGTGTGTGACGAAAACAATAGTAGCTTCCGGCTGTCTACCATGGCTGCCGACATAGCGGAGGCGATTTATGGTCACCGTCCATGAAGAGTTAATTTCATAGCTAGCTGATTTTATGCTCTTTCATTTGCAACAAGAAATCTGTAATGTATCAGCTAACCTAACGATGCTGTTTCGTTAGGGGTATTGTGCAGTGTCGTCGTTCTGACTGAACCTATAGTACCATTTAGTTGTGTAGACGAGAGTTTTACTTGCGAAGATGACTTTGCTATCAACATTCTGAATTCATAGCGAAAACACTCGGGAAGTTTGTGCCGATTCAGATTTGCAAGCAGCACACCGGGGCTCGGTGTTTGGAAGAACAGGATAAATGAATCAGGTTACGTAGTATATTATGCAATGGAGCTAGCTAGCTCTTTACATGCTTCCTGCAATATCTTCCAAACGCACATTTGCAATATATCATCATGAAAACACAGCAGGGAACTTGCAAGACAGGTCACTGTGCAGAAATCCGAAACACAAATACTCGTACAAAAATCGTCTTCAAGGCAGCCCACGTCAGTTTTGTCGTTTAACCCGTGTTGGCCCCCGGAACGCGAGACGAGGCAAGTGGAGCGGGGAAGAAGGGGAGGCAAGAACACACTAATATGGTTTGCCACACTTTTCTCATTGCTTGTGGTGCCGTTTAAATATAGGGACTGAGATACTAAGTCAAAAGCTACTATCCAATCAAACACTGATGCGACGCGTCGACCCCAACAACTGTAAATGCCGTCTAGTACGTTCTATGCATGACGTCTGCCACGTCCTAGTCTACCTACTCTGTACGACTTTGCAGACGTGACTACTCGGGTTGAGTTGACTACTCACGCCCAGACTCTCCATAACGTCTTCAGAACATATTCCGAGTCTCCACACTACTCCACTGGGACACTCCCCCAGTCGGAACAGGCTTCGATCCTCTCGAGTGGGACTCGAAAACACAAGCCTATTCTAACAATCACTCCCTAGGCTTGAGGCGGACTCGACCAAGTGGCTTGGTCAGCATGTCGGTGACTTGGTGTTCGGTTCAAACGAACTCTAGCTCGACTTTCTTCGTCTCCACGCAGTTCCTGATGAAATGGTACTTCACCTCCATGTGCTTTGAGCGGTCGTGAAAGACGGGGTTCTTGGCGAGCGAGATGGCCGACTTGTTGTCGAACTTGAGCATTACCTGCTCGACTTTGCCATTGCTGAACTTGGCCAACAACCGAGCCAGCCACAGATCCCTTGGCAGGCAGCCATGGTAGCCGCCACATAATCCGACTCACAGATCAAGAGAACTACGATCTTTTGCTTCTGTAACTGCCAAGCCACTAGGCTGATCCGTAGGAAAAACAGTGTGCCAGATGTACTCTTGCGGGAGTCGACGTCCCCAACCAAGTCACTATCATTGTAGCCGACTAGGCGTGGTGCACATGCGGTTCTGCCATACCTACATCCGAGCCGTACGGACCCAACGATGTAGTGTAGGATGCGCTTGACTGCGGCTAAGTGCTCATCTGTCAGAGTCTCTATGAAGCGAGACATGAATACGACTGCGAAGGTCAGATCCGTTCGCGTGTGCACCAAGTACCTGAGACTCCCGACAATGCTCCGGTACTCAGTCACATTCGTCGCGGACGCCGTGCTGCACTTGGACAGCCTTGAAGTGCAGCTCCCTGGGAACATGTCACAGGTTGGAACCGCCCATCCCTATCTTCTCCAGCAGCTTCAGGGCATAGGCCTATTGCAAGATGTAGATCCCGCTCGGACCTTGTCGCACCTCGATGCCGAGATAGTAGCTCAGCAGTCCGAGGTCGGACATATGGAACATGCTCTTCATCTCTAGCTTAAACTTGTCGATGTCGCTGGAGTTGGAGTCGGTGATCACTAAGTCATCGACGTAGACTCTGACGAGGAGTCGAGTCGGTGAGTCGCCTCGTGCGTACATCCCGTTCTCCAATTTACACTGCACGAGGCCGAGCTTGACGAGGCATGCGTCGAGCTTGGTGTTCCATGCCTTTGGTGCCTACTTTAGGCCGTCGAGCGCCTTGCCAATTCGGAGTACCAGGTGCTCCTTCCCTGCTGCAGCGAAGCTAGGTGGCTTTTGTACATACACTTCTTCCTCCAACTCGCCAAAAATGAAACTCGATAAAGATGTTGTTAACAAGAAAAAAATATTTATGAAACTTGATAAAGATGTCATTATCCGACAAAAGGCGACAAACGGATAAAAGGTACTTGCTAATGTTCAGAAAGTACAGGATATTATTCAAGCGAATTGAACAGCCGACTAAGGTCGAGTGCCCAATATGCGAAATAGACAAACCTGAGCCGTTGGCCACCTGACCCTGACACTGGCCACCGTAGCGCTCATGGACGTGGAGACGCTCCAGGTCACAAGTCAGGTGATTTGTGGTGCCGGAATCCATGACCCAGTGTGTGGAGTTGTTGGAGGAGGTCGATGCCGAATATGCAGAGTGGGAGTTGTTGCTGGATTAGTCCAGGTCGAAGCGTTTGCGGCAGTTTTCAGCTTCCTGTCCCCACTTCTTGCATATCTGGCACTGAGAACGCTAGCGACACCCATTGTAGTTGCGACAGTTGCCGCCTCCCCCACCACCGTTGTTGTTATAGCCAAAATCCTGGTCACCTTGCCCACTTTTTCCCTGCCGCGGGTAGCTTTGCCCCTGCTGCGGGTAGCCTCCCGCGGCACGTCCGGTATCCGGCGTGCGTGGACCGATGACAATGGTAGGATTGCCATACCAGGACGTGGCTTTGGCCGAGGAGCTCCACTCCTCATCGTCGTCTTGCTGCAATAGCTGCAAAGCCTCATAGTTGAGCACCATGGAGTAGAAAACAACAAACGAGACCAGGGTGGTCACGACACTGCGTGACGTCGCGATCGGGTTGTAAGCCTTCCCCAATCTGGTGAGCATGTAGTCGATGATCTCGTCATCGTTGAGCGGATACCTAGCGACAACCTTGACGTCGGCTAAGGCCTTCACCTTGTGCATGTACTCGCTTGCGGTCATGTTGAGCTTCCCCAACGACTCAATTTGTCGCCGGATATGCTGAACCCTGGCACGATTTTGCGCGCTGAACATGGCGAGGATGGCAGTCCACGCGTTAGCCGCGGATTTACAACTGATGAGCTGAGACGCGATCTCCTCCATCATGGAAGAGAGAAGCACTCTAAGGACCTTCTGATCTTGCGTCCACCACCTGGCATACTCAAAATTAGCCATGGTTGTGGAAGCATTGCTTGTCCCCTCGGTGATGGTGTTGGTCGGGGTGGCAATGGAACCGTCGAGGTAGCCATGAAGAGAGGCACCAAAGAGGCGGGTGATGGCGAGATCCCACCAGGGGGGAAGTTGCCGTGCTCAAGATGGACACCGACCATGGGGACCGCGGCGGTGGGAACACTGGTTGTGGCTGTCTATGGAGAGATAATGGGGCCGAGGAGAGAGAGCTGCAGCGACCCCGACGATGATCCAGACGACACCATCGCGAGCGGAAGAGAGGGAGGCGACGGTTGTAGGGATGGCTCTAGTACCAAGATTGAATTAGGGTTGCGTGGGGCTTAGCCTCCGCATATCTAGTACATACCAACATACATGTATACAACATGTACATATACTCGTATACAACACGTATACGTCACTATTTCTAACCATACAACCCGGTCGTATAATATTTTCTTCCACTAAAATACGTCTAGGTACACCTGTTTCAGAAAATGCTAAAACATTTTATAATTTAGAACACACGGAGAGAGTATATTTGAAAGAGTAGGAGAACAACAACCCATTATAATATGAATAGAGAGTATATTACACTAGTGGAGAACGGGCCTTTAGTCCCGGTCCGTAAGAGCCTTTAGTCCCGGTTGTGGTACCGGGACTAGAGAGACAGGACTAAAGGCCTACCCACTAGTCCCGATCCTCTTACCAGCCGAGACCAATGGGCATCCACGTGGTTGTCTCTACGGGTGCGGGGCGCCACCCATTAGTCCCGGTTCGTATTACGAACCGGGACAAATAGTTCTCTGCCGCGGCAGAATTTTAGCCACTTTCTCTGTCGCGGCAGAGAATTCAATTTGTATCTTTTTTCATTTCAAAATAGCTTTCTACGCTACCACATACCGTACATGTTCGTGCATACATAAGATAACTTCTCTTAATTAAGATCGAGCATACAAATATATACATGATAGTTACACATGGGAGATCACAATTATCGGGACTAGAGCTCGTCTATTCAATTACACGGTCGGGGATCATCGGCGCCTATTCACACTAAATTCTCCGGCGTCATCTATCATCTCATTCATCAAGAATCCTGCCAGTTCTTCAGCAATTGCTACTACGCGTTGCTCTGGTAGGAGCTGATCCCGCATTTTCTCGAACTATATAAGAAAAGGAGATCAATATGAATATCAATCATGATAACAAAAAGTGACGGTAATAAAATAATATTGTGAATGTATTGGTTACATCGACTTTATAATCATTCAGCTCACTGGTAAACGTGCGAATGAACTCGCAAACGTAGAATCCACATAGATTCCTCTTCGGTGGGCTGCCTCGCGCACTTTACGAGAATAGAATTCAATCAAAATAATAATCTAGCATCATAATTATATTGAAACTAGAAGTAAAGAGATGCACGTACTACTTACAGAGACCGGCTTAAACGTTAGCTTCTCACTAAAGTCACCCGTAACCGCACTCTTGAACTAGTTCCAAACCCTGCCCGATAAAGAAAATGATGAATGAGTTATTTATTACGTGATATCTCAGGAAATCAACGAAAGAGACCGATGTAGCGCGAGAATTACCTCTGGAGCATGTCCTGCATGTCCCTAAACTGTTCCAGAGGTCTCTTTAATGGGTCCATGACTTCAACTCTTTCCTTATCAAGTTGAATGTCTAGCAGAATCCAGTGAAAACTGCACACGTTTATATATACATCAGTAACTCATCAATTACACTCAACATCGAGTAAGCAAAAGCGAATGTGTACAACAGAGTAAGACCCTCACACGAAATTGTAAGGAAACAGTATGTTGTCACAGAAATTTTGCTCCGTTAGAAACCTTAGAAGGTTTTCCTGCGTCTCCTCGGGTTTTGTCGTTAGCGTCTTTACATGTATTTTATCTGGGTCAATGAACCCAACACTAAAGATTGACCTTCTTTTACATTCCATGATCTTCATTCTGCATAGTAATAGAGTACAAAAGGATATAATTAGGATAATTACATGCAATGAACTGAACAACTGAAAAAATGAACAACTTATATATAGACAATGAATTCAACAACTTACAGACAATAGCAACTCATGATAGATTTGTCGAGGGCGTCGAAAGCGTATACCTGGAAGAGTTATGGAAACTCAACATGGACCTCTTCTTCTCGAAAGTAGTAGTCATGTGGGACTTTCGCCACGATCATTATTCTCTCCTGCTTTACGGCTTTCAAGTACCAGTTATGTAAACTCCGCATTTGTGTTGCCAGTTGTTGGAATTGCTCAAAGCTGACCATAGGCTTCCCTGGGACATATGTAGGGACTACCTGAGCCTTGGGTAACTTGTCGTCCTTGGGACTAGCAATTCCTCAACAGTCACATTCATAGAGGTCGCTAGCTTCGTAGCTGCTTCCATATTCTGCTGGGGAATGTCATGGGATACCACCTTGAGGGGTGGGGTCGTTTTTTTGGCCTGTTCCCCGAGCTGGGGGACGTCCTTTCTTTTCCCGGTTGCAATTTGACTTGATGATTTGCTCTCGCTTGCACTTCTTGATTTGCTCTTCTTCACTTCCTTCTAAAGTGTGCGTCGATAGTCATCTGGCTTATGGTGCAATTCATATTGTGATTTTGTGTTCAGAAAAGAAAGTGCATACGCATTTTGCTTCTCGGTGTATACCGGGGCGGGCTCGGGTTTCTTCTTTTGAAGCTGCGCAACACATTCGGCCTTTACGATCATGTCGTTTTCCTCGTTAGTACGATCGTAAGGTCTGATGGGAAGATTCTTATGAGGTACTCTTGGGAGGGGCGACATTTGTCGTTTTGGGCTGTTGCATCGTTTAGTCCTTATCGACGGAGCACACTTCCGCTTTTTGTCCTTAGCGGACGGAGAAGGCGGCTGACCCTGCGGCGGAGATCGAGATGGACTCGCGCTGTGGTGGTCGTAGTCATGGGGTGGGATTCTTGGAGGTGATGGAGGTGAAGGTGACATGCGACGACTCGGAGGCGGTGTTGGCCTTGGCACTGAGCCTGGAAGCTTGATGTTGTTCTTGTCCCATAGAATGATGCCACCCAATACTTCTCCGAGTGTCCTCTCACCTTCAGGTCCAGGGATGTCAAGCTCCATTGAGTCCCACCCTGTTGTGATTTCATCCACCCCGACTTTAGCATAGCCAGCTGGAATCTCACGGCCATGCCAGCGTGCGTCAGGTGGACAAGGTAAAGCACATACGACCGCCACCTTGATCGATAGGTTCTTCACCTTCTGATGGAGCTCATAAGATGCCTGCTCCTTGATTCCATCCACGGGGTAGCCGGGACCGCCATGTACCATCCGTGCATCGTCAGACGGGACCTCCGATTCAGCCACGCTGCTTCTCCGCTGAGATGGAATGGCGGTAATATCGAGTGCAGGATCTTGCAGGCGCGCTACTCCTCGAAGTTCGTCAATCTGTTGCTGATGCATTCGAAGTGTTCCTAGCAACTCGGTGAACATGTCTCCATCCTCCTCCTGCCGTCGCCTCTTTGCTCTCTCTCGGCTCCTATAAGTATCTCTGTCTTTGGGAAACCCCATCTCCCAAGTATAACTAGTGCCAAGGCCTCGTACTCGTCCTCCACATTCTTTATTCCCGAGGGCCTTTGTCAGCAAGTCATTCTCTCTATCGGGACAGAGCGTTGTTGTCCCCTCTTTAATTTCCTTAACCACTCCCTGCCATGTCTCCCGGGGTATCCTAATCCTGTCACTGCAAATAAGGTCCCCTGTTGTTTCGTCATACTCACTCCCATGCCCAAGGAACCAATTTCTTGCCCTCGGATCATTCTTCGTGTATTGGTTCTAGAGTGATCCCTTTAGCAAGAATCTCACTCTCTTTAGCATCCCACTTTGGCATGGCAGTCGCATAGCCCCTGGCCCCAAGTGATGGTGACATTTCTTCATCGTGACATTTTTCTTGTTTTTTCTGACTTTTCCATAGCAAGTTCTGACTCCTTCTACTTCACAAATGCATCCTAGTTAGCATGCTGCTTCGTTAGATAGCATTCGAATTTAGGAGGAATCTTCGTCTTCTGATACTTTTGCCATAATGCTTTCTTCCAGTTCTTGAATAGTTCGGCCATCTTCGTAAGAGTCCACTGCTTGACTTTCTTCCTCAATGCAGCTGTGTCGGCATCATCCTCACATTCTGGCAGGGTGAAATGTGTCATGAGGTCATTCCAAAGACCCTCTTTGTACCTGTCGGCGACATACTCACCCTCTTTCGCCCCTTTGGTCTTATTCCACTCTCGAACGGTGATCGGGATGTGATCCCTAACCATAACTCCGCATTGTTGTTTAAATACAGTTTTAGCCTTTTCGGGTTCCAACGGTTCACACCGTGGTGATACCACCGTAATTGTATAACGCGTAGAGCCGTCCAACTTTTTGGCGGGCCTCGTTTGGAATTTTTTTTGCTCGATGTGGAGGCCTAAGAGAAGAAACATTCCTAAATTTATATACATACAACTCAATTAATGCATCTACTAATCACCGGACTTCATATATATACCTCGCCGGACTTTGTTAAGGTTCCACCGAGGCCGTCGGCTTCTCCATCAACGGAGCCGTCGGCTTCTCCCTGATCATTTCGGTCGACCTCCTCACCCTCACCGGAGGGGTTCAGATACGTCGACGGAGATTCGGGTGGATCAACATGGGGGCCGTTGTTGATCATATCCTCGAGAATTTCTTCTTGTGCTAGGTCTCTGTGCATTGGACTAGGTGGATCCATAGTTTCTACAAAATGCGAGATGCACACAATATTATTTCCTATATACAAATATTGCCTATATACAAATATTTCCTATATACAAAAATATATTTCCTATATACAAAAAGTCCGGGGGCCCGTGAGCACTACCAACCTAACCCTAAGTACGGGGGCCCGCGAGCACTACCACCCTAACCCTAAGTCCGGGGACCCGCGAGCACTACCACCCTAACCCTAAGTCGGGGGGGCCTACGAGCACTACCACCATAACCCTAAGTGCGGGGGCCCGCGAGCACTACCACCCTAACCCTAAGTGCGGGGGCCCGCGAGCACTACCACCCTAACCCTAAGTCCGAGGGCCCACGAGCACCACCACCCTAACCCTAAGTCCAGGGGCCCGCGAGCACTACCACCCTAACCCTAAGTGCGGGGGCCCGCGAGCACTACCACCCTAACCCTAAGTCCGGGGGCCCAAGAGCACCACCACTCTAACCCTAAGTGCGGGGGCCCGCGAGCACCACCACCCTAACCCTAAGTGCGGGGGCCCGCGAGCACCACCACCCTAATCCTAAGTGCAGGGGCTCGCGAGCACCACCACCCTAACCCTAAGTGCGGGGGTCCGCGAGCACTACTATAATATTACAATATACTACTATAATGCAATATACTACTATTACAATATACTACTATAATATTACAACTATATACACTACAAAATAATATTATAATATACTACTATAATGCAATATACTACTATTACAATATACTACTAAAAAATATAACTATATACACTACAAAATAATATTACACTACTAAATAATATTACAACTATACACTACTATTACACTAATAAATAATATTACACACAAAATATTACACTACAAAATAAAATTACAACTATATACTACAAAATAAAAAATGGAAAAAAAAGAGAACTTGGCCGGGGGCGCTGCCCCGTCCGCATCGCCCGCACTGCCGCCGGCATGCACGGCTGTCGCCGGCCCGGCCTGCTCGCCCACAGTGGCCGGCGGCGCCATGCCGCCACGTAGCCGGACGGGGGAGCGAAGGGGAGGGGCGGCGAGGTACCTCTGGCCGGGGGCATGCGCGCGGCGGCTGGAGTGAGTGGCGGTGACGGTTGGGGTGGTGGCGGCCGGAGAGAATCGGGCAGCCTGACGGCGTCGATTCGTCGTCCTCACGCGTGGGGTTCTCTGCGTGGGGAGAAGAAGGGGCACGCCAATATATAGGTGGGGGACCTTTAGTCCCGGTCCGTATAACGAACCGGGACTAAAGTCCAGGTGCGTGCCACCCACCGGGACTAAAGGGTTTTCGGCACCGCCCAACGCGCGCGCGCCAACGCCACACCTTTAGTCCTGGTGTATAGCACGCACCGGGACTAAAGGTCCTTTTTTTCAATTTTTTCACCCTAGGGGCACGCCTTTAAAAAAAATCAATCAGCATATTTTTTAAACATTTGAATTATACAGTTTTTGCATACTTAAGAATTTGAGAAAATTTTCAACATGAAAAGTTCTTGAATTTGAATAAGTAATCCAAATCTATTTTCTGTTTTATAAAATAATTATTCTAACTAGTGAAACTAATAACCATTTTGCCATTTTCAATTTAAAAATGCATAATTATTATATTTTGCATATTTTTGAATCTCACTAAATTTTTAACATAAAAAATGCTTGAATTTGAATAAGTGATTCAAATCCATTTTCTGTTTTATAAAACAATTATTCTAACTAGTCAAACTATTAACCATTTTGCCATTTTTCATGTGATTCCGACGCATGTCCGAGAAGGGGGTCACACCTGGGGCCTACACATGACACCTACCAACCTTGCACCACTCTCACACACATATCCTAGGGGCACATGCAAGTTTTCATGTGATTCCGACGCTCTGGTGGTCTTCCTCCGGCGAAACCGTAGACCGGGGGACCCCAGATCATCTACCCCTATAACTTTCTCCGTACAAGGGTAGCGCGGTAGACCTTTCTATTTGTTTTGGTTTGTTTAAGACATATGTACATGGAGAGCAAATATTGGGCCAACTTTGCCACATTCTAGGCCCCGGTTGTCCCGCGGCGGGAGTTTTCACGTACAGATCCAGGATTTCACTAAGTGTTAACTCATGTCCGAGAAGTGGGTCATACCTGGGGCCTACACATGGCACCTACCAACCTTGCACCACTCTCACACACATATCCTAGGGGCACATGCAAATTTTCATGTGATTCCGACGCTCTGGTGGTCTTCCTCCGGTGAAACTCTAGACCGAGGGCCTCGGATCGTCTACCCCTATAGCTTTCTCCGTACGAGGGTAGCACGGTGAACCTTTCTATTTGTTTTGGTTTGTTTAGGATATATGTACATGGAGATCAAATGTTGGGCCAACCTTGCCACATTCAAGGCCCTGGTTGTCCCGCGGCGGGAGTTTCCACGTACAGATCCAGGATTTCACTAAGTGTTAACGCATGTCTGAGAAGGGGGTCACATCTGGGGCCTACACATGGCACCTACCAACCTTGCACCACTCTCACACACATATCCACACATCCACACATCCACACATTCCCTAGATTTATGTCTCAAATAAAAGGTTTAATACATTACATAGATTTATATCTCAAATAAAAGGTTTAATTAATACATTATTACACATCACCAACATCTAGTGTTGTGGTTTTCTTCTGCACCGTAGCCATGGAGAATCTTCATCATTTAACAGGATGCTTGGGTCAGTTTTCACTTTGAATGGCGGAATTTCATGAAACTTATTGTAATCTTCTGACATGTTTGTCTTGTCATCCACTCCCACGATGTTTCTTTTCCCTGAAAGAACTATGTGGCACTTTGGCTCATCGTATTTTGTATTCTTTTGCTTATCTTTCATTTTTCTCGGTTTGGTAGACATGTCCTTCACATAGAAAACCTGAGCCGCATCGTTGGCTAGGACGAATGGTTCATCCATGTACGCAAGATTGTTGAGATCCACTGTTGTCATGCCGTACTTTTGGTCTACATGTACCCCTCCTCCTGTCAGCTTGACCCATTTGCACTGAAACAAAGGGACCTTGAAAGTAGGTCCATAGTCTAGTTCCCATATCTCCTCTATGTACCCATAATATGTGTCCTTCTGCCCATTTTCATCTGTTGCATCAAAGCGGACACCACTGTTTTGGTTGGTGCTCTTTTTATCTTGGGCCATCGTGTAAAATGTATTCCCATTTATCTCGTACCCTTGGAAAGTACATATAGTCGAAGATGGTAACCTGGCCAACAAGTACAACTGATCTTCAACAGTGGTGTTATTCATGAGATGTGTCTGCAACCAACTGCCAAAATTCTTCTCGTGTTCCCCCTTAATCAAGGAGTCAGGCTTCCCCGGGTTTTCGGAGCGTAGAATATTCTTGTGTTTCTCGATATACGGAGCCACCACGGTGGAATTGTGTAGAACTATGTAGTGTGCTTGAGTGAAAGAATTCTCGTCCCTACATACCATTGATTTCCTTCCTAGTGTGCCTTTTCCAGTCAGCCTCCCCTCATACCGAGATTCAGCAACACCAATCGGCTTAAGGTCAGGAAGAAAGTCAACACAAAACTCAATGACCTCCTCTGTTCCATAGCCCTTGGAGATGCTTCCTTCTGGCCTAGCACGGTTATGAACATATTTCTTTAAGACTCCCATGAACTTCTTGAAGGGGAACATATTATGTAGAAACACATGACCGAGAATTCTAATCTCTTCGACTAGGTAAACTAGGAGGTGCGTCATAAAATTGAAGAAGGATGGCGGGAACAACAACTCGAAGCTGACCAGACATTGGACCACATCAATTTGTGACCCTGATAGACTTTCTTTATTGATTACCTTTTGAGAAATTGCATTGAGGAATGCACACACCTTCACAATGGCTAGTCGAACATTTTCCGGTAGAATTCCCCTCAATGCAACTGGAAGCAATTGCGTCATAAGCACGTGGCAGTCATGAGACTTTAGGTTTTGAAATTTTTTCTCTTTCATATTTACTATTCCCTTTATATTCGACGAGAAGCCATACGGGATCTTGATACTGAAAAGGACTTCAAAAAAGATTTCCTTCTCTTCTTTGGTAAGAGCGTAGCTGGCAAGCCCTTGAAACTGTCCGGGATGCTTGCCGTCTCGTCCTTTATGATGTTGCTGGTCCTCCCGTGCTGCCTGGGTATGTTTTGACTTCCCATACAAGCCCAGGAAGCCTAGAATATTCACGCAAAGATTCTTAGTCAAGTGCATCACGTCGATTGCAGAGCGGACCTCGTGCACTTTCCAATAGGATAACTCCCAAAATATAGATTTCTTCTTCCACATGGGTGCGTGTCCGTCGGCGTCTTTCGGAACAGGTTGTCCTCCAGGACCCTTTCCAAAGATTACATCCAAATCTTTGACCATACCAAATACATCAGCACAAGTACGGAGGACAGGCTTCGTCCGGGCTTCTCCCTTGCCATTGAAATGCTTGCCTTTCTTCCTTAATTGATGACTTAGCGGAAGAAAACGACGATTGTATGGGTACACATTCTTCCTACATTTATCTAGATATATACTTTCAGTATCATCTAAACAGTGCGTGCATGCATTGTATCCTTTGATCGTCTGTCCTAAAATGTTACTAAGAGCAGGCCAATCATTGATGGTTACGAACAGCAACGCTTGTAGGTCAAATTCCTGCTGTTTGTGCTCATCCCACACACGTACACCTGGTTTGGCCCACAACTGTAAAAGTTCATCAACTAATGGCCTTAGGTACACATCAATGTCGTTGCCGGGTTGCTTCAGGCCTTGGATGAGCACTGACATCATAATGAACTTTCGCTTCATACACAACCAAGGAGGAAGGTTGTAGATACATAGAGTCACGGGCCAGGTGCTGTGACTGCAGTTCTGCTCCCCAAAAGGATTCATGCCATCGGTACTTATACCAAACCATAAGTTCCTTGCATCACCAGCAAAGTCCGGGAAGTCACTCTCGATTTTTCTCCACTGCCGACCATCAGCAGGGTGCCTCAACTTCCCATCTTTCTTACTGTCTTCCATGTGCCATCGCAACAACTTTGCATGCTCTTTGTTTCTGAACAAACGTTTCAACCGTGGTATTATAGGAGCATACCACATCACCTTGGCAGGAACCCTCTTCCTAGGTGGCTCGCCCTCAACATCGCCAGGGTCATCTTTTCTGATCTTATACCGCAATGCAGTGCAGACTGGGCATTTATCCATATTCTCGTACTTCTCACCGCGGTAGAGGATGCAGTCATTAGGGCATGCATGTATCTTCTGCACGTCTAATCCTAGAGGGCAGACAACCTTCTTTGCTTCGTACGTACTGGAGGGCAATTCCTTATTTCTTGGAAGCAGCTTCTTCATTATTACCAACAACTTTTCAAATCCTGAGTCAGTCACACCGGTCTCTGCCTTCCACTTCAGCAATTCTAGTGTGCTACCCAACTTCTTCTGGCCATCTTCACAAGTGGGGTACAATAATTTGTTGTGGTCCTGTAACATCTTCTCGAACTGCACCCTCTCCTTTTCTGTGTCGCAGTCTCGCTTTGCATCAGAAATGACCTGACCAAGATCATCAGCGGGCTCATCTGGTTCCCGTTCTTCACCCCCTTCTTCTTCATTGTCTTCCATTGCGGTATCAGCGTATTCAGGGAACATAGATCGGTAGTTGTTATCATCGTTCTCTTCTTCATCGCTGTCTTCCATCATAACCCCTCTTTTTCCGTGCTTGGTCCAAACATTATAGCCGGACATGAAACCGGGCCGAAGCAGGTGACTCTGAATGACTCTTGAGGAAGTGTGAGCCTGCTCATTTCGACATTCAACACATGGACAACACATAAAACCATCCCGCCGCTTGTTCGCCTCGGCCACAAGGCGAAAATAACGCACGCCTACTCTGTAAGCGTCAGAGCGTCGCTCACCGTACATCCATGGATGGCTCATCTGCATCATACAACCATGCATATATATCAAATGCAATCACGATGCTCAAATTAGTACCGCGTGGTCTAAACGAGAAAATAGTGGCTAACCTTTTAGGACACCTGGAAATAAAGATGAGAAAACTTAAGTGTGGCTCTGGCATCTCATATCATGTTTTGTCTTGTGTGCACTCAAGTGACATCGCTCTAACAGGCATTTCACCGAATACCTCTAGTGCATATGAGAAAAAAAATTAGCACAAAGTTATACCCACCTCACACATAGGAAAGAAAACAGGAGAGAGTGGAGGGCTAGGTGCATATATATAGGGCCAGACCATTAGTCTCAAACCGGGACTAATGGTTCTGCCAGGAGCACGCGCGCGTGCCCAGACCCATTAGTCACTGTTTGTATCTCAAACCGGGACTAATGGTCCCTTACGGGCCGGGACAAAGTACCTCGGCCTCCTCGGGCCATCTGGTTCGGACCATTAGTCCCGGCCCCAGCCACGGCTAGGACTAGTGGCCCGAACCAAAGACCCATTTTCTACTAGTGTTAGAAAGTATAGGAGAGCAACAAATCATTATAAAATGCTAATATTTTTAAGGCGGATCTAACGATAGTAATCTGGTGCCATAAATGTTATCACTTTTTCCAAAAAGTTACTCAAACATTAAAATATTTGATTTAAGACAAAGTTGGCTGTGGTAATTTAGGGAGATTACCAAGATTATGTGTAACTTTGGAGATTACCATGCACCAATTAAAATATTTTTACGCAGTTTTTTAAACTGACAAAACATAATTAGGGAATGAATAATATGGCCACTGGGAGCAACATAGAGGGAATGAACAAACACAGCCTTTTATCTATCTTCAGCTACAAACCATTGGAGAAAATAGGGTGCTATTTCTCTTAGCGTGGCCCTTCTCCAGAATGCTATAGCATGCTATATTTCATGATAGCGTTTTGAAAATAGCCCAAAAATAAAGGATTTCATCAAGAATAAAGGATAATATAGTGAAACAAATAGATGTTTTTGCGAGAACAGTTATGTTTAACAATCAAGATTTGCAACATATATTAACTTACTCCACACTCTCATCATATGCTCTCTTACTCCACACTCACAACCGAAGAAAATAGCATGCTATATTTGGAATAGCGCTAATGCTATTACATTTTAGCATGATATAGCATGCTACTTTGTAAATAGCACCATAGCGAGCAAAACTGCGAAAATTTGGTGTGGACTCTTCAAATATGCTATAGTGCGCTAATTAGCGCGTGAAATAGCGCGCAATTTTTTTCATTGGGTTTTGGTTCCCGACTTGGAAAAAAATCCCGATGGTGGTCGGGATTTTCGGTTACCGTGGTTACCGGAAAATCCCGACCGGTTACCGAACGAATTTTAAAATTAAATTTCAAATTCAAATTTCTCGGTAGGACAACTTAAAGAGTAATTTTATTAAAATTTAAAATTTCGGGATTTTTTGACCGGTAAACCGATTTCCCGAGGGTGCTCGGGATATCCGGTTACCGACCGGTAACCAAAACGCTGGCTACAACTACTGTGTCAAGAGGCTCTCCTCTTCCATTTCCAAAAAAAAGGCTCTCCTCTAAACGTTTTACGAAACCTAATCTGCTTATTCAGTATTAAAACGCATGATTAATCTGGTGGATGCGCAAATAGATGTTCGAGTAATAAAGTAGAGGAGATTAAGTTACCGCTCGGAATTTGCTGCTTAGTACGTACTAAAGTAGAGGGGGTTAATTCAAGATACAAAGCAGTTAAAATAGCGAGAACTATGACATCACAGTGACGACAGGGGCGAACATGGGAAATGGATTTTGTTTTTCTGTTCCAGTGAGGAGCTTGACTTATTCCGCCGCAGGTTCGGATCTGAGGAGATAGCCCAAGGGGACCGAGGAAACGGGTATAAGGTCAGGATTAGCTAATGTCATAAAGATCTAACTAATCAGTGAATTTCAACACTACTATAGTAAGTAGCGAGGCCATGGCCATGGCCATCCAGCAGAAAATGTCCATTCTTCTTCTCCTAGTTCTTCTTCTCCTTGTTCTCTTCGGGGTGTCTGTGTCTGGCCTTGCGGCCGGCCGTGCATCCTCCGCCATCAGATCAACGTGCGCCGCGGCCACCAAGTCCACCTGGAAAACTCCGTACCACTACTGCGTGCAAATGCGGTCGACCGATCCAAAGGCTGCGTTCGCCGCCGACGCGCGAGGGGTCGCCGTCGCCGCCGCCAACCTAACGGCTTCCAGCGTTACGTCTACGGTGCGCGTCATCTCGGATCTTATCGAGAGCCTCACGCAGTGCCTGAATCTCTACAGAGAGATGGATCAGTGGATCGCCGGAGCGGTCAGTAACCTCCTCGCCGGCCGCGTCGAGACGGCGTGGCCGCAGCTCAGCGACGCCTCGTACCAACCGGGATACTGCGAGCTTGCCCTGATGGAGGGTAATTTGACTCCCAAGGATCCGGTGTCCGACGAGAACAACGCGAGCATCTGGCTGTCTACCATGGCCGCCGACATTGCGGAGGCGCTTTATTATCACCGACCATGAAGAGTTGATTCTTAGCTAGTTGATTCATGCATTATGTTCTTTTATTTGCGATAAGGAATTTGTAATTTCTTGGCCTACTTCGATCTGTTCTCGTAGGGCTACTATGCAGCGTCGTTGACTGAACCTATAGTAGTAGTAGTACCATTCGTTTGTGTAAATGAGAGTATTGCTGGGTTATCTGAGCATACTTGAGAAAACACTTGGGACGTTTGTGCTGATTCCAGATTTCAAGTGTTGGCCCAAGAGAAGGGTCGATATTGGTCTTGGCTGAAGATGTTAAGTTTGTAAATCAGCAGACCAAACTTGAGAGAGTTTGGAAGCACTGCATAAATGATCAGGTCACCTGCTATGTTCTGCAATGGAGCTAATAATATCTTCCAAACTCATCATTGCAGTTCATTGTACTAAAGTGACTGCTCTGTTCACCATGAAAAGAGAGCAGGAATTTCAGTGTGTGCTTTTGAAGTAATGTAACAGCGTCATCCAACATGCATGTTAACTGTAGCATATGCACATTGATTTCAGAAATCAGAATGGGTGTTTCTAGCGATCAACGTTCTTAATAAAACAGGAGCCAGTTCTTTCTACATACTGTTGGAAGAAAGCCAGTGCAGTAGTTTCAGTTAGACAAGTTTTTGAATTTTCTGAACGTTGTTTTAGCTAGCCGATTAGGCTCCAATTTCCTAACGAACTTGGAGCGGTTCTTGCGCTTCATGATCTGTTAGTGAGATGGCTCGAACACTGTGGATCATGGACCCGTAATTCCTGTTTGTAGCCCGAATAAATGTGGTGAAAGAAAACAGAAGAGTCGCAAGTGTGCGCGGTGCAAAACCTCTGGCTCTCTCTCGCGCGCGTACTGCTCGAGCTGTTCTAAAGCGAAGTTTAGGACGTCATTTGGTATCAGAGCACACCTGGGAGATGTCCGGAGATCATAACACCTCCGTTTCGAAATATAAGATGTTTTAGTTTCACGAAACAAATTTATCTAGACGTCTTTAGTGTGTAGGTTCAGTGTGTAGTTTCGGAACATACTAGAAGACGTCTAGATACATTCGTCTCACAAAAGTTAAAACATCTTATATTATGGAACGAGTAGTTGTGAAGGGCTCAATGAATCAAGTTTTAAATCCGTAGTAGCAAAACAGCCAGTACCATCATATCTCTAGGTAAAAAGCCCAGGATAGGAAAATTCTGCCGTGAATACAAGAAAAAATCGAAAACAAAATACACGCCTAAGGAAAAAAGACGGAAGGAGTAGGTGTCTAATCTCGATCAGCCTAGTTTACAAATCCAATATTAAAAATAAAGCTAACCTTTTTGTACACAGGTAATTTGCTCTGGATGAAAATTGTGCGGGAGAAAATTGGAAACTTTTCCCTTCCCCAGTACCCGGTTCAGCTATTTTCTTACTCTCCACCGATGAACCGACCTCCTATTCCCCCGTCGCAACCGCCATCCCGTCGATCTCCGGTCACCAGCAACCCCCACCTCCTCCGGCCTGAAAATATTTTTCGGTGGCCCGAGAAAACGCACCCCCATATTCACAGGTTTCGCAGCTCAAACGAGGGTGCCCAGTATACCCGCGAATCACTTTGCAGGAGGGAAGTATCAGCTCGGGCTTCAAAATAAGAAGAAAGAGTATCCAAGTCAATAATAAATTGAACATGGTATATATATTCTGTATATTACACAAACTAAACGTCTGAAAAATTCTCACAATTACACCCACATTGGTGTAAAGCATGCAGTAAATATAACTAGTCTTCCATCAGATAAGGAACCTATGACTTTGTTGCGAGCCTGCAACATGATCATTACTGAAGCAATAGGATCGTTGATGATGCGGCCAGGAGCAAGACCAAATTAGAAAGGGCGCTGCTGAGACTGAACCCACTGCTCATCTTCGGAAGCCTCTGTGGCATAGCACACTCGTCGCCATTGAAGAAGACCTTCGATGGGAACCCTTCTCCAGCGATGACATTGAGCGAAGAAGGAGTGAGCTTCTTGTCGAACGACATGACCGACTGCTGCTTCCCGGGCACGAGGTACTCCGTCGGCGTGCCAGTCATGTTGTTTGTCTGCTTCACAAGGTAATTGAGCCCTCAAGACCCTGCATGAATATGGTGTCATTGCCCAGTGCCGTTGCATTGAACGAGTACGCCTTCTCGAACCCGTCATACGCCTGCTTGTCCATGACCACGGCGGCAAACCAGTCGACCATGTCAACGTCCCCCCAGTTGAACAATGTCACCCGGGCACTCCAGCCTTTTGTGAAGTCCGACGATATGTGCCAGTTGATGCTCACGCCGCAGAAATCTCCACAAGGCATTGGCCTAGGCGCACCGTAGTGCTTCAACTTGGCCCAGGCATGTGCCTTGAGTGTACGGTTGTCGAACGGCACGAGCAGCGCTTCCGGCGGCAGGAGCATGGATTCGGCGGTGGTGCTGCATTGTTGGTTCGCTGCCGGACAACCGCACGCACAGGTGTTGCAGGGGATCACCGAGTCATTGTAGAAAGCCGAGAAGGTGACACAGCACTTGGGCTTGGCATTCTTGGCCCCGCTGGTAATAATGTTGCCGAGCACCTGCCATGTTGCGATTGCCAGGGTTGTTGAGTCCAGCCCGCTGGGATCTGGGAACCCGGTGGGGCTGACGGGCGTCGGCTGGCCGCAGGTATAGTCTGATGACCCACCGCCACCGCCGGCGATCTTGAAATTGGCAGGCGGGAACAACTTTGTTCTGTTGGTGTCCGGCGGCATCTTCAACACCTGCACCTGGAAGGCCGATTTTGACTGAGACGCGCCGTCCATGGACTTGGGCAGGATGGTGCCGTTCCTGCAGCAGTTGTCAATCTTCCCCATCTGGGTGTCGTTGTACCGGGAGAGGGGCAGGTCAAGAATGACCGGCCTCTTGTCGCAGCTGAGCACCTGGGAGAAATCAAGGTCCTGGTAGTACTGCCCCGCGGCGCCGTAGATGCAGCCGCTTGCGTCCACCTCGGAGGTGTGTGCGCCCTTCATGGAGTAGATGAACTCGCCGCGCCGCCACTCCCAGGACAGCCGCCAGTTGTCGAGGCGGCCAAGCTTGGCGTTGTTCTCGAGCGTGACCAGCGCCAGGTAGCTGCTCGGGTACGCCTGGATCCCGTCGTATGTGATGACAAGGTCGCCGTTGCTGTTGCCGCGCGGGAGGAAGTTCTTATTAGTCGGGTCGGTGGTGTTGGCGTCGATGGCCGTGGCGTTGGCCACGGCCTTCGGTGTGAGGAGGCAGCAGGTGGAGAGCAGCGAGGCGGTGACATTGGTCGCCGGTGGGCAATCATAGTCCGAGTCGTCGAGGGTCAAGGCGGTGGGGAGCGGCACGGGCACCTTCCCGAAGAGCGTGCCGCGCACGGCCACGGAGGCCTGGATCTGGGCGATGTCCCCGGCGGTGGCAATCAGCGTGAGGAGGTCCGTCTGCGGGTACCCGGAGAAGGAGGTGGCGTTCTCGGTGGTGTTGTAGGGCAGTTCGGCCCCGGCGGTGAGCACGGCGCCGTCGACGCCGACGAGGATCTCGTCGTGGCCGAAGGTGACGAGCATCGTCCAGGACTTGAGAGGGCGGGTGCCGCCGTTGACGACGGAGGCGGTGGCCGTGAAGGAGTAGGGCTGCTTGCTCTGGTCGGAGACGAAGGGGCGGATCTTGGTGCAGGTCTGCAAGTTGTAGTTGAGCTGGATGCCGTTGCAGCCGGGGTCGGCCGTGGGCGTGGGCGTCTGCGCCGCCGCGAGGCCCGCGAGCAGGATTGCCCCGAGGACTAGGGCTATCGAGCCAGACGGCATGGCTGGATCGACCGACCACGAGAGGTTTTGGCGATTTGGTTTGGGGAAGCAGCAGGCCAGCAGCGGTAGATGAAGCGATTGGAAACCGCGTGGCACAGCTGGGGAAGGCGTTTTCATTTTTTCTGCTCCGCGTCCCCGTTTTTATTTTTTCTTGCGGGGGGAAAAAGTGGACATGATTTTTGTTTGAGCAAACTAGGAAAAAGGCCCGCGTTGGCGCGACTTTTGCCTCAGTTCTGCCTTTCTTAACCTATCTTATTTGATTGATCTACTCTTTTATACTACTTTATTTAAATTTTTTATTTAATCTACTACTTAGAATATGTTCTTAATTTTAACATATTTACTTCTGAAACGACCATATGCAATATGAGATTGAGATGTATAATAATCTCAGTAGATTAACTAGTATTTACAAAACATCATTGCTTTGTATTACCATTGCATCGGTTAAATGAAGCAACTTTATCAAGTACATAATCTCCCTTAACAAAAGAACTCATAAATGCTTAATTATTTACACAAAAGGAAAGAGATCTTATGTAGCAGAAATATCCCTTATGTTAGCTAACATGGTAATACAAAGGGCGTGGAATGCGACGCCGGCCGAAAGGAACGGAGCCGAGACGAGGTCGAGGAGAGGGAGGAGAGTGTCTCGGCGAGGGATTGTCGGTGTAAATGGAGCATGGGCCATGGTTCTGATGCGCAGCGCCGTCGGAGGCGGTAGTGTTTGGTTGGGGCTTCCTCCTCCGTGCATCGGCCCCTCGTGCGTGGCTGGGCCATCCGATTGTACCTTGTGCAGGAATGGATGGCTCGGAAGGCCGGGTTTTGTCCTTTTGGTTTCGTGGGCCAGAGTGGGGCCGCGCATGTGATGAGGAGACGTTTTGTTGGCAGGGTCGCGGCGATGCGGTACGTGCCTCATGTGAAGTCTGGGCAGAGCGACTAACGAGATCGAGAGACTAGTCACACTAGGACTAAGTGCATTTCCAACTAGCCCACTCATTCGACCACGAGCTATCCGAATTGGTCTACACGGACAGGCCAAAGAGGAAAATCCGTTCCAACGGCCCGATCCAAACGACCACGCATGTCCGGGCTGATCCATTCCTCGCCCAAAAATGCGCTCGGAATGCATCGTCATAGACAGATCGCGTGTCCTCACGTCCGCGCATGGGCATGCCTCGTAGTGACCGGGGAGCTTTGCCTATAACGGTCAGCGCGCCATTGATGGTGGAGGCCAGCCAAAAGCTGTAGGGCAGCGACGACACTCTACCCACCGCGGCGACATTTATGTCCAAAGGCGAAGAAGGCCTTTTTAGGCCGAGGGCACGCGTGGCCAGGACTCCCCATAGCCTCTTGCATGTTGCCAAATGGAATGAAGTTACCCCTTCTCCACCGACGCCATGCCCAACTGGTGGAAGAAGACAACGAGGAACGACCACGCGGCCAGTGGTTCCTTGTAGGGTTGCCACCATCGTCGTGCTACGCCACCGTCTCTGCTCCTTTCGCCGCCTCCACCAACCACGAGGGGTCCTCGCGCGTGGCCGCCACCATACGCGGGCGTGGGACTTCGCCGCTGCGGCCCGTCATCTTCCCGAGAAGGAGAGGGACCGGCGGTACGTGCCTGTCACCGAGTGCTAGCAGTGCTAGAAGGACCGCCACCCTTGCGAGCACTACGGCATGTCTCTGCCAGCAGGGTGGCACCTGAACTGGCTGGGCATCCCTGTGCCACTGGTGCCAACAGAGCGACACTTGTTCGAATGAGAGATCGAGCGCCACCTGCACCAGCTGCCGGCACATCCCCGTAACGACCCCACCTACGGGCTCCGGGATTTCTGGGTGAAATTTCCGGACTTGGAGAACGAGGCGAGGCGCCCCTCGACCTATATAGGCGACTACCCGGTCGAGGGAGTGATACTTGCATTTTGCATCATCATAATAGCAACATATATGATGATTATAGAATGCTATTTGCATTATTATATCCTTATTTATGTATTTTTTAGATGATTTATGAGACTTTAATCAAAAGTCCCCTCCATTGGTATTTAATTTCTGGGAGGCAGAAAACCTCTTTTTTCTTATTTTGCTGTTTCAGGGACCTTCTGAACATCAATAAATCAAAGGAGAAATATCTGATCAGTTTTTCATCATGAGAATGACTATGGAGCGAAGGAAACACACGGGAGGTGCCTCGAAGACCGAAAGAGGCCAGGTGGCGTGCCTACCTGGGTGCACGCACCGCCTGGGCCCGTTCAGGCCTCGAGCGTTGCCCTGACTCATTCTTTTTATTGATGCCTCAATCTCGCCAGAAAACCTACGCTCTATTTTGTCTACGATTTACAGAGGCGACGATGGAGGCGAAAGTCTTCTCCTACCCCGGAAGAGTGCAGATCCTGCTGTGCCGGAGGCTCCGACGAGGGGGGAATTGACACGTCATAACCACTCCTTCTTGGCAAAGGGGGAGCCTCTCCATCTGGGCCGAGGCAGGCTCGGAAGCCTCCCGGCCAGCTCCACCAGCCACCTTCGTCCTGGACGTGCATCCTGGATCTTGTCCCCCAGCTCTGGTGGAGAGCGTCGCCCAGGGCCATGTGGTTGCCGACGGAAGAAGCACTAGCCGCCACAGCCATCTCCCGCGTGAGGAATACGACCCCGCCGCCGAGCCCCACCGCCTCCAACACGCTGGTCCACCGTGGCCGCGGCTCGCCGGCCCACCGCGCCGGGAAGGCCAGGACCAGCACTGCAGTTCGCTGCCGCCGCTTGGAGGCGCCCCGCGCCGCCCTCCTAGCCAAGACGAACCAGAGGGAACCGCCGCCGACGGCACCGCACGGCCTTTGTCTGGCGGCGGCGGGGGGCGGCGGCGGGAGGGAGGGGAGAAGGGGGAGACGGGAGCGGTGCGGCTAGGTTGGGCTACTGGTCGCCCGCGGGGGGACGACCGAGGAGCGAGCTTGGTTCTCGGTGGTATGTACACTTCCGTGCTATGATCCTTTAATAAAGTTGGAGAGTGGAATTCCCCAATGTAAGTGGGGGTTCGGTGGTTACTGGACGGTTGGCACGGCTCCGAGATTCGTGTTGCCCGTTTTGCAATTTTTCCCTCCTAAAATTTACAAATTGATCCCACAGTCTCTCTTCACAGCCTAATCCTCTCCCTCTCCCTCGTCCGCCGCCTCCCTTCTCCTCTCACCTCTGCAACCTCTCTCTCTCCCGTCCCAAGCCCCTATCTAGCTCACCACGGGTGAATCCATGGAGGCACACGAGGGAGGCGCCGCTCCTAGTCCCGTTGACGACGACCGCACGATCTGAGGTTGTCCCGTCCTGCAGCGTACGGCTCGGTCTTCCTCGTCCTCCATCTCACGCACGGAGCCGTCGACCCCTTGCCCCGAGCTCGATCCCCAGCTCCAGATCGACGCGACGATGGCGCCCCCTGACCTGAGCACAAGTCCCTGCTGCAGATCGGCGTGCCGGCGAGCCCCTGCTCAAGATCCATCTTTTTTTTTCTTATTACAGTTTTATCTTAGTTTCTTTATATTTCACCCAAAAAATAGTTTCTTCTTTATATTTGTTCGAATCTGGCAATTTTTACCATGTGTGTCGATCTGCTGTGCCATATCTGATTTTGAACTTTATTTCTTGTGTGAAACTTCTATGATACATGAGCTGCTCAAACTGATATCACTTTCTGTTAGGAAGCAATTCAGATCTGTTATAAAAGATATTCAGATGATTTAAAGTGTGGGAAAAGACCCTGAGTATTTTATTAGCATGGAAACCATAATTGGGTTTTGAATAGACTCGGAATAAAATTGGGTAGCTTCAGAATAGACTCAATTAAGGTAGGAAATTTATTCTGGGATTTGATTTCCGTATGAAACTTGAATGAATCCGAATTCCAAATCATTTGTTCGCAATACTGAATTTAAAAATCTAGGTAAAAATACGTGGCAAAAAGATTGTATAAAACTTCTGAGATTTGGACAAATTATTGAAATAATATTATGTCAGATTGTTTTTAAAATAAGTGTTACAATTTTGCATTGATCTAAATTATTGAAATAATATTTTAAATAAGTTCTGGGATTTGATTTCCGTATGAAACTTGAATGAATCCGAATTCCAAATCATTTGTTCGTAATACTGAATTCAAAAATCTGGATAAAAATACGTGGACAAAAAGATTGTATAAAACTTCTGAGATTTGGACAAATTACTGAAATAATATTATGTCAGATTGTTTTTAAATAAGTGTTACAGTGTTGCATTGATCTAAATTATTGAAAATAATATTATTTCAGCTTTTTTAAATAAGTTACGGTGTGGACGAAATACCGTAGTTATATCAGTTTGTTATAGTTTTTGTTTAAATAAGTATTGCGTCTGACTTTTTCTTTAAATAAGTTGTTACAGTTTTTGTTTAGATGTAAAGTGAAATATATTATTGAAAATGTGTAGACTAAAAAAGTATAATACTTTTGACATTGCCTATGAATTCATGTATGACAAAAAACTAAAACATGAAATATATCGGAAACGTAAGGGGTATTGTGCAACTGGTCAAGAAACATACAAAAGGTGTAATGTGTAAAGGTGTAGCGTGAATCTCCAACAATCCAACGGTGAATAGAACCACCGAACCCCCACTTATATTAGGAGTTGCATTTCCGATAAAGTTGCCTGAAGTTTAATAAAAAGAAAAAAAAACTTTGCAGTTTAGCATTGGCCTGAGCCTGATCGACTGATTTGTTTTGGTATCCGAGCCCGACAAGGATACTTATCGAGGCTGTGGATACATAATGGATCGAGCCGAGAACTAAATCGATATACTGTACTACAAGAAACAACCGAAAATGAAGCCTCGAATCGATCGATCGTCGTGACCAAGCAACTAACCTGGCCCGCCGGCCGGCCGATCGGATCGGTGGCGGCAGAGACCGAGACGGCGACGGCGTCGACGCACGGCGCGGCGCTGGTCCGCGGCGCGCACCAGCTGTGCATCCGCAGCCACAACTGGCGCAACCACATCAAGACCAGAGGCTTCGAGGCCGGCGGCCACCTCTGGGCCGTCTCCTGCGTATTCAACGACGGCCGGATCTCCTCCGTCTCCCTCGAGCTGCTCCACACCGACAGCACCACGGACGTCGTCGCCATGGCCACCCTCAGGATCGAGAACCCGGGCGGGACGGGAAGCCACGATAGATGGCGGCGATCCGCCGGGTGGCGGAGCCAGGACGCGCATGTCTTCCCCGCTTGGCCCTCTCCCGCGGACTCCGCCATGGCTACCTGCAGGAGCTGGGAGCTGTCGCTCCCCGACGAGTACCGCTGGAACAAGGGACAGTTCGTTAACGCCTACGGTTGCTGTAACGTCTACTGCGCCGTGGATGTGCTCCGGGAGGACTCCGACGACAGACCCGCAAAACAAATCTCCGTCGTGCCGCCGCCGACAATCTCCGCAGATCTCGGCAGGCTCCTTCTTTACCACCAAGTGGGAGAACCAGAGACAGAGCTGGAGTCATGGCGGAGGCAGTGCATGCTGCCAGACGTGACCTTCGTCGTGGAGCAGACCGAGATCCAGGCGCACAGGCTGATCCTCGCCATGCGGTCGCCGGTATTCGCGGCCGAGTTCCGGTGGCACACACCAACGGAGAGCGCACTATTGCACGTCCACGACATTAGCGCCTCCACCTTCCGGGGCATGCTTCACTTCATCTACACAGACGAGCTGCCTCCGGCGACACCAATGAGCAATATTCCTGCCATGGCACTCGACCTTCACATCGCAGCGGATCGGTACGATGTCGAACGGCTCCGGATCTTGTGCGAGAAGGTATTGTCCGAAAGTTTGGACGTCGCCTCGGTCATGCCGACGTTGATGGTGGTGTACGGCAGGCAAAGCTGCCAACAGCTAGAAGCCTTCGGCATCCAATACATGGCGTCCGATCCTGACGTGTACGCCGCGGTGAAGGACACGGAGGACTACAAGGAGCTCAAGGAAAGTTGCTGCTATTTTATACTCGAGGTCACCGACAAAGTAGCCAAGATCAACATGTTGAGTGATCCTGGAGCTGCCGGTGCCAAGGCCACGGTGCGCTTCACGCTGGATTGCCCCGGTGGATTGTCGCCTTCGGTAAAATGGTTAGAGAAAACATTTACCACCAAGTCAGATTGGGGGTATGCAAAGTTCATCACCATTGAATCCGCCAAGTCACAACACCTAGCAGATGACGGTTCCCTTACCATACATTGCGATGTTTCTATCACGAGGAAGGTCTGCTCTAGTACTTGCACATCGAATGATGGTGCTCGAGCCGCGACGTCGCCTTCCAACATCACCGCGCACCTTGCGCAACGGTTGGTGGACGAGCAGGGGTCGGACATGACGTTCTTGGTGGACGAGCAGTTCATCTGGTTGGCCGAAGAATTTCGAGGAAGATGTATAGGTCTTCGGCTGCTCAACTCGTTCAGCATATACTGATTGAGCTGTAGATAATTGATGCTTAATCTAGCTGCTAAGTATGTGGGCTATGGGAGGAGCTAGAAAATGTGACAAAGGGAACTGGATACATACTTAGCAGCAAGGTACACCCTTTCTACTCAAATGTGACAAAGGGAACTGGACAAATCGGTACATCCATGGAGGTGATACAGCAGCACATCCCCCTTATATTCTCCTCCTCATCGTCCCCCTCTTGATGTATCTTGGCCAGACCTCGCCAGCTCCCCATTCATCACATCTACTGATCTACATGTGCAAGGGTGAGCAAGCCTACCGTGGACGTGCCCACGCCCTACAACTACTGCGTAGAGTGGTTGGGTTGGATGGAGTTGGAACACAAATAAGAAATCAGCATGAAAAATCGATGGAATACGCAATGCACGGTGGAGTTGAGCTCACCAAATGTTTATCTCCGACTAAAGCAAAGCATCCACAACTACTCCACAACCCTTTCTACTCAAATGAAGTTCAACCCAAATCAAAACAGGGCGCAAACACTAGACGATGGGCACAAGTCCAACCAAATACCTTATGTTTTTTTCCTTGACAGGAAAAGAAAATTCAAATACCTTGTGATTTGTGGACATGGTAAGCATTCATTTAGCTAGTGCTGTAATCATAAGGCTCGCTTAAAGTCCTGCTTATCAACTCATCTCATCCACTCCTGGCAGAACGACGCTGACAGTTCCATCAAACTAATTTGTACGATTTGCAATACCGTGTACTCCCAAGGACAACAATGTTAGCACTCTATTAGGTTACATGAGGGGGTAGAGAAAATACACGTGGTACTACAGAGTATGCGATTTCGGAGTGATTTTCAAGACCTGCCTTTACAGAACAGCACAAGAAAGTTTTATGTACCTAAGCATCATCTCCTCAAGGTGATCCTACCGTGACGTGCTGGCTGAACCAACTATTTCCAACTTACAGCTTTTGCCAGCGAATACCTGTAGTAGTAAAACTGCTTTGTCTATCCCCATCTGAAGATCAGGCCTCCCATGCGAGTGGCCATCAAAATTGTACCCGAGTTCATCTACAGCAGCTCACTGGTCAACTGAATTAACCTGTAAATGTAAAAGGTAAATAAAAAATGGCTTACACGAGTACCCGAGGTAGGGAGTGTTTTAAAAGCACGGGCAGCATGCTAACAGTGATTCTCACCAGTTTCGACAAAAACGAATTCCAATTAGGCTCCGTCCATTTTACTGCACAATGCGCTTCCTTTTCGACCTCTTGCCCTTCTTTCCAGAGTAAGTAGGAAGTTTCTTGTCGGTGCCAGCAATGTACGTTTCCTCCTCTATGGCTCCACCCTGTTGTCAGGTTTACATCAGCAGCTGAAGGGAAGTCCCAGATGGCTTGTCTACATATGCTCCAGCAATACGGATGAACGAAATTAAAAACAAGTACCTCCTCTGTAGTAGTATCATCATCCGACTCTTCATCGTCTGATGTTGACAGTGAACCATTCGAATCTCCTGCACCAAGTGCTTTGACAGCTTTTCTCCTGTTCTCCTCTTCCTTTAGCTGCTTAAATCTGCTCACAAATTATTCTTTTGTTACAACCAGAACATATATACTTCTAGTTAAAATATATACCAGATGAAGTTCGAATGCACCTTTCCCCACCCTGGCCTGATTGAGCACCTGAACGCTTTGCTCGTCCGGCAGTTATGATTCCACTCGCTCCTTCATTCATGGCAGGCTTTGCTCCTCCCAGTTTCCGCAACCATATCTGCTGGGCTGTGCTGAGGACATTGTTTGTAAACCTACATGGGAGTCAACACACAGGTTACAGATTTTCATCAACTGCAAAACACCAGTGAGGAAGGCAGGCATCATACACTATCTATGATACATGTAGCACTACATGAAAAACAAACATATCCGAGTACATTCATAGAACTAACAGAAGATGCTCGTACCAGTAAATGGACAATCCTGATGGCACCGACAAGGAGAAATACCCAATCATAAATGGAAGAAACTTTAAAATAAGTTGTGTATTCTTCTGCGATGGATCAGTACTCTGCAGCAAACAGAAACACCAAAGTTATATGCCGAAAGCTTGCCTGACAGTGCTGCAACATATTACAGAGACATTCACCTGGGGTGGCTTCATGATCTCCATGGAGACAAACTGAGAAGCAACAAGTAGCACGGGCAAAACAAGATAACATATGCTGTCATGCCAGCCTATTGGTGGATGACCATCCTGCACAATTCATTCTAATGTTAGTAAAAAAATTAGCAGGTCTCAAGCATGCAAGCATATAAGGTAGTGTCTTGTCACATCTCAACAAGAATAGTCCAAGAAAAATATGCATTACTCATTTAAACAAGATTGGTATGCTACATGGCTAATTTATTGGTGGTACAATATAGATATTTAAATTGTACATAGCAAATCCTGCTGCTATTTCTCGCAACACCAAAAGAAGTTATTGAATGTGTTCCCTAAGTGGCTATGGGCAGCAACATACCACTGATCAAACTTGACCACTCCCTCCGTGCCAAATTAATTGACTCAACTTTGTCTATATACACGTGTATCTATCAATTAATTTGGGACAGGGAGAGTACATTGTTGCAGCAACATCATATTGCTAACAGTTGCTCAACTGAAGTGGAGAAGATTTTCCGTTAAACCAACCACAAAACAACAATCAGACATATGTTTATAAGTAACCAATTTTATTACCACAAAAGGGAAGAGCCATGAAATGCCAGCACCACTTTGACGAGCAGCAATTGTTGTAGGGCCTCCCAAAGATGGAATCCAGAAAAATCCTTCTGTCAACAGCCCCTGCATGTCATAGAAGCCACTTAGTCCAAAAGACTCTTGAGGAACAAGCTTCAAGAAGTAGGATTTGTTTATTTGTAGGTGAAGAAGTAGGCTTTAGCATACCTCATTTGCTACATTTGAAAGAGCTTGGTAAAGTCCAATCCAGACAGGTATCGTCGCCAAAGTTGGCAAACATCCTGGCAGAGAAACCAACAAGGATAAGACACTACTCAGTAAAAGCTATAACAGTAAAACTAACTGGTTATCGAACTCGGTAACATCAATAGTGGCATTCTATCAGAAAATAGATCGCTTTTTGATAATGGAAGACTTAAGAAAAATAGAAATATGATCAACTAATATGCAATATCTGTATTTCAGAAACCAATAATATAAAGAGATGCAATGGATCAGAGAAGCAATTTCACTATAGAAGTAGCTCGGTTTAGGGAGAGAAAAAGCAAGAACCTGCTAGAGGATTGACTCCAGCTGTCTTGTATAACCGAGCAGTCTCTAGCTGTATTCTTTCCTAAGAAAAGTTATGCGGAAGCAATAGATCAGATACTGACAAGAGAAAACTTGCTTGAAAAGGTCAAACCAGAACAAACCCATAAAGGGAAACACAATTTTATTGTGTCTAGAACCAAACCACAAGCATCCCCCCAAGTATATCCATGATTGAAGTTTCAGCCGAACAAAACAAACCTGATTGCCTTCATATCTCTTCTGAATCGCCTTGAGCTGTGGCTGCAAATTCTGCATTGCCAGAGTTGACTCGACCTACAAACAGACAAGCAGCACCACCGTTACGAATCAAGTTAAATTCAATTCATTGATATGCATTAGAGAATGCTCATCGGTTTGGTTCAGGTTAGGTCAAATGATCCACCTGCTGTTTCGTTAACGGTAATGTCGCAGCCTTCACGGCGACGGTGAGCAGAATGATGGCGAACCCGTAAGCGTACGGCACATGGACTGCCGAGAGACCGTCCTTCATCACCTGCACGTTGAAGCTCAGATAGCATCAGCAATTCACCTTTGCAAAATTAACGGCTGTCATGTTGGCAAGCAAGCAATGATAGAACCCAGAAGCGCCCATAGTTTATCATCGGTTAGCTTCGAACTAGCAAAAACTAAATGCTAAAATCAAAATTTGAAAAGCAGAGGCTCCCATGGCACCTCCCCAAACCGATCTCTCCATCCCCAAACTGATCAGTGGTCAAAAAATGGAAATCTTGTTCCCATCCCCAAATAGGAGGCCACTAACCATTGGACCGATAAATGTTCTATTGAGTTCAGAGTAGTTGCGTTCCACCAAGTGTCAGTTAGTCAGACAGACTGGCACACCAGGTACTTGCATAATCAATCCAATGTCAATTCTACCCAAAAACAAACTCGCATAATCAATCCAATGGAAATTCTACCCAGTATCAAATTAGCTAGCTCGGGGATATCCATCGTTAACCAGCAATGGAGCAGAGAGCTCGGAGAAAAGAAGACCGTGCTTACCTTGAGCACGACCTCCATGGCGTCGGAGATGAACCCAAACCACCCGCCGCTCTTCTGCACCGCCTGCTCCACGTCCCCTCCCGCTCCCGCTCCGCCGGCCCCCGCGACGACCGCCGCGTCGGCGAGCGTGTAGAGCGCGGCCTCCGCGCGCTCGAGCGCTGCGTGGAGGCCCCCGACCGAGTCCAGCCCGTGCAGGCTCGCCCTGACCCTGCACCCCGCCGCGCGGCGGCACCCGCTGCGGCTGAGCGACGGGAGCGGTGCGAGCCTCGCGGCGCCGCCCGCGACGGCGCGCGGGAGCGAGGGGAGCAGCGAGGAGGAGAGGAGCGCCTTGGCCATCGCGGTGGGTGGGGGCAGGCGAGGGTGCGGCGGGGCTAGGGTTTCATGCACCGGCGGCGGGGGCGGGGGCGGGGAGCGGGTGGAGGGAGCAGCGAGTGGTGGTTGTGCGGAAGCAGAGGAGTGGAGAAGGAGAAGACGACGATGGCGCTTTATCCTCTCGGGCGCTTCGTGCACTCGGCGCACCAAAATTCTTCCCAAATTTATGTTTTCGGACTGTTTCAAATACTTACTTATTTCATTTCAATTTTTTTAATATTCATTTGCACCATACAAAAAGCTCACCCTCAGTAAAAAATCATCCACCCCACCGAAAACAAAATTGGAAAGAATTATGGTGCGCCGGACAGGATAAAGTACTCCCTCCGATCCAAATTAATTGATTTGGATTTGCCTACATTCGGATGGTCGGAGGGAGTACCAAAATTTTCACTCGGCGTTTTATCCTCTCCGTGTTTTTTTTTTGCCTTTGAGTTGATCATGTTTTATTATGATTTATAATTGTATGTTTTATTGCCACAAACCAAATAAACTAGCGTACGGTTTTTACTAGTTTTTCATCATTTTTTTGGTATGTTATAAATAAAATGTGCCAACTTTCCTTCTTTAGCCATACAATGTGTTCTAAAATATGTGGCACAAAATTGTAATGGTATCTGACAAAGACATAATTGTACGGTGTGTTTTAGCAAATGCCTGAAAGCTGAAAATAACGGTGTCTGTAACAAATTTTCCCATTCCAGTTTACCACAATATTTTTCGAATTCCAATGTTTTTTCATAATCGTGGGAACAAAAGAGGCCCTTACAAGTTCCGAGTATCCTAGAAAAGGGTATCAGTGGTTATGTTTTTACTTGGAGGGCAAATGGACTGTATGTTCAAGCATGCCCTTACAATTATTTAGATTAAATATTTTTGTTTCTATATTGCTCGTCTAGTTCATGCCCAACAATTCTGCATTAATTCCCTAGCATGTTCTCATTTTGGCTCCCGAAATTAATATTCTTATTTGTATTTACAAATGTTCATTTTTTTCCTGTATTTTTATGGGAAAAATAAATAATTTATGAATATTCAGAGGTTTACTGTATTTTTATGGAAAGAGACAATTCTGCGTCCCAAAAAAATTATCACTGCTCTGAAAATCATGTGCATATGTAAAAAACTTTTGACATGCTAAAAACACCTTCTCGTGACATTATTTTTTCAAATAAAATAAATAAATCAGTGTCTAAGAGAAACTAGACACTTTTTTTTATATAGTATAAGTAGGACAACTTGAGAATTCTGAAAATTCGTCCCTAACAGGGATCTAACTCTAGTTGCTGGGATATACCAACCACTAGGCTATTGTCTTGTTCTAATGATTTTTTTCATATATAGTACTTAAAAATATAACCCTTATGTACTCTATAATCTTTGGACATAATAGACGGACCAACACATATACATTACTCCTGCAATTCAATCGACCTTTTTCTTTCTATTAGCGCCTTCATCTCAGCCAAGGGTTGGCAGGCTTGCTTGGTTTCATTTCAACCGCGTAACCCAGCACCACACCATCCGTCGTCAGTAGAACACGTCAACACGCCTTTTTCAAGTGGCTCGTCTCGTCGCTTCCATTCTTCATTTCAACGTGTCTACATTCATACAAATTTAGACAGATTTGTAACATCCTTTCTAGGATAGAGGGAGTAGTAGGAACTAGGGAAGTAATACCAGTCAGAGTCTAGATACTTACATTCTACTAAATTTTTTCTAATATGAAATAATAAGAGAAGCTAGATAGTTTTAATAGTTCTTCTGCTTCAGAATAGACAGGCAAGAGAGAGGCGGTTGCTGGACGCTGCTAAAACCCATCTAGCGCCTCCTCACCGGCGGTCTGCTTCACCTCCGATGACTTTCAGGCATCGGAGTTGTGCCGGATCACGGCCCTCGTCAGGCGGGCTCCTTTTTTTAGTGTTTTTTTCAGTATTTTCTTCAAAACATTGAGATGACTATGTCCTGAAGTCAAAATAAGTTCCTCCCTACTCTATCCTTACTCTGGCTCTAATGGTGCATCTAGGGTCAGCCAAGGCTACTACTCTATCCTTACTCTGGCTCTAATGGTGCATCTAGCGTCAGCCAAGGCTACAGGGAGTCGGGTGTCCGATGGATCTTCTGGGATCTAGTCTTTTTTCGTGTTCGTTGATATGGTTTCTAGTCGGTCTCTTCCAATCTGTTGCTCTGGTGCCCTGTCTCCTAGCACGACTACTTCGTGTCTTTCTACTACAACAAACTCTATTACAACAAGCTTTGCCCGCCTTCGGTGATGGAGAGGCGAGGATGACGACGCGTTTTCTGCTCGCACTAGTATTTGTGGTCGTCGCTAGTGTCCAATGAGCCATTTGTATATTTTTTTACCTTTAGAACTCTTTGTACTGTTGTTGTTGATTATTAATACATCCATGGAATTTTCGCAAAATAAAAAAAGACAGGTAACTTGTTCACATCATAGCTGCTGCTCATGGCCACAAACAAGACACACAGACATGGAAGAGAAGCAGAGACCATACATGGAGCAGCATGGCTCGCTGCTAGCCACATGAATATCAACAAAGATATTCCTGCAAGCAAATACATCTTCTTTTCATCACAGATATACCTTCTGCCGCAGACATGTAAAAGCCTCTTCTTTGGTGAGAGAGCAGCATCACCCAGGAATCAGGATGAGATTCATACCGTTTACCGCCGTGAAAAAGATGTGTTTTGTGGTACCCTCAAATGACTAAGAGCCGCATATTTTTGATGATTCAAAGGCCAATATCAATTTATACTAGTGTATTTCTTTTTTGAGGGAAACAGTCGGACTCCGTCCTGCTGCGAATGTATACTAGTGTTAAAAACATGACTAGTATAACGATACTACTAATCAAAACATGGGCAGAGTCGGTACTACCAGAAAAATCCGCAACGTAGTCTTGCACGGCCCAAAGAGCCCATCGGTGTTGTCGTTCGAAAATCAAAAATCCCCTATCATGCCCTCATCGCCGATGCATTGTGTACTCCCTCTGTTTCAAAATATAAGATGTTTTAGATTTATGAATGAAGTGTATATAGACCTCTTTTAGTGTCTAGGTTTATTGGGCCATGTAGAGATAAACAAAACTTTTTCCCTACGCGGTGATCCCAAGATCCAGCTCAGGTAGAAGGCCACGAGGATTACCACTAGACGCGCAGTTGCGGAATTGATGAAGCACGTCGCTTGATGCAGTGCAGTCCTCGCGATCCGTTCCGGTTTCACGATCCACGATCCGTACTTTCTTCACGATCGTCGAAGTGCTGAACGTACAGCACCTCCGCCGGTGTAACTACCTCGGTGAATTACGCTCTTAGTTACATGCCTGGATGGGCGAAAATGGTTAAAATAGTACGGTGGGGCCCGGGGCCACTCACGGTAGACCTTTCGGCCGTCCTAACCACTTTGAGAACATCGGGACAAGAACGAGCGGCGTAATCGGTAGGCGAAGGGATCAACTACATACACAAGTGGGTATGTATGCAAGCCACATACAACAGTCCTCAGAGCCATTCCATCTAAAAGAAATAGAAATACTGCAACGCCATACGGCAAGATCCAAATATCCTAGATAGAGATAATAGTTTAGGATAGCTCCTCATACATCACACATCAGATTATCAGACGGAAGCGGAAAACAAGATCCGAGTGCGGATAAGAAGCAAATCGGCATGAGATGCCACATAAATAAACACATCCCGCCCACAGATCTCACGGATCCCCGTTCCCGGAATCTCTACACCGAGTGATCATTGCCAACATCATCCGTCTCCTCCACCCAGTATCCATCTTGCGAGTACACCTGTTCATCTGAATCAAACAATTTATCGTGTGAGACCCTAGGGGTACTCATCAAGTCTTTATGCCACTAAAGGGGACACAACATGGGGTGACGCAATAGCAGCAAAAGAGAATATCTAACAAGTCTATAGATACTCGCTAACCATCCGCCTAACCAATGATAGACGGATGTCCGTAAATTAAGAACAACAGTTATAACAATATAATTAATAGATCCATCCTCCTCCTCGCTTACCAACGAGGAAGCGGACGAACAACCCCCATCTGTTGGCAGTTTTATTAACCATTCCGTGAGTGTTGCACTATTTACTAATCAGATACTTAGTCAGATTAAAAGCGGTACTTTAGTTATACTTGTCTATGATCGAGAAACTGTGCTCCAAGTCGTCCATAACCACGGACACGGCTTTCAGAAAGATTTACCCTGCAGGGGTGCACAAATAGCAACACACACTCGATCAATCTCGAAAAAACCAACTCAAAACCCAACGAGGCATTCACGACAAAGCGATCACAGGATTCAGAAATATTTCAGGGGGCCACCCAATTAAGCTACCCGCAACAAAATTGGCCGGCTCCGAGACGGACCCAAGGTTTGTGTCAATGGCTGTAAACGACTGGGAACCCAAAAATGTGACTGGGCTTGTCGATACCGCGAAAACACTCCGCATCCAAAACATTACAGGTGCTCCACGCATAATCTTAAATAAAACAGTAAAGCATGGCATAAGTACAAGATAGTAATGAAGCCCCAAACTACTTTGTGGCCCCAAGAAATAAGAATGAATCAAGCTCTGGCTCAGGGGGGTCCATAAGGCCTCCCGGATGTGGATAGTGCGAATAGTCAAGGAACAGGTATCAAGTACTCGGGGTCCTACGGGACACAAGTGAGCATGAAAAACCAAATAGCAGATATTGCTCACCGGTGCCTATTTCATTAGTTATCCCATTACTACTCATGTTAAGTTGTTTAGGTACCTCGTTATCCAACAGACACTCACATACCCTACACATGCTTTTCTACGACTCGCATGGCTCAAGCAACTCCTGTAGTAATGGCTCATGGGATGGAGGAACAAGCTTCGGTAGGGTTTAAAAGTAAAGGCTATACAGTACTTGAGATTCAATTTAATGCAATCGCGACTCAACGATGCAAGAATGAGATAGAAGCAATAGGTACTATATGTATGCAAGCATGTGGTAGTGCTTGCCTGGCAGCTTAGTTGAAGCGAGAGATGGATCTGGGTAGTACTCCTGTGATTCCTGGTAATTCTCCTGATGGGCGTCTATTCGAAGAAGAACCAAACAAACAAAGGCCAACATAAATAAAATGCACAAGCATATGAATTGAAATGCGACAAGCAAACAAGCATGCCATGATGAATGATGCACAATTTACATGGCATTAAAGTAGCATGGCAAGGGTGAGGTGTGGTACAAGAATAAAGCATTTTATTAATTACTTAGCCAAGTTTTCTTGTCATAAACAGTTCTGATTTTTAATAAAGACATGATGCATGCTTCAAAACAGAACAAGGAATGCATAGATAGAGCGGGCTCGACGCGCTGATCGATTTAGACATATTATTTGTCAAATTTGGAGTTATAGATTTAAAGTTATTGATTTATTAAGAAAATGGCATTTTATTTGTAATTTTAATCATCTCGAAAATTTAAAGTGTTCAAACATTATTTTGAATAGCATATTTGAATTTCTCACATTTTTCTGATTCAAAAACATATATCATTTGTATTGTTTGGATTTATAATTTAAAAGTTATTTAAAATCTGATTTGAATTTGAATTTGAACATTTTGAATTTGTTTTGTTTAAACAGATAACCTGAATTACTTTTGTTATCCAGCCATACTCCAGACCCAGTCGCTGACGGTGGGACCGGCCTGACTGGGCAACGCAGCGCGCAGGGAACTTTTTCCACCGCGGCTCTGCCTAGCCCATGTGACTGCTAGGTGGGACCAGCTGGCTATGGCCCACGTGACAGCGGCTGAGCACGCAGAGACTGACCGGTGGGGACGTACTGGACCACGGGTTAAGGTTTACGAAAACCGGCGTGCCTTTCTGTAAAATGTACACAGGGGCTGACAGGTGGGGTCAAAGGGGAGCGCGGGTTGAGAAGATTAAAAAGCTGGGGGGTATGTGTAAAAGGGGGGCGCGGTACTGTGGATCTTCTCTGTGTTCTGACGAACCTGACGGCGACAGCGCGCGCGGCGCGGGACGGGGGACTCGAACTGGGGACCTGGGCGTGCGCGCGGAGGGCGAAGCCGTTGTGGTAGGACGGGGTCGTTGTTAGGGAGTAGCTAGGCGGCTATGTGAGGAACTATGCGGCGCGGGGGCGTGCAGACGCCAGCGCACGCCGGCGCGCAGAGTCCGCTCAGCGAAAGGTCCGGCGACTACAGGAAGCAACGGCGATGGGGAGGATGTCTAGGAGGTCTGGTAGCTCACCGAGGGGTGGTCGTAGGGGTCGAATCGAGGAGGGGAGCTGCTGATCGGCGAGGTTGCATACGAACGGCGGCGCTAGGGTTTCAGCGGGCGGCGACATACTGTGGCGGACGTGGGGCTTCTACTCCTCGCAGGCGGGTACTGGACAAAGCAGGGGAACCTCCTCGGCTTCCTCGACCACCTCCACGTCTCGCGCGCCTGTCGGAACGAGGAAACGCGGTGGGTGCTGACGGGTAGACGCCGGCAAGGTGAGAGGGAGGGTGGCGTCGTTGGAGAAGAAGGGGAAAGGCAAAGCCCTAGGGTGGATCTGGCTGCTAGGGCGCGTGAGGAGAGGGAGTAGATAGGAGGGGGAGAGAGAGTACCGTGCGGGAACGGCCAGAGATAAAGTGGCTTCGGCCACTTTTCCTCCTTCACATGCACGGCGTGGGTGGCCAGGGCAGGGCAAGGGCATGGCTGCCAGGTGGGCCAGGGTGAGGACAAGGCGATGCAGGCTCGGGTGGGGCCAGCATGGAAGAGGGAGAGCGTGGTAGAGAGAGAAGAAGAGGGTCGGGTGGAGCTAGGTTAGAAGGGAGTAGTGGCTCGGTTAGGGCTGGTGCTAGGGTTGGGTAGGAGGGTAGCTGGTGGGGCCTGCTGGCAGGGAGAGGGAGAGAGGGAAGCCTCGGCATGGGGTTTGCATGGGCTAGTTAGATATTAGGGTTCGGAGAGAGGGTTAGAGTGAGAGATTAGTGAGAGAGGGTAGATGTTAGGGTTTGGTTAGAGTCACATTTGGTCATACATGGATGGAGGGTGAGAAGGAGAGGAAGGAGAGGACATGGTGTAGGGTTTTAGCATGATTAATTGCAAGCTCCACCAAGTGTGTGGTGAAGACATGGAGATAGAGATGAGAGAAAAGGTGATGAGAGAAAATGATCTCACATGACCCTACATGTGTACATGCACTTGTGAGATTAGATGAGAAGGGAGACATTGATGCACATGGCAAGGATACAAGATTAAGGTGGAAAGAGATTTAGTGAAAGAGGGAGCTCAAGAAGATGATCCACTCATAAATCAACTAAAAACCAAAGGAGAACACATGGTGGTGATGGTTGCATGGCCCATGCAAAATATTAAATGCTATGATTTAATCTTGTAAAAACAAAGTTAATAGTCATGGCATTTATACATATACATTCCAATATATGGAAATAAAGCCATGCTAAAGGAAATAGAATTGGATCCACCCTAACCCACATGAGTTAGATTAAATGCCAAAAGAAAATAAAAGCCCATGGGTAATTAGGATGGTGGAATTACAAGGTGGTGACAAAGAAAGGTGATGGAGTTGAATAAAAGATATGCCTCCAACTCAACTTGGGCATCAAGCATTTATCAAGATCCAAATACAATATATCAAGAGGAAAATACAATTATTAATGCATATGAGAGAAGAACCAAATGGAAAAAGGGTTTCATATGATGCTCAAATGCAAGGCGGCATGATGACATGAGCATGATCTAATTATGATGCAACAATTATATATAGGAAGTAGCCATTATCTTACTAGACCAAGTAGCATTACCATTGTTAGACAATTGGGATGCTACAACCGGTATCCACACGTACGAGGAGGAGCGCCGGGGATGGACTGCTAGGTCCGGTACGGCGGCGACAGGACGGACCGGGGCTAGGGTTTCCAACACATGGAGTGACCTAACCTTATTCTCTAAGCACCTGCGTCCTAGCTTATATAGGGAGTGAAAGTGCGCTCCACTCACTTGTGGCCCATTCACTAAAAGGCCTATATTAGCCACTTCAAGTCTCACTTGCTGACTAAGTCCATGTCTCTATTTGGGTCCAACCCAAATAGGTTTCCTGTTTGGGTCTAACCCAAACTTGCTCCCGCTCTTAAGTGTGTGACCCGACAGGCTCATGGTAACCCGGACACGATTCCGAGTCTCACTCGTGATCGATCAGTTGGTAGCGGCTCCTAGCAGAACGTGCCAACTCCCAAGTACCAATAAGTCATGATGACATACCTTCCAATGCAACTTTCGTCTGAGTCCCTTTTGCCTCACGATATACCTTGTCGGACTATAGGCGAATGATCGTCATCCCTTAAGTAGTTCGACTCTCTTTCTCGATCCGAGATAAGTGATTCATCCGACTAACTCTTAGTCGGTTGCCTCGGTTAACACTTAATCCGAGACGCGCATGGCCATGCTTTCCGAATCATATCTTCCGAGAGGGCCCAGAGAATATCTCTCCAAATGGAGGGGCAAAATCCCGTCTTGGTTATCCACATCACGCAGCTTGATTCTCAGACGACCCGAACTCCGCCTTTATAACTGCCCAGTGACGGAACAACGTTTGACAGAACCTAAGTCGGAGATCCTCAACTCGGATTGTGCAATAACCTCAGGTCTAAGGATTACATTAATTGAGACATGCAAATGACGACCTGTTTGTTGCATCTCAATATGGGTCAGTCCGACTCGCTAAACTCTTTAGCCGAATCCGTGTAAGTCGGAATAGCATCTCCATGCCCATGACAAGTGGAACCTAGTCATCTGCCGACTTTCACATTGTTCTAAGTTGTGTGTCCGGCACAACCTCAATGACCAAGGACAATTAGTATGAACAACATGAATATGTAGTTCCACAATCAAATCACATATTCGATGATACATATCAGCAGTTCATACATGGACCATAACCTTATGAATACACAGGAACATCATCATTCATGATTGCCTCTAGGGCATATTCCCAACAGTCTCCCACTTGCACTAGAGTCAATCTTCCGACATCACATGTCCAGGAATCTGATGCCCATTGCTCTCAGGTGCGCCTCATGCTTCGGCTGTGGAAGTGGCTTTGTCAACGGATCCGCAATGTTTGCATCCGTGTGTACCTTGCATAACTTGATATCACCTTGATCCACGAACTGGCGAATAAGGTGGTACCGCATGAGTATATGTTTGTTCTTTTGGTGTTGTCTAGGTTCCTTGGCTTGTGCAATAGCACCATTGTTGTCACAATACACGTCTAATGGATTGGACGAGCCCTGAACCACACCAAGATCCATGAGGAAGTTCCTCATCCAAATGACTTCCTTTACTGCCTCCGAGGCAGCAATATACTCAGCCTCTGTCGTAGACACAGACACCGTTTCTTGCTTGGAACTTTTCCAGCTCACAGCCCCTCCGTTTATCACAAACACATATCCGGATTGCGAACGAGAATCATCCAAGTCAGTGAGATAACTCGCATCCGTGTAACCCTTTACACTGAGTTCATCCTCACCTCCATAAACCAGGAACATATCCTTAGTCCTTCTCAAGTACTTGAGGATTTTTTTAGCCGCTGCCCAGTGGATCTCTCCAGGGTCAGCCTGGTATCTGCTCACAACACTTAGAGCATAGGAATCATCTGGCCTAGTACAAATCATAGCATAAATGATGGATCCGATTGCAGAAGCATACATAATCGCACTCATCCGACTTCGCTCATCAGTTCTCGAAGGACACTAAGTCTTGCTAAGTTTTACGCCATGGGACATCGGTAAGAACCCCTTCTTAGACGATTCCATGTTAGACTTCTTCAACACTTTGTCCAAATATGTACTTTGACTCAATCCAATGAGCCGCTTTGATCTATCTCTATAGATCCGGATTCCTAGTATGTAAGTCGCTTCACCCAAGTCTTTCATCGAAAAACTCCTTTCCAATGATTCCTTGGTCTCTTGCAACATCTGGACATCATTTCCAATCAGTAATATGTCATCCACATATAAGATCAGAAAGTTTACTTTGCTCCCACTAAACTTCTTGTATAAACAAGAATCATGATCGCTCTTGATGAAGCCAAACGATTTGACTACCTCATCAAAGCGAATGTTCCAACTCTGAGATGCTTGCTTCAACCCATAAATGGATTTCCGAAGCTTGCATACTTTGTCAGCATTAGCCGGATCGACAAAACCCTCGGGCTGTATCATATACACGTCCTCGGTTAAATTTCCATTAAGGAAAGCCGTCTTGACATCCATCTGCCATATCTCATAGTCGAAATAGGCTGCTATAGCTAACATGATCCGAACTGATTTAAGCATCGCTACAGGAGAGAAAGTCTCATCGTAGTCAACTCCTTGAACTTGTCGGAACCCCTTCGCGACAAGCCGTGCTTTATAGATAGAAAAATTTCCATCCATATCAGTTTTCTTCTTAAAGACCCATTTGCACTCGACGGGTCTTGCACGTCTGGCAGATCAACCAAGTTCCAAACTTGATTTTCATCCATGGACTTTAATTCGGATCTCATGGCTCCAAGCCATGACTCGGAATCAGAACCCACCATCGCTTCCGAATAAGTTGCCGGCTCATCACTGTCTAACAGCAATACATCACGAACACTTCGCAATCTGGCCGATCTTCGAAGTGTCGGTGCAGTTTCCGGCTCAGGTACCACGTCCGGCTCAACCTCTAAGGCTTTTGCCGACTCGCTGCTAGCCGGTATTTCTCGAATTTCTTCGAGATGCACCGTACTCCCACTGACTCCCCGACTGAGAAACTCTTTCTCAAGGAAGACACCGTTTCGAGCGACAAACACTTTGCCCTCTTCTCGGTTGTAGAAGTAGTAACCCAAGGTTTCCCTCGGATATCCCACGAAAATACACTTACCCGGATTAGCTGTAAGCTTGTCCGACTGAAGTCGCTTGACAAAAGCTTCACAACCCCAAATCTTAAGAAAAGACAAAGTCGGCTTCTTGCCAGTCCACATCTCAGGCGGTGTCTTCTCTACCGACTTTGATGGTACTCTATTTAGTGTGAACGCCACAGTTTTTAGACAATAACCCCAAAATGATAAAGGCAGATCTATCCGACTCATCATTGATCGTACCATGTCCAACAAGGTTTGATTCCTCCTTTCCGACACACCGTTTCTCTGCGGCGTTCCTAGAGGAGTGAGCTGGGGAACTATTCCACAACTCTTTAGATGGTCATCAAACTCATGGCTCATGTACTCGCCTCCTCGGTCCGACCGAAGAAACTTTATTTTCTTGCCAAGTTGATTTTGTACCTCATTCTGGAATTCCTTGAAATTTTCAAAGGCTTCCGACTTATGTTTCATTAATTAGATATATCCATACCTACTCATAACCACCTCTGGCTGTCGTGCTCATTGGGCCACATACATCACTATGTACCAGTCTGTAACTACCTCGGTGAATTACGCTCTTAGTTAATGCCTGGATGATCGGAAGTGGTTAAAATAGTACGGTGGGGCCCAGGGCCACTCACGGTAGACCTTTCGGCCGTCCTAACCACTTTCGGTCAACGGGACAAGAACGAGCGGCGTAATCGGCAGGCGAAGGGATCAACTACATACACAAATGAGTATGTATGCAAGCCACATACAACAGTACATCAGAGCCATTCCATCTAAAAGAAATAGAAATATTGCAATGCCATACGGCAAGATCCAAATATCCTAGATAGATATAATAATTTAGGATAGCTCCTCATACAGCACACATCAGAGTATCAGGCGGAAGCGGAAAACAAGATCCGAGTACGGATAAGAAGCAAATTGGCATAAGATGCCCCTTAAATAAACACATCCCGCCCACAGATCACACGGATCCCCGTTCCCGGAATCTCTACACCGAATGATCGTTGCCAACATCATCTGACGCTTCCACCCAGTATCCATCTTGCGGGTACGCCTGTTCATCTGAATCAAACAATTTATCGTGTGAGACCCTAGGGGTACTCAGCAAGTCTTTATGCCACTAAAGGGGACACAACCTGGGGTGACGCAATTGCAGCAAAAGATAATACCTAACAATTCTATAGAGACTCGCTAACCTTCCGCCTAACCAATGATAGACGGAAGTCCGTGAATTAAGATCAACAGTTATAACAGTATAGTTAACAGATCCATCCTCCTCCTCGCTTACCAACGAGGAAGCGGACGAACAACCCCCATCATCCGTTGGCAGTTTTATTATCCATTCCATGAGTATTGCGCTATTTACTAGTCAAGTACTTAGTCAAATTAAAAGCGGTACTTTAGTTATACTTGTCTATGATCGAGAAACTGTGCTCCAAGTCGTCCATAACCGCGGACACGGCTTTCAGAAAGATTTACCCTGCAGGGGTGCACGAATAGCAACACACACTCGATCAACCTCGGAAAAACCAAATTAAAACCCAACGAGGCATTCACGACAAAGCAATCACAGGATTCAGAAATATTTCAGGGGGCCACCCCATTAAGCTACCCGCAACGAAGTTGGCCGGCTCCGAGACGGACCCAAGGTTTGTGTCAATGGCTGTAAACGACTGGGAACCCGAAAATGTGACTGGGCTTGTCGATACCGCGAAAACATTCCACAATCCAAAACAGTACAGGTGCTCCACGCACAATCTTAAATAAAGCAGTAACATGGCATAAGTACAGAATAGTAATAAAGCCCCGAACTACTTGTGGCCCCAAGAAATAAGATTGAATCAAGCTCTGGCTCAGGGGGGTCCATAGGCCTCCCGGATGTGGATAGTGCGAATAGTCAAGGAACAGGAATCAAGTACTCGGGGTCCTACGGGACACAAGTGAGCAGGAAAAACCAAATAGCAGATATTGCTCACCGGTGCCTCTTTCTTTAGTTATCCCATTACTACTCAGGTTATGTTGTTTAGGTACCTCGTTATCCATCCGACACTCACATACCCTACTCATGCTTTTCTACGACTCGCATGGCTCAAACAACTCCTGTAGTAATGGCTCATGGGACCGGAACAGGCTTAATGTGGTTTAAAAGTAAAGGCTATGCAGTACTTGGGATTCAATTTTATGCAACCGCGACTCAATGATGCAAGAATAAGATAGAGGCAATAGGTACTGTATGTATGCAAGCATGTGGTAGTGCTTGCCTGGCAGCTCAGTTGAAGCGAGAGATGGATCTGGGTAATACTCCTGTGATTCCTGATAATTCTCCTGCTGGGCGTCTATTCGAAGAAGAACCAAACAAACAAGGCCAACATAAATAAAGTGCGCAAGCATATAAATTGAAATGCAACAAGCAACCAAGCATGCCATGATGAATGATGCACAATTTATATGGCATTGAAGTAGCATGGCAGAGGTGAGGTGTGGATACAAGAAGTAAAGCATTTTATCATTTATTTGCCCAAGTTTTATTGTCTTAAACGGTTCAGATTTTAGATGACAACATGATGCATGCTTCAATTCAGAACAAGGATTGCATAAATAGAACGGGCTCGTCGCGCTGATCGAGTTAGACATATTATTTGTCAAATTTGGAGTTATAAAACAAAAGTTATTAATTAAATAAGGAAAAGGGCATTTGATTGTAATTTTAGTCAACTCGAAATTTAAAGTGTTCAAAATATAATTTTAAGGGCATATTTGAATTCCTCTCATTTTTCTGATTCCAAAACATATATTATTTGTATTATTTGGATTTGTATTTTAAAAATTATTTGAATCTGAAAAGAATTTGAATTTAAATTAATTTGAAAAAGATTTGAATTTAAAACAGACTCAGGGAAATACTTTTTATACCCAGGCGATTCTAACCACAGACACTGACAGGTGGGCCTTTGTGCTGACTGGACCACGTGCGGGAAAAACTTTTGTCACCGCGGGCTCGCCTAGCCACAGTGACTGCGGGGTGGGCCAACTGGCGCAGGCCCGCGTGTCAGCGGTGGGCGAGACAGAGGCTGACAGGTGGGGCTGCGGCTGGAGCGCGGGTTGCGAACAGGATAAACCAGGGGGTTTTCTGCAAAAGCGCTAGCGCGGCTGACAGGTGGGGCTGTTAGGAGCGCGGGTCGTAGGAATCAAAAAGGTGGGGGGCTTTTTGCAAATCGACCACGCGCGGCTACTGTTCCTCTTCTCCTCGCGTCTGGCGGCAGGTGGGAGCGCGGCGCGGAGCGGGGACTCGAACCTGGGACGCGGGAGTCCGCGGTGAGGAGGCTAGCCAGTGCGGCTGGCTCGGGCAGATGTCAGGAGGGCGACGGGGGACTAGATGAGGGGCTGCGTGGCGCGGAAAAGCTTGCAGATGCCGGCGAGCGGCGCGCACGGTGGGTGTTTGACGAAACGCACAGCGGCGATAGGGCGGTACGGCGAGGCGGACCATGTCAGGAAGAAGGGGATGCTCACCGCGGGTCGCCTGGGGTGGTTGGCTTGGACGGGGGCGCGGCGGATCGTCGGCGAGGCTGGCGTACTGGCGGCTAGGGTTCCGCGAGGACGGCGAGGTACTGGCGCGCTGGGGAGCTTCTCCTTCGCGACGGCGTGTACTGGGCGACGCGGGGGGATGTCCTCGATCTGCCAGGCCACTTCCACGACAAGCTTGACGGCCGGAACGAGGAGATGGCGGCGGTAGACGGCGGTGACTGGCGGCAGGTGGGGACGACGGTGGAGGAGAAGGGGAAGGAGGGGGCGCTCTGGGGCGGATCTGGGCGAGGCCAGAGAGGCGTGGGGAGGAAGGGAAAGGCAGGGAGAGAGGGAGGAGAGCAGCTGGGGCACGGCAGGGATAAGGTGGCTCGGTGCCACCTTTTTCCATCTCCTCCTCGAGCACGTGCTCGGCCGGCTGGGGCTGGTCCAGGGCGAGGCAGTGAGACTGCAGGGTGGGGCTAGCACGAGGGAGGGCAGGTGGGGCTAGCTCGGTCAGAGAGAGAAGAGGGAAGGGGCTCGGGTGAGCTCGGGCTAGGGTTAGGGTTTTGGGTTAGCTAGGTTAGAGAGAGGAGGGCTAGCTAGGGTGGGGCCAGGGAGAGGGTGGCCGGTGTGGTGCCCATGGTGGAGAGAGAGAGAGGTGTGAGAGAGAGATAAGGGAAGTAGGTTAGAGTTTAGGAGAAATAAGGTTAGGATAATTTAGAGAGAGAGAGAAGATAGCTAGGTTAGGTTTTAATTAGATATTTAGGTTTTTATCTTGTTTATGAAGCTAAACCAAGAAGACACCTTGGTTGGATTTTGCATGGGCTAAAGTAGAGAAGAAACTATAAAGAAAGAAGAAGAATAGAATTAGGTGGAAAAGCTCTCATGTGATCATACATGTAGATAAATAGAAATGAATGAGAATGGTGTGAATAAAACCAACTCAAGTGGAGCATGGTGGAGGCTAGAATGATCATGAGGTGGGGTGGAAAGAATTTCAAGAAAGAGGAAAAGAAAAACATTATGGCTAGGCCTCATATGATTCATGCATGGAGAATAGAAATAAGAGGAAAAAGAAATGGGTGAGACTAAGATGGTGGAGTAAGGGAGGTAGATGGTTTTCCCAAGATAAGATTCACTCAAACCAAAGAGAAACCAATGGAAGTAAAAGGTGGTGGAGAAGCTTGCATGGCCCATGCAAAAATAATAATGCCATTGAATATTTGTGAAAACACTATGTATATTATGGCATTACTCTATGCATATCCAAGAAGTGGAGATAAAACCAAGCATAAGAATTTAGAGGGTTTAATCCACCCCAAACTACATGAGCTAGAATTAAAATATCAAAGAAAAAGAAAGACAAGCTCATTGTTAAAGGGATGGTGGAATTATAAAGTGGTGGAAGAGAAAGGTGGTGGAATGGAATAAAAGATATGCCCCCAACTCAACTTGGGCATTTAGACAATATATCAACAACCAAATACAATATCAAGAGGCAAATACAATTTATAATGCATGTGAGAGAAGAACCAAAAGAAAAAGGAGTTTTATATGATGCTCAAATGCAAGGTGGCATGATGACATGAGCATGATATAATTATGATGCAGCAATAATATATATATAAAGTAGCCAATATCTTACTAGGACAAGTAGCATTACAATTGTTAGACAATTGGGGTGCTACAACTCTCCCCCACTAAACAGGAATCTCGCCCCGAGATTCTAGGAAGAAGAAGACTCAAAGAGGGTAGGATACTTGGCACGGAGCTCATCTTCACGTTCCCAGGTTGCTTCATCAATGGAATGGTGCGACCACTGCACCTTGCAGAACTTGATGGACTTGTTGCGAGTCCTTCTTTCTGCGACTTCAAGAATTTTTATGGGGTGTTCTTGATAAGACAGATCTTCGTGGAGATTGATGAGTTCATGGTCCACGGTCCTGCCGGGATCCTTGAAGCACTTCTTGAGTTGAGAGATGTGAAAAACATCATGGACTTTGAGTTGTTCAGGGAGCTCAAGAGCATAAGCAACTTCTCCTCTTCTTCCACGAATTTTGAAAGGACCGATGTATCTAGGAGCCAGCTTTCCTTTGATACCAAAACGGTGTGTGCCTCTCATGGGAGTGACACGAAGGTAAACGAGATCACCAGGGACATGCTCCATGTCCGTGTGCTTTCTGTCATAATTGCTCTTCTGGCGACTTTGAGCAATCTTCAGATTTTCAAGAATGATGTGAACTTTCTCCTCCGCTTGAGTTACAATGTCGGGGCCAAACAATAATCTTTCACCTGCGCCCGACCAACCAATCGGAGTTCTGCACTTGCGACCATAGAGAGCCTCAAATGGTGCCATCTTTAGACTTTTCTGGAAACTGTTATTGTAAGAGAATTCAGCATAAGGAAGACATTCTTCCCACTTCATGCCGAAAGAGATAACGCAAGCACGGAGCATATCTTCCAGAATCTGATTGATCCTTTCAACTTGTCCTTGCGACTGAGGGTGGTACGCTGTGCTGAAGTTTAATTTTGTTCCCAAAGCATTTTGGAAACTTCCCCAGAATTTGGAAGTGAAGATGCTTCCACGGTCTGAACTGATCTCAAGAGGAACTCCATACAGAGAAACAATTCTGTTGATATAGAGCTCAGCCAACTGAATTGCAGAAATTGTTTCCTTGACTGGAAAGAAGTGAGCTACTTTGGAAAGCCTGTCAATGACAACAAAGATTGCATTGTTGCCTTTTTGCGACCTTGGAAAACCAGTGATGAAGTCCATCTCTACTTTCTCCCATTTCCATTCCGGAGGCTTCAATGGCTGTAGAAGACCGGAAGGTTTCTGATGGACAGCTTTAACTCTCCGACAGACATCACACTCCGAGACATACTTGGCACAATATCGTTTCAAACCAGGCCACCAATATTGTGTTTTCAAGTCCATGTACATCTTAGTGCTGCCAGGGTGGATAGAAAGAACAGAATCATGCGCCTCCTTGAGAACTTGCTCCCTTAAACCCGGGAAATTCGGAACAAACATCCGGTGTTCAAAGAAAAGAGTGCCTTGGTCGTCTACGTGAAAAGACTCATACTTCGGAAGCTGAATGTTGGAGATGATCTTTTTAGTGTAAGGATCCCCAAGCTGAATGGAACGGACCTTTTCTTCCAAGAGAGGTGTTGCTAGAAGGTTCAGAAGATAACCTTGATCCACAATTTCAAGGTTGAGCTTGCGGAATTCCTCGCACAAGAGAGGTTGTTGTTCTTCCACCATGAGGTTGTTGACATAAGCTTTTCGGCTGAGAGCATCTGCCATGACATTAGCTTTGCCCGGGGTGTAGTTGATGGTCAAATCGAAGTCATTGATTGTTTCAATCCACCTCCTCTGACGAAGGTTGAGATCAGGCTGTGTGAAGATATACTTCAGACTCTTGTGATCAGAAAAGATCTCACAACGGTTGCCCAGCAAGTAATGCCTCCATACTTTCAAAGCAAAGACAACTGCTGCGAGTTCGAGGTCATGTGTAGGATAGTTGATCTCATGCGTCTTCAACTGACGAGATGCGTAAGCAACAACTTGCTTTTCTTGCATAAGGACCGCACCCAATCCTTGCAATGAAGCATCACAGAAAATCTGGAAAGGCTTTGATGTATCTGGAGGAACTAAGACTGGTGTGGAAGTGAGCTTCTCTTTGAGTGTTTCAAAGCTTGCTTGACATGCAGGAGTCCAAAGATATTTCTTGCCTTTCTTGAGGAGATCGGTAAGAGGCTTCGCAATCTTTGAGAAGTTTTGAACGAAGCGACGACAGTAACTGGCCAAACCAAGGAAACTTCTGACTTCTTTGACATTTATGGGTGGAAGCCAATCCATAATTGTCTTAATAGTTTCTGGGTTGACGGCAATGCCCTTGGCAGAGATAACGTGACCAAGGTAGGTGACTTGAGGTAGCCAAAACTCACACTTGGAGAACTTTGCATACAGGCGGTTCTCACGAAGCTTGTTTAGGACACAACGAAGGTGTTCTTCATGTTCTTCTTTTGACTTAGAATAGACTAGAATGTCATCCAGATAGACCACAACGAACTTATCAAGATACTCCATGAAAACCGAGTTCATAAGCCTCGAGAAGGTGGCAGGTGCATTGGTTAGACCGAAAGACATGACCGTGTACTCATACAGGCCATAGCGAGTGGTGAAAGCTGTTTTGGGAACATCTTCCTTGCGGATCTTGATTTGATGATAACCACTTCTCAAATCAAGTTTAGAGAATACCACAGCTCCGGCTAGCTGATCGAAGAGATCATTAATCCGCGGAAGGGGATATTTATTCTTGATTGTTTTAGCATTGAGTGCCCGATAGTCAACACAAAGTCTATCAGTCTTGTCTCGCTTCTTCACAAAGATGGTTGGACTACCCCAAGAAGAAGTACTGTGCTGAATGAAACCCAACTTCTCTTGTTCATCCAACTGACGCTTAAGTTCAGCCAACTCAGCAGGACCCATTTTATAAGGCCGCTTGGAGATAGGAGCGGTACCAGGTTCAAGTTCAATCACAAACTCAACCTCACGATCCGGAGGCATACCTGGTAACTCTTCAGGAAAGACATCTGGAAACTCACAAACTACAGGAACACTCTGAATACCCTCCATAACATCATCATTCAGAGCTGCCAAAGAATAAAGCTGAATTGCGGGAGTCAGACTTGGAGAATAGACTATATGGCCTTCAGGAATTTTCAGAGAAACCGAACGTTCAGCACAATCAATCACAGCTGCATTTGCTGTCAACCAATCCATGCCCAAGATAACATCAATATCAGAATTGCCCAGAATAATTAAGGAAGCCGGAAAAGAAGAACCACCAATCTCAATTTGATTGCCATGGCTGATCTTAGTAGATAACAATCTTGCCCCGGGAGAAAGAACCATTAACTTTTTATCCAGCTGGTCGATAACAAGCTCATGCTCATTTGCAAATTTGTGAGAAACGAAAGAATGTGAAGCACCAGAATCAAACAAAACTCGTGCAGGAACTGAGTTAACAGGAAGCATACCCATCACAACTCCAGGAGCATGCTCAGCTTGAGCGGCGTTGACACAGTTGGCACGAGCAACCGTAGATCCCGGCTTAGTGTTGATGTTGAGAGCCCGAGGTGGAGGTGCACGAATCATAGGAGCACTTGCCGCAGGTCTTGGAGGTGGTGGTGGAAGAGCTTTGTTATTCATTGGACAATTCCATTGCTGATGGCCAGTGTTTCCACAAGTATAACAAGCACCAGGTGGACGTGGAGCAATGTAGCCAGGGACTCCGCCAGGCGCTCCAGGGTAGTTGTGGTTGTAGCCCCTGGGAGCCGCAGTGAAGGAGTTTGGTGGCCTTGGTGCGTAACTTGAAGGTCTTGGTGGAGCAGGGAGCGACGGTGGGGTGTTAGGAACCCAGACACGACGCTTAGAAGGAGCTGTCATAGCAGAAGAGCTTGCTGTATCACGGCTGTGTTTCTTTGACTCCTCAAACACTTGCCTACTTGCTTCTTCCTGCAGAGCTGTGTGTTGAAGTTCCAGGAAAGATGCTGGCCTTGCATGAGTGATTGCATATTTGATGGAAGCATTGAGGCCTTGCCGAAACCTCTTTTGCTTCTTCTTGTCATCAGAGATCTCATCGCCACCATAACGAGACAGGTTCATGAAGTTTCTGATGTAGGTGTTGACATTATCAGTGCCCTGCTTGAGGTTGAGAAACACTTCCTTCATCCTTTCCATGACAATTTCTGACAGATATTGCTCTTTGAAAGCAGCAGTGAATCGCTCCCAAGTAGGCTGAAAACCAGAAAGATCTGCCTTGAGGTAATTTTCCCACCAGAGAGCTGCATCTCCCTTCAGAAGGTGAGTAGCACACTTGACCCATTCTTGCTCGGGAACATCCGCAGTGATGAGCAACCTTGACACTTCACGAAGCCAATCATCCGCATCAAGTGGCTGATCAGACACCTCAAATTGGCGTGGGTTGAACTTGAGAAAACTCTTGATGTCTCCTCGCTTGGGAGGTGGAGGTAGCGGAGCAAACTCATTCCTCCTCACACTTTCCTCGAAGCGCTGCTGGTTTTGCTGCATAGTGCCCAAAGCATTTGCAATACTTGCCAAAGCGGCCCCAAGTTCAGGTGGTATATCCTCCTCAGAACGGCGTGGTGGTGCCATCCTGTGATTGATATAAAACACAAGTCAGTACTATAATGGAGAATGATAATAATCCAAAATAGTACCAAAATGGAATTAATCAAGATTATAGAATGCAATTCACTCAGGTGATATGAAAATATCAACAAAGTTCAAAGCACTAGAAGATATTAAGCATAACACACACGACTGAACAAGGAGTGTGGTATACAAACTAACAAAGAAAAATTTTCCGCAAATTTTGGCATTAAAATACCACTAAATGCGCAAAACCACTTAACGAATCAAGATTAGCAACTCTACTAGTTCAATATACAAAAGCAAATGACAAAAGTAGTGGTATGGTCGCGACTCCATCCCGCACTCAAATCATTACTTCGCACATGAATCAGTAAAACACATATCCCAACAACTTCTTCTTAAGGTGAACCTAAAGATTGGTAACTACGGAAAAGAACACCCCAACAAGATAACGTCGGATAACAAAGAGTAAGATAGATCGCATCGGTGTACAACGAATCAGAATAGATCGCGTCGGTTTACAAAGGACTGTCGGTAGGGAATGTACCAACAGTTGATAACCAAAAGGCAGATAGAGATAACATTTGAATGCAACAGATAGACAAGGAATTCACACACACACACACGAACACACACACAAACATAACCTATGGTACTACGGAACCCAGAACACGTGAATCCTAGTTTGAAGTTTAGAAGAGGATTGAAAACGTTACACTTCCTTACCAGAAAAAGGTGGGTGGGTGGGTAAGAAGAAAAATGGAAGCAATCTTACTCTCACGTTTGTTTTTCCCTAGTATACATAACTACCAAAATATTTGCTAGACAGACAACGACCATTTTGGCTGAGACCCTGAAGGGCGGGATGGCTCTGATACCAATTGTAACTACCTCGGTGAATTACGCTCTTAGTTAATGCCTGGATGATCGGAAGTGGTTAAAATAGTACGGTGGGGCCCAGGGCCACTCACGGTAGACCTTTCGGCCGTCCTAACCACTTTCGGTCAACGGGACAAGAACGAGCGGCGTAATCGGCAGGCGAAGGGATCAACTACATACACAAATGAGTATGTATGCAAGCCACATACAACAGTACATCAGAGCCATTCCATCTAAAAGAAATAGAAATATTGCAATGCCATACGGCAAGATCCAAATATCCTAGATAGATATAATAATTTAGGATAGCTCCTCATACAGCACACATCAGAGTATCAGGCGGAAGCGGAAAACAAGATCCGAGTACGGATAAGAAGCAAATTGGCATAAGATGCCCCTTAAATAAACACATCCCGCCCACAGATCACACGGATCCCCGTTCCCGGAATCTCTACACCGAATGATCGTTGCCAACATCATCTGACGCTTCCACCCAGTATCCATCTTGCGGGTACGCCTGTTCATCTGAATCAAACAATTTATCGTGTGAGACCCTAGGGGTACTCAGCAAGTCTTTATGCCACTAAAGGGGACACAACCTGGGGTGACGCAATTGCAGCAAAAGATAATACCTAACAATTCTATAGAGACTCGCTAACCTTCCGCCTAACCAATGATAGACGGAAGTCCGTGAATTAAGATCAACAGTTATAACAGTATAGTTAACAGATCCATCCTCCTCCTCGCTTACCAACGAGGAAGCGGACGAACAACCCCCATCATCCGTTGGCAGTTTTATTATCCATTCCATGAGTATTGCGCTATTTACTAGTCAAGTACTTAGTCAAATTAAAAGCGGTACTTTAGTTATACTTGTCTATGATCGAGAAACTGTGCTCCAAGTCGTCCATAACCGCGGACACGGCTTTCAGAAAGATTTACCCTGCAGGGGTGCACGAATAGCAACACACACTCGATCAACCTCGGAAAAACCAAATTAAAACCCAACGAGGCATTCACGACAAAGCAATCACAGGATTCAGAAATATTTCAGGGGGCCACCCCATTAAGCTACCCGCAACGAAGTTGGCCGGCTCCGAGACGGACCCAAGGTTTGTGTCAATGGCTGTAAACGACTGGGAACCCGAAAATGTGACTGGGCTTGTCGATACCGCGAAAACATTCCACAATCCAAAACAGTACAGGTGCTCCACGCACAATCTTAAATAAAGCAGTAACATGGCATAAGTACAGAATAGTAATAAAGCCCCGAACTACTTGTGGCCCCAAGAAATAAGATTGAATCAAGCTCTGGCTCAGGGGGGTCCATAGGCCTCCCGGATGTGGATAGTGCGAATAGTCAAGGAACAGGAATCAAGTACTCGGGGTCCTACGGGACACAAGTGAGCAGGAAAAACCAAATAGCAGATATTGCTCACCGGTGCCTCTTTCTTTAGTTATCCCATTACTACTCAGGTTATGTTGTTTAGGTACCTCGTTATCCATCCGACACTCACATACCCTACTCATGCTTTTCTACGACTCGCATGGCTCAAACAACTCCTGTAGTAATGGCTCATGGGACCGGAACAGGCTTAATGTGGTTTAAAAGTAAAGGCTATGCAGTACTTGGGATTCAATTTTATGCAACCGCGACTCAATGATGCAAGAATAAGATAGAGGCAATAGGTACTGTATGTATGCAAGCATGTGGTAGTGCTTGCCTGGCAGCTCAGTTGAAGCGAGAGATGGATCTGGGTAATACTCCTGTGATTCCTGATAATTCTCCTGCTGGGCGTCTATTCGAAGAAGAACCAAACAAACAAGGCCAACATAAATAAAGTGCGCAAGCATATATATTGAAATGCAACAAGCAACCAAGCATGCCATGATGAATGATGCACAATTTATATGGCATTGAAGTAGCATGGCAGAGGTGAGGTGTGGATACAAGAAGTAAAGCATTTTATCATTTATTTGCCCAAGTTTTATTGTCTTAAACGGTTCAGATTTTAGATGACAACATGATGCATGCTTCAATTCAGAACAAGGATTGCATAAATAGAACGGGCTCGTCGCGCTGATCGAGTTAGACATATTATTTGTCAAATTTGGAGTTATAAAACAAAAGTTATTAATTAAATAAGGAAAAGGGCATTTGATTGTAATTTTAGTCAACTCGAAATTTAAAGTGTTCAAAATATAATTTTAAGGGCATATTTGAATTCCTCTCATTTTTCTGATTCCAAAACATATATTATTTGTATTATTTGGATTTGTATTTTAAAAATTATTTGAATCTGAAAAGAATTTGAATTTAAATTAATTTGAAAAAGATTTGAATTTAAAACAGACTCAGGGAAATACTTTTTATACCCAGGCGATTCTAACCACAGACACTGACAGGTGGGCCTTTGTGCTGACTGGACCACGTGCGGGAAAAACTTTTGTCACCGCGGGCTCGCCTAGCCACAGTGACTGCGGGGTGGGCCAACTGGCGCAGGCCCGCGTGTCAGCGGTGGGCGAGATAGAGGCTGACAGGTGGGGCTGCGGCTGGAGCGCGGGTTGCGAACAGGATAAACCAGGGGGTTTTCTGCAAAAGCGCTAGCGCGGCTGACAGGTGGGGCTGTTAGGAGCGCGGGTCGTAGGAATCAAAAAGGTGGGGGGCTTTTTGCAAATCGACCACGCGCGGCTACTGTTCCTCTTCTCCTCGCGTCTGGCGGCAGGTGGGAGCGCGGCGCGGAGCGGGGACTCGAACCTGGGACGCGGGAGTCCGCGGTGAGGAGGCTAGCCAGTGCGGCTGGCTCGGGCAGATGTCAGGAGGGCGACGGGGGACTAGATGAGGGGCTGCGTGGCGCGGAAAAGCTTGCAGATGCCGGCGAGCGGCGCGCACGGTGGGTGTTTGACGAAACGCACAGCGGCGATAGGGCGGTACGGCGAGGCGGACCATGTCAGGAAGAAGGGGATGCTCACCGCGGGTCGCCTGGGGTGGTTGGCTTGGACGGGGGCGCGGCGGATCGTCGGCGAGGCTGGCGTACTGGCGGCTAGGGTTCCGCGAGGACGGCGAGGTACTGGCGCGCTGGGGAGCTTCTCCTTCGCGACGGCGTGTACTGGGCGACGCGGGGGGATGTCCTCGATCTGCCAGGCCACTTCCACGACAAGCTTGACGGCCGGAACGAGGAGATGGCGGCGGTAGACGGCGGTGACTGGCGGCAGGTGGGGACGACGGTGGAGGAGAAGGGGAAGGAGGGGGCGCTCTGGGGCGGATCTGGGCGAGGCCAGAGAGGCGTGGGGAGGAAGGGAAAGGCAGGGAGAGAGGGAGGAGAGCAGCTGGGGCACGGCAGGGATAAGGTGGCTCGGTGCCACCTTTTTCCATCTCCTCCTCGAGCACGTGCTCGGCCGGCTGGGGCTGGTCCAGGGCGAGGCAGTGAGACTGCAGGGTGGGGCTAGCACGAGGGAGGGCAGGTGGGGCTAGCTCGGTCAGAGAGAGAAGAGGGAAGGGGCTCGGGTGAGCTCGGGCTAGGGTTAGGGTTTTGGGTTAGCTAGGTTAGAGAGAGGAGGGCTAGCTAGGGTGGGGCCAGGGAGAGGGTGGCCGGTGTGGTGCCCATGGTGGAGAGAGAGAGAGGTGTGAGAGAGAGATAAGGGAAGTAGGTTAGAGTTTAGGAGAAATAAGGTTAGGATAATTTAGAGAGAGAGAGAAGATAGCTAGGTTAGGTTTTAATTAGATATTTAGGTTTTTATCTTGTTTATGAAGCTAAACCAAGAAGACACCTTGGTTGGATTTTGCATGGGCTAAAGTAGAGAAGAAACTATAAAGAAAGAAGAAGAATAGAATTAGGTGGAAAAGCTCTCATGTGATCATACATGTAGATAAATAGAAATGAATGAGAATGGTGTGAATAAAACCAACTCAAGTGGAGCATGGTGGAGGCTAGAATGATCATGAGGTGGGGTGGAAAGAATTTCAAGAAAGAGGAAAAGAAAAACATTATGGCTAGGCCTCATATGATTCATGCATGGAGAATAGAAATAAGAGGAAAAAGAAATGGGTGAGACTAAGATGGTGGAGTAAGGGAGGTAGATGGTTTTCCCAAGATAAGATTCACTCAAACCAAAGAGAAACCAATGGAAGTAAAAGGTGGTGGAGAAGCTTGCATGGCCCATGCAAAAATAATAATGCCATTGAATATTTGTGAAAACACTATGTATATTATGGCATTACTCTATGCATATCCAAGAAGTGGAGATAAAACCAAGCATAAGAATTTAGAGGGTTTAATCCACCCCAAACTACATGAGCTAGAATTAAAATATCAAAGAAAAAGAAAGACAAGCTCATTGTTAAAGGGATGGTGGAATTATAAAGTGGTGGAAGAGAAAGGTGGTGGAATGGAATAAAAGATATGCCCCCAACTCAACTTGGGCATTTAGACAATATATCAACAACCAAATACAATATCAAGAGGCAAATACAATTTATAATGCATGTGAGAGAAGAACCAAAAGAAAAAGGAGTTTTATATGATGCTCAAATGCAAGGTGGCATGATGACATGAGCATGATATAATTATGATGCAGCAATAATATATATATAAAGTAGCCAATATCTTACTAGGACAAGTAGCATTACAATTGTTAGACAATTGGGGTGCTACACAGTCCCAATAAGTCGGACGCCCTTTCACAACTCTTTGCAAAAGGTGTCTTGGTCATCTTGCCGAGAAGGCAGGATTCGCATGTCTCGAATGACTCCAAGTCGAACGAAGTTAGGAGTCCATCATCATGGAGCTTCTTCATGCGTTTCCAACTTATATGACCAAGCCGACAATGCCAAAAGTAAGTCATATTCAGATCATTTGGTTTTAACCTTTTCACATTTATGTTATAGACATATTCACTATCAAGATTCAAAATAAATAACCCGTCCCGGACGGGGTGCAAAGCCATGAAACATATCATTCAAATATAAAGAACAACCATTATTCTTAATATCGACTCATAGCCCTGTCTCATCAAACATGAGGCAGAAATGATGTTTCGACTAAGCACTGGAACATAATAACAATTATTTAGCTCCATTATGAATCCAGAAGGTAAATGAAGTTGCATTGTGCCGACTTCCAACGCAGCGACTCTCGCTTTGTTTCCGACTCTAATGTCAACCTCGCCTCTTGCAACGCTCCTAGTTCTTACCAGTTCCTGCAACGAGTTGCAGATGTGAATGACTGATCCGGTATCATATACCCAAGAACTACCAGGTGCATCAGCAAGATAAATGTCTATAACATTGCAAACAAGCGTACCTGAGCCGAAAGTCACACCTCCGCTCTTGGCTTTATCAGCCAGATACTTGTTGCAATTCCTCTTCCAGTGGCCATCCGACTTGCAGTAGAAGCAAGTGGATCCGGCTGTAGGAGATGGCTTAGTCCCTGAGGAAGCGCTTTGGACTGGGTCCTCCGCCTTACCTCCTGACTTTGCCTTCTTCTTCTTAGTCCAAGAACTCTTCTTGAACTTAGCCTTGTTTTGTACCATCAACACTTGACTGGCACCTTTCTTGAGATCCGCCCCAGCCTGCTTGAGCATCCCATGTAATTCAGTGAGCTTCTTATCCAAACCATGCATGTGGTAGTTCGATATGAACTGACCATACGCACTAGGAAGAGAGTTCAGAATTATGTCTGTAGCGAACTCTTCGCTAATGGGGTAGCCAAGCCTTTCCAGAGACTACACGTAACCAACCATCTTGATCACATGCGGACTCAGTGGATTGCCATCCTTAAGCTTGCAGCTCAACAAAGCCTGAGAGACTTGATACCTCTCAGTCTTTGCCTGAGCCTGGAACATACTTTTGAGGCTTTCGATCATATCGTAGGCCTCAACATTTTCGAACTGCTGCTGCAAGTCCGGTTCCATGTGAGCAAGCATAAGACAGCTAATCTCCGTGGATTCATCACAAATCCGACGGTAGGCATTGGTGGCTGCGACAGTCGCATTCTCATCCGGCTCAGCTGGAAGTGGGTTGTCTAGGACACGATCCCTTTTTTCTTGTTTGAGAACAATTCTCAGATTACGATACCAGTTGGTGAAATTAGTTCCATTCATCTTATCTTTCTCTAAGATGGTTCTCAAAGCAAAACCGGAAATCTGAGGAAGACTGCTAGGTGCCATTGATCTACAACAGAAAATATGCAAGACACTTAAGACATGTATCCATAAAGAGCAAGCATATTAAACACTTTAATATTTATGCTCCCACTAGAACCAACACCCCTCCGTTGGTTACTTAGTGATTTAGGACCCTAAATAAGCAAGTCGACTAGTGAGCTTTAGCATCACCGCTAGCCGTCAAGTGATCTAGGTAGACAACTCCTTGTCAATCGTATCTCATACGACTCCTGTTGGATGGGTGGCATCACATGCCCCGACTCCCATCCGACTTTTCCCTAAGTCCCACAACCGTTGTGATAGACCTGTCTAGATTACCAAGTGCTTCCGCTGTAAGAGTCCGACTCGATCCCACCTAGTTGGAAAGAATTGATAGCACCTCAATTTTATGAGCCCACTACCAAAAATGTCCGACTTGTGATGGTGCAGCACTGGCAGGGAAACCGACTAGACCTTCTTTGAGGGATTATATTCTACCAACTATCTAATAGAGGTAAAACAGAGACATAACAATAACACAAAATAAATCAATTATAATGTGAAATGGTATGGCTCTTTTCATGGCGATCTCCATCTCCATAAAGCCTGTAATCCGACTCGTATCAACTCTTGTCGCGTGCCGTCTTACACCATGTAGCTGACTTGTACACCGACTTGCATCGTAATCTGAACAGCTACACTAGCTAGTAATCCAAATTACACAGAGAATCCGACACGCAGGCCATTATACAATAAGATGACAGCACCTAGGCTCCAGCCGGCTAACAAAATCCGTGATACGCAGGTCACGTATGGATTACACACATCACATGCACATAACCATACCATTCACAACATCATCCTGCAAAAACAAGTTATGCATAGATACGATATTTACCGGCGTTTTGAAACTCGCAACGACATCTAAGACGCTATGACAAGGCGAAGCCAGCGGTCCCGCTAGCCGGATAGCGAGCGGGGATCGAAGGGGCAGTGCCCCTCGCGGGTGCAGGCAGCGCCCGACGATTTTTCCGAAAAATCTAAGGAGAGGCGCCGCGCGTTTGCTCCCTCGTGCGACGGGGCGTCATGATTCGAAAAAGGGCATCCACACGGTGTGAACCACTCATCCTTATCCCTTCCTCTTATCCCCTGACGGCTTCCTCCTGACCACTTATTCTCTCTCTCTCTCTCTCTCTCTCTCTCTCTCTCTCTCTCTTAAATCTCTACGGAAAGGCAGCGCCTGTCCCCGATGAGCACAGCGTGCTGCGTCGCATGGGAAGGCTGCTCTGGGCCCTGCCAATGAGCGCGGCGTTGCGCATGGAGGGCTCTGCCAAGCTTCCTCCGACGAGCGGGAGCAGTAGGCTTCCACCGACGGCGAGCACGCAGCTGGGAGCCGACCGGAGAGCACAAATCAGGGGAGGCCGCCATGGAGCTCGCATCATGGAAGGTCGTAGCGCGCCGCCGAGCACGTAGATGGTAGGCTGCAGCTGCCGTAGAGCTTCCATCAGGGAAGGTCGTAGCGCGCCGCCGAGCAAAGCAGTAGGGGAGGCTGCCGCCGCCACAAAATCACATCGGGAAAGGTCGACGTGTGTCGCTTAGGATGCAACAGCAGAGGTCGCCGCCGCCTCAGAGCTCGTGTCGGGGGAAGGCCACCGCTCGCTGCCGGCACGCCATAGAAAGGATGCCGCCAAGTACATGGATACATGTAGGCGCAGAGGAGGTTTTCATCGAGCTAGGAGAGTTTTCTTCCCCCAACACCAAATCGGTCTTTCTGATGCCAGCAGAGGTGACGTCCGTGATGTACTGATGTGTTTTCATTTGCTGTTCAAGTTTTTCTGGAGTTTGATAGCTGGTGCGGTGTGATACAAGATCGTCTCACACGCCGACTGCAATTTTTTAGGGCTGCGGTTTCTTTTTTTTTAATTTGGCAGTTGTTTAGTGATAACCTGGCAGTTAATAAGTTTTAATCGGGTAATTATTTGCATGATTAATTAACCAGGGAGGAATCCATGTCTAGATTTTGATAACCTGACAATAGCTAAGCGATAGCCTGGCGGTTACTAGGTTCTAATCTGATAATTGTTATATCAGGATAAAGGGTAATTAACCTGGATGAGTTCTATTCTAGGACAGTTTGCTAAGTGATAATCCCGTAATTGAGAAGTGATAATCTGGTAATTGTTAACATGTTAATTAACTTGGATGAGTGTATGCCCGGATTTTGTCAATTGCAAAGTGATAACCTGGCAATTGCTTAGTGATAACATGGTATTTGTTAAGTGGTAATCAGGCTAAGTAATAACCTGCTAATCGGGCAATCACGTAATTGTGGTGATCTTCATCCAATTAGGCGTGATTAATCTGGTAATTAGGAACTAATTAACGTGGCAATTAAATAACAATTGAACATGGCAAACTAATCCTCGAATGCTGCACCTATGCTTAAATATCTGGCAATTAGCAATAATTTATTTGGCAATTAGGCCTAATTAATCAGGCAAGTATTAATTTGATACTGTAGCTTTGATTTAGTAATAAATCTCTTCACTAGCTCCTAGTTGATTTGGAAACTAGTAACACCTGCACTCTTCCACCACCTGCATGGTACGTTGAGACACGAGTGTGATAAAATATACTCATAATATAGTGAGAGCTTTTACAGTGACTTGAGAGATTCATTAGTAGGCGTCTATAGGCATAGGCGGTAAAAATATGTGGTCGACTTTTTTCTAGGACATGACTAGAGGTAAGACTACAACACCCTAGCCTTGCGACTTTTCTTTCGGACGGGATGTGTGCGTTGTGCCTGTTTGTGACAGCTTTTTGCATGGCCACAACAAGAAGGAGAACACGCGTGCTTCGGAGGCGCCGCGCGACGCGACGAATATGCGGCGCCGCGCAGTAGCAGAGTCCATGAATGAAGTGTATATAGACCTCTTTTAGTGTCTAGGTTTATCTAGGTTTGAAGTGAATCTAGACACTAAAAAGGGTCTAGATACACTTCTTTCACAAAGTTAAAACATCTTATACGTTGAAACGGAATGAGTACTTGTGTTCCGGTGGTCCTCTTCAACGGCCGTGCGTCCCCGAGAAATTCATTCCTCCACCTGGCCGCCAACCTCGGTAGGAGTCACTATTGTCCGGGAAGCCGGTGTTGCTGCTAGAGGAAGTTTAGTCACCGCCGATGCATCTTGAGCTAAAACTTGCTGGTGGCGTTCATGGAAGTTGGACAGAGAATACTGATTCGTGTGGATCAAATTTCATAATTCTAATTGTGTGCAACCGCATGATAGCTTGTAGTAATAGTTCTGAATAGAAATTAATAACGAGCAACAGAGCAATAATCTTATTATGTTTTTAAGCGATGTGATATGCTCTCTGAGACCTGCTCGGCAGGTTGTCTCGCATTTCTTTTCTCTGTTCTCTGTAGTATGAGGAAAAAAAATCAAAACATCGCTGGAGGACCGGCCGCTGAGAACTCAACGGCGGCAGGAGTGGTGAGGGCAAAGAACTCATGCCAAGCAAGGTGGGGGACGAAGGCTATCGCTGTCGATCTATTGTTACTCGGCTTATTATGGGCCTCATCTATAGCTAAAGAATAAGATAACGATTAACCTAAACTGTCTAAACTGCCTAAAGAATAGACGGCTGGATTAGATTTATACTACTCCATACTTGGGCAGTAGTAAAAGGTAGATTTATACTACTCCATACTTGGGCAGTAGTAAAAGGTACTTCCTCCGATCCATATACGGATGTATCTAGACTAGATACTTAACTAGATACATATGAATCTAGACAAACTTGAGTCAAAAAACAGAGCTCTGATCATCACTGGTTCTAGGGTTGAAAACGGTAAGAAAACTTTCCATCTGTTTCTGTGAAAAAGGAAATGGAGAACTAAAAAGGAAACGGAAATAGAATTTTGCGGAAAAGGAACCGAAACGAAATATTTTAAACGGAAATGGAAAAGGAAACGGGGGAGCCATTTCCGATGAAAACGGAAACGGTAAGAAAATTCCGGATAAACAAATATGGAAACTTTCCGTAAATATAACTAGTCAGTTCCATGTACAAAATAGTACTTTGCGTTGGTGATTTCTTTTACTATTGTCGAGCCATTGATATATGAAGGGTCTACGTAATACATGCAATCGGTTCAAACGACATACTAATCAAGTTAGCATATTAGCGTTTATGTGAAACTATTTATGTTAACTTATGTGCTTGTCAAAGTGTTGAACTATGTGTTACTTTATGTACATTTGTTGCTTTCGAAGTTGTGAGATATTCTTTGTCTTTGTACACACCATGATACTATACCACTATTATATTCTGAGAAATGATTGTTTTCGTATTGTATCTGTTCCATATTCATTTCCGATGATTTTCGATTTCGTGTTTGTTTTCGGAGTTTTCCATATTGTTTCCGATTCTGGCGACACAAGAGGAAACGAAAATGATAATGTATGTTTCCGTCCGTTTTCAATCCTGTCTGGTTCGGGTACCAGCAATACTGAGTTCCCATGCAGAGACATAATGGACATACATTTCTGCTTCATATACGTAAAAGACATCTTGGCTTACATAACATAACATACAGTAACAAAGATGAGATTCACTATATTACAATTGTGAAAAATTGAGCTGTGGTCATCACCAGTTCAGTAGCAGCAGTTACCAAGCTGGGAGCACAGATTCAGGCGACAAAAGAATACCAAGTTCCCAATTATGACGAAAGCGGGATCTGGGACACATTAATATGCTCACATACCTACGACAATGATTACAGCGAACGATGGTGATAACAACAAAGAGTAGTAGCTGTCAGACATTATCATGAACTGGAATACATCTTTGTGCTCAAGACATGTAAAGGCATTTGCTCACAGAGTCACAGAGTATCGCCCGGCAACCAGTATGACATTTATTGTTGTTACTACGGTGAAATAATAAGCTCTGGTCATCACTGGTTCAGTATTACCAGCAACAACAAAGCTGGGACCACATATTCAGCTAACAAAATACCGAGTTCTAATTTATGCCGAAAGCGATGCAGGTCATGGTATGCTAAGATGCCTACGCCGATGATTACAACAAAATAACAGCGATACCGACAGACTCTCGGCTCACAGAGTAGTAGCTGTCGACATTATTATGAACCCGATTCCTCGAATATATACATAGACAGAAGGAACAATATTAACTTGCCATGTTTTCATAGGAAGGATGAATAGTCAGGGGGGTCACCACCAATATAGTGATGCAGCACCTGTGCACAAAGTACAGAAGGAGAATTAACAGATGTAATTTTTCGCCTAAGAGAGAGACAGATAAGTTTGACTAGTGTTTTAGCGTCGAAAGAAAATTTCAACTGATCCAATGGCATGATAGCTTTGTTATATTCTTCTATCCAGTGTCTCATGATATGGCATGACACCGGATGGATGATCTACAAGGCTAAACGTTCTTTTTTCTGTTCTACGATAAGACGAGATCATTGTCGCCAAGATGCGGGGGCCTCATGCAAACCTGGACCTCGTGCTCCTCAGGCCCGACACGGTGCTTCGGGACCATGATCTCCAGCCCAGTGCCGGACTCGTTGTAGTACGCCTCGATCTTCGCATCCTCCGGGATCCTCGTGGCCAGGGGTATCTCCCGCATGAACTCGCCTGGAGGGCAGTGCTCGGGGGATGGGTCGGTCAGCTTGAACACCCTCTCGTGCCGCCTCACGAAGGGCATGCGGGCGGTGCTCACGCACGATATCTTCACGATGCCGTGTGTCATCGTGTTTCTCCAGGAGACCTTCACGCTCTGCTGGTCAGAGAAGAGCATGCTCACCATGATTAGGTAGCCCTCGTCGTCCTCGTATATGGTCTTGGCAGCAGTAACAGGCCCGCTCGCATGCTTTGCAACACCGGTGAACTCATGCATCCATGACGGTTCGCCGCCGGTCTGGACTTCTACCTCCTGCTCCCTGTCGGAACAGGAGTTGTTCGCCATAGCACAGTCCTCTTCTACACCGTGACCAAAGAACTCCTTGCGGCGTTTGTTGCACTTTGGTGAGAGGTCCATCCCGTCATCCGATGACGGTGGCGTGGACAGGTTCAGACCTGAACCATTCAGCGCCTTCTTATGATTATGAGAGCTGTGTGCCCCCACACTCTTTGATGCTGCTTGTGGCTGCGGCCTATCAAGCTCAAAATCAGTGCTTGGAAGGTTCCTCCATGACTCGAAATCACTAGCTTCAGGCGGTATTGAGAAATTATGCTCCCTTCCTGTAAGCTCAGCCCACCTCTTCATGTCAGCTTCGGGGACTGCTGATAAATTGGGTGAGCTCACAATCTCGATCCCATGAAGGCACTGCGGGTTGGAGAGACCACGGTAGTGCTTGCGCTGCATGCGGTGCGACCTCGAAAAGCCCTTGTCCGCGCTGAAAGGGAAAGAAGGCTCCCCTTGCTTGGAGTGCCCGTTCATGAAGCTCCGGAGCTGCATCTTCCCCAGGGCGCTGTCAGGACGTTCCTTGAAGACCCACATGTACAGGTTCTCCATGTCATGCTGCACTATGAAGACGTCGAGGCGGAGATCAGACTTGTCGAAGCCAGAGATGCTCCCAGAAGGGTCCCGCGTCACCTTCCCCTTGGGCTTCTCCACCAGTGCCGGCCTGAAGTAGTGGTTGAAGAAGAACCACGCTCCCCAGATGCTGTCTCCCCTCTTGGCACACTTCCTGGCACCAACGCCGACCGCCGTGCTGCCACCGTTGCCGTTGCCGTTGCCGTTGCCGTTGCCGTTGCCGTTGCCGTTGCCGTTGCCGTTGCTGCTCGGCTTCGGGAGCGTGAGCGCGACCTCGGACTCATACGTCTGCGTGGTGCAGAGGCCGACGTCGAGCATGTCGAACGGGTCGAGGCTCCACGATGCAGGTGCAGGGGATTGGTCTGCTGACAGCGGGAGGTTGATGTCCGGTGGGCCCTGCCGGGGGATGATGAAGAGCTCCCTGTCGCCGCCGGCGCCGTTGATGCCAGCGCCGCCGGAGGACTCGGCGGAGGCCCCTGTGTGCGACGACCCGGCGGGGTCCATGGAGAGGAGGGTGGAGGGGTGGCCGTTCTCCATGGAGAGGGAGGTGAGGAGGGGCTCCCCTCCCATGGAGAGCTCCCTCCTCTCCTTCTCCTTCGTCCTTCCTATTCTTTACTCCCAGCCTGCTCTTCTCCTCCTACCGCCTCGCCTCCTCCCCTCAACGCCCCGGTCACGGGCCACCAAATCCACAAATCAAGATTTGCGACCAGGAAGAGTCCGCCCTTTGCTTGGGAACAAAATCGAGATCTTCAACCGAAGCGAATCCGCCGCCGCGGACCTAGAAATCCAATGGATAAGAAAAGAAGCCGCTTGTTACAACTCGAATGAACAATATCAACTGCACAGGAATTAACTGAGAATCTTGAGCACTGGCAAGCCCTGTTCTACTCAGGTCGATTTATCTCCCTCGATACAATAGCTGCTGTTTCTGTAAAATTTCACCAGAAGGAACCAATCTTTTCTCGAACCATGCCGGAGGAAACCTCGCGAATCCCACGATTTGCCACGGAGAGGCAGGGCAGGCGACGAACGGCGGGAAGAAATTGCAGGTAAAGAGCCTGTTTCGAGGAGAGGCGGCGCTTGCTCTGATCTGTTCTTACCTCGGGGGGCGGCGGAGCAGGAAGCTACGGCGAGGCCGCTTCTCCCGCGCTCTCCTGAGCAGGAAGGTGGGTTGAGGTCTCGCCGGAGACGGGGAGGAGGGGCGGAGAGGGTGAGGAGGAGGGGAGAGGCAATGGGAGGGGAGGGGGCCCAGGGAAAGGAGAACAGGGGTCGGTCGAGGAGTCCACGGGTTTCACGGGTCGCAACCTGCTACCGCGTTCTCTATTTCCTTTTTTGTTTCCTTTGGTAAACTTGTTTGAATTCGTCCGAATTTGCTTGGGAGAATTCGTCCGAATTTCCTGGTGGTTCTACCGATTTGACGACCGACGCCTTATATGGTGTTACATGTGCCTATTTCGTGCTATCGGCAAGGAGTCTTACTTTATTTGGAGTTGGTCGAGAGGAGAGGGTAGGAGGGATGGGCCGCAGAGACTAAAAATGACCTCTTAAGAGCGTTATCCCGGTGCCTCATACATGGATGGTCGTTGGATGAGATCGGACATGGCAAATTCAACGGTGGAGTAAAAGAAAGAGATGTTGACAATGGAGGGAGAAAGCCTAGGTCGTCAAGCAGAGTGTACCATAACACGAACGCGAAGCTAAGTTCGGAAAAGAACCGGAGAAACGCGTGAATGGAAAGGGAGAGGATTAAAAGGTGGACTAGAAGGACTGAAGGAGAAAGAAAGGGAACATGGTATTCTTATGCATGGATGAAAAGAGAGAGGCGAGAGATGACACAATTAGAATAGTTGTGAACCATTTCTCCCCCTTCTCTCGAACATAATTAGAACAGTACCATGGATTGCCTAATTAACTAAGATAAAGAAAATAATGACAATGTCTCATGGGTGACACCACTGGAAGGAAAGAAGGGGCAATGCATAGACTATACAAGGATTACAACCATAGAACATTACCCTTCTTTTATTGTTCGAAATAACTACAACGAGCCATTTCTCACCAAATTGAAAATAATCCAGTCCATGGATTGCACCGAAAATACTATGGGAGCTTGAATCTAGTGTTCAATGAGTGGTACAATGCACGATTAGAAACCCTTAGAAATATTTCTATTATGATAGTCCACACTATCATTTTCAACTTGACCGATCAAGAAGAACATGCAATATCATGCAACTTTTGGCGCCGACAAGACCTTCTTCCGCTTAGCGAGCATATAGCGGAACAAGTATGGAAATCCTGCAAACAAGGCGATGAATCAAAATAGTGTATCGTTAAATTTGAACTTCGCAAAAAAATTGAACTTCATTTTACTACAACAATAAATTTAACATCATTATGAAGATACTATAGTGGTATCTCAGGCTTTGCATATATCGATGCACACAGACCCCGCAAGGACAAATTCACCTTGAAACTCTTGGTGCAAAAGACCAAGAAGGCTCTTGGGAAAGTGCACTTTGTTCACTTGGTTGGTTCTATCCAGAAAGATCCCCAGGGACAATAACTTGCATTCAGCTTCTATCCTGACATTACTATTTGCCAACTTTACCTTGGGGCATGGGAAGTGCTATCTACCTTGATACAGAGTGCCCCTTCCATGGAGGTATGGTGATTGGCACTTGGTTAGGTAATGATAACCCGACAATGCAAGACCCTAAAATTTTCACCTCGGTTTAGGATTGATTGAATGCCATGTTGTTCTAGACTGACAAGAGAGTCGAGCACATGTGGAGTGATCGTATTACATCATGTGGAATAGAAGCATTTTTATGGGGCAAATCCTAAGCTATGTCGAAGTGGTGTACCTGGCCTTAGACGACATCAAGGAGGCTTTTGACCATGCCAACTTGTAGTGTAGTGGCGGGTTTGTGCGTTCAATATATACTACATGGATTCAACATGCATGATCCCCATAACATCATAGTCTATTTTTTATGATTATTTCATGTATCTTTCTTAATTACGAGATACCATTCTTGTCCGTTGCTTGAAAACGGAAGATTATTTGAATTGCGAAATGAGAGACAACTCCGAGAAGAACAAAGTGTACCTGGAACATAGAGAGTCATGAGGACAGCCGATGTGTTATGGTAGTCGAAGGACAAATTCCATTTATTAGGCATCCTAAGGCAGTATTTCCCTGATGTCTGAGTTAAACACCAAATACCAGAGCATGTAACTAAGAAGACTGCTATCAAATTGACATCATGGAGCTCTTTCTATCTTCATCTATTAATCCGGTTAAATACCTTCATGGAAGGCATGGCAACGAATATCAGACCAACCTCGCTTAACAAGCCGATTGGGTATAATACAAGAAAGGTGCTATACCTGCAAAAAAAATTATAGAGCAAGATGCTTCAAACAATTATTTAGTAAGAAAGCACTAATTTTGTTTAAAAGTTTGTTGATTAAATTGTTATTTTCTTCTTCTTTAGTAAGAACCAAGACCTACCTTAGCCATAAGAGCCAGGAAGGTTCAGACCGAAATGTCTCCCTCATACCAAAGAATGAATATCTGATGACCTGTAGGAAGTTTACCAACAAGTTTCTGTAACATTTGTTTCAACCGAAGAAAAGTTAAACTCTTGGTACGCTAAGCTTAGCACACAAGATATGTTCTAAAAAAAAGCTCAGCACAATTAATCGTACTTTCTATCAATCTAAGATCTTGTACTAAGTATTGCATTATAAATTACTCATGAACCGAGCAATTATCCTCGTTGTCAACTTTTATTAAGTGACGCCTTACCTCGGTGATGGACCAGCTTAGGATCAAGGAAGTAACAAGAATATGAGATTGTGCCTGCAAATTTCTTAGAGTGATCGATCAAAATTGGCTAAAAAACTAAATTCACGTGTCCAATACGAAAATATCAAAGACTTCGCGGTGACAAGGAGCGCATTGATGATACCTCAGGAAAGCTCCACAGGATACCCCATGTGATGTACAACCTTCCAGTGATTTGCGAAAGAGTCACAGAGACCGGAGACTTGACGAAGCCTTTTAAAATTTCAGGACGTATCATGTCAAGGATTTAGGAAAGAACAAAAACCACGAGTGCACGTGAAAGAATGTAATTCAATCCTACATGTTCGAAAGACACTTTTGGTGTGCTTTAATAACACAAAATCAGTTTTCAGCTGAATTCGCAAAAACAAAACTAAGTAAGAATTAAGAACTGGTTACACATTCGATACCTAGAATGGAATGAAGAATCTGGGCTAGCAGCAAGATAACGTAGGTGTGCTTTAATAATAACACAAAATCAGTTTGCAGCTGAATTGGCAAAAACAAAACTAAGTAAGAATTAAGAACTGGTTACACATTTGATACCTAGAATGGAATGAAGAATCTGGGCTAGCAGCAAGATAACGTACGTACACCATCACCAGCACCAAGTATACAAAACACAGACAAAGTTTAATTAGTCAGCAGCTCATGTTATCATGCAATCCATGTATCAAAAAGATGACGATAGTGCAATTTATGATACAGTATCATATCAAGTAGAGCTAGAAACTTAAATGAAGAATCTTGTATACAAATTTGCATTGAGATAATATAAATAAATAAAGAAATAGTAACGATAGTATGACACTAGTACATGATACTAGCTACTAGGTGTATGACAACTAGCTAGGTTAAAATTAGCTAGAAGGTTCAATTAATAATCATATTATAGGATGCGGATGGGATGGACCTCCATGAAGGCGGCGGTCTGCGCGAACAGCAGCGGCGGCTCGACGGCTGCGTAGACAGCCTCATGGCCGCCGCTCTCCAGTAGCAAGGCCGATGCTGCACGGTAGAGCACCTGCGCCCTGCCATGCACGAAGCGGATAATGAAGTTATCTGACTGTAGGCTGGCGACGACCGGAGCAGGTGTACGTCTGACTGACCATCCGAGGAAGACGACCCAGTTGTAGAGGGAGAGGTAAAGCCGCCGTGCCGCCGACCCGCTCGCCATCGTAAGGAATCGATCTGATCTGATGCTGCTGCATTCAGTGGTATTAATACTTGCCAGCAGGCAGCAGCATCGTCATGGCATGGACAGTGGGGCCTGTCGGACTGCGATTGGGGAATCCTTGGTAGTACGTGTTGAACTGTTAGGCAGTGCAACGGTCGCCGCTGCAACCACTCGGGCAGCTTCGTCCATGCATGTCACATGCGTGACTGCGTGCGTGCGTGCTGTGTGTGGTGGCTAGCTGTGTTATATTTTTGAGAAACATGCAGTCGTCTCTGCCGTTCTATTAGATGGTTTCTGTGTGAGATTGCTCTACCCCTGAACTCGTTGACGGTATGATGGTCTTTACTTAATTTGAAAGAAAAACGGTTGGCATTAACACTGCGTATGGTATGTACATCATATCTAGATATGTATGTATCCGCTTTATCTGATTGTAACGTATATTTGACCAACGACAGCCAGAAATCCAATTCGCCTCACTACGAGAATCGTTGATAACGCTGACGGCAATTGCCGTCGGCATAGACCTGTAAATCGTAGGCGTAGCTTGTGCCGATGGCACCGTCGACGTAACAGCGTCAACATAGATCGCGTCAGCGTAGCAGGTTTGCCGTCGGCGTAGCGATGACCGTCGGCGTAGCTACCTATGCCGATGGTTTAGGAAACCCGTCGGCATAGTCTGGCCGTCAGTGCGGGCAAACTAACGGACGGGGACTAACGCCGCAAGCAGCCGTGCCGATGGTTGTACCGTCAGCGTAGCATGCTTCTAGGGAGTTCGTGCTATTGTAACGCCGATGATAATACCATAGGCATAGCTTGCTTCCATGAAGGTGTGCCGTTATAACGCCGACAATAATACCGTAGGCGTAGCTCGCTTCCAGTATGGTGTGCTATTGTAACGCCGATGGCAATATCGTAGCCATAGATTGCTTCCAGTAAAATGTGCTATTGTAGCGGCAGGTTGTAAAAAAAATCAAAAAAATAATTCATTTTTTCTCAATTGTTTTAATATTTGAATTGTATGACTCATTCCTCACTTCGAATATTTTTAACACGAATTACACTTAATCTTCTATCAAATTATAGTCTTGGTCAAACTTTCCGATCGGTCACCCATCCTAACACTACTCCACCCCTAGCACGCTTAACTTCTCTGTTCCTTCCGAATCAATTTCCGCAAAACAATTTATACCTTGTTGTCAATACTATGATATCAATCCTATTAATCTTTATATCATTATGCCACATGTTTTTATTGTTTGATATTATGAACAATTATTTAAGTAAATAACAATGAATAAGTAAAAATATTATTAAATTCAAATAAAATATAATGATTTTACTTTTTTGTATTTTTTATTAATATGGAATATTTAATATCTTTAAATCCGTAAATCGGAACACAACAAATTATATGTCTAATATGATGAGAAAAATGAGAGGAATCCAAATATGATATTCATATAAAATTATTATAAACTATACCGCGATTCTAGCAAAACCGTAAGTCAATGCCAATATTATAGGCGTAGCTTGCTTCGAGGAAGGTGGCGCAGTTGTAACGCCGACGGCAAAACCGTAGGCGTAGCTTGTTTCTAGGAAGGTGGCGCAGTTATAACGCCAACGATAATACCGTAAGCGTAGCTTGTTTCTAGGAAGGTGGCGCAGTTGTAACGCCGACGGCAGTACCATAGGCGTAGAGTGTGTCTAGGAAGGTAGCGTCGTTGTAACGCCGACGACAATACCGTAGGCGTAGCTTGTTTCTAGGAAGGTGGCGCAGTTGTAACACCGATGGCAGTACCATAGGCGTAGCTTGTTTCTAGGAAGGTGGCACAGTTGTAACGCCGACGACAATACCGTAGGCGTAGCTTGTTTCGAGAAAGGTGGCACAGTTGTAACGCCGACGACAATACCGTAGGCGTAGCTTGTTTCTAGGAAGGTAGCGCAGTTGTAACGCCGACGACAATACCATAGGCGTAGTTTATTTCTAGGAAGGTGGCGCGGTTGTAACGCTGACGGGAATACTGTAGGCATAGCTTGTTTCTAGGAATGTGGCACAATTGTAACCTCTACGACAATACTGCCGGCATAGACTGCTTCCAGAAAGGTGGAGCATTTGTAATGCCGACGACAATACCGTAGGCATACCTTGCTTCTAGGAAGGTAGTGCAGTTGTAACGTTGACGGTTAGACCGTAGGCGTAGGTTGCTTCCAAGAAGGTGGCACAGTTGTAACGCCGACGGCTATACCGTAAGCATCAATGTTTCTAGACGTTGTGCCGACGATAAGGTTGTCGATAGCCTCCACAGTGACGCCGTCCACCCTCCGTGTCCAAAAGGGAGGGGGAGGCCACGTGGCCGCTACCTGTGTCGACGGCCGTGTTACACCGACAGTGGCCGTCGGGTCAGGTTGTACTATGCCGACCATGATATTGGGCTGACGGTGGCCGTCGGCATCCGCTTGCTACGCTGACGGTATAGCTACGCCGACGGTTATGTTTTTGCTATGGGCATATCTCGGCTACGCCGACGGTCCCGATCTTTGGCTGTCGGCGTAACTATTACCGTCGGCAACGTGTGCCATTCATGTAGTGCCTCACCGGTACAAATGAACTCATTGTGTGAAAACATATTTCAAATGTTAAAATATTTGCATGTATATCAAAACACTAATTGTACGTACACAAGTTTGCGGGTGAAAAGAACATTTTAGATGTCTAAATTTTAGTGGTCCAACGTGTCTATTCACGAACATGTTTTTTGATTTTTTACAAAAGTCACATAAACTTTTCATTCTTTGTGGAAAGTTGCGTACGTGCATAGATGTATAGCGTTGCACACTCGGTCAGTCACAGGTGAAGCAGGCTGGCGTGATCGACGGTGAAGGTTTGTTGAAACACTGACAATGGTCGCGACACAATTCTAGGTGCTCCATCTGCAACTTCCGTACCGAGTAACACGTAGGGAATATGGGTCGTTTAAAATCTAGGATTTTATTGATCTTAGTATCCTTGTACAGCGTAGGCAACTATCCGAACTGGCATTGGCGTACTGTTTAGTCGGCAAAAAATAATACTCAAGCAGACGGACGAAATTAGCCTTTTCACGTATTCAAGGGGGAGTACCGGAGCACGGCTCCTATTAGATAGAAAAAGCACAAATAGGGGAAAAGTGAAGAAGTTATGCCCTAGAGGCAAATAATAAAGTGTATTATTTGATGTACCCTCTGTATGTTCATAATAGGTTTCATACTGTGCTATAACTGTGTTAATACGAAACGTTAATACACGTGTGGTGTGTAAACAAACCGTGTCTCTAGTTACCTCTAGTGAACTAGTTCATTGGTCATGAGGATGGTCTATGTTTCAAGATCATGGGCATTTATGCCAACTGACAATGAGGTCTTGTTATTAGTTGAATAACATGATAGACAAACATCTGACCGTTATATCGTAATGAGATCTAGTTACCAAGTTCACCATTGATGATAAAACACAGAGAACCTCGGAACATGATCCTTTGACTGTGAGGTAATGCAAATCACCATTCTGGAAGAAGCTTAGATGGTTATCAAGAATCATCTCGTAACAGGGTGATCAAAAAGGTGCCACTCAGGTTTTCCGAAGGAATGCGTAGAGGAGTACATATCAAGACCAGGATTTGTCTAGTCCATGTAACGGACAAATACATGTGGCCATCTCGGTGACGTTGCATTAATGAAGCTTGTAAGCATGTGACCAGGTCACGGAATGCAACGACATGAGAACGAGAAAACAAGTTCATCGGTAACGAGATCGAACTAAGGTATAGGGATACTGAAGATCAAGTCTCGGATAAATTAGGTATCGTATGACAAAAGGAATGGGGAACGACTATCTCACGGTTCGAGCGATTGAATTCGTGAAACACACGGGGGTCACATGGCCATCCAGGTCCCTCTGTTGATCATTGATATGAGAGTGATCTCTATCATGTCCGGAGTGTTTCCGAACCAAAGGATGTCACGCTTAAGGGTGGGGACGCTTAGGGTAGATGAGGTATCGTATGAGAAATAGAGAGAGACACCGGAATAGTTTCGGCAACATCCGATGGAGATCGGAAAGGGGACCGGAAGATTTTCCGGAATGAAGGAATAATATAATATGTGTATTTGAATGTTAATTGGAGAATTAGTATTAAATATATATTTTATTTTATTTTAAAATGCACCATATTGCTAATGGGCCTCACCCGAGGGGAGGCCCAAGTGGGCAAGGCGCCAAGGGAGAGGGGGCCAGCCGGCCTAGGGCTAATGGGCCACCCGAGTGGGGCCCACCTACGGCCGACGGCTGCCCCAAGGTGGCCGGCGGGTGTGGGAATAGTCCCACACCGCCTGGCCCCTGGGTGGTGCGCCCCCTCCTACTATATATAGGGGTCCCCCTTCCCCTTGGAGACACACCCATTCCTCTCATTCTCTCTCTCTCTCTCTCTCTCTCTCTCTCTCTCTTCTATTGAGGACTTCCCTGTAATATTGGGGAGGACCTCGTGGTTGAGTTCTCCATCTTCACACTACCGTTGTGTGATCGGCGATCCGGTATCTACTTCTTCCGCTGCTTGGCTGGATCGGAGCCCGGTTGACGTCCACTACACCGGACGTGTGACGAACTTCGGAGGCACCACACTTGGGGTGCTACTCGTCTTCATCAATATACGCCTTCCCGCGTAAGGCGTGCCTCTCTCTATAAAGGTATGAATACTGTATTCCTTCTCCGTTACTTATGTCTACATAGTATAGATCCTGGTATTAGTGTTCGAGTAGATAGAATTTTTTTGTTTTCTGCTACGGAACCCTTTAGTGGTATCAGAGCGGGTCTATGGGTAGACATGTCATACGGATAGAACACATAGCAATATGTGGGCATTGATTCTCTAGTTGCTACCCTCTTTAGTATTATTGTTCATATCGCGGCACTGTTTGATGAAGCGGCCCCCAACCGACCTCACGTGGTGATTCACGAGACTGGTCCACGAATCAAAGTGGCTTAGGGGGGTGTCTGTCTCTCTACAGTAGTTGATATGGCATTGACACTGGAGGGCCCTGAAAAGGGAAGAAGAACGGCAATCATTGAATCCATGTTGTGGCTCGACGTTCGTAGGTGGGAAGGGGTTCTACTGTGAAAGCCCTAAAGCCGCGTAAAACATGCAATAGTCTATATAGAAGAGTCTATCTTCGTTATTGCATAGGGGCAAGTGTTACAACATGGCAATGACGAGTTTGTGAAACCCTCATTGAAGCTATTGATGGTGATCATAAAGCTATAGCCATATCATAACACTTTACTTTAGGAGTATTACTTATTGTGCTAGTATACTTACTAGACGGTAGCACAATAAGATAATCCCTCTTAGTATTCCTGTTATCGTATTCCCCTTGTGTGTGCACCACCAAGAAAGTTCTTCGGTATGAGGCCGGCCGTGATGATCGGGGGTCAGACATACATACGTTCGCATACAGTGGGTGCAAGCCATGTTGCACTGCGAATACACACGAGTTAGGACTGGCGAGCCTAGTATGCTAGAGAAGCGTGGCCTCGGAATACAAGAGACCGAAAGGTCGAGCATGAATCACATGGTTGATGTGATCGACATTAGAGAATGTCCACCTTTGATACTGCACTGATGGCTGTGATGATCGGGGGAGGTGCAGGGGATAGGGATCATGTGATCACTAAACGAGTAGAGGGATGTTCGTTTAAGTGGGAGTTCTTTTAGTTAATATTCGAACTCGTTATTATGAACATAGTCTAAATACTTTGCAAATTCCTTTGTAGATGTCTCGCCCACCCACCTTCAACCTTAGCACTTTCCTTGAGAAGGACAAGCTGAAAACTGATGGAACCAACTTCACCGCTTGGTTCCGCAATCTTAGGATCCTCCTAGTCCCCTACAAGTTGACTTATGTCATCGAGGCTGAGCGTCCGGCTAAGCCTGCAGATTCCGCCTCTCAGGACGAAAAGAATGTTTGGCAGTCCAAGGCGGACGATTTCTCCCTCATCCAAAGTGGAATGCTCTATGCCATGGAGCCGGAGCTTCAAAAGCGTTTTGAGAAGATGAATGCTTTTGAGATCATTGAAGATCTCAAAGCCGTCTTTGCTCCGCAGGCTCGTGCAGAGAGGTATGATGCTTCCGAGCTCTTCTTCTCTGCTAAATGGAAGAGCACAGCAGTATTAGTGAGCACGTGGTCAAATGTCTGGCTACGTTAAGCGTCTAAATGCCCTGGATTGCAAAATCCCGGAGGAGCTCGCCATAGATAGGGTGTTGCACTCGCTGCCCCTAGCTATAAGAGTTTTGTGATGAACTACAACATGCAAGGGATGACCAAGACCCTTGCTGAGGTGTTCGCCATGCTCAGAACTGCTGAGGTTGAAATCAAGAAGGAGCACACAGTGTTGATGGTCAACAAGACTGCCAACTTTAAGAAACCGGGGCAAAAGGGAAAAGGCAAGGGTAAGAAGTCTAAGAGGGATGGAAGGTTTGTTCCTAGCACCCCAAAGACTGCAAAGCCTGGCCCTAAGCCCGGCACTTCGTGCTACTACTGCAAAGGGGATGGGCACTAGAAGCGCAACTGCCCTAAGTACCTTGAAGACAAGCGAGCTGGCAAGATAGCCATCCCGGACAAAGGTACATATGATATACATGTTATTGATGTATTCCTTACAAGCGCCAGGAGTAACACTTGGGTATTTGATACCGGATCTATTGCTCACATTTGTAACTCTCAGCAGGATCTGCAGAGTAGGAGGCGCCTGAGGAAGGACGAGGTGACGATGCGCGTCGACAATGGTTCGAGAGTCGAAGTGATGGCCGTCGGCACCCTGCATCTCCGTCTACCGTCAGGATTATTGTTGGTTTTGAATAAATACTATTATGTACCCGCATTGAGTATGAATATTGTGAGTGGGTCTTGCTTGTTGCAAGACCATTATTCGATTAAATCAGGAACAAATGGTTGTTCAATTTATATGAATGATATTTTCTATGTTCATGCTCCTGTATGTGATGGTTTATTTCTACTTGATCTTGATTGTAATACACACATCCACAGTGTTGATGCTAAACGTTGTAAGCACAGTGACAATAATTCCATGTACATATGACATTGCCGTCTTGGTCATATTGGCATAAAGCGCATGAAGAAGCTTCATTCAGAAGGGCTTCTTGGATCATTGGATTTTGAATCCCTTGATACATGTGAGCCATGCCTCATGGGCAAGATGACCAGGACACCATTCTCCGGCGTAGTGGAGAGAGCTGTAGACCTACTTGGGATCATACATACAGATGTATGTGGACCAATGAGTGTCTCAACACGCAATGGTTATCGTTACTTTGTTACCTTTACTGACGACTTGCGCAGATATGGATATATCTACTTAATGAAGCACAAGTCTGAAACCTTTGAAAAGTTCAAGGAATTTCAGAAAGAGGTAGAGAATCAACTTAACAAGAAAATCAAGCATCTTCGATCGGATCGGGGAGGCGAGTATTTGAGTTATGAGTTTAACATGCACTTGAAGGACTATGGGATCATCCCACAGCTTACGCCAGCCGGGACACCACAACGTAATGGTGTGTCAGAACGTCGTAACCGAACCCTATTGGATAGCGTACGGTCCATGATGTCTTTAACTGATTTGTCTGTGTCTTTTTAGGGATACGCGTTAGAAACCACCGCTTTTATTTTAAACACAGCACCATCCAAATCCGTGGAGACAACACCATATGAGATATGGTATGGCCAGAAGCCAAAGTTGTCTTTTCTGAAAGTTTGGGGATGTGAGGCGTATGTTAAGAAACTGCAACCTAACAAACTCGAACCCAAATCGGAAAAATGTATCTTTGTAGGATATCCAAGGGAAACTGTTGGATATACCTTCTATAATAAAGCCGAAGGCAAAACACTTGTCGCAAAAACCGGGACCTTTCTCGAGAAAGAGTTTCTTGCAAAAGGGGTGAGTGGAAGGAAAATTGAGTTAGATGAAATTGTTGATCCTTCTCTCCGTATCCCGAGTAGCGCAACAGAAGCTGTTCCGAAACCGCTCTCCAACATGGAGGAAGAGTCCATTGATGCTGATCAAAACAATGACGTCGAGACTCCTGAGGTTCGCAGGTCTACAAGGGTTCGTGCCACTCTAGATTGGTACAGTAGCCTTGTAATGTCTGTCATGTTAGATGATCAAGATGAACCTGCAAACTACAAAGAATCTATGGGTAGTGCCGACTCCGAGAAATGGCTAGAAGCCATGAAATCCGAAATAGGATCCATGCATGAAAACCAAGTTTGGACCTTGGTGGATCTTCCAGAGGGTCGCAAGGCCGTGGAAAATAAATGGATTTTTAAGAAAAAGACAGATGCGAATGGTAATGTAACCATTCACAAAGCTCGACTTGTCGCAAAGGTTTTTCGACAAATCCAAGGAGTTGACTACGATGAGACTTACTCTCTCGTGGTGATGCTTAAGGCTGTCCAGATTTTAATAGAAATTGCTGCATATTTCGACTATGAAATTTGGCAGATGGATGTCAAGACCGCATTCCTCAATGGTCACATTGATGAAGAGTTGTATATGATGCAACTAGAAGGTTTTGTTGATCCTAAGGATGCTGGAAAGGTATGCAAGCTCCAACGGTCCATTTATGGGTTGAAGCAAGCATCTCGGAGCTGGAACCAACGTTTTGATCAAGTGATCAAAAGTTTTGGATTTATCCAGAACCAACAAGAGTTCTGTGTTTACAAGAAAGCGAGTGGGAGCTCGGTAGTTTTCTTAGTAGTATATGTGGATGACATATTGCTCATGGGAAACGATGTGGATCTTATGAATAGCGTAAAAGCGTATTTGAGCAACCAATTTTCCATGAAGGATTTAGGTGAAGCTGCATACATATTAGGAATCAAGATCTATAGAGATAGATCAAGACACCTAATAGCATTAAGTCAGAGTACTTACATAGATAAGAGATTGAAGAGGTTCAAAATGGAAAACACCAAGAGGGGTTTTACACCTATGATGAAGAATTGCAACTTGAGTGTGACTCAATGTCCTGTAACGGACAATGATAGAAAAAAGATGTCTAACATCCCCTATGCTTCTGCAATAGGATCTATCATGTATGCAATGCTTAGTACCCGACCTGATGTGGCATTGGCTCTTAGTTTGACGAGCCGATATCAGAGTAATCCAGGACCGGATCACTGGACAACTGTGAAAAATATCCTAAAGTATCTGAGAAGAACAAAGGATATGTTCCTGATCTATGGAGAAAATGATGAAGCTCTAAACGTAACAGGTTACGTGGATGCAAGCTAGAATTCAGATCATGATGACTCGAAGTCTCAGACAGGATTTGTTTTCTTGGTGAATGGTGGGGCCGTAAGCTGGAAAAGAAAGAAGCAACCGGTAGTGGCACAATCTTCAATGGAATCTGAATACATTGCTGCAGCTGATGCAGCAAATGAAGCTGTTTGGCTAAGGAATTTCGTCATCGAACTACGAGTTTTTCCCAACGCACAAGACCCCGTGACAATCTATTGTGATAACACGGGAGCTATTGCAAATGCAAGGGAACCAAGAACTCATTCCACAGCCAAACACATCAAACTTAGATTTCACGTCATTCGGCAGATTGTTGACAAATGTGAAGTCAAGATTTGTAAAGTAGATACGGAACTAAATGTAGCAGATCCTTTGGCTAAAGCTCTCCAACATGACAAGCACGAACAACACCAAGATTCCATTGGTGTTAGGTTCCTGCCTATTGTAAACTAGTTTTGTACACTCTAGTGCAAGTGGGAGACTGAAGGAGTTATGCCCTAGAGGCAAATAATAAAGTGTATTATTTGATGTACCTCCTGTATGTTCATAATAGGTTTCATACTGTGCTATAACTGTGTTAATACGAGACGTTAATACACGTGTGGTATGTAAACAAACCGTGTCTCTAGTTACCTCTAGTGAACTAGTTCATTGGTCATGAGGATGGTCTATGTTTCAAGATCATGGGCATTTATGCGAACTGACAATGAGGTCATGTTATTAGTTGAATAACATGATAGACAAACATCCGACCGTTATATCGTAATGAGATCTAGTTACCAAGTTCACCATTGATGATAAAACACAGAGAACCTCGCAACCTGATCCTTTGACTGTGAGGTAATGCAAATCACCATTCTAGAAGAAGCTTAGATGGTTATCAAGGATCATCTCGTAATAGGGTGATCAAAAAGGTGCCACTCAGGTTTTTCGAAGGAATGCGTAGAGGAGTACATATCAAGACCAGGATTTGTCTAGTCCATATAACGGACAGATACATGTGGCCATCTCGGTGACGTTGCATTAATGAAGCTTGCAAGCATGTGACTAAGTCACGGAATGCAACATCATGAGAACGAGAAAACAAGTTCATCGGTAACGATATCGAACTAAGGTATAGGGATACCGAAGATCAAGTCTCGGATGAATTAGGTATCGTATGACAAAAGGAATGGGGAACGACTATCTCACGGTTCGAGCGATTGAATTCGTGAAACACACGGGGGTCACATGGCCATCCAGATCCCTCTGTTGATCATTGATATGAGAGTGATCTCTATCATGTCCGGAGTGTTTTCGAACCGAAGGATGTCACTCTTAAGGGTGGGGACGCTTAGGGTAGATGATGTATCGTATGAGTAATAGAGAGAGAGACACCGAAATAGTTTCGGCAACATCCGATGGAGATCGAAAAGGGGACCGGAAGATGTTCCGGAATGAAGGAATAATATAATATGTGTAGAATTAATATTAAATATATATTTTATTTTATTTTAAAAGGCACCATATTGCTAATGGGCCTCACCCGAGGGGAGGCCCAAGTGGGCAAGGCGCCAAGGGAGAGGGGGCTAACCGGCTTACGGCTAATGGGCCACCCGAGTGGGGCCCACCTAGGGCCGGTGGCTTCCCTAAGGTGGCCGGCGGGTGTGGGAATAGTCCCACACCGCCTGGCCCCTGGGTGGTGCGCCCCCTCCTACTATATATAGGGGCCCCCCTTCCCCTTGGAGACACACCCATTCCTCTCATTCTCTCTCTCTTCTACTAAGGACTTCCCCATAATATTGGGGAGGACCTCGTGGTTGAGTTCTCCACCTTCACACTATCGTCGTGTGATCGGCGATCCGGCATCTACTTTTTCCACTGCTCAGCTGGATCGGAGCCCGGTTGACGTCCACTACACCGGACGTGTGACGAACTTCGGAGGCACCACACTTGGGGTGATGCTCGTCTTCATCAATATACGCCTTCCTGCGTAAGGCGTGCCTCTCTCTGCAAAGGTATGAATACTGTATTCCTTCTCCGTTACTTATGTCTACATAGTATAGATCCTGGTATTAGTGTTCGAGTAGATAGAATTTTTTTGTTTTCTGCTACGGAACCCTTCAAAAAGAACTCCATTACCCCACCCACTCCCCTAAATTACGACTGTCGACTCCGGCCGCTGTAGTGGTTTCTTCACGGCAGAAACCATCGGTGGCGACTAATGACAGGTGGAGACAGGGGATGCTGGGACTACCAGGTACAAGTTTGGTAGGGATGATATGTACCCAGGTTCGGCCTCTCGCTCTAGAGGTGAAGAGACAGACTCTTGTTTTTGTTGTATTGATATTGCGAGTAGAGATTATAAGATTGATCTAGCTCTTGTAAGCTCTAGATCCGTGTTCCTTTGCCCTCTTGTGGCGATCCCTACATGTCTTATATACACGACCGGCTTAGAGTTACAATGTGTACCCCGAGTCGGTTCAGGGTGAGTCTGGACAGGAGCTGGCTAAGCATCTTTCCAAGTAAAATTAGTAGCTCCTACTTTAGCCGGCTTGGGCTTAAGCCAGCCCACTATCTCTAGTATAAGCACATCAAAGAGGGGCAGCTAAGTAGGACATAAGCATCCCTTGTCCATGGGCCATCTTCGTCTAATGGGCCTACCTGGTTGGGTATTCCCTTACGAGCTGCCGAGAAAGCTACATTCGGTATATCTCCAATTCGGGTTCCTTCATTCGACTACCCACATGGATTAGATAATTGGTCCACTAGTTTCTTTTTTTCCTTCAACAATGCTGCAATAGTTTCCTCTCACCACATGTTTAGGATTTTCGACCACGGCGTTGCCAGTGCAACAAATTGTGCCATTCGAGGAAAAAAAATTCTCTACCGAACTTCCAATGACAAAAGAGCGGTTCAACGTCAAATGCCTAGCCCTTTCAAGATGGATCCTACATAGCTTACAATTTAGGCCATGAGGCCATCCCTGGAGTGCCAAATTGTCTAAACTTAGTATCTTCTCATGTAGTTAGTATGCGATGAATATGAATTTGGACTCCTCTTTCCTTCCAACATTTGTCCAATTGGAAAGGATCACATGCACCAGTGGATTGGTGCCATTACGCCACTTGAGGTGGCATCTGGTTGATGTTGTAGTAGTACCTCCGGTATCTTTGTCCATAGTTACGAAAAGGTTGAGAGATGCTCTGGCGTGGAGATGTGCACAAGGGATTTCATTCATGTAGATCCTCATTGATCTGATCGTCATTCAAGAGTTCAGACCCAACCTTTGTATTCGAGAATCCACACAAAAAGTATGGTACATCTCGTTGCCACATTTTTGCTGGTGTTTAGTCAAAATTAAAAGGAGTTTTTGCACCAAAGTTGAAGGATGGAAGACGTCCTCTCTGAACAAGAGAATGCCAACGATTTGTTACATCCTAGGGAGCATGTTGGACTCAATGGAAGTTTTCATCTAAAATTGACGTCAATGTGAGGAACACAAAAATTTGAAAGGTGTCCTTCAAAACTATTTTGAAGGACTCTTTACTAAAATGAAATTTGAAAATTTATCCTCCTTAGGAAGTTTTTGGAGGGGGAGAAGTGATGTTATTTACTCGATATAGACAGAATTTTTTTGCAGACATAAATTGGATCTACACCATGTAAATTAAACATTATTGTGGAGTGAAATAGATCATAGGTCCCTAAACTATCAATAGCATCTCATGCAGTCCTAGAGCTATGAAAATCGTCATCCAAGTTAAGAAAGTGCAATTAGGGAGTCATCCAGTGTATGAGCTAGCGGCAATGGTAATTGTTGTTACACAAGTGGTTACAAACTTACAATTATTTATGGAACATTTTCTATCCCAAGCAGTTACACAAGTATTCTGACAAGGTGACATATATGTCCTTCTTAGTCACGTCTAGGAAGAGCATGTGCATTTCTTCTAGACAAACAAAGTCTGCCGTCAACTCTCGAAGGTGAAATGGCTTAGAAATGCTTCGCTCTGGGAAAAATATCTAGCTGTATATAGCATTGTTCGTCACAAGGGTAATACAATTGCCATGGTTTTGGAATCTTTTCAACCGAATGTGACGTGCAGAAGAGATTTAATTGGCCCCAGACTTGGATAGTGGAACGCTTTGTTGCAAAATTTAGCCACACTGCAATTGTCACATGTAGTTGATGACTTTCGATGGAATCTAAATGTGAGATGTAAATTATCTGTAGATTTTATTATAGACCATTGGTCCATCCTGATGTACTAGTTGGTAATAACAAAAAATTCTGGAAGATGAAGGTACCTAAAGACTAAAATCTTCGCGTGGCACCTTCGTCGAGGAGTTATTATTACAAAGGACAACCTCGTCAAAAATAATTGGCATGGAAATATGAAATGTGTTTTTATCACCTTGATTATACATTTATTCTTCCGATACAAATTTACTTTTTTTGAACCTAGACTATGGGGTAAAACCCCACAATATTTTTTATTATAAAAGGAAACTAGAGGTCTGGAGTGTACAAAAGGAAAGGCCACAGAAGCCAAGAGAGAAACTGACAGAGAGAAAACAAAGAAAAAACCCAGAGCTAGGCTAAATTGTCAATCCATCTTGACAAATCTTCCCTTCACCCTATGCACATGATTTGAAGGTGGGCGTGACATTCTGGAATATTGCGTCATTCCTAACTTTCCATATATGCCAACATGCTAAGTTCACAACCTTAGCAAAAAAGGTATGACCAAAATCTTTCCTGGACCTCGAGAAAACCCGTTCAAATGAATCACCATGCTCCCATTTGATCTGTAGGTAGTTCCAAACCCTGATGCTAAATGTACAATGGAAGAAAAGGTGTGACCAATCCTCTACTATCCGGTTGGGACACATAATGCAGTGAAAGTCCCTGGTAACATTGCAGTTTCTCCTTCTCAACATGTCTCTTGTATTGAGGAAATCACTGATCATAAGCCATGCAAATACCTTAATCCTCAACATCACCTTGCTCTGCCATAGCCACGAGTAAACCTTACTGGCTTGTATTTCCTTAAAATAGTGGTGATAATATCTACTAGAGGTATAAGATCCATCTTTCCATATTGTAACCCATTCATCTTTCCCTGATTCTGACAGAGAGGTACCCTCCACTATCTCCCGTAGTTGCTGGTATTCCAGGAAAGCCTGATGCGACAGAGGTAAGTAGAAGATTTGAGATAAATCATCAGTGGCAATGACATCCTTGACAAAGAGGTTAGCATCCAACACAAAGGAGAAAAGCCTTGGAAATCTTTGTTGCAAACGGCCCTAAGTCCCCCTTAGAGATCTCGACAGTGCAAACGGCCCTGTATTGAGGGGCTAGCTTGATAATGTCCCTCCACCAAAAGGAGCCACAGCGTTTAGAGGCTTGTGGGGCCCGTATGGATAATACTGCTAGACCAACTTAACCCAAGGAATGTTTTCTTTATTGAAAAACTCATGAAGATGTTTCATCAGGAGTGTTTCATTCTGCTTCTGAAAATCGACGGTACCTAAAAATTTACTTGTTCTATATGGTTAGTCATCCAAATAACTTGGAAGTGCAAAGTGGACTGTAATTGATAGTTTTCCCTCTACATACATTGTTCGTATGTAGAGGCCGGTTGTAATAATTAAACCTTTTAAGTAATGAAGTGTCCATTATCGGAAAAAATCTTTCACCCCTGATTGCATCCCCCTCTCTGCAAGCCTGCAATAGCGCTGCAAAACCACATACATTCAAGTTAGATGAAGATCATTGACATGCAAAACTATTCGGGAGTTTCATAAATGAATTACTTAGAAACCAACCATCTAAATAAAAATCTGTTTGCAATATTGCGTTCCTCACAAAGAGATCTTCCAAACTAGATTCCATCCTTGTATATTCTAGTAAATATTTATTGAAAGCAACATTATCTCCTGAAAAGAAAATTTACAACACAAACATGCTTTCTCGTACCGAAATAACAAGCTGACCATAAGTAACAAATTATTTGTGTCAAAAGAAAGTTTCTATTGCCTAAATATAAGGAGTTTTGATAAGAAAAATTGACTTTCCAAAATAATTTATATTTAGGAACATACGGGTTAGCATTTAGGGCATGCATTGGTATTCCAAATTTGACCATTTTGGGTGAAAAGGAAATTCTAGTATATAGGTGTTTCTATAGTTAAATTGCCTTTATAAACAAATCAAGGCATGTGTTGGTAGTATTAAAAACCAATAACTATGTTGATAGACAAAATTGCAGTACAAGCATGATTTCCTCTGTAAAACCGACAAGTTGGTCATTGCTTGATTAGAAACAGCCCCCACCTCCTAACTAGTTGCTTTTTTCCTCCCGGAAGTTTCCTTTTGCAAATATATTCACCAAAATATGTCCATACGAGATCTTATATGGAAGGTCACATGAAAAAGAACACAATGGCAAAAACGGTATATAATTTTACCTCATGATTTCGGATCAATGTGATTTTAGTAGTCGGTAGTTTCTGTATGGCACCTCCGTCGTCTAATTTGGCCACATGCAATTGGGAACTTGTATGCATGTAGGCACAACTCTGAGACGAGAGAAAAAAACTTGCCAAGAGTCGGGGCCGCATTTACAAAACGACAAGATGTATATAGTGTGTATATGTGCTCTAGATCTCCTTTTGGATCGCCTCTCCCTTTGAGCCATATCGGTTAGTTGACGTACATTTAAGATTTTAACTACCTATATGTATCGTTATTTCAGTGTTTTACTGAGGTGATAACATGTGCAAAAAAAGTGACGAAACACACCAACACAAACGTAGAAGGAAAATGTTACACAAAAGGACGAGAAAGACTATTCACAAGTAAACATGTCACACTTTTAGTTGTCTGTTGACAGAAAACTGCACGTCCCATTTCAGCGCTTATCCTTTCTAAAAAGAAAAAGAAAAAGATACATTGAGCAATTTTGCATGGAAAAAAGGTACAACATACCAACTTCACAACGCAATTCGTTTACATTTTCGGGGAAACATACCAAGCTGGAGAGATGCAATTCGTTTACATTTTCGGGGGGAAATACCTACTCCCTCCGTCATAAAAAGGATGCCGCATTTTTTTCTAAATTTGAATAAATCTAGACACGTTTTAGTATGTAGATACATCCAAATTTTAACAAATCTAAGACATTCTTTTTAGGAGGGAGGGAGTAGTAGACTTCATACAAGTACAACATAGCACAAACAAACAAACTACCCATCTTCCAAAAAAAATTCAAACAGGCACAACAAACCTTTTATTGCCAACAATAGTTGAAAAGTATACAGCCCGAAAATAACACGAAAAGAACTATCAGGGAGATTGAAGATATTTATATGCCTGTGCAATACATGATAATGACTAACAGAAAGAATTGTATTGTGGTATTCCACACTCTCATAGCTTAAACTTGATTTCATAAGAAGCGGTTCTAGTATCAATCAGTCTTTGCCACAGACAAGACCTTCTTCCGCCTAGAAATAATATAACGGTACATGTGCATAAATCCTGCAAACAACCAAATGATCCAAAATAGTGTATTGTTAAAATCCAACTTTATCTTTTGCACAAAACTAAACTAAATAATACCATGTACTCCCTCCTGTTCAAAATATAAGATGTTTTACTTTTGTGAAACAAATGTATCTAGACTCCTTTTAGTGCATAGGTTCGGAGTGAACTTACGCATAAAAGACGTCTAGATACATTCATTTTACAAAAGCTAATACATCTTATATTATAAAACTGATGGAGTATATTAAGAAAGTATAAAAGGCTCCCCTCTTGATGCAAACATACCCCGTTAGGCCAGATGGACCTCTGGCCCTTTAGTGCTATATTACTTTGGATCTAGAAGACAAATGGGTTTACAATGCCATTTCAGCTTAGTGAAATTCCGTGCTCGAATTCTTGATATAGAAGATCTGCAAGGCTCATGGGGAGTGTTCTCTTACTTGGTTCTACAAAACAAGATTCCTCACGAACAACAAATTGTCGATCATTGGCTAGCCTGATTACCCTCTTTTCCAACTTCTAACTCCGGCCCTCAAATACTGCTACCTACCTAGATAAGGAGTGCCCCTACCAAGGAGACATGGTGTTTGTCTACACTTGATTAAGCGATGAGATCCCCAAAATGCAAGACATTGGAGCTTTCACCTAAGTTGAGGATCGATTGGATGCCATGTTGTTCCGGGCCGATAATAGCGTCAAGTGCAAAAGAAGGGGTCGTCTAAGGCTAGGTCGACCACTTCGATGTAAGTTAGCCTTGGCCCAGTGAAATGAGATATCAACAAGAGGGTCATCAAGTTTGGCACGACAACCCATAACGTAGCATAGATCCTAAAGTAGTTATCCAAGACATCCTAGTGGTTCATCTTGCCCCCCATTAAAATATGGCACATTGTTCATAATTATTACATCTATTCTTTATAATCAATAGGCCCTACTCTTGTTGGTTTCTCAAACAATATCTTACTTAAAAAATAGATTATTTCGGTTCTAAACTGAAGAACAATTGTGAGAATATAGAGTGCCCACCTGGAACATAGAAAGTCAAAAGGACAGCCGATGCATAGCGGTAGTCAAATGAGAAATTCCATTTATTAGGCATCCTAATGCAGTATTTCCCCGATGTCTGAGTTCAACACCAAATATCAGAGCTTGTAACAAATGAGATTGCTATCAAAAGAGCAAAATGGGGCTCTTTCTATCCCTAGTTATTAATATGTGTTACCTTCATGGAAGGCATGGCCAAGAGGATTAGGCCAACCTCGCTTAACATGGCAATAGGATATAACACCAGGGAAGTGTTGTACCTACAAACAAATTTGTACAAAAATGATAAAGCGAAGGATTTCCTTCTTTTTACTAAAAAATGCACTAAACTTGTTCGATAACTGTGTTTATTGAAATAATTCTTTTGTTCTTCAGCTGGACCGGACACCTACCTGAGCCATATGAGCCAGGAAGGTGCAAACCCAAATGTCTCCCTCATACCAAAGAATGGATATCTAATTATCTGTAGGTAATTAACCAACAAGTTTATGTAAGATGCCTTTCATGTGAAGAATATTTGAAATCTTGGTTCCTAAGCTGACGACACATGAGATATTCTAAAACAAAGGTCAACAAAAAAATGCAATTTAAGATCGCATGCTAAGCAGTGCGTTATAAACTCATGATGTCTTAACCGAGCATTTAATTAACCTCGTGGTCAACTTCTAGGATGCCTTACCTCAGTGATGGACCAGCTTAGTATCAAAGAGGTAACAAGAATATGAGATTGTGCCTGCAAATTGCTCATATAGTGGTGAACCGAAATTGTCAAGAAACTAGAAGTAAACTCATGTGTCCAGTACTATGGAAAGACCCATAGATTTGGTAGTGATCAGATGATATATACCTCAGGAAAGCTCCACAGGATACCCCATGTGACATACATCCTTTCAAAGATTTGTGGAAGAGTTGCAGAGACCGGAGACCTCACCAAGCCTTTTTTTCCCGAAATTTCAGCATGTACCAGAAACAACGAGAGACAACACAAATAATTTTAATCTGAGATACATGACACCTCCTCAAATTTTGAATTGTCTTAATGTGTATGAAGTTCACTTAAACTCCAACAGACTATGCGCACACTTGGGTGGACTATATTGAATGATACCCCTAGCCATGCAGTGGGAATCTCTTCAAAAATGGTATTATGTAAATGAAAGGGTAATACAACGTTGGAACATTAATTTGTCTATAAAAAACAAGATTCAATCATCCACAATAGTCGAACGTCAAAATTTAATTGACATGAAATTATTATGAACTAGGATAGCTAGGATAATTGGGTGGTTGAAAAAAATACAGATGACTGCTTGACTAGGATAGTTCGGAAGTGGAAATAGATTATCATTAAATAAGGTTGGTCATATTGAAAGTATCATACTACTAGCATATGATACTAGTGTATGATACTATCTCTACAGTGCATGATATTATGTGGTAGTATCATAGTAATATTATATTTAATGATTTGTAAAATCTCAATGGAAAAATTGTGTACAAGATTTACATGTATTAGGATTTCTAATTTTACGTGCTATGATACGGTATCTACCTATGATACTCTAATCATTTTTTTCTTTATTAATTGTTTTTGCCATATCAGATTTTTGCCAACATGACATGCATGATACTAGTTATAATACTCCCACTAGGGCTAGCCTAATATTATACACGCAATTGGTTGTCTATATGATTAGATGATGTTGATGGCTTGCATGATAAGATAAACTATCATTAATAAGTGTTCCTGGGTTTTGCTTTATATGAGATATAGATAGATTTAACAAATGCAAAACTGCAAATAATATATCTACTAGCTAGCTGGAAGAGGAACATAATTATGATCTGATCGCTGTTACCTAGAATGGAGTGGAGAATCTGGGCTACCAGCAACACCACCATCACCGGTCAGGCAGAGAGAAAATGTTTAGCAACAAGAAGTTAACTGGATAGGGAAAAAAGAGTATAGAGAAGACAGGAGTATAATATTTTGAATATTAAACTACCCAATAAAAATAGGTGCATGCATGATATAGATATGAGATATGCCGCGTTTTCGAAAACAACAGGAAGATCAATAAATACAAGATTTAATGAAGATCGAATCGTAGTGCAAGTCGACCTCCATGACACTGGTGGCGGTCTGGACGAACAGGAGCGGCCGCTCGACGGCGGCGTAGACAGCCTCATGCCCGCCGCACTCCAGCAGCAACGCCGATGCCGCACCGTAGAGCACCTGCGCCCTGCATACATGCATGGACGAAGCGGATGGAGATGGCTGGAAGACAGAACTGTATACAGTATATAGATAGAGCCATGGCCGGAGCAGGCAGGCTAACCAGCCGTAGAAGGCGACCCAGTTGCAGAGGGAGAGGTAGAGCCGCCGCGCCATCGCCGCCGACGACCCACTGGTTTTTCTCGGCATTGAAGAACAGAGTTTCTGGCGATGCTGCTGCAAGCAGTGTCTACCTGATCTGCTGCTGCTGCTGCTGCATCCAATGGAATTAATACTACTAGCTAGCAGCATTGTCCTGGCATGCACGGACCGGTGGAGTTTCTCGGATGGCGATTGGGGAATCCGTGGTGATGAACCGGACGACGGTTGGGCGGGGCGCAGTTGCAACTACCTAATTCAATGTCTTCTTTGGACGAGACAAGGATCACAGATGACCTACGTGCATTGCCCAGAAAATAGCTTTAGAGGACGGGCTAGCGCTCGCTGGAGTCCGTTTTCAAAGTTTTCAAAATGTATCAAATATTTTTTGAAAATATACTTACATGTAGCCCACCGTGCGAAATACAAGTATCCAAATTTTCAATGGAAAATACCTTGTATTTCGGGCACAGTAAAAAAGATAAATATGACAAATTCTAGGAAATCGGAGACCTATTCAAAATTGCACTATTCTAGCTCATATCTCGTATTTTTTCTTTTTTGCTGATCCCAGAATTGCGTTTGGAAATTATTATCTATATCTCGGTATTTTTTCAGATTTTTTTTGAATATGTAAATTTGGATTTTTCAAAGAAAAAAGTCCTACAGTGAGGACAAGCTCTAAATCACCGCTTTCGTGCATTGCCATGCTATCGTTTAGCGAAATCACGACCTTTGTGCGTGTAACAATGTGTTGAAATGAACACTCATTGAATATAAATATATTGCCTAGTACTCCCTCTAGTACGGTTTACTGGGCGCGTTTGGAAAATTGCAGAGACCAAGGTAGTAGTTGATTGGCTGAGAAAACAGTACCACAACGTCCAAATTAAATGAGCATGCATGCATGCAAGACTAAACCGGTTCACCTGCATGCATATTTGTAGTGTTCACACACACATGTAGTAGAAAAGGAAACGAAAGGCTCGGGAGGAAGTGGTTAGCACGTCCTAATTAAACTGGATAAATAAATGCAAACATGCCTAAGCGGAAAGGGTTTTGAAACTGCATGATTTTTCAAGTGCGCCCAGCAAACTGACCCCGAGGGAGTACTACTTCTGTTTGGGATTATTAGTCATAAGGGTCAAGTTGCTAATACCAAGACACTCAATAACTCTCTCTCATTAATTTATGCATGCACCAATAGTTTTATATGCATGAGAGAAGTGATTGGATGAGAGGTACTCCCTCTGTTCGGGATTATAGGTCCGGAGAGCTTTTTTATATTGTTTGGGATTATAAGGGCTATCTCATTTATTAGGCCCTCTCATCCAATGCATGTTCTCCTTTTTCTCTCACTTCTTTCATGCATGTAAGACTATTGATCATACATAGATTAATGAGAGAGAGTTATGATGTGTCTTGGTATTAGCAACTTGGCCCTTAGGACTAATAATCCCAAACGGAGGTAGTAATATCTTTTTATGAGATCGGTCTTTTGGTTAAGTTCGCTAGTGCATAAATACTTTGTGCTATCAGAGTCCTCTCGAGTATAAGACCCTATCACACAACAATATTAAAAAACGATTCAGTGGCCTACACCGAACACCGAACCCATGCTAGTCGCTAAGAACTAAAATAGCCTAAACGTTGAGGGAGAAGTGTTGAATATAAATATATTGTCTAGTATCTTTTCATCGGGTCCATCTTTAGTTAAGTTGACTAGTACATAAATCCTTTACATCCAGCAAAACATACGTTGGTCTGATGTAATGGTCTTAATCACCAAACCGACCATGTAATATGACAAGGTAGAGAGTTGCGGAGCAAGTGTTTGAATGGGTGTACCAGCGTTCATGGAGCTCAAGTAGTAGGTCGACTCGGTCCTTTAGGCGTCTCGGATCCAAAATTTGCCTAGATCCTATCTTGTAAAACCCTACCTGAGGTCCTTTATAAACCTTCGCAGGTAACCCTAGTAGAACAGAACACGTCTCACGCCACAACAATCTCTCTCTCTCTCTCTCTCTCTCTCTCTCTCTCTCTCTCTCTCTCTCTCGTCCCATCTACTCGTCGCTCACAACGACTACTTGTACTCTCATAATTAATACAATCACAGAGGAGTAGGTCTTTACCTTCGCAAGGGGTCGAACCTGGGTAAAACCATGCTTGTCCATCTCGTTCCGAGAATGCCTAACCTCCCTTACTCGCCCCCTACGCATGATAGCATCTGCCGGATCTATGCACCGACACTCAATCTTCAAACTAAAAAAATGTCGTTCACAAGAAAATTGAAGAAATTCAGATAAATCTCGAGTGTATCATTGTGTATTCTAGAAAAGTGCCATCCCATTTGGATCAACGGTTTCTAAATAGTGTTGTATGCATATTTTTAGCTCAAATAACAACTATTTATTCAACACCAACACTTCAACTACTATATTGTATGAAGCTTTGGTCATGTTCCATCGATCACCCAAAAACACTACATCATTGACCAAATGAGAGGGCGGAGACCTACTGGAAAAGTCCACCTTTTCTTTGCGGAATTTAACAACCGAGAAATAGTCCACATAAGCCGACAATTTAACAACTGGGAAAAATTTACCACCGACAAAAATAAGAGAGGGCACTTTTGGTGCGAGAAAATGTGGTTGAACATCGGCAATCATCTCTAGCACAACTCAATTCTCACGGGCAACTGCTGGCTCATCCATATCGAGGGACCGAAAAATGCACGCGCGTTGGGCAACTCCTCGGGATATTTTAGGCATCATCTGATCGAGCATTCAATCTATATATTGTCTGCAGCAAGTCTGGAAAGGTTTTGTGCACCACCTCTTGAACTTCCATTCAGAGTGAAACAATTTGGGGTGAGTTTTCTTTCGACCATTTAGCGGGCCTTGAATTTTTTCTAATGCAGAAGATTTAGATCTACGAGAGTGGTAGCTCTGAGATTCCATGACATTCCCCACGCTCTTCCTCTCGCATATATGCTTCCATCACCTCCTTTACTAAATAATAGAGAATAGAAGCTGGCCGTCATGATCGGTATCTTCTTCATCATTCTGTACTTCAGCCGTTTTCTGATTTTTTGGACTTTTCAAGAGATACTGTCGAGCGGTCAATTTCCATACGCTTAATCTTTTTAGTAGCAATATACTAGAAGCCATAGCATTATTTCCTAATGCTACACCAATATTAACAAATTTTGAGGAAATACAAGAACTGGAAAAGGAAACAAAGGATTTAGAAGCCATACCTTCATTGAAAGAGCCATCACCGAGAACTCCAAGGCGTGCACTACTTGGTTAGGATGTAATGTCTTACATCAGTGATAGGCCAGCTAAGAATAAACAAAGTAACAAGGAAATGAGATTGTGCATGCAAATTGCTTAGAGTGATGAATCATTATTGTCGAGAATCTAAAACTAAATTCATGCACTCGAATATGAGCGTATGATACCCCAGGAAAGCTCCGCAGGATGCCCCATGTGACGTACAAAAACCTTCCCCTGATCTGTGAAAAAGTTACATAGAGCGGAGACGTCACGAAGCCTTTCATCATTGATTTCAGCATGTATCACATCAAGGACTTAAGAATGAACAGAAACCACAAGTGTGAAGAACAATAATTCAGCCCGACATTTTTTTTTTGGAAATGGGCGCATATATTACTTTGAAGCAATGTTTACACCCGGCCTCTCTATAACTAGGATGCACACAGCCGTTCAACCACACACGATAGATCCAAAGGTAAAACAAGATTACAAATCATAGTAATAAGAAAAAGCGCCTCCGTCTAATGTTGATCTATACGAAGATCACGCTGCCATCCATGTCGGGACAAAATATCCCTCGCCGTGTCCTCCAATCGCGTACACCCCTCTACAAATAAGTGGCGGAGATCCATACGCTGGAGAGTAGTCCATGATCGGAGAATAGCCGTAGCTCGATAGATGACCTGCAAAGAAGAAGACACAGTGTTATTAAAAATCTTGTCGTTCCTACATGCCCGACATGCAGGACACCTTTAAAAATATATAGTTGTCGTTGTTGTGTACGAAATTGACTTAAATTCCCAGTATCCCATTTTTGGTGTACTTTTATAAACACAAAATCAGCTGGGACACAATATCTTTACTATTAAATTTGAGTTGGTTTTACTATTAAATTGGAGTTGGTGATGGTGTCACTTTCAACATCAAACATAGGGAGAATTTGGACCCTTAAATACAATCATCAAGCATTGGGATAACTATAGCTCTCGGATCACTCACTGCCCGGTGTCCAAATTTTGGTAACCAACAATTATGAAAGTTTATTAGGAAAGTAATCATTATTAGATCAATTAATTATCTCATTCTTTTCCTCAACAAATAACTTGGAAATCAATCACGTCAATATGGTAATATTTCGTCCTTGTCTCCTACCTCCATGGAGTATCGTTGTATAATCCGCGCATCACTTGCCAAACTTAGGGGTTCTCTTCCATGGAGCACCGTTGATTTTGTCCATCACCTATCTAATAAGTTGGAGATGCCAACGGCTCACAGTTGAGCTTCCTCGAGCCTCCACAACTTTGCAGGGAGTAAGGAACACAATACTGGGGTCGATTTTGTAGAGATACGACTAATTTTCTACCCAATTTATCAATATTAAGGGCGGGGTACCTCGACCGCTACTTCCTTGTCATCGAGATCTCCGCCAAATGCCATGAGATCCGGTGTTTAGCCTCTACCTCGACTTTGATGTCCGCAACAGGGTCAAGCACCTCCACATCAAGTTCACTTTGGATCCATCCCTAGCCGGTCCGCTTGACCGGTTCCACTTCCCGGCGGTAACAGTCCCACCACTATGTGGATCTTACTAAGCCTCTTTTCATCATTGTGGATGAAGTGGAGTTGGATGACCTCGAGAACGAAGCATGGGTGTGTGCCCCTGCAATGGAGGCTGGAGACACTACCAGGCCAATGTCAGTGGTGGAAATGACTCAAAAAGATATCAATCAGAAGTATAGCTTCTTTCCCTTCACTGATCCATATAGCTGCTTTCTTGTCTGACACTTCTATATGATATCAGCGTTTGCAGATGAACCAAATGGCAAGATATTGACCTAATTAGTCTTGCCATTTTTTAAACGAAACCTAGGCAATTAATTGGGTTTGAAACCGGAATCATGGTTGTCTTAGAAAGCGGTTGATAAAGCTATGCCCTCCGTAAAAGTCTTGAAATTTCATGCGTAAAAGTAGTGAGATTAATATGCCGCGGTTTAGGCGTCGTGCATCCTTCCCGTATGACAATCACAGACTATTCTGAGTGTATATATAGTGGCAACTAACTTCGACAAGTGATTGACATCCTACAGCTCATCAATAGCACATTACAATATTTATCTATGCTATTCACGCTCATAGAGAACAGGGCAGTAGCCTAATGGTTGGGTCATAGTTGGCACATCCTAGTGATCGGAGTTTGATCTCTATAAAGGACGAATTTTCAGAATTCTCATGTCGTCCTGCTTCTACCATATAAAAAAGTTTCTAGTTCCTCTTAGAACTATTTCATTTTTTATTCACTCTGACATGGACATCCCCACACGCGCTCTTGAGTCTTGACAAACCAAAAAAAAAAAACGCTCTCACATCGCTCCCCACCCTGTGGATCCCTCGCGCCGCTGCCACCGCCTTGAGCTGTGGTGGCATCGGACCCACTGCTGAAGGTGGTGGGGAAGAGTTCTTGCTTGTGGAGGTCGTTGCGTGTCGGGCGTCAGCGATTGGGATCGTGGAATCTGAGGCGGCGGCCCTAGGCCTTGTCGGCGTGCTTGGGGGTCGGCGAGGCGGAGATGTGGAGTAGGTGGAGGCCAGCAATCTAATGATGGTAGCGTGAGGTGGCTGTGGTGGCGATGCACGGGTCGGGCATATCTGCTAGCACTGCTTCATTTTTTTATTCACTCTGACATGGACATCCCCCACACGTGCTCTTGAGTCCTGACAAACCAAAAAAATGCTCTCATGTCGCTCCCCATCCCCCGGGATCCCTCGTGCCGCTGCCGCCGGCCTGAGCTGCGGTGGCGGCAAGCCCACTGCTGAAGGTGGTGGGGAAGAGTTCCTGCTGGTGGAGGTCGCTATGTCTCGGGCGTCAGTGATCGGGATCGTGGAATCTGAGGCGGCAGCCCTAGGCCTCATCGGCGTGCTTGGGGGTCGGCGAGGCGGAGATGTGGAGTTAGTGGAGGCCGGCAGTCTAATGATGGTAGGGTGAGGTGGGTGTGGTGGCAACGCACGGGTTTGGCATATATGCTGGCTTCCGTGGCGTGTTGCTGGTCGGCCCGAGACTTCATCTCGGTCTGCCCAGTGGCATTCGTGTTCCATGTCCCAACTGCGTCGGAAGACTAGAATGTCGGTGGTGTTCGTCTTCTTCCCTACAGTCGGGGACCAGTGTCGTGGATGTCCAGATGCGTGGGGGCTCGACCTGAATAAAGGCGGTGGTCCTAGGATTCCTATCGTGCCAGGAACAAGATTTACTTGATGCATGTCTTCTTTGATCTGGCTAGAGTGTCGAGTTCTAGAAGGTTTCTTCTAGCGAACTCCAATGTACGACATGCCGGAGATCGCTGGATCAGATGGGATTCGGTCACGCGCAACCGCGTTTTTTTACTGTTTGGTTTTAGAGGGAATGATGTGAAGCTTTGCAGTTTGTTGCCATCATGAGACATGTCTTTAGTCTCATAGTGAAGTCAGCCGTGAAGAATGGCATGGAGACAGAGATATGGGGACTACTGATGGTGGCTCGAGTCCAGGTTGCGATGAGGTTTTGGCTTGGTGATCTGTGACTTGGAGTGGCGGCATCGGAAAGTGGGGACGACACCACAGGCTAAATTCAGAGTCTAAACTTGCAAGATGAAAACCCAAGTTCTGGTCTTAATTGGTTGTGCCTGACAATGGTCTTATTAAAGATATTGTTTTGTGAGTGTGGACTTTCTCCTGGGTGGAAACCTATGATCTACGATCAGGGCGATGACAGTGTTTGTGCACTGTTTCCTTCTTGGAGGCATCGTTTTTGAAGATGGATTTCTGTTGTTGTCTTGGTGGTGTTTGACCCACTGTTATAAGAAATATATCACTGTGGCGAGACTTTCTTTTCTGTAATTCTTCCTTCGTTTTGTGATGTGTACATCCGTATTACTATTAGGACACTGCGTTTTTTGAAGAGGCTGGGTGTACTTGATATCTTCGCGATATTTATATATTCCCTTTATTGAAAAAAGGACATGCACGAGCACGTACAGCACCGCATGCTCTCACCACACTCAAGTGCACACATGCTCAATTATACATTGGGTTTGATTATGCATGGGCAATAATTATTAGTAATTAGGTAGTAAAGCTCTCTTAGCATAAGTTGCAATATTGCATTTTCTAATATAGAAGCAGCTTGAGTTAGTATGATTTTTTTCTGCACAAACCATTCGGTTTATACTTCGATGTCTACTATTATTAGCTTTTGGGGAGAGCATGAAAATTGACTAGATTCTCATTGTTTTATCCCTAGCATGAGAGCGACAGCCATGTTGAAAGGGAAAACAGGGGAATACACTGCTATTTATCGCAGGTTGCTAAGAAACATATTCATTGACCGATCAATACGTAGCAAGTAGCAATGCACGGTCATTTAGCTAGCAATATACAATACAATAATGTTCAAGTCTGAACTGCTAATCTAAATCAGGGATAATGCAAGCAATATACTTAGCTGCAACAAGAGAAGCACAATAATAAGAAGTGGCTGGAGCGATGGCCGGCCAGAGCAGGTGTCTGACAGAGAGGTAGAGTAGAGCCGCCGTGCCGCCGACCCGCTTGCTGTTGGTACGGAAGAAGAGATCTGTTGCAGTTGCTGCATGGAGCCATCGATCTGATCTGATGCTGGTGCATTCACTGGAATTAATACTAGTAGCTAGTTAGCAGCACTGCACCGCCATGGCATGGACCACTGGGGCTTCTCGGCCTGCGAATTTAGGAATACCTGGTACGTGCTGCAAATATGGCACATTTTGCTTGTCTCGTATCGCTGGTGTTTAACCTCATTTTCCATTTGGATTCACTTAACTTAATTCTTCTGCTTATTCTTAACACATATTGTGACAAACATTTTGCAATGCAATTTTTTTTGGAGAAAAACTAATTTATAGTACAAACATGATTTCCCATCATGAAACAATAAGCTAACCATCTGTAATGAATTTGTTTGTGTCAAAATAAAGGTTCTAGTATTTAGTACAAGCAATAGTATCGCAGAAGGCAAGTTTGCAGTTAAAATAAGTTGTTCTCTCTAACAAAAACCAACTAATTCACCTTTTTTATGAAAAGGAAACTTTCTAGCTAATATTAATTAATTTATGTATTGTTGAATTTCTTTTATAAAGAACTAGCATGGTGGCCCTCGCAAATGTAAGAGCATCATCTTTAATTTTTCAAAAGTGACTCTGGAACTAATTTAATGTATATTCTCATTACGATATAGGGGATAACACATATACATTGTCCACTTAAATAGATAGATGTGTGAGAACTTGTTGCTTAAGTAGTTTGTGTCGTAATCTATTGATATTTTCGCTATAACATTTTGCAAATTTGTTGAGCATGTGTAATACAATGTTCGTTTTGCTTAAGATTGCAACCTTAAAGGTTTTAACTTGCACACTTTAGCGTGGAACGTTCAAACTTTGTAGCTCAAGTAAGATGGACACCATATTAATTGTCTATTGTTATAATCTATATCAGATCCTCTCAACTTGATCATCCACTAAGTTACTGGGACGCAAGGTAACCATTGTTAAGCCTCATAGGACCATGCATTCTTGGCTAAGGTGTCATACCAATAAGTTTGACTCCGTCACTATCTAGGCGTGACCATGACGGTTTACTACATATAACCAGTTTATCTATCTTTTCTTGTTTTTGTTTTTTTCTTGCCAATTCTGACTTCATTTTTTGCTACTCATTAATTACTAACACTTGCTTTCCATGTTGAAAATCCAAAGTTTAAGCTGAGAATGGTGGTCTTCTGGTCGTTCCCTTGCTGAAAGCATTGTCCGGAGAGCTCGGACTAAGTGTCCCTAGAAAATATGTGATCAACGATCTTAGTTATCAGGGTCCCACTCTTTGATGTGGGTGTTTCTTGTGGTTTTAGTACATGTGACGTTAGTATGGTTTTTGCAAGAGTTCGATTTTGTACAGTTTCATCACCAGGGACATAGAATAACAACTAAATTTTATACCTAAAATAATGTCAGGATGAAAAGGAGGAATCTAGAGACTTTTATTTTGATGGAACCACTATCATTTGTATAAAAATAAAAGCATGATTGCATTTACTTTTGTTTATTTGCAATTTTTAAAGATTATCCTTGACTTTCCGATAATTTTGAAAGAACATTGAGTTTTTCCTGAAGTGTTCCTCAACTTCTAGAAGCCCTTATTTGTATTCCTGATTTATTTTGAACTTGGACGGTAATATTCAAATAGGCATCCTTGTACTATTGAATTTGTACATTAATTTTTTGAACTTAATTCTTGTGTACAAATTCTGTAAGCGTAAGGATATTATAACATCCTGAACCTTTTGGAGGTTTAACCTTTTCTCTTACATTTTGGTATCTTTTTGAGTTTTGGATACACTTCGAACAACCTATATGAACCATCTGAAAATTAACGTAGCTAGGGGATATAATCATTAGATATTGCTTTATTAGAAAGACGCATAGACCATCGATTTATCTAGGTTTGAACACATTATCCTTTTAGCTACCGTGTGTAACACCAAGTGCATGTGGCTTACACATTTCGGAGAACATATTTAAGTTTTATTTTACGGACATAATTTGCCTAGTATCATGCAAACATGTGTCGCGCTTGTGTAAGTGATGTTTTTTGTATGAGAAAAAATCAAAGAGGGCACAACACAGTTAAGTTTTGTACCTGGATTAATTTATCTAAGTTATGATAAACTTCCAACAATCTAGATGAAGCATTGGAAAATTAACATGGGGATATTCTAATGCATGTGACCTCAAGGTATCATAACCTGCTATCTATTGCTTTATCACTGCGACGCCTATGCCATAAATTTATCAAGGCTCGCGAATATTCTCCTTTTGGCTACCATGCATAAGTGTAACACCGAGTGCTTGTCGCTTACAAATTTTGGGGGATATATTTAAGTGTTACTTGTGGACGATGCATGCACACGTGTGTTGCATTTGTGTAAATGGTGCTTTTTAATAAGAAAAAAATAGTTCACAAACCTGAATGTGCGCACGCTTAAGTATTTTATGCGGATTTTTAGAAAATACTTTGTAAATCATACATTGACCTTTTTTTGCAAGGAAATCATACCTTGACCTGTGGTATATTGCTAGGTGCCACATGCAAGGGTAAATAATTAATACTTCCATATAAATGTTATGTCAGGTGCAGCATCCGCATGGCTAAATAAATAAATTATTACGTCCCAAATTTTTCTTGATTGCTAGGTGATTTTGGTTTGCAGGTATGTTATTGTATCATGTATGAACTGTATAAAAATGTAGGACCGATCTACACATGAAAAGCTTTGGTTTGATATATGTTTGGTAGCAGTAACATAAATGGACCCTTTTTTGAGAGAGAATAGTGGCACTACAGACTCGGCCGATCGGTCTGCACATGACTTGATGTGATTTTGTTTTCCGAGGCCCACATCGATAGCTGACACGACACTATAGGTGCAAATTTACAGGGGGAGAATAGGGTATGTAACATGTCCGCCTCCGTACGTGACATGTCATACTCTGATAGATGGGAAGTGCGTTTTATAATCACAGTGATTGTTTACAAGAGTCCACATAACATGTATACTTGTCAACATATTTTGTGTCAGCAGAGTTAGGCAACTAATAATATTATGTTAAATACTAGCCGTAAATTTCAGATCTAACCATCACGGTAATTTAGATGATGTGGACTAACATAGCGTCTTGGAAAATAATCTTATATTGCTTTTAGTATATAATATAATATATTAGAGCATTCATGTGTTGATCCTACAGAAAAGCAACTATGACTGATGATAGACAACAGTGCATTACAAGCATGGTTCTCTCATAAATCTGACAAGTTGGCCATTGCTTGGATTAGAAACAAGCGCCCTCCTCATCTTCACATTTGTTTGTGTTTCCGAGACCAAAGCTTGTTTATTGTACAAACTTGTTTTTTGTCCTAGAAGTTGATTTTCAAAATTGGAGAATGTGCATGTAGCATGAAATGAAGGGGTTCCGTGACAGAAAACAAAAAATTCCTAGTACTATGAGAATGCACCAGCCAAGATCTATCTATGCAGAAGTACAGTAACGAGCGGAATATTGTATCTATACATTTGAAGACTGGTAGCAGGATTATGTTCCCGCACAAACGTTGCTGATGAAGACGAAGCATAGCAGACCTCAGGGTCTAGAAGTCTTCAAGCATCCAGCACCACTAATGGCAATGCCTCCGAAGTTTTACACACGTCCGGTATAAAAGACGTATCCCGGGTGCCAGTCCAGCAAGACAGCGGAAGAAGATCAGGCCGATTCCAATAGCACGATGGTGCGTGTTTGGTGGAGAAAGCTCTACCTCGTTGCGTACATCCAACCAAGGGAACACACACGAGAGGGAGAGAAAAGGAGAATGGCCAACCGTGGGATGAGATTTGGAGGAGGCGCCCCCTCCTTATATAGGGAAAACTTGGGAGGAGGCACTTCCACCCCTCCAAGTACCGAGGTGGGACTAAACTTGGGAGGAGGTGGGAGAGGAGGTGGCCAGCGGCAGGGGTATGCCCCACCCACGCGACACGGGACACATACAGTAAATAAGTTGAACCTTTATTTATAAGACTGCGGCAGCAGCAGTAAACACGATCAACTGTGGACATCCCTAAGCAAGCATGGTGCAAACCAGCAAAAGATGGAGTACGCATTATTTAATCGGTTTTGCTAATTCTCAAACACCTGAGAATTAACTAAGTCTCAGTCACCTAATACACCGTCGAATTTTCTTGCTTTACGATCTGTGCAAACAGTGCCTTGGCTGTTTTGTCCGTGCTGTGCACCCGCATCGCTGCCTGGGTTGTGTCTCGTGCGTGCGAGCTTCGTTTTTTCTCCACACTTCGCTTCTTTGTTTAACTGTGGGCTTCCTTTTGCATGGGCTGTGATCGATACGTGCGTAAGTTTTTTTATTTTGCTGTATTTTTGTTGTTTTCTCTTTTTGTGGTTGTTTCTTTTTGCCGGCAGTTATTTGTTTTTTTTCCAGGTGAATTTGAGATTATCTTAAGTGTGTGAGTTGGTGGTTGAATCGGGTTTCAATTGAGTTTTAGTTTTCAGTTTTTTTAATTGTTTCCTCGAAATTTTTATAGTTGTCATTGTTTTACTGCTAGGACGACATAAGATTGCAAACCGAATATTTTACTAGATTGATCTAACTTATATTAGTAACATGTATTCCCTCTGCTAATAACACTACCAAAAGTTTTTAGCTTTTTAAATGTGTAGATTCGAAGTAAACCTACACTTTTAAAAGTGGTCTAAAAGGGGTTTAAATACACACTAAAATGTGTAATGCCACTTCATTGTACCGAGAGTTTTTTCTCAACTTTGTTGGGCTTTTTTTTTTCCTTTTTGTCGAGCCAGCTATATTTTTGGTTGTTACTTTTTAACCAGGGGACCCCGTCGGTGGGCCAATTGCAACTTGCTTGTAACCGAGCTCCGTCGATGGCCCAGTTGCAACTTGCTTGTAACTAAGCTCCGCCAGGGGGGAGCCCCGTCGAGGTCTAGTTGTCTGAGCCCCCAAAGAGGAGGGCCAGTTGCGACCTGCTTGTAACTGAGCACCCGTTGGGGCGAGGGAGAATTTGCAACTTGCTTGTAATTCAGCCCCTGCCGAGGGCTAGTTGAAACTTGATTGAAACCGAGGGACCCATCGGCGGGCCAGTTGCAACTTGCTTGTAACTAAGCTCCATCAGGGGCCTGTTGCAACTTGCTTGTAACTAAGCTCCGTGAGGGGCCAGTTGCAACTTGCTTGTAATTCAGCCCCACCGGAGAGCCCCGTCGAGGTCCAGTTGTATGAGCCCTTTGTAGAGGGAGGCTAGTTGCGACTTTCTTCTAACTGAGCTCCCAGTGAGGGGGGTGCATTTGCAACTTGCTTGTAATTGAGCCCCCACCGAGGGCCAGTTGCAACATGCTTGTAACTGAGTATCGCCGGGGGCCAGTTGCAACATGCTTGTAACTGAGTTTCGCCGGGGGCCAGTTGCAATATGCTTGTAACTGAGCTCCGCCTAGGGAGCCCCATCGAGGTCCAGTTGTCTGAGGCCCCTGTGAGGGAGGCTAGTTGCGACCTGCTTGATATGGGGTGGCCCGATCTTCTCAGTAAGCGGATGGCGATGATGATGGTGGATGGTATATAACTAGTGCGTAGCGATGATCTCTCCCGCTCGATCCCTGATGCCAGTGCAACAGATCTCGAACCTTGTAGGATGTTCACAACACCACACTCTTGCGCACGCAGCCGTGACCACGAACGGTAGTATGCAATCTACTAATTTCCAATGAAACAACAGATCACACTCAATTATAGTTGGTAGATTCGAACACAGGGTAATTCCAAAGGTTCTATGAAAGAAACAACTCCAAAATATTTTAACGTGGTCTAAACCCTAACTAGGGGTCGTCCCATAGCTTATAAGGGCAACTGGGGCGGCCAGAAACCGAAACTAAACGCAAACGACTCAAACTGATAGAAACCGACTCGGACCAGATTCGGTCGGCGGGCGGACACTCCGGTCGAAATCGGCCGGACAGTCCGGTCAGGCCGGACACTCCGGGTGAAGTGCGCCGGACAGTCCGGTCTGGCCGGAAACTTTGAAGTTTCCGGGTGGTGTCCGGGTAGTATCTGAACTGGCAGACAGAATGTCCACGCCAGTTTGCCTCTCGACCAGGCCGGACAGTCCGGGTGGAACTGGCCGGACACTCCGATCGTGGCAGATCCTTTTGCGTCCGTCTTGATGATCTTCTCTTGCGCCTTCCTCCCGCTCCTCCCTCGCTCATCCTTGGGCGATCATCATGTTGGGCTTCTCTTGTAGCCCTTCTCCTCCTCGCGCCATGCTTGTTTCTCCAACGAACCTGATCATACATAAATGCATAGACTTAGGCAGTATAAAGTTCTCATCAATCAAAGTACCAGATTCGTTTAGGAGTAAATTCACCTGTTGTTCCAGTAGCTTAGCACGAGCTCTTGTAATAGGTCCAATTCTAATCTCATTGGACCGATCCTTTCTTGCAACAGTTGTAGCATCTTTAGTAGTCATTGGGGTAGGTATAATTGTAGGGATGTCCTCATCATCTCCCCCCTTCAAAAGGCGTCGACCTCGACGCTCCAAGGTCTTCTCCAGCATATGGTGACAAATCAGCAACGTTGAAGCTGTTGCTAACTCCACCAAACTCCTCAATAGGTATATCAACCGAGTAGGCGTTATCATTAATCTTGGCTAACACCTTGTAAGGACCAGCACCACGTGGCTTCAATTTTGACTTTCGAAGTAGTGGAAACCTATCCTTGCGTAGATGCACCCAAACCATATCTCCAGGCTCGAACAACACTTCTTTCCTTGCTTGATTCCTTGTAGCAGCAATGTTCTTGCCTTTCTTCTCAATAGCCTCTCGAGTATTCTCATGTATTTTCTTCACATAATCAGCACGTTTTGATGCCTCCATATCAACTCTCTCATGTAATGGCAGAGGCAACATATCAAGTGGCGTCAATGGCTTGAAACCATACACCACCTCAAAAGGACAAAGCTGAGTAGTTGAATGCACAACCCTGTTGTAAGCAAACTCAACATGTGGCAAACACTCTTCCCACTCCCGCAGATTCTTTTTAATCATGGTCCTTAGCAGCTGTGACAATGTTAGATTCACCACCTCCATTTGACCATCTGTTTGGGGATGACATGTAGTACTGAACATCAGCTTCGTTCCTAGATTTCCCCATAAGGTCTTCCAAAAGTAGCTCATGAACTTCACATCACGGTCAGAAACAATCGTCTTTGGTACTCCATGTAATCTCACGATGTCCCTGAAAAACAGGTTAGCAACATGCGACGCATCGTCGCTTTTGTGGCAGGCAATAAAACGAGCCATCTTAGAGAACCTATCCACTACCACAAATATAGAATCATGATCTCTCTGAGTTTTAGGTAGACCTAGCACAAAATCCATACTAATGTCTTCCCATGGAGTAGTCGGTGCAGAGAGAGGTGTATACAAACCGTGAGGCTTCAGCTTAGATTTCGACTTGTGGCATGTAATACATCGGCTCACAAATCTGTACACATCACGCCTCATCTTGGGCCAATAAAAGTGATCAGCAAGCATGAGCAACGTCTTCTGGCGCCCAAAGTGACCCATCAAACCACCAGCATGTGATTCCTGCACTAAGAACAAACACAACGACGATTCTGGAATACATAGTTTGTTAGCTCGAAACAAATATCCATCATGTATATGATACTTATCCCATGTGTTTCTAAGAGCACACAAACAATATGGTTCAGCAAAATCATGGTCAGTTGCATAAAGTGCACAAATAGCTTCCAATCCAGGAATTTTAACATAAAGATTGGTTAATAGCATGTTCTTCCTAGATAGAGCATCAGCAACAACGTTCTCTTTTCCCTTCTTATAGTTAATGATGTAAGGAAAAGACTCAATGAACTCAACCCATTTAGCTAATCTTCTATGCAAGTTTGATTGAGCTTTCAAGTATTTCAATGCTTCATGATCAGAATGTATGATGAATTCCTTTGGCCAGAAATAATGTTGCCAAACCTCAAGTACTCTAACAAGTACATACAATTCTTTATCATAGATAGAATAATTCAAACGAGCACCAGTCAATTTCTCAGAAAAATAAGCTATAGGCCGATCCTCTTGCATCAAAACGCCACCTATGCCTATACCACTAGCATCACATTCAACTTCAAATTGCTTCGAAAAATCAGGTAATGCAAGTAATGGTGCAGAAGTAAGCAAACGTTTTAATGTATCAAATGCAATGTCTTGGGCCGCGCCCCAAACAAAAGGAACACCTTTCTTTGTCAAATCATTTAATGGTGCAGCAATGGTGCTAAAATCTTTCACAAAGCGCCTATAGAAACCAGCGAGACCGTGGAAACTACGCACTTGACTAACATTCATTGGAGTAGGCCAATTCTGAATTGATTCAATTTTAGATTGATCTACCTCTACTCCATGCTTAGAAACAACAAATCCTAGGAATATGACCTTATCTTTTGCAAATGTACACTTCTCAAGATTAGCATACAGTTTATTATCATGTAACACTTGCAAAACTTGTCTAATATGAGTGCAATGTTCATATTCGGTGTGGCTGTATATAAGTATATCATCAAAGTAAACAACCACGAAACAACCAATAAACTCTCTCAAAACATGATTCATCAAATGCATGAAAGTACTAGGTGCATTAGTAAGACCAAACAGCATAACTAACCAATCATACAAACCAAATTTAGTTTTGAAAGCAGTTTTCCATTCATCCCCTTCTTTCATCCTAATTTGATGATAACCACTACACAAGTCAATTTTAGAGAAAACAGCAGCACCACTCAATTCATCTAGCATATCCTCTAAGCGTGGAATAGGATGACGATATTGAATAGTGATGTTATTAATCGCTCTACAATCAACACACATGCGCCAAGTACCATCTTTCTTAGGAACTAAAATAACAGGAACATCACAAGGGCTAAGAGAGACACGAATGTACCCTTTATCCAGCAACACTTGTACTTGCTTCTGAATTTCCTTAGTTTCTTCGGGATTAGTCCTGTAAGGTGCACGGTTGGGAAGTGTGGCGCCAGGAATCAGGTCCACTTGATGTTCTATACCACACAATGGAGGCAAACCTACGGGTACGTCTTCTGGAAACACATCCCCAAAGTCCTGCAAAACAGAATAGACACCAAGAGAAAGAGGGGTCATGTCGTTAGAAACCAACACCTCGCCCTTATACATGAGCACAAGTGGCATTGCTGTAGGATCCTCACGAAACTCTCTCATATCCTCCTTGGTGGCTAGTATCAATAACCCAGGCACTCTCTCACTTTTCGTTATATCACTCAATTTAGGCTCAATTACATCAGGAACAGCTGTTACACAGTCTCGCCGAGTGGTAGTATCTTCCTCCAAGTTCACATCTATCTTCTGGCGAGAATCATTCACAAATTCTTGTGGTGTCATTGGCTACATAGTAATCTTGTTTCCTTTGAATTCTAAGTGATATGTGTTGGCTCGGCCATTGTGTTGCACATGGCGATCATAGAGCCAAGGCTGACCCAATAGTAGGTGACAAACAGTCATAGGAACCACATCAAAATCAATAGAATCTTTGTATGGCCCTATTTGAAAATTCACACATACCATATGATTTACCTTCATCTCACCATTGTTGCTCAACCATTGTATGTATATGGCTTGGGATGAGGTAAGTATGTCAAATTCAGTTTGGCACATAGTTCCTTACTTGCAAGATTTCTGCAGCTACCTCCATCAATAATGACCTTGCAAGCTTTGTTTGGTCCAGCGAGAGCTTTTGTTTGGAACAAGTTGCAACGCTAGGATTCCTCAACCAGTTGCACACTAAGTACACGTGAAGATACGACAATAGTGGGTGCACGCTTAGCATATGCATCAGCACCAACCTCGCCGTCATCAATATCATTATCAGAAGCTGCATCTCCACTTTCTACTTCACCTTGTTCATTAACAAACATAACCTTGCCATTTGGACAATCTTTCTTGTAGTGACCTCTACCTCCACAAGTATGGCACACCACATCACGAGTACGTGCAGTAGACATATTGGAACCCAAGCTAGCAGCAGGAGCAGCGGGTTTCCGAGCATTAGAACCAAACGAAGGTGTACTTGCTGGCTTGGCCGATGGTGTAAAGGAAGCAGCAGCTGGTGGCGTGGCTGTAGAAGGTGTAGACCTGGCCGAAAATCTGCTGGAGGACGGAAAACGAGCACGTGACTTCGCCTCTTCTGCCAACTGGGATTCGGCCTCTCTAGCATGATGCAACAACTCATTCATGGTCTCATACTTGTGATGACGAACAATGCTCTTGATCGGTAACTTCAAATTGTTTAGGAATCGCTGCATGGTCATCTCAATGGACTCACGAATTCTAGCACGCTGCATAAGCATCTCCATCTCCATGTAGTACTCATCAACTGTCATGGTGCCTTGCTTCAGTTGCATCAGTTTATCAAAAACTGACCGCAAGTAGTTGGTTGGTACGAAACGAGCTTTCATGATTTGCTTCATCTCGCGCCAATCCCTCACAGGAAGTTCATTGTCCTCCCTCCTATGCTGCACAAGGGCATCCCACCAATGCAAAGCGTAACCATCAAATTCAGATGCTGCAAGCTTGACCTTCTTATCTTCTGGATAGTCAAATAAGCGCCAGAGTTTCTCAATCTTCAACTCCCATGTGAGGTAATCTTCAGGATCAATGGAACCATCAAACTTAGGAATTGAAAATTTTGGCTTGTCCAAACCATCATCAGCAACTTGGTTGGGTACACGTTGACCACGCCCAAGATGGGCAAACCCACGACCATGAGCAGGTGCATGGACAGGGGGAATAGCACGTCCCCTGCCAACATGTGGAGCAGCATCAACAGCGCTACCCTCATCGAAATCATCAAAGGCATTATCATGTTGAGGATCTTCCCTTCTATGTAAGGTGGCTGTCAAACCCTCAATGGACTGCTGCAAAGTGGTGACATTGACATTGAGCGTAGCCACTTGCGTTTGGATAGTATCTACCGTCCCAACATACTAATCCAATCTCATATTCATATCTTGGAGATTCTTGTCAATGGCATCTGTTGTGTTAGTAAACACACGTGTCAAGTGGGATTTCAAAGCCTCATATTCACGCCAATTGATGAGCTCCTCATCCTTCTTTTTCTGCAACACAACATCATCATCACTAGTAGACATGATTAGTAGGTTAGTGCAAAAATCAGAATTTGTATGGTGGAAACTCTCACAACTAATAAGAAAGGAGATCTTACCGTTCCAAAGTGAATAGAGATGCTCTACCAAACGAAATCAAAGACTGATGCACTTGATGTGATGAAGTGAATATCAAAGGTATAGAGACGATCGCAGGGCACACAGGTTATTTAAGGTGGAGCTATAGGTATGGTATCCTATCTACACCGCAAACAAGTCCTAGTGCTGATCGTACAAATACCCAAGAAACACACATAGTGGAGATAAACGTGGCAAAGCAACTTATGAAAAGGAATATTGCAATGCACAAGAGAGACGCTAGTAATAGCACAAATAGAACAGGCACAAGATTGCTCAATCTACTAGTGCTATACACAACAAGGCCTCCAACATTGCACACTTCTATATCTCTTTTTTTGTCAGGCTTGTAGCTCTTTTCTCCTTTTTTTTAAATATTGATTCTCTTTTCTTTTCTCTTTTTTTTTGATTTTTCAACTATATTACTCAATGCAAACGAGTACAACAACGTATAACAGAATTGGGCCGGATAGTCCGGGTGATATGCACCGGAGACTCCGGTTGAGCCGGATAGTCCGGTGTGATTCGGCCGGATAGTCTGGTTTTGCCTGTCGAAAATTTCTGCACTTCAAAAACCTAATGAGCAGCCTGTCGGAGCAAAGCAACTAGTCTCGTGGGTACGTTCCTAGGCACATATGCTGTAGATAGGCTGTGTCTATGGTATGCCAACAAAAGTACGCTATGTGGACTCGGAAAAAACGATAAAGACTTGCGGAAATGGTAACAGTGGGAACATCGGAAAACAAGATCAAACCCTAAACCTAGACACAAACGGAAACTAGACTCCTATGAGGAAAACCTGTAGATCGGATCTACGAGAAGATACAATCAACAACTAAAACTCGAAAACGATGCAATTTAGTCTATGGAAAATCTTTTTGTAAGGCTTTTTCTGTATAGGATGAAAAACACTCTCTAATCTATGGATGGATTTGTGGATGCTTACTGAGGCAACACTGAAAATCTGATACCAAGATGATATGGGGTGGCCCGATCTTCTCAGTAAGCGGATGGCGATGATGATGGTGGATGGTAGATAACTAGTGCGTAGCTATGATCTCTCCCGCTCGATCCCTGATGCCAGTGCAACAGATCTCGAACCTTGTAGGATATTCACAACACCACACTCTTACGCACGCAGCCGTGACCACAAACGGTAGTATGCAATCTACTAATTCCCAATGGAACAACAGATCACACTCAATTATAGTTGGTAGATTTGAACACAGGGTAATTCCAGAGGTTCTATGAAAGAAACAACTCCAAATTATTTTAACGTGGTCTAAACCCTAACTAGGGGTCGTCCCATAGCTTATAAGGGCGGCTGGGGCGGCCAGAAACCGAAACTAAACGCAAACGACTCAAACTGATACAAACCGACTCAGACCAGATTCGGTCAGCGGGCAGACACTCCGGTCGAAATCGGCCGGACAGTCCGGTCAGGCCGGACACTCCAGGTGAAGTGCGCCGGACAGTCCGGTCTGGCCGGAAACTTTGAAGTTTTCGGGTGGTGTCCGGGTAGTATCCGAACTGGCAGACAGAATGTCCACGCCAGTCTGCCTCTCGACCAGGCCGGACAGTCCGGGTGGAACTGGCCGGACACTCCGGTCGTGGCAGATCCTTTTGCCTCCATCTTGATGATCTTCTCTTGCACCTTCCTCCCGCTCCTCCCTCGCGCATCCTTGGGCGATCATCATGTTGGGCTTCTCTTGTAGCCCTTCTCCTCCTCGCGCCATGCTTGTTTCTCCAACGAACCTAGTCATACATAAATGCATAGACTTAGCAGTATAAAGTTCTCATCAATCAAAGTACCAGATTCGTTTAGGAGTAAATTCACCTATTGTTCCAGTAGCTTAGCACGAGCTCTTGTAATAGGTCCAATTCTAATCTCATTGGACTGATCCTTTCTTGCAACAGTCGTAGCATCTTCAGTAGTCATTGGGGTAGGTATAATTGTAGGGATGTCCTCATCACTGCTTGTAACTGAGATCCTGCCGAGGGCCAGTTGCAACTTGATTGCATCTGAGGTTCCTCGTTGGCGGGACAGTTGCAACTTGCTTGTAACTGAGCTCCGCCGGGAGTTAGATACAACATGATTGTAACTGAGCTTCGCCGAGGGAGCCCCGTCGAGGTTCAATTTTCTGAGCCCCCGGCGAGGGAGGCCAGTTGTGTCCTACTTGTAACTGATCACGCGTCGGGAGGAAGGGGCATTTTGCAACTTGCTTTTATAATTGATCCCTCGCAGAGGGCTAGTTGTAATTTGATTGCAACCGAGGGTCCCCATCGGTGGGCCAATTGCAATTTGCTTGTAACTGAGCTCCCGCGTGACGGCTAGTTGCAACTTGATTGCAACCGAGGTTCTCCGTCGGCGGGCCAGTTGCAACTTGCTTGTAACTGAGCTCCACTAGGGGATAGTTGCAACATGCTTGTAACTAAGCTCCGCCAGGAGAGCTCGTCGAGGTCATGTTGTCTGAGCCCCCGGCGAGGGAGGTCAGTTGCGACCTTCTTGTAACTAAGCACTCGTTGGGGGGGCATTTGCAACTTTCTTGTAATTGAGCCTATGTCGAGGGCAAGTTAAAACTTGATTGAAATCGAGGAACCCCGTTGGTGGGCCAATTGCAACTTGCTTGTAACCGAGCTCCGCCGGGGGCCAGTTGCAACATGCTTGTAACTGATCTCCGCTGGGGAGCCCCGTCGAGGTACAGTTGTTTGAGCCCTTTGAAAAGGGAGGCTAGTTGCGACTTGCTTGTAACTGAGCTCCCGGCGAGAGGGGGCGTTTGCAACTTGCTTATAATTGAGCCCCCGCCGAGGGCCAGTTGCAACATGCTTGTAATTAAGCTCCACCGGGGGCTAGTTGCAACATGCTTGTAACTAAGCTCCGCTTGGGGAGCCCCTCGAGGTCCAGTTGTCTGAGGCCCCGATGAGAAAGGCCAATTGCGACCTGCTTGTAACTGAGCTCTCCGGTGAGAGGGAGGTGTTTTGCTAGTTGCATGTGAGTTGCAACCGAGATTTATCAGTTGCAGATGGGGTAGAACTCGGGTACTTCACTTACATGTGAGTTGCAACTCAAGTTTTTCCGGTTACAGGTGAGTTGCAATTGGGATTTTCTCATTTTGCACGAGGGTTGCAACTAAAAAAACCGTGAACTGTTATATTTCCGGCATGATTTTCTATCAATTGAGCATGCAACTGGTTGAAAAATCTTGTCACCGAGGACTACAACCGTATCAAAGACAATACAAAGGCCAAGGACTAGAAGGGTCCAACAAACAAAAGAAAGATGGCAGATGGCCCGATGAGAAACAACCTGTCTCAGCTTCCACGATGAAGCCCGTGAGAGATTCGCTAAAATTGAAATGACAACAAAATGAAGCCCGTGGAGTATGTTAACCTATCGATCGGAAGCCGACGATGATCGTTCTAAATCAAACCACGATGACGCCAGGCGACTGAGATATAATTAAATCTCAGTCGCCTGAGACCTAGGTGCGCCCTTATTTAATTTAGGAAGATACTAGTACGGGCAGATATATATGGCGCTTTGTGCGTGTACAACACAGTGAGCATCACCCGGCCGGTGCAGAGAGGGGGCAAGTGAAGCCGGAGAGAGCAGCCTCACCGCACGCGACCCGTATGATATTGCCCCGTTGATTGTTGAATGTGGCGAGGACGCAGGCACGGGCATCTGAGACCACGAAGGCAGCGCACAGGCATTCTGGATCTTGGAAGCGGATCTGCCTGCAGCACTGGTCCCAGTCTTCCAGCTTCAGCCTGCCCTGCTGCATGGCGACGCATACTCCCAGATTGGCTACCACTGCGGGTAAACACTGCCTGCCGCCGCCGGCGGTGGACGGTGGAGGCGGCAGGTGTTGCGCCTGGACCTTATGGATGGAGGCCACAAGGATTGTTTGGAATAAGCACTCCAGTGTCCAGCACCGACACGGTGTCATGTATACGAGTTGTATACGTATAGGATTACACTATACCGAGGTGTGTGTGTTGAGTCCAATCCGTATACTTGCATGTAACTGAGTACTATTAGGATTAGAGTTGGGCTAGTAGTCGACTCGGCATACTAGAATCCTAGTATATATATGCATGTACCATGGGTTGTAAATACACACCGTGAGTTCAAAGCAATAAAAAGAGGATGCACGATACGTGCGTGTAGCGATCATATTGTTTCCGTATGTGCGTGTGTGAGTTGCTATGGCCAGGAAATTAATCTAGCTCTAGCTTCATATACGTGCGTGTATTCATCGGAGTTTCGTCGTCACAGTCGCCGGAAAGTACTCGGCGGCTGGGTCTGGGCCAACAATTGGTATCAGAGTCAAGGTCGTCGTTCGTGATCTGCTGAAAGTACTAGGAGGTCATGGCGATGGTGAAGTTTGGCGAGAGCTCGGCAGCGGCACCGGTGACGGAGACGATGGGGGCGGCTTTGTATCCGCGCCTCGATCGCAAGGACTACGGGCTATGGGCACTCAACATGGAGGTGGCCATGGAGGCTCAGGAGGTTTGGGAGGCCGTCGATCCAGGAGGCGACGAGTACATTAAGGGAGGCACGAAGTACCGGAAGGATTGCAAAGTGTTAACGGCGCTCTATTCTGTAGTGCCGAAGGACGTGATGCAGAACCTCGTCGGAAAGAAATCGGCGAAGGATGCATGGGAGACGATCAAGATCTTGCACCAAGGTCATGCCCGCGTGAAGGAAGTGCATCTTCAAACTTTGACGAAAATCTATGAAGATCTGAAGATGGAGGAGAGCGAGACGGTTGATCAGTTTGCCGCCCGTTTCGTTACCCTCGTCAACGCAATCAGGGGATATGGCGAGAGATTGGACGAGGTCAAGAATGTCAGAAGGTTCCTGTGTGCGGCGCCAGCGCGCTACATGCAGATCGTCATATCGATCGAACAATGTCTCGACCTGAATACATTGACGGTTGAGGATCTCGTCGGAAGATTCAAGGCACACGACGAGAGAATCTGGATCAGTTTTGGTGATCCAAAACAGGTTGAGCACCCGATGCTCACGAAGCAGCAGTGGATGACTCTTTCGAAAGAAAAGCAAGGAGGCTCCACGAGCAGCAAGGAGAATCAACGCACAGCGAAAAAGTACATCGCGGGGCAGGAGGACGAAGATGACACCCCACCGTGGAGGAAGTTTGACATAAAGAAAGTAAGGTGTCATAACTGCGGCGAGCTCGGTCACTTCAAGGCTAATTGCCGGAAACCACCAAAGGAAAAGGAGAGGGCTCTCATTTCCCAGGAAGGAGATGATGGACCCGATGATGTTGATGCTCGAAGTAACTGAGCTGAAGGATGAGGAGGATCCTCCATCACCGGCTATGAAGATTGTGGCGCAAGTGGATCACGATCTACCGTGTGTGGATCACGAGAAACGGAGTGTCCCGTTACCATGTGAAGCCACGTTTGAGGCAAGTGAAGCCTCGGGACTAGTTCATGGTGATCTATGCGTTGGAATTTCACCCGCAACTCCGTCCGGCAATAAGTTCTTCATGCTTGTGGTGGATGATCATAGTAAATACATGTGGATTGTGTTGCTGGAAAGTAAGGATCAAGCTCAACAAGCATTCGAGAAGATCAAGGAAGCCGAAGAGTTCAAGGTGGAGGCAAAGATAAGAGCCCTACACATTGATCAAGGGGGTGAGCTGCATCAAACTGTGTTGACCATGGCACGGAGCATGATGAAGAGTAAAGGCTTGCCAGGAAAATTCTGGGGTGAGGCAGTCAATACGGCTATGTATTTGCTGAACATGGAGCCAACTGAGAGTGGAGTTGGTATAACACCGTAAGAAGCATGGTACGGATGGAAACCCTCGGTTGATCATCTTTACACTTTTGGGTGCGTGGCGCATGTCAAGACGGAGTCCGACCATAAGAGTAAATTGGCGGAGCAGAGGACTCCAATGATCATGATAGGCTACGAAAGCTCAAAGGAATACCGCTTGTGCAATCCTTATACCAATAAGGTGGTTGTCAGGGGCGACGTAATCTTTGAGGAAGGCGAGTCATGGAATTGGGGCTACAACGAACCGGGATATCCAACTTTTCACGTCACGTGGGATCTTGAGTATGAAGAAAATATGGATCAACCAAGCTTATCCTTGTCAGTAAGTTCGGGCCTAGAAGGCGTTGAAGGCCTAGGAGGTGCTCCAGGCATGGACACCAGGCCAAAAGCACTAGGGATTCTCTCAGAAGACAAAGTGTTTGAAGAAAAGGCTAGTCCGTGACCAGAAGATACGGAACTGGAAGGGCGAGTTGAAGCAAGCCTAGCAAACAGGCCAGCAAGGCTAGAAGACGATGGCCGAAGAGTGTGGACTGGTGGCCAGACAGATGGAAGAGACCCAATAATAGGGGGTGCAGATCCATTAAGAGGCTTTTCACGTGGTATAGAGAATCTAGAAGGAAACATGCCAGAAAGAGATTCAAAAGGAAAAGATGAATCACTACAGGTAGGCGACCTGTGCATTGCTACTCCGGACGAGCCAGAAGACGATGTTGGTCAGGAGCAGGTAGAAGTCAGAATTGCTAGTCACGGTAGAAAGCTAGCTTTGCTAGTCAACCAACGTGAGCTAGCTCCTACATATTTGTTCCATTGCATCCAAGAGTACCGGCAAACAGAAGATCAAATATGTGAAGCATCGATGAGAAAGTACTTCATTGAACTAAGTATAATGTCTCAAGGCGCGGACAAAAAGGACAGTCAGCGTGAAGGCATGGAGAAGGATGCGGACAAAAAGGGTTGTCGGCGTGAAGTCATGGAGAAACCGACGAAAGCAAAGTCGGTGACATGGGTGCTGAGAAAGGAAGCGGCGAAAGCAATGTCGTGGATGACGCCCGCGAGAAGCAGCTTGTATATTTGGGATCCAGGTGGATATTGAAGAGCACGTCGTGCTTAGGGGGTGATTGTTAGGAATAAGCACTCTGTGTCCAGCACCGACACGGTGTCACGTATACGAGTTGTATACGTATAGGATTACACTACACCGTGGTGTGTGTGTTGAGTCTAATCCGTATACTTGCATGTAACTGAGTACTATTAGGATTAGAGTTGGGCTAGTAGTCGAGTCGGCATACTAGAATCCTAGTATATATATGCATGTACCCCGGGTTGTAAATACACACCGTAAGTTCAAAGCAATAAAAAGAGGACGCACGATACGTGCGTGTAGCGATCATATTGTTTCTGTATGTGCGTGTGTGAGTTGCTATGGCTAGGAAAGTAATCTAGCTCTAGCTTCATATACGTGCATGTGTTCACCGGAGTTTCGTCGTTACAGTCGCCGAAAAGTACTCGGGGCTGGGTCCGGGCCAACAAGGATCATGGCAAGGAGGACGTGGGACATGGTGGCTTTGGTGGTGGCCATCGTCGAGGATATGCGATTGCTGTTGGGCAGCTGTTGTGGTATGTGCAACCGGGAGGGAGGTGTTGTATTTATAGGTCATTTTGAGCGAGCTCAAAGGTCTTTGTCCCGGCCGGGTACATACTAGACCGGGCACAGAATTTGCTTCTCTCAATATGGCCGGCGAAGAAGTACGCCCAGAAAATGCGTGCTTCTCTCAATCTCTCTCACGCAAGCCTCATGTTTCCTAGATAAAGTTTTGAACCGAAGCGAAATAATGCTTTGGTACCGAAGGTACATTTCATGTACAGGCGTGGAATTTATTAACCATGCACTACTGGGAAGTCCCAGCCGGCAACATATACGCAGAAAGTTTTGAACGGAAGCGAAATAATAATGCTTTGTCTTACTTAAACCTAATTATGAAAACTTTTACTTGAAGTCCAAACATAAAGGTATATATAAATTGTTAATGTGAAACAAGATTAGCAGTCCACTCAATTGTCTTGTTTAAGGAATCCATTTTTTAGGTTTTTAGAATAAAAGTAACTTTCTTTTTTAAACTTGAAGGATTTATAGCACTAAAGTCTTTCTTTTTAATTTTCAAAACATAAATTACATTTCCAAGATAAATAGATTTTAAGTAATTTAAGAAAATTAGAAAATAAGTTATCTTGATTTATAGATAAAAGAATATATCCTTTCTACAAGAAAAGGATTTTATAAACTCTTTTGATAACCAACATTATTAGTAAAACTAAAATGACTAGGAATTTCATAATTAGTATTTTCTTATATAGTGGTTTATATTTAATACAAAAAAGTGATTTTTATTTATTTTTAAGATTTTCCTTATTTTGTTATATTCCATGGAAGGATTTAATGGTGTTAATATTTAGTTGCATTTTATTTAACTTAAATAGGTAGTTTTATATTTTTCCTAGGTAGATATTATTTTTGTCAAAAATTTGATATATCATATATATTTTTTATTTTTTTGGGCATTTTTCTAGAGCTTAAAAAATTACTATGGCTATTTTGGTAATTTTCATATTACTATTCTATTTATTTCTAGAAAAGGCCTTGGGCCCACTGGTCAGTCCAGCCCGTGGTTAGGCTAGACCAACCCAACCACTTCACTGGGTCGGTCAAACCGACCCTGTCCGCACACCCCCTCTCATCCTGAGCCTATCCTCTCTCCGCTCCCTCCTGCGATGTGATGGTGCCGCTGTGGTAGCCGCATTGCTACCGCCGGCTCCGGCCACCTCGGCCGCCGCCGCGGTAGCAAATGAATCGCCGTTTGTCGCTGCAGCCTTCAATCCAATTCGATTTGTGAATCGAGCTCGCTCCTTCTCGCCCCCTTCAATACTGCGAGGCTAGAGTTTGCGGTGACCGATACCTCGTCGTGCTCTAGTGGTGATGTGGTGGTGCTCTGATGGTCTCCTGCATCACCACCCTCGACCAGGTGCGGCTGCTACTACCACTAGCGTGGCTCGGCACGGTGCTGGTACCCCCGGTGCCCACTGTGCCGCCGTGTTGTGGCCACCATCGACCCAATATGCTTCCTCTTCTTGTTGTGCGAGGACCACCGTGTAAGTGACCTCTTCCCCCTTCTTTCTTCCTTCAATCTTCTTCTCTCTCTGGCCCCAATATCTTGCTTGAGTTGTTGTTGTTGAGCAATAATTGCTCCTAGTAGCTAACCCTGATCTAGGGTTATTCTCCATAAATACTATCTGTGGTTTGTAGTATTTTACCCAGTGATTTTTTAATGTTCAGGTTTTTGAACGTATTACTGTTATCTTAACAGAAAACTGTCTATAAATGTTACTTGATTAGGTATATTGTGCTCATGTACTTATGTGCTCACCTGGTAGGCTAGTGTATAGCTTCTTTGAATTCAAACACCACTTTGAATTCAATTGTTGTGATAATTTGATTAAGAAACATCTGTCAACTTGATAGAGAAGTACTGGTAATATGATTCCTAAAATGATTGACTAGGAAAATGATTGGAAGTAATTTGGTATCCTTCATAAGTGAACTTGGTTTGCTATATATATGTACTATCAACATGACAGTAAATATTTAAATGATTCCTATGCTCAAGATTTGTTGGCTAACTGATGGAGTACAATCCATCGATGGCTTTTGTGTGTATCTTGATGCTCTGGTACCTCCTTGGAGGATGCACAGTAGCAATATCACATCACATGATCTGCTACTGGTATGTTATCTCCAAGTTTTTACTTAGGCCAATGATGCAAAAGCTGAGGCCTAGACAACTATAGAGGTATAGATATGACTGTGGTTTTACTCATGTGGTTATTTTATTCCCCACTTGAGTATAAATCTGAGGATATGTTGATTGTACCCAAAATCATGCATGGAAAATAATAATACTATGCATGACTGATGATGTAGCAACCTTTGGTTGTTACTGGAATTTGGATGTGACTTGTGGTTGCTTGTGGATATTGCCCCTGGATGCCAACTTGATCTGCTCATGTTTGCTTCCCACATGTCCTGCTCCTCCTTACAATATTGCCCTACTCATCAATTGGCACCGTATGAGGGAAATCTGAGTGTTGGAGTCATGAGTTTGGTGGCTCCCTCTTCACCAAGCAACAACTCGATGGTTGGAAGAGGTCAAATCCGTTTCGGTTACGTCGATCCTCTTCCATACCTGCCCACCCTTATTTTGGCCTTCGACAACTTCGACCGGGAGTTGGATCTGATGATCGGAAGCCTCAGCTTCCGCATTGGGTCAGAAGGAACTTTCTGCCTCTCAGATCCGATCTGTTCGGATCCGTCAGCAGGAACCGCATCACCCACATCTTCTGTCTGATCCACTAGAGGGATAACCTCGTCCCCAAGAGCAGACACGAACAACCGCGACCATGTCTTGGAATGGGAGGATCTCGCTGGTCTAAGTGACATCGTCTCCTTCAAATCTGACAATGAGCCAACATCGTCTCCGATGGTCCATGTCACAAAATAGACAACCATCATCGGTTGCGAACTCGATGATGACCTCGACTCTAAGATCGGGAAGGCCAATCCCTACCCATAGGAGGACTCGTGGGATTTCGTAGTTGTGGTAGACGATGTCTCCTATGATCAGGTGTGAGCGATCCTGGGACCCGTGGTAACGGATCCACCAAACACCGGAACTTCAGAACCACACGACTCCAATGGTAACCCTGTCATCGACCCTGAAAATATCACTATGGAAAATGATGCAAGTGCTCGCAGGAATGGATTAGACGCACCCGTGGAGAACCGGGTTGTCCAAGGAGGAGACGCGGCATGTACTAGGGACCGAATAACCCTTTGTCTCTCGTCGGAGGCCTGGAACAAAGAAAGGGACACTGTCTCGGGCGCACTACCTATGACGGAGGATGCCACGTGCGAGGAGCTGATGGACTACCAATATCTGCTCCCTAAATAAAAGAGAGAACTGGTTAAGTTGCAAAGGCACCTAGAGGAGCACAAAAGGGAAGCCGATGAATCAAGTCTACGACGGGCACACCTAAGCTCAACTCAAAATTTGGGAAGCGTTGCGGGAGGTAGGTAGCCGAGAAGGGATGTTTCTCGATTGCAGAACATCCCCGAAAATGTTAGGCGTGAGATGACAAGGGATATGGACCTGTATTTCATGTCAGTGGATTCAGCGGGTAACATCAAAGCCAAGACACCGCAAGCCGCCATCGTTGCGGCTCAAACTTACTTACTCGCAACTCAACATGTAGCCAACGATCCGCGGACAGCTATCCATTGCTTCTCCCTCATTGGCCTCGGCATGGTTGGAGCATTTCTCCCACAAGGGGATCAGTAGATTGTTCTGCAACCTAACATACCACCACGTCGTCACAGCAGCCCTCGGCGGGTCGTGGAAATCCGAAGATCCATCTCACCGTACCATGTGTGCTTCATGCAAACCTCGGGAAGAGCAAAGTAGCCGAAGGTATTCGGATGCTGAGAGCGATGACGACCGCAATCCTTGTGGCGCTAGTTTCTTTACCTGTCGGGTTCACAAAACGCATGTACCAAAGGATTACAAACTATCACACAATCGCCAAAAGTATGATGGTCTCCAAGAGATAAAGGCATGGTTGGGTGACCCCCTACAAACCGTCAAACTCTAGGGGGTTGAAAGGCCACAGCCATGCAAAACCTAAAGTTGCACCTGTGAAGAGCCGCACGTTCTTGGATCAAGAAGCTACCAGAGGAGTCCATCAGCAGCTGGAGCGACCTGGAAGACAAGTTCATTCGAATTCAGATCCACATTCAAGCGACCCACATCCATTGAGGATCTATGGGCATGCGTTGTGAAGTCGGGGGAGCCGATACGAGCATATATCCAACGGTGAAACATCATCAAAAACATAGCCAGAAACATCTTTGACGAGAGGGCAATCGATGCATTCAACAACGGCCTATGCCAAAAAGAGCTTATCGAGGAGCTAGGCCGCTCCAAACCAAAGACTATCTCACACTTGATGGACATTGATAATCGATGGGATGACTGTGAGGATGTAGTGAACAATAAACGGGGACGCTGGCCGCAAATATGACAATTACAGTAGCCCTAGCCAAGTTGCGACTGGCTTCGCCAATGAGGATACCCGCAGGGGAGATAACCACAGTAGCGGGTACCGAAACAATCGAGATGAAGCTGGTACTAGTAGAATAACTCAACATTATCGTCCAAGGGTTCCTCAAGATGCTCCGTTGTCACCTATTCAGATGTTGGAAGGGCCATGCCACATGCAATATAATATTAATTCGGAATAGCGGAGACGCTCGACTCACCTCATGAAGGACTACTGCACCTTTCTAAGACTCCAAGGAGCCTACAGTAGCAAGGTTACCCCTTGTCACCTACAGGTTGGGAACATCACAGACATGATGGAGATGACTCTCGGACCAATGATCATTAGCGAGACTAGGATGTCCATAATGACCCTTGTGCATTCCATGATCTCAATGTCATTTGAACCATAAACATTGAGTCAAGTTCCCTTTGTTATCTTTGAGACTTGACTCGTCCGAGATCTGATCATCGGTATCATGATACCTTGTTTGATCTCATTGCTGATAAGCTTGTTTTACTCGTTCCGTGATATTCCATCTAGGTGACCTAGTCACATGTTGCGCAACATTTATGGATGTAATCTCACCGAGTGGGCCCAGTGTATCTTTCCTTCACATGGGAGAACAAATCCCGATGTTGATGCATACGCCTCAACATGTCCCTCTGAAATATCCAATATACACCTTTATCATCATCATGTTATAGTGTGACGGTTGATGCAATATAAACAGCCACAGGTGATAGTGATTAAATTTGATCTCACTGTCTAAGGAGTAGGATACTTCGTTTCTAACTATTGCAACGATGAACTTGATCATGTTACAATACTTATATTGGATAAATGTCCATCACATCATTCACCAATGATATGGCTTCATTGTTAATTTGAATACTCCATGGTTAGAAAACCTTGATCATCAGTTTTCCAATGAACTAATTGAATAGAGGCTACAAGGGACCCTTAATTTATTTACATATGACACGTGTATCAATGCTTCTGATTGATACAATTATATCATGGTATAGATATATTATGAACTAATGAAATATGATAATAAACTTATTTTATTATTTGCCTCTAGGGCATATTTCCAACATATCGGTGTTGTCCATTGGAGGGGAAGAGGATGAAGTGGGGATTTGGGGCTTAGGGTTTTCTCCTAGGAGCACGAGACGATGATAGTTGCGAGGAGAAAGACGAGGTAGAATAGGAGGTAGGTGAATGAAAATATTAACCACCGTGTAATTTATAAAGACCGGGCATCAAGATTCGTGCAGGTGAGAATCCAATGGAGTAAGTGTGGGCGACATGTTGAGGAATGTGCACGGTAATTTTGCCACATCTCGATGTCCGCCGCCAACGCTTTGTATTTCTCGCGTTGGAAAATCGCAATGACGCTCTACCTAGGTATCTTTGAGTTTTGAGGTAACACTAGGTTGCACCCTACATCACCCTCATGACAAATGTAGAGGAGAGATGGCATCTCAAGATTCTCTGAGATAGCTGGACAATATCCGACTACAAGGAGACGATCGAAGAATCAACATTTCTCCGTCTTACAAATTGAAGACAGAGAGAAATAATATTGCAGTGCTTCTCGGGTGGACATCATGATGCTGCTTGCCAAAATTGCCAACATCGCCTAGACGGAGCATTCATGGACTGACGACAAGACGACACGGATCTTAAAGTTCTCTAGGGCTACTGTTAGGGATATGTATAATGGGTATCACCATAGCATAGCCTTATTCCGACTAACCAGAGTGGTCCACAGAAGGTAGCATGGCCTATGGCTTGTTGGGCGGCCCGGTTATTAGGATCTAGAAGGGATATCCATGCCGGATAAACAGGAAGGCTACGGTAGTGACATAGGTGAAGTTAGAGCCTTAGAGTGTAAGACACGAAGACTAGTTACAATTACTCTAGGACTTTGTAATATGTCTGGTACCCTGTAACCCTAAGATCTGGCGCCTTTATAAGCCGGACCTGCTAGAGCCTTAGGGCACAAGTTCTTACAACCCAAACTCGTATAGCGAACCACGTAGTCTCTGTAACTTGGCTTATTGCCATTATAGTGATTTATAGCAAGAGTAGGATTCCGCCACTGTTGTGGGATCTGAACCTAGGTAAGTTGTGTTACCTAGCACCCATCAACACTCTGCCTTACCCCACATCTCTATAAACACGTTGTGAGAATCTGGCGTACTCGTCTGACAATACCACGACATCAACCCAAGCACATTAGCAGCACTATGCTTTTAATCGGTTCTAGCAGACGAACCTGCCATTGTTGTTCTTGCCCTCAAATGTGATGTATCTGTGAGTGGGTATCTTGCACCAACATGTTGTGGTGTAACCTAGCCTTATCACGACACCAGTCCTAGGTTATTCGTGGATCCAATTTAGCAATATGTCACAGAAAACCCCCAAAGTTAAGTTCATGAGATCATTGAAGACCTAAAATAAGATACAGACAAGAAAAATCCAGAAATTGACCGATATGAAAATGCATAACTTACGGATCCTCCCCCAATCTGAGTCATGGTCTTCGCATCACCGACAGGGACCTCAACAATCTCTATCGCTGCCTAGGCATTTTTATCTATGTAGTCATAACCAAGGTCATGGTAAATCCATAAATTCGATTTAATTTTTTTCTTATACTATAGAAATCACTATTTTAGATACTACAGTACATTATATTATTCCATGATTCCTATTTAAAAGCCTATCCTGTAAGGGAAATTGAAAATAAAAGTAACCCCATCTATTCTCATTTCTTCTCTATTTCATGGGTGGGAGAGCAAAATAGAGGGATTCTTAAAAATGGGCTTTCAAAATCTATTTTTATGTGGAATCAACTTACCGAACCGGTACGGAGTGGAGGCAGCCGCCAAGCGATCAGCTAAACCCATCTAGGGTTTCGTCCCCTCGTCGGCGACACTGCCGGTCCGCTCCGCCTCCGGTGGCCTTAGGGCCTTGGAGGTGCGGCGGACCATGGCCTCTCGTCGGCAGGAGGGTTTTCGTTTTTGTTTAGCCTTTTTCCCGTGTCTTGTTCAGGATGTTGAGACGGCGGCTACGTCCTGAAGTCAGAATAAAGTACTTCCTACCCTATCCTCGCTCTTGTGGTGCATCTGGTGCGAACGGAGGGCGTGTGGAGTCGTGTGTCCGGCAGATCTCTTGGGATTCGATCGTTTTCTGTGTTCGTCTGTGTGATTTGAGGTCAGTCTCTTCCGATCTATGGTTGTCATCTTCGGCGATGGTTGCTGCTCTTGTGCGCTGATCCTATGGGGTCTTAGCACGACGACTTTCCGTCTGTCTACTACAACAAGCTCTACTACGACAAGCTTTGCCCGGCTCCGGTGATGGAGGGGCAAGAACGATGGCGCGCCTTCAGCTCGTACTAGTGTCTATAGTCGTCGCTAGGTGGTCCATTAACATATTTGTAATTTTTATTACTTTTAAGGCTCTTTGTACTACTGCTGATGATCATTAATAGATCGGTGGGATTTAGCAAAAAAAAGGAAATATATTTTTATATGTAGCGGGAAGGAGTTGCAATTTCTTCTTGGAGAGGTGCAGTTCTTTTATCCTGTCGCTGCCTCCCATTTCGGGCGTAAATGCCTAGACTTGGTACGACAGAGCACAAACACAGAAAAATACCCCTCTTTCATTTTTCGAACTGATACAGTGAGCCACTTATTGCCAAAGATGGTTGAAAAGAATTCAACCCTGAGATTACACGCAGAACACTATGAGGGAGCTTGAGGCTAGTTGTCTATGAGTGGTACAATACATGATTAGCGGCTCACATAAATTGTTTTATTATGGTATTCCATGTTTCTAACAGTTTGAACTTCATTGCTCAAGAAGCAGTTGCAGCATCAGGCTATTTTTGCTGCTGACAATACCTTCTTCCGCCTAGCGATCATATAACGGTACAAGTATGGAAATCCTGCAAACAACCAAATGAAAACAAAAGATTGTATTATTAAAAACAACTTTATTTCTTAAAAAAACTAGAGTTAATAATATTTTTTAAAAAAACTAGATAGTTTTGTTGGTATCCTAGGCTTTGCACTTATTGATGCAAACATACCCTGTAAGGCCAGATTCACCTCTGATCCTTCAATGCCAGATTCACTTGGCTATGTACGACGAATGGGATTACAATGCCATTTCGGCTTATGTGGTAAAATTCCATGCTCGAAATTCTTGATGGAGAATACGTGGAATGCTCATGGGGAGTGTTCTCTTAGCTAGGTCTACACAGCAAGATCCTCACAACCAACAAATTAGCGGTGAATGGCTAACCCGCTGACCCTGCTTGGCAACATCGCCTCCAAAAACGTTACCTACCTCGAAAAGGAGTGACTCCCTCGAGGAGATATGGTCTTTTGTTTACACTTTGTTAGACAAAGGGAACTTGACTGTCCAAAAACTTGGAATTCTCACCTTAGTTGAGAATTAATAGGATGAAAAGCAAAGGAAACCCAGGCCCGTCCGAAAAAATAGGGGCTATTGCGCCGTCCCCGCGAGCAACGGCAGGGTGCACCTGACCCCGCGCCTCCTCCTCAAACCCCCTCGTCTCTCTCCCCCGCCTCCGCCGGCGGGTGCCACCGCGACAAAGGTCGGGTGGTGCCAGCGATGACGGGCCATCATCTTCCCGCACGTGTTGGGCCTCGCGGGGTAGCCTCGTCAGGTGGCGACACACCTTGAGGCGGCGCGAGCTCGGCTTGGGGTCTAGCATGACGTGGCGGCGGCGATTCTGGGGTCGTGGACGCGGTTCTCCAACGGTACGGGCGGCAAGTGGTGTTGCGGGATGGGTGAGTAGGGCCGCGCGGGCCTAGATCTGGGTCAGCTAGCCCTGGCCCGAGCTTTCCCTGGCCGGATTGCCCAAGTTCCTGCGCACTTCCCAACTGCATTGTGGCTAGGGCGTCGGATTTGGGCCGGCCAAGCCTAGTTCCGGAGGCCGACCTGCAGATCTAGCTTGGTTTCTGTAAGATTGCGACTTGTGGGTGGCACGGAGGTGCCATGTCCGCCGGGATTTTTGCACCTCTACTAGCTACATGTTGATCCGGCTCCGACCTAGATCGGGTGGTCACCTGGCGCACCTGCTCAGGGTGACCCGTGGGCGGCAAGGAGGCGTTGTTTTCGCCATGTTCACCCCCCCCCCCATGACCTCGCGGTCCCAGGTGGTGTTCCTCAGACCCGTGGCGGTCTGGCAAGCCCGGGTGAGCACGATGGTGACGGAGCTGCTGCTTGGCGGCAGGGATCAACGGTGATGGCAGATCCTTGGTGGACTGAGGCATAGGGACTAGTGCTATTGTTGGCGTGGACGGTGGCACCCTTACTGCAGTGAGGCGGCAAGGCTTCACTGGCCCATTTGGGCTTGATCGGGCGAGGAGGGCCTAGTGTGTCCATGTGGCTGCATCCGGTCGATTACCTCCCTACGGTGGTGGTGGCAGTTCCCTCCCGCGTGCTATTGTGTTGTTGATCCTCGTCGAAGTTCCCTCTTTTCGATCATACCGACCTCGAATCATGGGTCACAAGTGAGACGATGGTGTCAACTGCAAGACTGTGGTGGTGTGTGCTGGTGGATGGGAAGCTTGGTGAAGCAATACAAAGCGTCCAGGAGTGTGGTTTTTTGAGGGTCGGGATAAATCCTTGTCGTCTAGACACCGACGTGGTGACTCCTATGGGTGTCACCGTCCTTCCTAAAAGGAGTCGGGTGTATCTTAGAGTATTGGGAGAAACCCTAGGACCAATTCGGGCAGCAGCGTCCTCGTCGTCACTCCTTCTTAGAGGTGTTGCTTGCCACGCGATGCTTTGGACTGCTAGGTGAGTGGTGGTACTTCTCCGAAGGGCGCATTGGTTGTGAGTTATCTTTGTTTTCGTCGAACTGCGGATGTCGACTTTGTTTTTTCTTCTTTCTTCTTTTTTCTTTTTGGGCTTGACCTATGTTGTTTTCCCTACCCATGGTTGCAATGTTGTATCAGGTGGTTGCTATATTAATATAGCAGGGTGAAAGCCTGTTTCGAGAAGGATTGATAGGATGCCATGTCGTTCTGAGCCCATAATATAGTCAGGCGCAAACAAAACAATCATATTATGTTGTGTGGAACATACATTTCACCGGACAAAGGCTACCCTGCATTGAAGTGGTTCACCTGGCCTTAGAGGACATCAATAAGAGGGCCATCAGCTTGGGAACCACAACTCGGAGTGTAACACTACCACAGATCCGCAAGGAGTCATCCAATGTATCCTAGGGGTTTCAGCATCCTCGCCATGAAAACATTGTCCATTGTTCATAATTATTATTTTATACGATTATTCTTTACTAAGAAGAACCACTCTTGCCGGTTGCTCGAAAAAAACATATCTCAGTTCCAAATTGAAAGACAACTACAAGAAGATAGAGTACCCACCTGGAACATAGAGAGGCAAAATGGCAGTCGTTGCGTAGTGAAGGTAGCATCTCCCTGATGTCTGAGTTAAACCCCAAATATTAGAGCATGTAGCTGACTAAATTTACCAAATTAACAACATAGAGAGAGCTCTTTCTATCTTCAACTATTAATATGGGTTACCTTCATGGAATGCATGGCAACAAAGATTAGGCCAACCTCGCTTAACATGCCAATAGGATATAACACCAGGAAGGTGTTGTACCTACGAATAAATGGGTATAAAAAATTATAAAGCAAGCAACTTAGAAATGCCCTTAATTTATTCGCACGTCCATGTTAATTGAAACAATATTCGTGTTCTTCAATTGGAGCCAATACCTACCTGAGCCATAGGAGCCAAGAAGGTGCAAACCCAAATGTCTCCCTCATACCAAAGAATGGATATCTGATGACCTGCAGGCAGTTACCAACAAGGTTCCATAACATTATTTTCAAGTGAAGAAAAGTTAAAATCTTGGTCTGCTAAGCTCAACACAAGACATATTCTAAAACAAATCGCAACACAAGAAAGATGGCATACTAAGTAGTGCATTATAAATTATGATGTCAAATAACCTTATGGTCAACTTTTAGGAAGCAATATGTCTTACCTCAGTGATGGACCAGCTTAACATCAAAGAGGTAACAAGAATATGAGATTGTGCCTGCAAATTGCATATAGAGTGATGAACCGATATTGTCCAGAAACTAGAAGTAAATTCATGTGTCCAATAAGAAAAGATCAAGAGACTTGTTATTTGTGTATACCTCACGAAAACACCACAGGACGGCCCATGTTACGTACATCCTTCCAAAGATTTGTGCAAAAGTTGCAGACACCGGAGACTTCACGAAGCCTTTTTTTTTCCAACAATTCAGCATGTACCAGAAACCACTGCGAGAGAGTGAACGGAAATATTGAGATATTGGAAACCTTGAAATTAAGAATTATCTTGATGTGTACGGAATTCACCTAAACTCCAGTAAATATGGCGCACACATTCGGTGGGATTTAACGAACATAGATTAATCAGAAGTAATATACAAGCCGGCCGGCCGAAGAGAAATAAAATCTAGAAGTGGTTATTGTTACCTAGAACGGAATGGAGAATCTGGGCTACCGGCAACACGATCACGGGGCAGACAAAGACAAAATGTCAGCAACAAATAATTAAGTGAGAACAATAAGGGCCTTTTTTTAATTAAAAAAATCTCATAAGATTTCCTGGGAATCCAAATTCTTAAGATCTTTTTCCTATAGTGGTTATTTGATTTATAAATTGAACCCCATAAGAATATTTGTTCACTATTTGCACTACATTTAATAGAAAATCTACCATCCACTCAAACATAGTTGTATGAATCTTTTATTTGTTCAGTGATGGAATCAAACGAACTTTTTTTGCATATGAATGGAATAGACATGACATTGGAGTAGTTTGTCTTTCCTATTTTCTGCGTTTTTTCAATCCCGCGAGTCAAAGAAGCCCCAAACAGAAGGTTTAATGAAAAATCATAGTGCAGGGTGCATATGGAGGTCAACCTCTACTACGGCGAGAGTCTGCGCGAACAGCAGCGGCCGCTCGACGGCGGCGTAGACAGCCTCATGCCCGCCGCTCTCCAGCAACAACGCCGATACTGTACCGGACAACACCTGCGCCCTACATACAATGCATGCACGAAGCAGATGAAAATGGCTGAAAGACAGAACTGTATACTCCTATATAGGCTGGCAGATAGAGCAATGGCCTGACCAGCCGTAGAAGGCGACCCAGTTGTAGAGGGAGAGGTAGAGCCGCCGCGCCATCACCGCCAACCCACTGGTTCTTCTCGCCATTGCAGAACAGAGTTTGCACGCAAGGATCGATTTGATACTGCTGCATTCGGTGGAATTAATACTAGCTAGCAGCATCGTCGTGGCATGGATCAGTGGGGGCTTCTCGGATGGACGGTTGGGCGGACCGCAGTGGCAACGGCTGCCGCCAAAACCACTTCCATCTCCGGCAGATTCATCCATGCACGAGACATGTGCGCCGTGTGTGTATGGGTTGGCTGTGTGGACATGTACATCCCGTCGTTCTCTCATTTTGGTCCGTATGTTTAACCATGGTTACTCACTCCATTCATTTTATTAGGTGTATAAATGTTATCAAAAGTCAAACGGGTGTAAATTCTCGTCATGTTTATAGAAAAATATTGGTTTGAAACTTCCGTCAGATTTTTCATTGTTTGATTTTGGATAAAATTAATACTACACCAATAAAAAAGAACAGAGGGTGTACAAGGCAGTTCAGGCTGTTCAGCTAAGCAGGAGAAGGGATACCCACATGGTTTGATCGAGGCCGTCGGTCCTCTTTGAACGAGGGAAAGGCTGCACTGCATTCAATCCTAAGGAACAATTTAGACTCTGATGGAAATTTTCATTTGAAATTGACTCAAGTGAAGCTTAAACTATTAAGGATTCCCGCGAAAACTTCTATCGGCTATAAAAAAAATTACAAATTCTCAGTATGATATGCAATTCGTCTATTTTATTTTTGTATGCATCTCTGGACTTCTATCGGTTGTGTGTATCTTAATTATGTAGAGGCTGGGTGTAATACTTAAAACTTTAAGTAATAAAGCGCCATTTATCAAAAATAAAAAAGGATTACCGCGAATCTTTGAGGTCCTCTTTGGTCCGGAAGAGTTTCGAAGGATTTCATTCTTTAGAAGTGTCCGGAGATGTAATTTGCTTGATCTAGAAAGGACATTTTTTTTAACTGAAAGAAATTGACTCTGCATCATGTACAATATGTTAAAGTGAAAAAAAGGCTTCCAATGACAATTTTCTCCTTTAATTTCTAGTAAATTCCAGTGTTTACCCCGTAGTTTCATATTTTTGACACTAATTACCCCCATTTAACAAAATTTTATCCCTATTACCCCATTTAGTGAAAGTTTTGTCAATTTTTACCACCTATAAAAATTCGAGAGCCATCTGCTAGGTTGGTGTGGCTAAACACTGCCATGCGATATCGCTCTTTTTCTCCTTTTTTTTCATGCATGAGTCACGGCCAATTTTTTCGCACTGTCATTATGTATTAGGTGTACTTACGCAGTACATTGATACAGCATCGATGGCAGTTAGAGACCCGTTGAGATGATTGCTAGCAATCCCAAAGTCAGAGGCGACGATCTGAGACTAAGTGGGTTCATTTATTAATGTTGGAGCGCTGCGTCTGGGTGATGGCAACAACATGTACAAAGGTGCTAGGCTGTTAGCTCAATTGAAATATAGTACAGCTGACTAGCTAGCAAACAACGCACAGATGACATTGGAATTGATTAGCCACGTATATGTAAGGTGTGTGCTTCATATTTCTTATTGCTTGCAACGCATCAAGATAAACCTGACCAGTTCACGTTTGTAAAAACTAGAATTTACTCTTTAATTTCTCAACAGTATATGCAAGAATTTCATGGATGGGACTTGGAGAGAGAGAAACAAGTCGCACCATAGAGCCGAAAAGGAAAATCAAGTACTCCCTCCGTCCCAGAAAAGATGTCGGGAGGGTAGTTCAATTTCAAATTTGCAAAAAAGTCCAGAATACATTCAAAACACTTCATACGTGGCCTAAATTTGATGTTTCAAAGTGAGATCTTTCCGACTCCTTCCTCCCAGCCGTCCGCCGCTCCCCGTCTGTTCGCCGCCGCCCCGCTCGCCAGTCAGAGGCCTCCCGCGGGGTCGCCCCACCTATCATGCTCACTATCGGGGGCTTTTCGTGGGGATCGCCCTGCTCCACGTGGATGGAGCTCGCTGCTCCGCTCGCCGACGGACAGATCAAAGCCACGCAGACGGAGGGCTGGTACTGGCACAGAGGAGCAAGGCCGTGCCGCTCCCTCTCCGGCCTCCCTGGCACGTTCCCACCCCATTCCCATTCTCGTTCCCGTTCGGGCCTCCTCGCCACGTTCCCGCTTCGGCCTCCTCGCCACACCGTCGGAGCACCGAAGCTCCTCGCCGTCCTAGCCAAGCGCGAGCGCCTCTGCTCAGCCTCTCTCGCAGACGTCCTCGTCGCTGCTGGCCCCAGCGCCCCGCTGTCGTTCTAGTCGAGCCTAGCAAGAGCGCAGTCCGTCAGGTTCCTGCAGTTTCAGTTTCAGAAAGCCGGAAATGCAGATACTATTAACCACAATACAAGTACAGAACATCTAACAGGAACCAAACTTTCTTCATTACAGAAAAGAAAATAAACATAAGCCTGCAAGGTTCTGAAATGCTCGGATATATATAGTATATGAACTGCACCAGAACAACAGACGGGTGGAAAACACTTGAAAATTCATCCAACTTACAAGAATTTCAGGTTGGACAGTTGCCCAGCGATGCGGGTATACGCCCTGAGATGTTGTTGCTGTACAAGTCCAGGCTAATCAGATTCTTCAGATCACCAAACTCTCCTGGGATAGTCCCCTGAATATTACTCCCCCTGAATTCCCTGCTCAGATGCCAAAAAGAGTCAGTACTAGTGCAGAATGAATTGACAAGGTTCCGAAAATGGAATTATACGAAGCAAACAGATAGATAGATAGATAGATAGATAGATAGATAGATAGATAGATAGATAGATAGATAGATAGATAGATAGACAGATAAATAGTTGGTTAGAAATGCTGACATGTACTGTAGCTAGTCTAGTTTGGCGAGTTCCGGAGACAGAGGGCCAGACAAGTTCATTTATTCAAGATCTCTGTTTACCATAGAGGAAAACTTTCAGCATAATTTTTTTAGGATGATAAACAAATAAATGACAATCGAGTCTCCCAAAATTATCACACCAGCCATTTTTTTTTCCGATTGCTCTATCTAAGCAGGGCGTTTCTTTTCCCACGTTTCCCTCGCTGGATTAATTCACTTGCTAAAAAATGGTGTATCAGTAAAACACTAGCAGTTCATAATTGCCAATTCAAAAATTGTAGGTAAATGCAGTGAATTCCATATTAAAGAGTATATGATCTTCATAGCAACAGTTCATGCCTATTTTATTCATGAACATTTCAAATAGTCATCTAACTTGTACATACTCATTGATGTGCATGTTTCAGTACACAAGTCTAGAACCAAGAACTTGAAATAGACAATCTGTGATTATATGGAACATGTAGAAAAACATATATGGTATCACAAAAGTTTAAACTGTTTATTGTACTTACCTGTCATATATGGTATATACAAAAAAGAATCAGTTAAAAGCTAGATACAATATCACAAATATAATATGATGTGACTTATTAAATGGTCCACATGATTGCATCACAAAGACAGTCTGTCAAACTTATCTCATCTAGAGATAAATAGCTAGTCTACCGGGTTGATTTCTTTCAATTCTTTTTCTGGAAAAATAGGGGCTCACAACAAGCGTATTCCAAAGCAAGTCTAATATAAAGAAACTTTTCTGCCAGCCTTGCAAGGAACGAATATGCAGAAACAAGCATTCAGCATCAGCACGAGAAAAAGGCTCTTCTTTATCTCTATGACAGTTCTGAAACAAGCATTCACCATCAACATGAGTTCAGGTTGCTATGTAAAAAATAAGTTCGGCGATTTCAACTTTCGGTTTTACCTTGGCATATCAACAAGTTACTTGATTAAATCAAGTAGATTCATTTGTTCAATTCAGTCCAGGAAACAAATTAACAGTGTCGTACTGTAAAATTCATATTCAGTTCATCTATTCGTGACAACCAATGTCCATTACCAAGCCTTCTAAGTTTTGTATTAAGTCCCTAGTATGCAAATTCAGTCCTTTTCAGTATTTTAATTGATGGCTTGAAGGATCTATGCTGATTCTGTAATTACGAATTCAGCAAGTTGAATATCTGTTCTTAAATATGGAACTTGTAAGAATGCTGCATATGTAGCAGCGCTACTACCATTTGAGCTTTGGCATGCATAAGAAAATACTCCAGATTTGCAACTTGATCAGAGCTAATCCGATTAAAGCAACTGGAGAAATTTGCAACTAGATTCAGCGAAAAAGAAGAACCTTTTTTGCGTGGCCTTAACGTGGTCTAACTCAAAGACCACCACGTCGAGCTCGTCGGGCCGAATTACATGTCTTCCTCGTCATTGATGTTACTCGAGGACGAGACCTGCTCCGAATCAAAAGAGAAAGATCAGTCTCTAGACTCGAAATATGGAGAAATTAATGGACAGAGAAACGAATTGGCACCTTGGGTCCCAGCTTGGAAGAGTGCGCCTGGTTCTAGGGAAGACCCCGGCTGCCGAAACCAGCTGGTCCAGACAGAGCTCGAAGCTGACGCGGGCAGCCGAGGGGGAAAGCTGAAAGCTTAGAGGCTCTCGCCCTTTTCCGGACCGGAGCGGCGAGGGGAGATCCAGAGCGGCGCGAGGAGGGATTTGGGGAGGCGGTGGCGCACGTGAGGACCAAATCGGGGTCGTGCCGGCGTGGCGAGGGGAGATACATAGCGGGCGCACAAGAGATGGGGAGCGAGACGGAGGGAGTATATATAGAGATGCAACCGGTGCAATGTGCTGTTTCATACATCTCTCACTTCATCTCGTTTTTTCCAAACAAGTGATAACATCCTTGTTATTACCATGTCTACAACAAGATGCCAAGAAGCAACATAGACAACTTGGATGAGCGGCATATATTGATTAATCAATCAACCACGGAAAATACAACAGTCATATCATTACAACACATGTTGGGCAGTTGCCAGTTCATGCCTAACATTGACATTCTGGCTCACTAGCTAACTTGTACTACAAGGTAGGGTTGTGAAGCGGACATCCCGCAAACCCGTATGTAGGTATATCAAAAGTCAAACATGTTAAGCTCAAATAGAAATTGTACTAGTTGGCTTTTTTTTTTGCGAAAAGTACTAGGTTGGCTTTTAGAACACATATATGCGGGATGCAGGCTCTTTGCTCACAACCTTACTCCAAGGAGCAACGAATGTGAGCTGGGAGTCGCTTTAACGTGTCACGTCAGAAGCTCCAGTTAGAAAGCTCTAAACAATTTCATGCAGTCTTTGCCTTCGACAAAGCCTTCTTCCTCTGAGAGAGCATATAAGTGTACATGTGTGGCCCTCCTACAATCATTAAAATGAAATAAGTAAGTGTTTTCTCAACTGGAACTTGCAGCAGAAGCTCCTAGAAACGTAAGTGACAGTCACTAAGGAAATGCAAGGTAGGAGGTGTGGTACCTGGAACATAGGCGCCAATGGCAATAGCGCATGTGTAGAAGTAGTCAAAGGAGAAGTTCCATTTGTTGGGCATCTTGAGGTAATATTTCTCAGTGGCCTGATATTAGTCACCCAACAAAAAATTAGAGCAAATATACAAATTGTTGTTCTGAAACGAATATCATGGAGCAATTCATTGTGCAGTTATAAATTGTAGTCACCTTCATGTAGGGCAGCGCAATGTAGATTAGCCCAACTTCGCTAAGGATGCCAGTTGGATACAATATCATAAAAGTGCTATACCTGCACAGAATCAGTGCCACAAAAATGAATACGCTACTTTTCGGAGAAAAATAATCAGAAGGTAGGATGAATTATACATTGCTTGGAATCTGTACTAACCTAAGCCATAAAAGCCAAGAAGGTGCAAATCCAAGTGCCTCCTTCATACCAAAAAAAGAATATCTAATGATCTGCATGATGAAACAAATTGTGCATAACATTACGGTCTAAAGTGCAGAAACCATTGAACATTTATGTTTGATAAGCTAGGGGAAAAAGACATATCTAGTAAGTAATATGTACCTCGGTGATGGACCAACTGATGACCATGGAAGTAACGAGAATATGAGACTGCGTCTGCAAGAAAAATATACATAATGATCACTTGAACATTGTCAAGAAAACAAGTATTAATACTTTACTTACATGTCCTATACGAACATATACAAGTGCAGTGATGATTTGATACCTCAGGAAAGCTCCACAAGATGCCCCATGTAAGAAACAGCCTTGATCCAATTTGTGGAAGGGTTGCGGAGACCGGAGACCTCACCAACCCTTGGAAAGTAGGAAAAAATATAATGATTAAAATGAAAAGATACCGCAAGAATGAACAAAAAATACAATCATGTCATCAAAATCAGGCATGCCACTTCTCTGAAATCAGAACATGTATTTAATGTGTTTTGGTATCAGTTACAGTGCTTGTGTCATATTATTTTGACAAAATTATAAATGTGCCTACTTGGAAAATTAAAATCTCTAATTTATACTAAGCATCTTTAGTTATCAACGGTTAGCATGGATTGCCCATATGCTGTGGTTTTATTTTGAAATACAAGTATTTATCGCGTGCAAAATCTACTTTGGTCCTAGATTCATTTGGGCGGATTTCTAGGTAAGAAAGTCAGTGTGTTGACAATATATATCGACATACATAGTTTGCGCATGATACACTCCAGAGGTAAGTAAAGCACATTCTAAATATTACAAAAGATATATAGCGAACAGAACAGAACCACAATTCGAATAGAAAGGAATAGCTTCTTACCTACGAGCCCATGAAGAATCTGAGCCACCAGCAACAAGATCATCAAGCAAAGGCAAGATGTTAGTACAGATAGATACAGAATAATCTGGTAAACCCAGAAGTAGCTGGGCGCAGTAAATTTATGACGAAATTCTAGCACAGACATGGTATTGAAGTTGAATCACCATGGTATTTCCGATATATACTATTTTATATTCCGGTTGGTCTGCGTATCAATCTGTTTGATTTGCAGTTCTGGCTTTATATTATGAAGATATATATGGAGAGACATTGTGCTCTGTTGGTTTACCTGTACTCGACCTCACAGCATTTTAAACAAGAAATGTAGATTACGAAAAAACTAAGTGTACTAGCTAGTGAACCGTAGTAAAAGTGCAGCATTGGTACCAGATGAAAAGAGGAAGGCGAAGAAGGAGGAGGAGGCAGATTTACCTCCATGAATGCTGCGGTCTGCGCGAACTGCAGCGGCTTCTCGACGGCGGCGTACACGCCCTCGTGGCCGCCCTGCAGCAGCGCCGCCACCGCGAACCACAGCACCTGCGCCCTGCAAGAATCACCGAAGAGATCTCCCCCGGTCAGACGGGATGACCAAGGCGATAATAACGGGGCAAGAAAGGAGCCGGCCGGGAGATCCATTCCATCCACGGCCGGCGTGGCAACTACTAGTATCTAATTATTACCATCCGACGAAGACGACCCAGTTGTAGGCGGCGAGGTAGAGCCGCCGCGCCGCCGACCCGACGCCGGCCATCGACTGCAGGGGTTAGCCGGGGATTGGCAACGGACCAAATAGCGGTTGATGTGTTCTGGTACGACACGACACGGAGACGCAGAGCACGCACGAGGGAGGGAGGGAGGGTCGGGCGCGGTCATGAAATACTCGGCGGTGGCGTACTCGGATCGGGACTCGGAGTTGTTGGATTTGGCCCAACAACTGCCGGAATCGGTTTGAATCGGGATGGAACCTTGGTAGGATCAGACAGGATCACAAGATGAGATGAGAGTGGCGGTTATTGCCAGCCGGCCAATTCCAACCATGTGACCGCCATTTTTCGCTGCACGCAAATCAAATGCGTTTCAGACAGAACAAAGATGATATCCCCGTCTGTTGTTGTCCGAACCGCTTTCAGTAGCTATCCAAGAGATTCAACAGTTGAGCTAACTCAACAACTGTCAGTAATCAGCTCAGCTGAACTTGTGACACCCCCTCTTCCTCAATATCAGATTTTCTCGGACTTTTTGTTGTTGTTGTTGTTGCTGAATGATGCCTGCATCATCTCATATCTGTCCCAAGAGAAACAAACACGCCGAAAGCGGAACACGTAACATAGCTTCATCATGCAAAAAACACCTGCTTGGTTTCAGCAACTGGCTTGTGCTGGTTGGTTGATTGCAATATCTGATATCCAGACCGAAGCATTGCGGATTATTTCTACTAGGTAAACGGTCATTTGTTATTCAAGCCCTCATGGCTTCATAGTTCCTAGCTTTGTGGGAAAAGAAAAAAGGAGAATCTCAGAATATACACCGATTTCCATCAGCCGTACGGTCCTCCAGGAAAATTTAACTTTATAAAATTTGACCAAGTATGTATAAAACATAACAACATTAGTGTTAAAAAGAGCCCACATATATGTGACTCTTGAAGATCCTATAGTATTTGCTAACCAACATAGTAGTTCACGTTAAAAAGACCACCGCACATAATTGAGATGAGAATACGAGAGGATCGGAAAAGGAAGGGATATTTTATCAGGTTCTTCCAATCAGTTGTGCACTACATTATATCTACCGCATCAACCTATATTGCCATGTTCCTTATATGTTGCTATAAATAATACGATAAACTTAAAAGAACATATCCTCCAAAAATATGCATATAGTATTGTTTACCGTTTATTTATAACCTTTTAGACCATCTCCAACTTATTTTTTTACAATCTAAACATTTGACAAATGAGGGAAAAAGTGTGCAATGAAATTTACTTTCATGAAATGTACTTGCCTCCTTATACTAGTTAAGGAACGCAACGGTACGATTCCTATAGATCGTGTGTGCAATGAAATTTACTTGAAGCAAACAATCAACATGGAAATCTTATATTATCAACGTTGGTCAATCATTCAACCGTAATAATAGATACAAGAACAATCATTTTTACAACAAATGCTTTTGAGTAATCCATGTCTAACACTTTCTGCAACCAACTTGTATTCAAAGGATTAGTAAATATGAGACATGGCATGCGTTGAGATGTCACATTACATAATCCACTTAGAAATGCCAGATCAATTTCATGCAGTTTAGGTCGTGAACAAACTTTTCTTCCTCCGGACAAGAATGTAAGTGAACATGTGTGGTCCTCCTACAATCATCCATATCATACAACAAAAAATTTGGTTACATATTACATTTTTAGATATGAGTCACCAAATGAAGGACAAAAAGAACTACTGAATGAATATTTTAAATACCTAGAACTTGGATAGAGAGTGCAATAAAAGGAATAATGGAAATAATCAAACTAGTTATTCCATTTCTTGGGAATCTTAAAACAGTATTTCTCAAATGTCTATTAGAAAAGTAAACTTAATTAGTTATATACAACTGTTATTAAACTAACATAACTTTATTCAATCATTTAATTAATCTATTTATCTTTATAGAAGGCATGGAAACGTATATGAGGGCAGCCTAAAGATGTTTGAAACCCTGGCGCACGACTTAATAGGATTGATAGGATACCTGACCAACAAATTGCAACTTCTTTTCTGGATCTCATCTTTAAAGGAACTTCAGGTTAACCGTGCTTTGACTGAAGCAATTTGAGGATGGGTGATCGACCGAGAAGTTGTTTCCGGGTACGCATGAGTGAGAACAAAATGCGCAGAAAAGACTGGTGTTGGTAGGTGAGGCCAATCTAAAAATCTTAGAGAGTTGTCAGGGGTAACAGCCGCCGGGTCCGGGGTGGCCAGGGTGTTGCAAGATGTCTATATTAGGATACAAGATCTTAAAGGTGTTATACCTAAAATGAAGTAATAACATTGAAAATATATTTTTTAAACATTCTGCTACAAATGTAGTGTTTTTCTGCTACAAATGTAGTGTTTTCGTTCAACCTAAGCCCACAAAATCTAGGAAACACTTATGTGCTTTACAATCAAATAATGTCATTTGTAGTAGCATGACTCGCCTCCCGCTTTTCTCACAAGATGTATTGACTATGAATGTAACTTGTTAAGTGTTTATAAATAAGGGACATCTATTTTTTTCTAAAAAAAGCTCACAAAAGCCAAGAGTGTGCAAATGCAAGTGCTTCATTCATGCTGAAGAAATAATATCTAATAATAATCTACATTAAGACAACAATTTACGCAAAGCATTACACTGCATACATGGACAATTCAAAACTATTTGTATTACCATCAATAAAAAAGTTCTAGCTAGTAACATGCATCGCAGTGATGACCTGCTTATGACCACGGGAAGTAACAACATTATGGTAATAACTAAATACCCGTGCGAGTTGCTATGGGAGAAAGTGTTGTGCATGCGAAATCTGACAAAAACATCATCAAATTCAGTTTTAAATGTACCTAAAATTCAGATGAATGTATATGATAAAGTTCAGCTAAATATATAATTGTACCATGTAAAATTTCGATAATTCTTCCAAATACACACGACGCGAACAAAAGCGAACAATAACAACAATCTAAAGTGGGATATTTCTTCCATATATCAACAATCTGAAACTAAGCAGAGGAATTATCAACACTGAAAAACAAAATCAGTGACGAACAAAATTGGACTCTCTCATGCTTTAGCAATTACACACATCGCAAGATGCTTCTGTTGCTTTTGTCCACAGCACTGACAATGCAACAAGCATACAATTCTAGCCCGGTTTAGATTCATAGATGTTTCATACTACAAGTACAAGGACTGCTTCATCATGTCCTAATACTCTAGTATTATTTACATTGCTAATGGAAGGATAAAAAGATATTGGTTTACTGGATTGCTAAATTAGTACTGACTTCGATCTGTAGCACGCTAGACTTGTCGCTGAGCTACTTGACTAAAAAAGGTTTTGCAACTAAGAATTAAGTTAAAGCTCATTCAGATCCTAATCCACTAGATTTATATCGTGGCTCGTGCATCCTGTGAGTTGCAAGTGGGGTTGCAACTGAGATTTTTTAGTTGCAAGTGGGGTTGCAATTGAAATGTCATAAGTGCGCTTGCAACTAAGATTACATGACATCACCTGACTAATACTCAGTCGACTAAGAATTAGCCGCACCATAGAAAAATAGTACTCCGTAATAAACTTGAGTTAATAGGAAGACATGGAGAGATATATGTGCAGCAACACGATTGGGTGGTCACCAACCAAGGTAGTCTGGATCCTGATTTTATCTATAACTTTATGACCAAAATTGATTGGATCGATTCTAGGATATCATTAAGTAGAATCCACGTTTTGCGATTCTACTAGTTATGATCCTAGAATCCTGATCCTAACTACCTTGTCGCAACTACTGGGATGCTAAGCCACGACGTCGCAATTTCTCCTACTCCCTCCCTCCGATCCAAATTAATGTTCTCATGATTGTCCAAATTCAGATGTATCTAGTTATGTTTTAGTGCTAGATACATAGAAAAATCTAAAAACATTAATTTGGATCGGAGGGTGTACTAAATTACAGCAGCACACAGAGCAGCCCTCGGCAAGAGGGATCAATGAACTCCAGGGTAGAGAGCAACTGATGAACTGATGAGGCCACAGACGCTCAAGGGGCAGAGCAGATAACTCCCTCTTGTTCTGCTAGGCGCGTGTATGCCAAATCCAGAGGGGTTTATTTCGAATTCCGTCAGGGTCACATCAGATCAGCACGAGGAAATTACTGATATCTTGTTCTTCTGTTTCCAGTAGCTTTCCAGGAAATGGATTTGGGCCAGCAAACAGCTCAGCTAACTGCAAACAGAGCAGATTTCAGATTCAAGCTTACTGCACAATGCACTTCTCCGTGCTCATAACAACAGTACTGTACCAGAGATATATAGTAGTACTACTACGATGTTGCATCATCTGATTCTGACCACAAGCACAACGGACGGATCAACCGGTGGCCTCACGCAAAAATCACTTTCCTTGATTTGCAATCCCAAAACATCGCGAGTTGGCAAAACGGATACAGCTAGCTACCACACATGTGGCAAGCAATCTCAACGAAAGAAAAGGGAAAAGGAAGCACCAGTCCTATCTAGCTACAGCGAGGCAGCGGCGATGATCCCGAGCTCCGTGCACATTGGCTCGACCCCCTCCTCGCCCAGCAGTGAGAAGGCGGCGAGGCCGTAGTACGAGTGGTAGATGTCCGGGAGTATAGTCTCCGGGAATTTCCCAAAGCCTCCAAACTGTTGAAAGACACAATAACAAGAAGGGTTAGTAAAGGAGCATCTGGATCAGCTCGACAGGTTTTTTTTAAGCTTCTGATCAAAATCCAACAAGTTACGGAAAAATAGAGGTTTTCAGAGCCATTACGTCTGTTTGGCAGGTTAGCAGGAACTCCCGCAGAGCGGTACGGTCGATCAAGTGGTAGGCTCCGATCAGCTTCAAGACGCCTCCGATCCTGGAGATGAGTGACATGAACAAGAAGAAATTTTCTTATCAAGGTTTGCCCCTTCTGCTTACTTGCTCGTCAACCAACCAGTATCCTCAAGATGTACTAACCAGAAAGCGTAGCACGTGTCGCTGGGCTTGTTTCTTCTCCCCTGGAACCCACCGTCCACCGCTTGCCTCTGCAAAACGATAGTGTAAGGATGGTTCAGCACTGGTAAAGAAAACTGCTACTATGGTATAATTCAAATTTAATATCTGAGCATGTGTGCGCGAGAGGAGAGATAGCAAAACCTCTTGCCACTATTATGCATTTTGACGTCATGTAAAAGGGTATATACATTTTAATGGATTATACTATATATATACACAACTTCGCAGAATCTAACCTGAAGGCACCACTCCAGGAGCAACTGAAAGTCAATCGAGGCAGATTCTCGCAAGTTTGATGCCAAATCAGGTTGAATGAAACCCATTAGATACAGAGCCGCAACAGCACAGAAAGTCCCTCCACCTGGCTCACTAACGCAAAGTCATACAATGAGAATCCATAACCAATTGCAAAACTGGCAAAGCTAATTCTCCTACTTAATTCAGTTTAACACAATTAGAACTCTAAAGATAACCTCCTAAATTAACTACGTAAGAAAATGCATCAAAAGGCTAAAGTTTACTGCCTACCATGAGATTCTGAACCAGGAACCATGCCAAAGCCACCGTCATATGACTGCATATGGTAGCCATAAGAATTAGGAAAAAAAAGGCAAACCGGATGGTGCAGGACACTGTTAAAACATCATTGCCAACTATGGTGTATTAGGAATTTTCGCAAGCCAACCTGGCAGTTAATAATGTGTTCTTTGGCCTTTTCCTTGTCCATTCCTGACCAGTCTTTTAGCATTGTGCAGATAGCAGCTGAGAACAGAGCTCAAATGCATTAAAATTAAATAATATAAAAAACAATTCAATTATTAGCACATACAATCAACAGTGCTCCTCACCTGCACAGTATACAAAACGTAGGTCTGTTTCTGCACCGATATGAGTAGGCATGAAGCTACAAAAAGATGCAAGTCGAGTTAGCCAATAACCCAATGTGTTGAATAGCACTCACACGAAATCAAAGCTTTCTAAGTTGACCAATAGACCATGTAACCAACTAAATGCTAGACAAGGAAAATCACACGTGCACATGCGTAGAAAAGCACTGTGGACTACTTTCATGCATTTACGAGGATCATAACAGTACAGCACCTCAACATTATGTCTGAACACAATTGCTAATTCTGGCAGTTCAAATACACACCAGAAAAGTGGCATTCACCGATGTAAAGTCTGTTGGAACGAGAGTACATGATTTAAGTTCACCAATGTAAAGTGGCATGCAGATAAAATGACCGCATGGTAGACGAAATTGATAGCAGTCAATGCATGTGTTTCTGAAACAGAACTATAATGAAGGATTTGGACTTGTGAACCAACCTTGGGGTGTTATGAAAACCGTAAAACAACATGTGAGGTCCGTGACTAGGTGAAACTAATTCCTACAAATGTTGACGCATGTGCATATCCTCAGACAGGCACTGTAGACTACTTGCATGCATTTATAGGGATTATAGTAGTACAGCACCTGAACACTCTGTTTAACTTGATTGCTAAGGCTAGAGGAACAAACATGCACCAGACAAGTGGTATTCACCAATGTAAAGTTTGTTGCAACACAAGAGTACATAATTTAAGTTCACGCGGATAAATTGACGCATGGTAAATGAAAAGGCTAGCAGTCGATGCACATGTTTCTTAAACAGAACTATAATGAAGGATGTTGGCTTCTGAATCAACTGTGTGGTGTTAAGAGATTGTAAAACAACATGTTAGGTAGGTGACTAGGTGAAACTTTTCCAGTAATTCTTTCCTTCAAAAACTATTCTGGTGATAATGTAACACAGATAGTAGATGTAAATACATCGATACTTCCCAGATAAATTTAGAAGCCTAACAGCCCCAGTACCACGTAGACCAAAGCTGAATGCATACCTTCCATCTGGTTGTTGGAGGTTTCTCATCGACAGTAAAAGAGACTTGCTATCAATGTTCAGTATATCATAACCCACAATCTTCAATACGGCAAGCGCAGAATAAGTGCTTGCTAGATGACTACCATTATGGCAAGGGTCCTGAAATAGAGCATATGTCAGTATTTAGAACTGTCAAAATAAAGAAATGAAATAGCACTAATACAGACTTCTCTGAAAGGAAAATGTCAAGTCAAGCATTAATCACCCATACCTTCACACTATTTGGGGGATACTGAGTTGTTCTAGAACCACAGAATCCATAAAATTGTCCTGGAAATGAGTGAACTGTTATAGAACAAACATACTGCGTCTGGAAATATGAATTGTGGCTATGGTATGAGTATCGTTACATAAGTAATGGGGAAATCATACCATTGTCTAGGTCGTCGTTTGCCTCAGGGTGTACTTGAAAAGACAAGATCCATTTGGCAATTTCATCTGTGTTAACCTAAACAAAAAAGGCAGATACAACTTCTCAATCATTATTACATTTCATACCAAAAATATATATTATTACATTACTTCTTTCTGAAACTAAGCTCAAATTTCAACAGTAAGAAATTCAGCTAGCAACCTAATATGGTTGATCATTCTAGCAGAAGTTCAGGTAATTAAGGCGGCAGTTCGGCATCTAGTTGCAACCATGTCAAGCTTAGTAATGACATCTAGTTATTAGTCAGATATACATCCCATAACCCCAGTAACCTCTAACCACTTTGAGTAAGACTGATCACTAAGTGGGCACAAACGCTTAAACCTTGCAGGTAGCAGTTGCTGTCACAAGAGTTTCAAAATGTCTGTTCCACAAACGGTGTCACGTGTCTCCGCATTCATGGTTAACTGCACTTAATCACTTGCAAACACTACTGGAGCCTACCTTTTCTGGACACATCGAAGTAAATTCTTATTACTTTACCTGTACACATACATGCAATCTGGTTCAGATAAAAGGGCAAGGTCCTAGCTATCAAATCTATTGAAAATATCTTCATCGTTGCTCCGAGCATCCCATGTTCTAAACCTGGCAACGCGTGCGTTTACTGGGATTGCCTTGGAAACTTTGTACTGTGCTCAGGTGGATTAGCTAATGTGCTGAGAACGAGAAGAATCCGTAGCTCCAATGCTGCGCGTACATCTTATTTTCCGCACAATTCATTATCAATTTACTCAGTATAAACAAAGCAGCCAGACAAGTTCCTAGCAAATCACTACCCTCGAGATCCAAGCTCAATGACACGACAAATCACAAGAATTCCACTGCAATTCCGCGCAACTCGGGCGAGCGCAGAGCGTCTGGAGGGGAAAATCGGATAGTGGATCTAGGCTTACCCAGTCGAGCGCCCGGAGGAAGGAGAGTCCGGCGACGGCGAAGTAGGCGAGGGTGATGTGCATGACCTCCTGCGTGGCGTAGCTCCTGGGGAGCTCCGAGGCCATCGCCTGCATGTAGGCCGCGTGACGCCAGCGCGCGAACCCAGCCGGCCGATCCTCCTCCGGTTGGTCCCCCATCTCCGCCGGTCGCCGCCGATTTGTCGTCACGATTGGGCTGCGGGATCTCTGCTGAACTGTGCACGAATCGTGACGCCCTGGGAAGAAGAAGGACGGTCCGGATGCTGATCGGCTATCTCTTTTCTCTGACGAAAACGGGCAGGAAATCGATGTGTCGGTCTCAATAGGAAACGGATTCTCTGGTTTTCCAAAAAAACAGTATGGAGTGTTTCGATTCAAAGGAATTCCACAGAATATTTGGAGAATATATAAATTCCCCACTAGTAATATTTTCTCCCTTTTGCTTGATTGGTTCATTTTATTAAGAATGAAACCTCCAAAACTTACATCTACTCTTCCTTCCTATTAGGATTTCTTTTGTTTTCTCTAGGTGTGAAATATTATTGGAGCTAATCTTGTAGCTAATATCAAACAGCACATCCATCTAATAATTCTGGAATCATGTATTTCTTACACGATAGAAGGCAATTCCATAAATCATATGTGTGGCCCTCCCTACATCAACTCTCGAATTTCAATTTTGAGTGAATTCTACATTTTACCCCTTAGTTATGCATTTGTGACAATAATTATCTCGTCAAGTGCAAATTCATATATACTATTCCTTTTAGAAGCTTTGGAGCGTCATTTTTTATGTGTGTCCATTGGGCAAGATGTGAGGTGATGATCAGGGTTCAAAACATATGAAGACGATGAGGTGAAATGGAACCGATGGATAAGAGAAATCTATACATGATCATCGATATCGCCCTCCGATCTTTACACATTTTGTCACACCACAGCAACGTGGCACACTGGTCCTATCTAACAAAAACAAGCAAACTGCTAAATCAGTGTAAAAGTGTGTTCAAAGTCTCCTAGATGAGATATTTCAGTAGAAGTTTCACTAACTGGGGCAATGTGCATCACAAATGCACAATTATAGGATAAAAAGTGGAATTCACTCTTCATTTTTTATATAATTCGAGGAACTCTTCGTGGCATATACCCATGTTTTTTTTATCAAATTAATGGTTAAACTTGGACCTCGTGAAATGTGTGCGCTGCCTAAATGATGACTTTATGGACTAGTCATTAGAAAACTACAGGGGTTGTGGTCCTCCATAACATTGCATCATTTTCGACCGGATGCACTCCTACATGAGGTGATTCGAAGGTGCATCCTCGAGCATGTGCTCCCAAGTGAAAAAAAGGAAAAGCTTATAAACTTCCAATTAACAGAGTGGTACCAGTGTTGACCCGCAAGTTTGTCCATTTTTAAAAGAAGAGTAACCAAATGCACCAGATAAGCCGTGGGTTAAACCTCTTTCATGTTGGGTGAAATTAACAGTAGAGGGGTCCTTTCATGGCGAAGATGTACTGCCGGGGCAGGTATGGTTCTGCGTGATGACACTGGCTAGGTAATCTTCTTGGCATGTCGTTATCTACACTCTTTTGCGAGGATGCATTGGAAGGAAGCACTGGCATGCCAGGAAGGTTTTTGGATCTAGCTCTTCATCATAGCGAGCTTCCAGTTATCATTGATTCCGACCGTGTGCAAGTAGTCTCGTCTATTAAGGACCCGACTCAAAAATCGTTCTTCGCGAATGACCTGTGGATCAACCATAACCCTGGCTTCCTTATTGACACTCTCGCGAGTGATTGTAATCATGTTGCGTGATCAATAAAACCCTTAATTCGCGAAAAAAAACGTTCTTCACTCGCACATGGCATTTATGTGGTAGAGAGACTTTGCTAGTGCGGATAGAGTTTGTAGCTTTGTAAAAAGTAGACCGAGAGGAAGTTAGGACGAGTCATTGCCTCGCCAATTTGGGCAAGGTCAGAGCATATAATTTTGATCATATTCGGTTCGGGTCTCGGTGTTTTTTTTCTTCTTGGGAGCTTGGATTAGAACAGCTTTATAAGCCCTATTATTGCTTAATAAAGATCTGGTTTTATCCGCGAAGAAAAGACAATAGATATGGTATTGTCCTTTTCTTTTTGGAGACCTATTTAATATTTTAATGTACTATATACAGTACTTTGAAGGAAAGTCTTTGAGAAAACATAAATGGTAGTAGTATTGCAAGGGCGAAGTGGGGTCAACTCAGACCAGCCGGGACGGGTGATGGATGGGGGAGCATTAGCAAGCGTAAGCACAGCATAGCACGGGAAGACTATGCGTGAGGAATTACGGCGCTGTCGGGGTGCTGGGGGCCGTTGGGCCGCCCGGCCTACTCCCCAACTGCACGACCTGTCTGCATCTGGTGACTGCACCCAGCCCATGCACCGCGTGGCTGCTACCAACCAAAACCGGTCAACTCCTTACCTTAATCCGGGATCACCCAAAGCGTGCTTTCTTTGTACTGTATTATTATTCAAATCCAATGGAGTTACTAGACTAGACTATGACAACAAGACATTTTTAGCTGAATGACAGTTTTCCTGGCTTCGCCCCTGAGACGTCCGCCAACAATTATAGTCATAACATGAGACGAGCCAAAACAACTGAACCGGGACGCGACGGCATGATCACAGTAGAGGCGGCGGAGATATAAATCCTCTCGTCGGGTGAGGTTGTCGGTCCGCTCCTGGTGCCTTGGAGGTGCGGCAAACTGTATATGGTCTGTCGTCAGCGGGAAGTGTTCAAACTGTCTTCAGTGTCTTTTTTTTGGCGACAGCTACGTTTTGAAATCAGAATAAGGTCCTCCCAGTCCTATCCTCGCTCCGGTGGTGTGCCTAGCGCGTGAAACTGGTGTCCGACGGATCAGATCGTTTTTTTTGTATTCATTGATGTGTTTTGAGGTCATTCTCTTTCGATCTACGGTTGTCAATCTTCGGCGATGGTTGCTTCTGTGATGTGCTGGTCTTTTGAGATCTTAGCACGACGACTTCCCGTTAGTCTCCTATGGCAAGCTCTAGTACGGCAAGATTTTGCCTGACTCCGGTGATGGAGGTGTGAGGACGGGGGCGTGCCTTCGGCTCGTGCTGGTGTTTGTAATCTTCGCTAGGTGGTCCGTATTTGTAATTTTTATTACTTTTATAAGCTTTTTTGCACTCCTATTGATGATTATGAATAGGTTGGAGGAATTTGAAAAAATATTATTAATTTATTTTTATTAAGTGTTTGTACGTATTTGTGTGGGCGTTTGGACCTGTACTCGGCTTCTAAAAAGAATCCCTTTTTTCTTTTCGAGTGGGTACCAAATCCGACTAGGCGTGCAATGAATATCGACTACGAGGTCGAACGTTTTTGGTTCTCGACCGGTGCAGGTTAGCACGTGATAGGCTGCTCTGCTCCTGCTCGGGGTCCCACAGAAAACCGACCAATCGGAGGAGAGACGAGACGAGAGGAGATCCATGGACCGGGTCCAACTCAAGACGGTCCACGTCGAGAGGTTGCATCCGCCTGCGCCTCTTCTCCTTTAACGCCCACTGCCCACATAAATCCAGTGGGCCCCGGTCCGCCCAACGCCCCCCACCGGCCCGCGCCAGCGCCAGGTTTTCTCAAATACGCCAGCCCACCTCCCCTGCTCTCAACCCAAGCCGAGCTCTCCCTCCGTCTCCACCCCTGCAGCTGCGGACAGGGAGCGAGCCAGCAGCGCAGGGAGGAAGATGAAGGTAGCCGTGGTGTCCCGGAGCGGCCGCGAGGTCGTCAAGGGCGGCATCCAGCTCAGCGACTCGGTACGTCCCTGCTACTACTACTGCTAGATTTCTTGTTCCCGCCGAGGGTTCCTATGCTGCTCGGGGGTTTAAAGATCTCGCCGGAGTCTGAGCTCGACCTGATTCTCGCCCCCGTCGGGCTTGCCTGATTTTCGCAGGCCAAGGTCGCGGATCTGCAGGAGGCCATCCACGCCAAGAGTACGTCCCCCCTCTCCTCTCCTCTCCCCCCACGTCAGAGTGCTAGATTCGCGCTCGAATCTCAACTTACCCGGGCGCTCGATTCGTGACACGAGTTCAGCTTTCGTTGATTGAAGTAGTAGCGGTAGCGCTAGTGAACATGTGGGTGAGATACTCGAACGCTAATTTCTTCGGATCATGTCTGGTGCTGCTACTTTCTTCAGTGCAAGTTTTAGCCAGTGTTTTGCTCTCCTTGCTTGCCTGTCCTTGCTTGCCTACATGCCTGGTTGTCAGCAATTTCTTGTGCAGGTAGGAGACAGTTAGACATCCACATCCGATCTGCTCACAACCTTTGTCACCGTCTCCTCTTTTTTCTAAAAAAAACGAGAGTGGCGAACCCATGCTCTTTATGAGTGTTTGTGCTATTACAGTCGACTACTCTGGTTTCCAGAGAAGGAGGACTTGGAGAAGTATAATTGAGCGTGAATCATATGGTGGGTGTTATTTGGAAATTGGTTTGGTCATATTTTCATCGAATTTCAACTCGATGAAACATAAAAATAGCACCCTCGACCCACGGAAACTGTTAGTTACACATGAGCAACAGTGCTCTTTTTTTTTTGAAAAAGTAATTTATGCTTATCGAATTATGAATACATACAACTATTTATATACATATAGTACATATGCCATAAATTTCGTTAAAAAATACTTTATATTTTAGGCCACACAAAAAAGATACATTTTGGGATAAAATAAGAGTTTTGTATTCTTTTATTTATTATACAGCCACAATTTTTTTTCCTGCAGCCCAAGATATAGAGCGCCTTTTTATCGCAATTCTGCGGAAGTATACAGAATATGTGTACGTGTTCATGGAATTCTTTTTGGATTTTTTTGAAACTTGAAACTACCATTCCTAATTTTCTTCAAAAACCGAGCTCGGATGCTCTCGGGTGCCACAAATCCTCCCTCCTTTGACCCACCACAGCGAAACGTACCGTGGCTCCTATCAGAAAGAAAATAAGTCGCTGCAGCAAGCTAATAAGGTTCATTGGTATTCTACTGAACACAACGTAACCTGAAACTGCGACCGTGGTTTAATTTGATACAAGGAGTACATAACATTCAGTAAAGCCTGTCTTTTACTATGATTTCCGTGCTTGTGGTCGAGTGAAACATACTGGAAGTATGTTTTTATGATCTGCATTTGTTTTCCCCTTTTCTGTTGGTCAAGCTTGTTTGAGATGTTCTCGTGTATTTATCGTATCTTAGCCTGATGGAGAAAGTGTGATGGTCCCTGAAGCAACTTAGTTTTCTTTAGGTGTTTCACCATAACTCTGTTTTTCTTCTGCCCTTCTTTTGTGTCCATCTTCTCCCACAGTTGAATTGCAAAGTCGGCTAATCCTTTAAGTTAGTAATTGTAACTGTGCCTATGTACATTTTTTTGTTTATTGCCAAGTTTGTAGGCATCACCATTTCCTCTGTACCCTCTTGCCAGCTCACAGAGTTGCCATGTTAGCTTATTAACTTGCCATCCTGTTATCCTCAAGTGGTGCTCGCACACATTTATTACTTATGTTGGACCATTAAAGCAGATCTGCTGCCATGTGATCGAGACAGGAGACAGATCACTACATATATGGATGGTGATGCAGTAGTAGTACTGTTTTTAAATGTATGAAATGCCACCAGTCTGGACTTATGGGCTGCAGAATTGAATAATATGGCCCTGACTTATTGCAATTATCAATTGATAAACACTTGCCCTGAAACTTAGTGATAATCCACATCCTGAACATGGTCAAATATGTTAGAAACTTAAAATACAGATAGCCCCAACCTTACTGAACTCTTAAAAAGAGTCTGAACTTGGTCTGGGTGATTTTTGCTTTCTTATATAGTTTATTTCATTTTTGTTGCCATAATTAGCTTCATGTTTGGACATTATCCTCAAAGTAGTTCTTCTAAGTATTTTCACTGATCAGTACAAGACTAGTATGGTTATTTACTGCAAAACTAAGTGTATTATATGCTCCTCTAGATGGACACTGATTGTTGTTCTGATTTTGATCCAATACGGTTATTAGTTGCTAATGTTGAGGACAGTAGTATTATTTTATCTTCTCTATACATGAAACGCTCACTTCTCTGGTTGATTTCTGTGTGTGAATTATGAATGCACTAGAATTGCATATTTGATCGTGTATTGCTTTATGCTTTTCTTTCTCTATGAAGAAGACATGTTTTTCCTTACGCGGTATGGGTTGCTAATGCTTGTGTCTACGCCGTGCAGCTAAGAAGTACTATCCTGCTAGACAGCGGCTCACCCTCCCTGTACAACCTGGAAAATCTGGGAAGCCAGTTGTCCTGAGTCAAAAGGCCAGCCTATCGGACTACTGCGAGAAGGGCTCCGGGTCCCTAACAGTGGTCTTCAAAGATTTAGGCCCACAGGTCTACTACAGCACGCTCTTCTTCTGGGAATATGTTGGCCCTCTTTTCATCTACCCCATATTCTACTACCTCCCCGTCTACAAATACTTCGGATACGAGGGAGAGCGGGTCGTCCACCCTGTCCAGACCTATGCCATGTACTACTTCTGCTTCCACTACTTCAAGAGGATCGTGGAGACGTTCTTTGTCCACCGCTTCAGCCACGCGACCTCCCCCGTCTCGAATGTCTTCAGGAACTGCGCCTACTACTGGACCTTCGGAGCCTACATTGCCTACTACTGCAACCACCCTCTTTACACCCCTGTGAGTGATTTGCAGATGAAAATCGGGTTCGGCATCGGGATAGTGTGCCAGATCGCCAACTTCTACTGCCATATCCTACTGAGGAACCTCCGGAGCCCGACCGGCAGTGGTGGCTACCAGATCCCACGGGGCTTCCTGTTCAACATCGTGACATGTGCAAACTACACCACTGAGATCTACCAATGGCTTGGGTTCAACATCGCCACACAGACCGTCGCAGGCTACGTCTTCCTCGCTGTCGCTGCTGCTATCATGACCAACTGGGCGCTCGGAAAGCACAGCCGTCTAAGGAAGGCAAGTGTACCCCTTCTTCTTTGCACGCCGAGTTACTGAACAATACTGTGACAAAATTGCATGGCTCAAGTTACTGATGTTGCTTCTTTCTTGTGCAGCTGTTTGACGGGAAGGATGGAAAGCCCAAGTACCCTCGCCGGTGGGTGATTCTGCCCCCGTTCCTGTGAAGAAGTGGTGGTGCTTCCATACTGCTGGCCTCTGGGGATCCGATATTTGTTCTATTCTGGAGTAGCATTCAAAAGTCAAAAGTCTGGTCGATTTTACGCAAACATTTCTACTAATAGTGCCCTGTACCTGTTGTTAAACTTATTATGGTCCAAATGTTCTAATCCGAAGGATGGATTTCCTATCTATTATTGAAATTTTTCTTTGGAGTTTATTTATGTCACAATGTTATCCGTTGATCCTGTTATAATCATGGTTAGTTCAACCGAAGATTCGTGTGATATCCCCCGGTGTCCAGTTAGTCCAAGCAGAAGATATGTAATCACAGTATCATTCATGCATGCATGGGTTACCTGAAGGTCAACATGCACATGCTTTGACATTGTTGTATGATGGTCGTTTGGCAAATCATTAGAAGTCATCGATTTGGGGGTACAGACTAAAGAATATACTCCGTACATCTTTTCGTTGAATGTTTTGTTGCTAGATTCTGTGGTTCTTCCCATGAGGCTTCTGTTCCTGGATGACAAAAGCTATTCTGTCCTGGACCAATCAGCTCCGACTTGTCAGCATGTTGTCATTTGTCAACATTTCTTGCTTCAGAAAAGTTCTAGTCAAAATCCACATATCTAAGGACTGTTTTGTCCAATTTAAATGTTTTAGAGGTGGAGATTTTCATAAGACCAGAAGAGTTCTTGCTGACCATCGTTTTCACATGCGCAGTCTGGCTGTCGCCTGCGACCGCTGGGTGACCTCCACCCACTGACTGCACCCTTTGATTGTAGTATTCAGTCAGTGTGAATGTTCCTAGCAGAATCCAACACCTTTTCGTCGCACGATGTATGTTTTACCCCCCAAAAATAAAATTCACTTCACTTGACTCCACATAAACATTCCTCTTGGATTTACAGTCCTAGTAGGCAGCATGGAGATGTCCCATGGTCATTATCATTTTCCTAACTATTGATATCTTCTTCTCTTGACCTTTATCACAAGTATATATACTACTCCCTCCGTCTGGAAACAAGTGACTCAGATTTATCTAGACTCGTATGTATCTACACCACATACTATCTAGACAAATCCAATTTCCTGGAGGAGGAATACTGCTAAAATAATATAGTACCGGTAGTATTTTATAATGCTGGTCTGCTAGCTGACAGTCAGAAATGCTGTGGTATACTAGATTAGACGCAGCAGGAGATACCCGGAAGGAAGATGCTGCAAATCACAATATAGTTACATAGTCACTAATCATGTGACAGCGAAAACTAAGAAGAATACTCTGGCGGCGTGCGTGATGTGTACCTACACATCCCAGCAGTCACCTTCACTTATGATGAGATTGGTTAATTTGGATCCTGCTGAATTTTGCCGCATGCCAATTGTCCTCCCTAGGTGACACTAGGATTTGTTAATACTATCTTTTTTCTTCCGAAACGATGCATCTTTTTTTTTTGCATATTTTCATTCAATAAGATAATAAGTAGATACTTCTTCCGTCCCAAAATAAGTGACTTGGATTTATCTAGATTCGTATGTATCTAGACATGTTTTAAGCCTAGATACATGTGAATCTAGACAAACCACTTATTTTGGGACCGAGGGAGTAGTTAACAAGTCTACTCTCCGGCATGATATTTGATCTTTTGAGTATTTGTGAGTCTCTCACAAAAACGTACCTGTTTGGTTACATAGCAAATAGAAGCCCCACTAAATTAATATACCTAATACCCAAGCACTACAAGAGTTCGACAGAAGGAAAATGTTGGGGCAACAACAAAAGAAAATGCCCAAAAAGAAAAAAAAACGAAGATAACGGTGAATCGACTAAACAATGACGATCCGAGACCGTTGCGCCCTTCGACTATGTCCTGCCATGCTCCAAACACCCCGAAGTGCCCCGTACCAAGCAGCAACCTCACGGAGGGAGGCACCATCGCACGACGCTGCTACCCGGACCAACGTACTAGACCTAGGGTTTCCCCCGGCACTCGGGGTAAAGTGGAAAGAGGATCTCCCTGACGCCCTCCAAGAAGGAGTGGGGCCACTCGAAAGAGGTGCCGCGACGGTGTCGGATGAGCTGACAAGAATTTCTCCCGATCCCCTCCCACCAAAGGAATCCAGAGGCGCAACAGAGCGCCACCACCAACCTCACCGCCCACGAGCATGCACCACCACGCTCTCGAATCACCATCTTCGTCTCTTCGAGAATCTTGGTGCATGTCCTACAAGATAGGCTAATGTCATCACTAGACGAGGGACAACAACATCGCAACCATGCGGGAGGGACCACGATGGTAGTCGATCAGATAAGGCATCCGGGGCACACCAGGCCTCGGTGGGCCTGGCCGGGCCCGTAAAGCCCCAGTCACCCTACTGCAACAAGCAGGTCGCACCGTCATCGTCCCCAGTATCGGCGACTCCACCACCACCATCTCCAGGAGGTAGAGCAGCCGCCGGTGTTGTTGGGAATATGCGCTAGAGGCAATCATGTATGAAATTATTCCTGATGTATTCAAAAAGTTGGTATATTGTCCTTGTATGAACTTCTGATATGTATCATTGAATATGTGATTTGGTTGTGAAACTAGGTATTCATGTTGTTCATACTAAATGTCCTTGGTTGTTGAGGTTGTGCTGGACACAACTTAGACTAATGTGAAAGTCGGCTGATGACTCGGTTCCACTTGTCATGGGCATGGTGATGCCATTCCGACTTACACAAATTCAGCTAAAGAGTTTAGCGAGCCGGACTAATCCATATTGAGATACAAAGAACAAGTCATCAATTGTATGTCTCAATCAATGTAATCCTTAGACCTGAGGTTATTGGACAATCCGAGTTGTGGATCACCGACTTAGGTTCTATCAAATGTGTTCCATCAAAGGGCAGTTATAAAGGCAAAGTTCGGATCGACTGAGAATCAAGCTGCACGATATGGATGACCAAGATGAGATTTTCCCCTCCGACTGTAGAGATATTCTCTGGGCCTATGATTCGGAAATCATGGCCATGCACGACTCGGTTAAGTGTTAACCGAGGCGTCTGACTAAGAGTTAGTCAGATGAATCACTTATCTTGGATCGAGAAAAGAGTTGAGCTATTTGAAGGATGACGATTATTCGTCTATAACTTGACAAGATGTATCATGAGGCAAAAGGGACTCGGACGCAAGTCGCATTAAAAGTGCCGTCATGACTCTTTGGTACTTGAGAGTCGGCATGTTCTCCTAGGATCCACTGCCAATTGATCGATTACGAGTAAGACTCGAATCGTTTCTGAGTCACCAGGAGCCTATCGGGTCACATACTTAAAAGCGGAAGCAAGTTTGGGTTAGACCCGAATCGGACAGGGACTAAGTCAGTGAGTTGAACTCGTAGTGACTAATATAGGCTAGTGAATGGGACACAAGTGAGTGGAGCCCACTTTCACCCCCTTTATATACTGGGACGCATATGCCCAAGGGGCATAGTTAGTTCATTCCATGCGTTGGAAACTATAACTCTATTTCAATCTAGCCGCCGTACCTAGCAGTCCACCGACGGCGTCCCTCCTCGTACGTGTGGATATTGGCAGAGGTGTTATATGATCAGCACTTCAACGATCGTGGATTGGACCAGATCGTGAGGACTGCACTGCATCAAGTGACGCGCTTCATCAGTTCCACAACCGCACGTCTAGTGGTAATTCTCGTGATCTTCTACCTCATCTAGATCTTGAGATCACCGCGTATGAATTTTTTTGTTTTATCTCTACGTGGCCCAACAAGTGTGTCGGCATGCCCAGTACCAACAACTTCACCGCCGCCATCTCCAGGATAGAGCAGCCACCAACGCATCAGTATGTCCAGTCCTAGATGGGGCCCGAGGGGCCTAGATCTGGGCCAGGAAGGCCACACCAATGCTCGCCACCGAACCGCTCCACCCTACCGTAGAGAGCTGGTGTCGCCACACCTTCGTCCACCCATCAGTGTGCCGGACGGCCAACTTTCGCGAAGCACCACCGCCGGTGAGGGTAAAGGCCACCACGATGGCGTCCGAGATCTGTAGGGCGAGCTCGACCCCTGACGCTATCGTGAAGGTAGAAGCCGGGAGCTCCACCACCTGCTGCCGCCTCGAGATGCAGAATGCCGCCCTGTTGCCGCACGCCGGGCCTCACCAACCTCTGCCGAGCCACATCGCGCGCCAAGACTCCTTCATCATGCCTAGGAAAGATTGCGCCGGGGAAATTATACCTCTTTCATTCATATGATTCCGAAAACATGGGAATAGGAAATCAGAGGAATATGATTCGATGACATGTGCAAAACAAAAATTGGCAAAACATAGAAATCTTGCGAAACTAGGTGTTTGATTAGCATGGGTAGGACTAACATAGGAATCCTGAAAAGCACAAAGAAAATGCAAAGGTCCTGACTCGTTCATTGTATGTTGGAATGTAAAAAGGAGGTCCGAGTGGATTGTATAATTGCTTTGTTTTTTGCATGAAACCTAAGCCAAAGGAAAATTTCCTCCATTTTTCCTATGCTTCATTGCTTTGAATCCAATGCATGCCATAATTTCCAATTTCTACTTTACTTCTAATATTATTCCTATAAATCTAATAGACCCTTGACCTCTTTCTACCAATTTCCGTTTCTGGCTCTTTTCAATTTTTATCTCTGGAAATATGTGGTGAATCGGAATCAGTTTTCTTAGCATAAACATGGTCCGAATAACTTGCATGTTTTATGTAGAAAAATGTTCTTCGCCTGACACCGAAGTTCAAAATTTATGTAGAAAAAGGTTATTCGCCTGACACCGAAGTTCAAAATGTAACAACACTTAAACATTGAAGAATACTTAATCACTTACCATCTCCAACTTTCCCTACTTCACATCATGGTTCGTGCCATCGAATATTGTTTTATATATTTAAAACTAGCTAAATTGGCTATAAAATTACAATTTTACTAAAGATTTTATAAATAATAATATATGTTATGTGAGTGTGCAGTTAAAAATAATAATTACAATAACATATCAAAGCCATTTATATAAATGTAAATATCAAGTAAAAATCACATATTATCACGATTGCTGAGAAAATGACAATGCAATTAATATGTGGAGGAAGAAAAATACATTATTGATATCATTATCACGTACGCAAATTAATCTGTCAATATTATTTGTCTCTCGATATATATGTCTTTACCAAGAACAAGTCAATACGAGATCACCAAGATGTATTCATTCGTTTTCACTTATCTTTCTCTATGAATATGATGGAGTAGTTTGATACGCTAGTGATTAACCAAGTAAATAAAAGTGATAACTATCTCAATAAGCATGCCAAGTTTAATCGGATCCTAGCTGCTCACTGTGCTATACGCTCCATCGTTTGACCAAGCAATTCTGTTCGTATATTTTGTAGTATACAATTAATTGAGTACCAAAGTTGATTTATGAAAAATTCCACTTGATAATTTACTGTAATAAAGAGCTAAAAAACCGGCATATTTGCCAATTAATAGCGTCCGGACAATATATATAGGCAACATAACTTTTTGATGATATTTTCTTAACTCGATGAGATCTTTGCAGATCGCAATCGAACCCAGAAAAAATATTCGGTGAAAAAATATCTTCGTCGGCGGAGTCAAATCAATTTCACACCAGCTTTCATTATGCCCCACCACGAGGAAAACAAGGTGACAAAAAGGAGTAGGAACGAATTAAGGAGGAATATTAGGCTTTGAAAAAACAAAAGAAATGAGTATTAAGGAAGCTCCGTGATCTGCTTTAGTCTTGAAAATATTATTATTACCTCCGATCTTAAATTAATATTCTCAGATTTGTCTAGATTTGGATCTATCTAGCACTAAAACAAGATACGTTTGAATCTAAACAAATCTAAGAATATTAATATACATCGCAGGGAGTACTAGTATTTAATATGGTGGTGTGCCACGAAAACCTGCAAAAAAAAAAGTGATGGTGTGCCCCCGTAATAATTTGCTATCTCATTGTCTGATATGGACAGCCACCTCATCCCTTTCCCGACACTTTTTTTTTCCGGAGATTCACGATATGTTAGTTCTCAGCAGTAAATTGACAGCCTAGAAAAATAGTAGTGAGTGAAATGGGTATGTTTGGTTTTTACTCATCACCAAAGAATATCCTTGTTTTGGGCATGTTAATTTGGCAAAAAATTGGGGTACATAGCTAAAGAAAATATAATATTGCACAAAATTATTAGTATCCAACTAAACAGCTGGCCTCCGGTGTCGTGCAGTTAAACATGCACGATCTTTGTCCTTTTCTTTTAACATTAACACAAGAACTGCCTCGAAGGACCCGACTCAGTATATATTATGATAAGTCCAAATACCGGGGTTCAAAAGAAAAGGAAAATTACATTCTGATCCTAGCAAACTGCAGAAAGGACCCCATGCCAACAAAGAGAAACGTGATCCGGTCCCTACAAGCCTCCTCGAGAGCTTCACCGGGGATGAACCACTTGGGAGACGGCGGTTGCCAGCACACCACTGGATGGTGAACTGGCCACTTTGTGGAAGCCGAACTTCCTCCCTTAGGCACGACGATCGAGAGGAAAGAGACGAGCCTGAGAACCGTGGCTCGCAGCGGCCGCCCTTCGACCAGAAGATCCATCAGCTAGGTTGAGACCGACCATCGACAACCGGAGGGTGGGCATCAAATCTCAGCAATCGAAACTACTGGTGGTGAGCTCTAGGACCAGGAGGTTGAAGAAGACCCGGTCCCCAACTTCTCCTATTCCTTTCCCTCCCCTTCTCGCCCGCTGAGATCTCGAAGAAAAACGAAAAGAGGAGCACCGACCTCAAGCTTATTGGATGATACATCGCTGGGCTCGTCTGCAACATCTGGCTCCCACCATAGGAGCACCGCAATGACCATCACTAGCACCACGCCTGGGATGTTGCTCGAACGCATCTGGAGCTCCCTCAAGACTGGCATGACGCCAAACTTCAGAAACCCTAGACCTAACCCTAGTATTTACATGGCTACACCATGCTCCTCTCCCTCCCTACTCTGGTCGGCCTCGCAGACGACGGAGAAAATTTGGGATCATGCCGGGAGGGTGGGGAACACTTGACTCTCAAGGGGCTCTCTCGAAGGGGGACGCGGAAAAGTCTCTGCACAATCTTTGTCAAGTATTCTAAGAATCAAATACAATTCTGCCAATTATAGCAGGAAAAGAAAGAAAGAAACACGCCGTATTATAACTGCACTAAAAAAGTTATGTCCTATTACAGAATAAACACATGAGAAATAATGTTTTAGATGTTGATCTCCTTCCCCTCGTGCCCTAACTTTGACCTCCCCGGCTCACCCCCCTAAACCTCTGACATGGGTAGCCTCGGTCCGTCAAATCCATAACTTTGCCCATTAAACCTCGCAAGAAAGAAAGAAAGAAACACGCCCTCGCATCATAACTCTCCTCAAATATACAGAGATACAAGGCATAAAGTCCTTTTTGACCCTTCATGTTTATTTTTATTCCCCGCCGCAAGCACATCTAGGTTACGGCTCCGCCACGTGCAGCCGCTCGCCAAGTGTACTAACCAAGTACATACCGTTTCGGACAACCTATATTTGAAAAGCCGTTATGGCCCGAACGCCTCGCTCCCGCCACCCCCACCTTCTTCGACGCTCGCGGGCTCCTCCCCTCCCCCTACCCTAACCTCGTCTTCGCCCACCCGTCGTCCCCACCGAAGCTTACGCAACCGTGACTCCAGTACGGTGAACCGGTAACCTCGATGCCACCACCGTCCTCGACACCGTAACCGCCGGCGGTTCCTCTTCTTCTAGGAAACCTAAAACCCTTGATTATAAGACTTGGGTTTTAAGAGGATGACAGTGCTCCCACCATTGGAAAAAAAAAAGAATTTAGGGAGGAGAGAGTGAGTTGAGAGCAACTAATAACGGAACGGTCAGAGGTGAGGGGGAGAACAGTGTGGCGGTCCAGGAGGGGGGAGGGAGGCTGAAATGTTCAACCGGTCAGCACTGCGCACCCGCCATCCAGGCTCGGACGGGATTTAACCTCACGCAGACGCGCAGCCTTTTCCTCCCTCTGGACCGGATCCCTTTCTTCCTTCCTTCCACCAACGCTCCCTCCCCCTCGCTCTCCCGGAGCGGAGGCGAGCACCAACCCTCCCGCGTCGTCAGCGCCAGCAGCCGCCACCGAGGTTCGTCGCTAGTTCCCACACGCACACCATGGATGGTTTTCCGCGTGTTTCCTGCCTTTTTTTCTTTTCTTTTCTTTTCTTTTCATCGATGCCTGCGTTCTGGTTTTGCGTGCGTTCCATCTGTTTGCGGAAAGGCGCCTGTGCGTGCGTTTCTCTTCGCGTGCTCCGTTCGTTGGTCACGAACAGGGACGTCTCTCCTCGGCGTTTCTTTCCTTATTTTTTTTGCCGTGTCATGGCGAGACCATATCATGTCCCTGCTGTCTGTTGATCGAGGTTAGATGCTTCTTGATCCGCTTGTACCCCGTCCCGATTTCCGTAAGGTGTCGCCCAAACTCTCTCTTCTTCCTTGGAGAACATGCAGGGCAGGAACTCTCTGTTTCTCCTTCGATGCTTGTCTCCAGTGATTCAGAAGAAGCGATTTATTCTCTTTCTCCTTCTCCATCTCGTGCGTTTCACGGATCGGGGGTTACAAGTTGGGAAAAAAATTCTGGAGTTAATCAATCGTGATGTTCTTTCTTTTTTATGTCTGACTGAAATAATTTTACTACCCATGGTGTCATGCCAATGGCTCTGTCCTGTATATCACCAACTCTAAAGTATTTCCTGTTGACATGTTGAATTGAACGGATTAAATTGGATGGACTGGTTTCGGAGCAGTTCATGATCCGACTCATCCATTCAAGGAGTAATTACTTGTTTCTTGACTTTGTTGATTGAGTACTGATGGTACTTCTCCTTTTGGTTAGAGTACAACTTACTTAGTAGTAGTAGTTATGTAAGGACCTGGCCGCCGCCTTCACAGACATGTGCTCTGCTGACCTGTAAGTTGGAGGTTTTCCTTCCAGTAAATCAGCCAGCGATGACATGAAAAATCTGACCAACCAGGGAGTATATCTCCTGGCGGCAGTTTCTCGGTTTCTTTCCTTACGAGTTTTCTGTGCATTTTGATTTGCTCCTGTTGGCTGCGGATGTGTGTACAAGGGTTTTGTTTTTCTTCATTAAAGTATCTCCTATAAGTTTTATTTCATGGTCCTCCGTGTTATTGATTAGCAGTTAAGACACTAACTAACATTGTTTAATCAGTGAGACTTAAGAGGCGGCTCAATTGCAGTAGGTGGGTGTCTGTATGCGTGTTTTTGGAAAGAGGGTTGTTCGTGTCACCATCATTGACCTCCTCTAGAAAAGCACAGCACAAATGATCCTCTTATAAGCTACTCCTGCAACCCTTGTTTCTTGATTTATGCTCCTCTTATTACTTTATGCGTTTCCTCATGATTAGTATCTTCTCTACCTGTACTAAACCTGTTTGGTCATACACTTTTCAATTATGGTCTACTCTTGAGGCAATGATCTTTCTGGAGTTGGTATTTGGTGAAGTAGTTAGGTAAGCGCTTTGCTTTGGTTGCTAATCACTGTCATAATCTGTTGATGACAGGTCACATTGCTCCTTAACCTGCACTGGTGTTGCTGATAAGGAAACTCATCATCATCCCTCTGCTTTGCTACTGTGCTGGGCAAAAGAACAGATGGCCCAGCTGCTGCACCATCAGGACTCAGGGCTCTATGGGAAGGAAACACAGGGGCGCCGATGGAGCTTTCTTCAGTTCTTCGGCCTTCGACGGCGCCCGCGATCCGTGAAGATGCTCACTGACAAGAAACATGGTCAGGAGAAAAGCACCGGTGGTAAGTTGTCGTTTAATCCTGTCTAAGCGTCCTCGAGTTATTTGCTCTTATTCAGTGGGAAACAAAGTGTGCTACTGTGAAGTGGAGTGTATTTTGCGGCTAATGTGTGCTATTCATGTGTACAAACGCTTTTCTGGGTTTCCGATTTGGCCTGTCATAATTGATGATAAAAGGTTACTGTTTAGAATTCATGCCTTGCTCTGAGGTATCTATAGAGTATTACAACGTATGCTCCTATTAAATATTTTCTAATTTTATTGACCCTGAAATTAACTGCAGTGAGTAGACTCCGAGGTTGCTATGTTCCACTGAAAGATGAGGACAACAGTGTCACGGATGACCACAAAGACACTCCGGTATATACTAATTACCCATCTCGATTAACAATTTGTGAAGTTATCTCCCTCCATCCAGTAGTCAATTTTAATAGAGAACTTGAATAATACATGCATTTCTGGTCCACCTATTTCTTGAAGTGCGTAGTTAGTTACCTCTGCTCATTGTTCTAATACATCTAACATTTATTCAGAAAATTGCATCAAGTATTTACAATCATAGATATATGATGATTTGTGTGCTCCTACTGCATTACATATAGCTAATTTAATAAGTACTTTTGTCGTGCAAAGTACTTACACAGACAACTAGTTTTCTTGGACGTATGAACTGATTGTAGTCCATTATTTTCTCGTATTCAGGATAGAAATAAACACAAGGGTTCAAAAAAGAATTCTGGTAAGACAAGTCTAAAGTCCCTGATATCAAGGAAATTTTATGGGAAAGAAGGTCATAAAGAAAAGATGCTCCCTGTTGCACCAAGGCTCCTCCGCACCCTTTCGATACATTATCTGGAAAGCAATGTCTATGTTTTCGATGGTGAGTCAGCTCCCAGAGGTGATGGTTCTTCACAAGGTGCTAAACATTCACAGCAAAATGCCACTGATACAAGCTTGCAACATAACACCCTGGATGGTTCTGGTAGTGATGCGAGCTTTGCACGACTACTAAGTAGAGGCGAGGAACATGTGAAACGGAAGAGCCACCGTAGCATTTCAATGGATGGGATCCTTCACAAGGTCCCTTATGGGAATAAGGTGTCTGGAGATACAATCATAGAAGAACTTCCCCGATCAGCCTCTGCTACATATGATAGGGATCGTCTGAAACCTTTCACGTCAAGGAGACATTTCAATCAAGGTTTTGAGAGGTCACGTTCCCTATCTGAATCACTGGAGAGCTACTCTCATTTGCTTGAATCCATTTCAAGCAGAGAAGCCAAAAGGGTGCTGACAGGCTCCAAGTCTACCAGGGATCATTCCTTGGATGGCCCTGGTGTCACAGCTGAACTGCAGAGATCTTCAAGTTCTCAGCTCAGATCAAAAGGTTTGACTAGATTTGCTGAATATCTTGTGGTTCCAGAAGACGCCTTGGCGTCAAATGCTCCGGACAAGATTGTGGTTGATGGAGATGTGAAATTTGCAGTGGCTGAGAGTTGTTGCAATGAGATTGCTGGTGGCTCTGAGAATCCTGCGTCACTTGAAGAGTACTTGAGTGACGAAAAGTGTGATGCTGTGGCACCGAGTGAAGCCAGTTTCTGCATTGCTCCTATTATATCTTCAGAGGTGGTTGATATTTCTGGAGAACACTCTGCCACAGCTAGTCTTGATGATCAGGTTCTCCCATCAACCGAAGTCAGTTTATCTAGTGATTCTTCAAGACCAAAAGTTGACATCCCAGAAGAAGATGAACCTACTCTTCTTAGTCTTCTTCTACAGTCAGAAGACATCGGCATCACAGGACAACATGAATCACTTTCTGATAATGAGATTCAGACATGTACTGCTCAACCTTCAGAAGACACCAGCGTTGCAGAAGATGACGCAATGATTTCTAACAGCGATCAAATTCAGTCGTTTGAAGGTACTTTCTGTGTTCCTGATCCCGATCAAGATTCTGAAGATGAGTTAAATTTAGGCTGTGAGCAAGAAACTGAAAGTCCAACCTCGGTTCTGGATGTGGCCTTCTCAGACCATACGATGCTTGATGGTGAGACTTTATTATATCTAATATGCACAACCTGAATTAGCTTTCTACAAAATTATTTTCACTTTTACAATGTTTCATCTGTGGCCCGGGTTAGCTTCTCAGAATGGCATTCTTAACAAACAAAATTATATATTCATACCTTGTAAATTACAATAAACTTACCATCAGTAATTAAAATTCTCAACAACATTACCTTTGCATTCGTCCAACTTGTTGGTTTAATATATTCTCACTAACAATTCCAACTGAAACTATCTTGTTTTACAGATTCGTCATCGCTGGAAGAAAACATTGTCCATTCAAATGAAGCTGACGATTTAGCTGGCAATGACGAACTGAATGTACAAGAGAATATCTTCAGCGTTCCGAATGATCTACAAGTAGCAGATCCAAAAGACGAACCCGTGCTGAACTACGTCAGGGACATATTCAGCAAGTCCAGCTTCGCCACCGAACCGCTCTTCGACGCGTGGCGCTGGCAGAACATCGCGGTTCTGCAGAAAGAGGACTGCCAGCACATTGAGCTCAGCTTCTCCGCCGCGGCGGTGCCGGGCCTCGCCATGGCCGACATGTCCGCCGACGAGTTCCTCCTGTTCGACCTGACCAACGAGTCGTTGCTCGACATGTACAGGAAGTACGCCGACGGCAGGTCCAGGTGCTCTCCGGGTCTTCGACCGAAGCCTGTGGGACAGAACGCGCTGAGGGAACTGTGCTCCAGGGTGAGCTGCCAGCTGGACGATCAGGAGACGTGGTTCGGCTTGGACGTCGACGGGCTTCTGTCGAGCGACCTGGCCAGGGCGGACCGCTGGGTGGAGTTTCCTTGGGATGGTGATGAGGTGGGGGAGAAGGTGGCGGACTTCGTGCTCGACCGGCTCATCACCGAGCTCGCTCTCCAGCTCATCAAGTTTTGAATTTTTTGCGCCTAGCTAGCTAGTTTATTCAAATTTGTTTTGCACATTTTGTTGGTTTAGCTAGCTGCACCGTGGAAGTTGAAGGGGAATGTTAAATTCCATTCTCATGTGGATATTACAAGACTATTCCTGTCTCTTTCCTGGAATAGAACAGAGTCGTTAGGACAGAGAACACAGTCAGGAGACTGTTAGGGGTTTTAGGAGTTCGCTTAGAACCAGGTGATGAAAAAGTTTTGCATGTTGAGTAGACATGAGTGGGAGAAGCAGAGTGTAATTGTCTGTTCTGAATGTACTTTCAGGCAAGAATTTTGTTGCAACAGAAATTTGTCAGTCAAAGCAAAGTTGAAAAGGGTGATTCTTGGGGAAAGTTTTGACCGAGAATTTAATCATACACCAATTTACTGTTGATACTTTGGAAATTTTTACATAAGAAAATAGATAAATGTGATAATTCTTCAGGCCGGTAAGGATGCTGCTTGCTAATTCCGGTGGAGTATCTAGCTGATAGACACTGAAGTAGTGACAGGTAGGCTCGTACAAACACTAAAGACCTGTTTGGTAGCCTGCAGCTGATTTTCGGCCTAGCCTGGCAGTGCTGGCCGTGCCACTATCTGGTGTGAACGAGCGCTGAGCCAGCTTCTTCAGCCCGCTTGGTAGCCTGGGTCGCATCCTTTGGGTTGAGATTGCAGCTCGTTTGGTTGCCTGTTTTTTCTAGCAGATGCAAAAAAGAGTGTTTGGTGACCAGTATGGTTCCTTCTCTTTGCACACGTGCTGATACACTCACCATATTCAAATATGGTGATCTTACCACAGCACATCAACACACCACACATTCATGAAGAGAGCACATAAGAACAGAGCATAGAAACTAGACTAGCCAGGTTAGTTCATAGTCACGTGCATCCCATGACACCTGATAGGTTGTTCATGTCAGGGATACACACCCCTTACCCAAAAGACAGTGGTTCGACATTGCATCCACCAGACAAACTAGACTATATATACAATCAACAACAAATAGGGCGATTAGATGAGCTTATCGCAGCTGATCAACTTCTTCGTGCTGTTGAAAGCCCTAAAGAGAGTCACCTTGAAGTCCTTTTGCTTGTTGATGTACCTGAAGGCGAGTACATCACCAACCCAGAGCTTGATCTTCGACGCAAACTCACTCTAGCCCTTCATAAAGTACATCTGCCTCTCGAACATCTACAGCTGCACACCGTACTCACAGAAGGAGGAGGTCTTTAGGGGGAGACTGTAGACCCGTTGCCTTATCTGCAGCTGCTTCAGCACTACCACCTTCATGTTTTCTGGGAGCTGGAGTGCAGTCAGGTCCGTGGCCTTGATCTAGACATAGAAGCGATGAGGGAGGTCGCCATTTTTGCGGTGACCAAGGCGAGGCTTGTGGCCCTGACGTTCCTTCTTCTTCCTCGTCTGCACTTCTACCAGCAAGCTGTTGAGGGATGGTCTAGCCGTTGAGGGAGGGAGGTATCGAATGAAGGAACTGTGTTCCTGCACAAGGTGTCCAGTCCTTCTTGGGTACCTTGCCGATCAGAACTTATTAGAAAATAGTAGCAAATGCATTGTGCAAATCAAACAGATCAATGACAATTGTACAGAGATTGGTACATTACTTGCTTCATCTACACATGCATAAAGGCAATGGCATTCATCATGTAGACAAGCAAAATGGTATTGACATTCATCTATAAATGCATAATGGTGCTGCCAAGCATGTACACAAGCAAAATGGCAGTGCCATACAACTCCCAATCATACTTTTCGATACAAATGTAGAAAAGCATCTTCTTATATGGTACAACACTGACAAGGTACTTAGATGGAAAACATAGGACCGACCTCAGGTCCGCAAACTCCACCTTGCATGGCGTCCGGCAGCTCGACGCCTCGGCTGTCACATGCATGGTATCCGACGACGGTTGTTGGGCATGCGCCCACATACGCACCGTGTACAGGGGCTAGGCGCTCGAGACCGACCTGACACATATCGCACACACAATGGTGGGCCTAGCTTCAGTTCCCAGAACGCTGCGGTGATGATCAGGACGAAAGCAGAGCCATCCCCCCTCACAAATAAGTCGGCAGCGTGCAACACCTGCTCTTGGATAAGTTGGGCGTGGCCGTACGAGATCCTAATCACTTTGATCAAGTGATCCTCTGGAAGGTGGACCACGAGCTCTGCCTGCGGGCCGGTGTAGTTGCAGGCAGGCTCCGTGCAGGCGCACGCGCTGTGTGGGCATGTGAGCTCGTGGCCGGAGAGCTCGTAGTAGGAGTAATAGTAAAAGCATCCTGGGTGGGAGCACACGAGCGGGTACATCACCTGCATGTTGCGCGCGATGATCTCCATATTCTCAGGGTGCAGTAGCCCGTACTCCTCCTTCAGTGGCTCCCACATCTAAAGTTCATTGAGAAATTGGATAAAAGATATGCAGTTAGTTAAGCCAATAGTAGGAATATGTAATATAAATTCAAACGCTAGTTAAATGATTTCTTGCCTGAAGGTAGCAACCCAAAAGTCAGCGGTTGTCGTCTAGGGCACGATGACTAGGGTGGAGGAGGGGGATGTGGAGGAGACGTGCTCGGTCACGAGCTCTATGATACTACTAGTAGGCTAGAGTGGAGTGAAAATAATAATAATATAAGTGAAAAGTAAGTGCAGTCAATCAAGTCGCAGAACAGGAGTAAAATTCATTCGCAGTACTTAAACTTGCCACGTATTTTCGATACGATCATTGACGTTAGGAATACACAAATTACGGTACCTGTATACGCCGCATGTCACGTCGTGGTCACTGCGGCGCGTAGAAGCTGGCATACAACATAACGTGGCCCACATGTCACTATGATAAAGCACACATTTATGCGAAATCCCCCTCAGACAGGCCCATCTTAGTGAAGGGGTAATTTGCAAATCGCAAATTATCTTTCTTTTCCTCTTTGGATGTTCCTCACATCTCCTCTCCCGAATCCTCGGATCTCCTCTCCCGAAACCTAGCACGCACCACTGCCGGAGTAGGTCATTGCCGTCGCCGAAGAATCGTTGTCGTTGTTGTCCATCATGTCTTGGACTTCCGGTTCCTTCTCCGCACCTGGATTCCGAGGAGATTCTGCAAGAAGGGCTAGGATGGAAGGTAGGTTGCCGGTGCCATATCGGGAGAATCCCATGGCGTATGAGCCGGATGTGCTGTGCCATTGCAATCCAAGGAAGAAGGCGCCTAGATGGATCTCTTGGAGTGCGCAAAACCCAGGCCGTAGGTACTATGCGTGTGTCGATGCCATGGTGAGTAACCTGACTCGCCCCTTTCTGATTCTGCTATTCTCTCACTCTTTTCTTGATGCCCCTTTCTGATTCGTTAAAATTTGCGCAGAATGGTCGTGGATGTGGTTTTGTTGACTGACATGATGAGCCACTGCCTAAGTTCTTGAGCGACTTGATTGGAGATTTGCGAGATGCTATCTGGAGGTTGCGCAATGAACAATGATTTGGTCAGCCTGGAGAAGATGCAGGTACGCAAGCAAGGATTCAGGCTCTGGAAGATGAGTTGAAGGAGAAGAAATCAGAGATAGTGAAGCTAAAGGGGAAATATGAGACTTTATTTTTGGTATTTGTTGTCTTTGTGGTTGGCTTAGTTGCAGGGAAGATTTGCTTCCAGTAGTGTGTTAGATGGCAGTAATGTTGCAATGTACTGTGAATGTGGTGGTTATGTACAATGAAGCTATCAATGTAATGTGAATGTGTGAATCAGAGCTATCAAGTTTGTGTTACTTCAATGAATTTCTGCCTAATTCACTTGAATTTGTATTGTTCCAGTGACAAAATTTGACAATGGTGTCCATAGAATGAATGTACATCAACTAATGGTAAAAAATGGCAGAACACTGACATAATGAATGTACATCAACCAAGATTAAGAAGTATCTGTCTTGATGAACATAGTGACATTGCGACATAAACATAGTGGCAAAAGAAGCTTGCTTCCATCTTTATTTCAGTTTGCCTTTAGTCTCTTCCACGCCATCAAGCTACTTTCTAGCATCATTACCACTTATAATTATCCATACCACTTGTATTTCACTATCTCTTCGCCGAACTAGTGCATCTATACACCTGACAAGTGTATTGGGTGTGTTGGGGACATAAGAGACTTCTTGTATCTTGATTGCAGGGTTTCTTGAGAGGGAATACCTTTGACCACTTCCTCCGTGAGTTCGATAAACTTTGGGTGATCCACTTAAGGGAAACTTGCTGCTGTTCTACAAATCTCTGCACTTGGAGGCCCAACAACTGTCTACAAGAATAGAAGTGCATAGACATCAAGCTATTTTCTGGCGCCGTTGCCGGGGAGGTAAGGTAAAAGGTACTCACATCCTCCGGTGTGAGTTCTCGAAGTTATTTCCTTTAGATTCTGCAATTTTATCTTTTTATTTTTTATTTTCACTAGTTAGGCTTAATGGAAAACAACAACAAAATTACAGAGCTTTTTAGTATTTTTCCTAAGATAGAACATGAATTGTCTGAAAGAAAATTAAAAAACCCATGGAACTTTCTTTGCATGCTAATAGCAATGTTATTAGTATGAATCTTTTGAACACCTTTGTTACTAATGCTATGGAAACGTCTAAGCTTGGGGAAGTTAGTTTTTATGAAAATGATCTTTTTAGTTCCCCTGATTTAAAGAAATTTTTTTGCTCTGATGATACTTTATCTCCCATACATGGTAATTCTAATGATACTTGTGATATTTTAAATCCACATACTGAAAGCATCTCTTTTAAAATACCTATAAAAATTGTTGAACGTGTTATGAACAACTGATATTTGGGAGATGGAACTGTCCATCCTGGTGATCATTTACTCTTTATACACGAATTATGCGAGTTGTTCAAGTGTGCAGGTATTTCAATAAACCAAGTTAAGAGAAAGCTTCCCTTTTTCACTTAAGGGCAAAGCAAGGGAGTGGTATGAGCTTCTAGATGATCCTCATCATTTGGAGTGGAAAGAACTTAAATCTCTCTTTTACTCTAAATTTTATCCTCCTCATGAAATTCATAAAGATAGGAATTACATTTATAATTTTCATCCACATGATGGATAAAGTATTGCCCAAGCATGGGGGAGATTGAAGTCACTAATGCTCAAATGTCCCATTCATGAGCTCCCCAGTAATATTGTTATTAATAATTTCTATGCAAGGCTTTCGGGACATTACAAGGACTATCTAGATACTTGTTTAGAGGGATCCTTCACAAGTAAGGGGGTCAAAGCTAAGTGGGATCTCCTTAAAACAATTCAAAGCAATACCGAAGATTGGGATAACAACAATGGTAAAGAACCAGGTATAAACTATGAGTATGATTGCATTAAGTCTTTCGCTAAAACTACTAATTTTCAAGAGCTTAGTGCTAAATATGGTCTTGATCCTCAAATTCTTGCTGATTGTTGTAGAGCTTTTGCTTCTCATATTAATGCTCCTAATGAAAAATGGGACATGTATCATGAGTCTTTTAAAGACACTTGCATGGAAAATAAAATTGTTATTAATGATAGCAATAAACATGCTCAAACCTCTGAAAGTACTATTTCTTATAAGCATGTTAATTTTTGTGGAATACATAGACCTTGTGAGAATAATCAAATTGAAGAAGAATATTGTACCACCCACAAGAATGAAAAAACTAGAACATGGTATACGGCTCTAAATGATGTTGGTTAAAAAAGTTTGTGCCCTCTATCCTTTTATTTGTGAACTTTGCTTTGAAGTGGGTCATTTCGATTTTCAATGCCCAAGCCATAATAATAGCCCTTCTAATCCAATGAGTACTGCAAGTTTATATTGTGATGACATGATCACTCCTAATCAGCATGATGAACTTACATTATTTTTGGGGTGTGAAGAATTATCAAGAAAAACTACTTTGGTAGATATGAGTGCTTTTGATATGAATAGCGTCCTGCATGGTTGTCATCTTTATTGTGTTGATAATTATCACACAAATACTTACATACAAAATATTATAAAATATGAGATTTTACCAAAATATGATAGGACTAATATGTGTTTTGGCCTTATTAATGAAAAGGAGGAATCCTCCAAAGTTTCTTCTATTGTCTCTACTAATGAACCAGGGAATATGGAGAAGCTTCCTTTCAAGCCTCTCCCTCCTAAAGAGAGTAAGAAAAAGAAGAGGAGGAGTAAAAGGAGAGATGAAACGGTATTTTCCCATAAGCATGTTGCTCCTATTATAGTTTTTGATGAGTCTGAACTCGATGATGTTCCTATGCCTATTACCTATAGTAGTGATCATGATTGGGAAAAGCACACTACTTTTGATATGGAAAATCTCTTTAGTACCAATTCTGAAAATGATGATATTAATAATTGCTGCACTATTAGTACTATCCATGCTCCTTCCAATGATGATATGTTTATAAATGAACACACTTTGAAAGATAACTATTCTATTGCTTATGATGATATTATACCTCCAATATATGATGATTGCAATGATGAATATGATATTTTCAGTCCACCTACTATTGAGGAGAAAATTAATTATGACTACAATATGGCTCCTATATTTGATGATTACGGTGATGAGAATAATAATGATAGCTATTTTGTTAAATTTGCTCCCACTACAATTAATAAGAATGACTATGTTTATGTGGGGAGTATTAATTCTTTTATGCACGTGGCTCATGATAAGAATGTTTTGTGTGATAGTTATATAGTTAATTTGATTCATGATGCTACTGAAAGTTATTATGAGAGACGGAAACATGGTTTTATGCATCTCAATAATATTAAGTTTCCTCTCTTTATGTTGAAAGTCTTAAAGTTGCACTTGTTTTGCTTTACTATGCTTGTTGCTTTGTGCTTTCATGACTTGTTTCTTTATGTCGTGGTATTGGCCACGACAGATGCTATAGGGTAGCTTACGTAGAGGAAAGAGCAATGCGACGTAGGAGAATTCGGAAGCGAGATTGGCAGACGATGTACCCAGGTCCACGTCCCCTCGGTGGAGGATCGCTACGTCCTGCTATCAATCCAGTATATGTTCATAGATTGGTTTACAATGGAGTCGCCAGAGGCGGTGAGGGAGACTAGATCTAATCTGACATGGGAGAGAGATCCCCCAAAGGGGTGCCCTTGGTGGCTTTATATATGCAGTTAGTTAGGGTTGACAAGTGTGCTAATGGGCTTTGTATTGGAGTCTCCATCTTGGGCCTCCAGTCGGCGAGGCGTCTGAGTCCAGTATGCACCAGTCGTCGTATTTGGCGAGTTGTGGAGTCGCTGTTCGGGCCGATTGGGACGCCCTTCTTCTTCCTGGGAAGGTTGGGTCCAGTCGCCGGTTCCCGTGAGCCCACTCGCCATGGGCGACTCCTTTACGTGGGTATACCCCAATTGACATTTCCCCATCAGTAGTCCCCGAGCGCGTCAGGGACTCGGTGATAACTTCAAGCCTTCGAATTAGCGCAGGCGATTCCAGGGTGGAATCGATGGCGAGTCGTTGGCGAGCTCTTAAAACAGAGAAATAACTCATGAAGTAGTTCATTCGCCTGGGCAAGTTGACGCGCCGGGCGAATCGCCATTGGATGGAGTCGCCCCTTGGAGAAGTTTGGCTGGCGCCATGTCAACTTGTTGTAGAGGCGTGAATAGTAGATGTGGAGGCCGCCAAGTCGTTGATGGTGAAGTCGCCGAGTCGGTGCAGGCGAGTACGCCAGGGTGAACCCGCGATGGCGAGTCCCCGAGCGTGATGAGCACGCGAGGGCGAGTCCCCGAGCATGGTGAGTACGCGAGGGTGAGTCGGTGAGGGCGAGCCCGCGATGGCGAGCCGGTGATGAAGACTCCGCGAGGACGGCGAGTCCCCTAGCGTGAAGATTCCGCGGGGGCGGCAAGTCCCTGAGCGTGAAGGCTCCGCGAGGGTAGCGAGTCCCCGAGAGTGAAGAATCCGCGAGGACGGCGAGTCCCCGAGCCTGAAGACTCCACGGGGGCGGCGAATCCCCGAGCGTGGCGAGCCGCGTTCGTGGAACCACGCGCACACGCAGCATGCCTAGGAGTAGTCCCCGAGGCTCGAGTTGGCTTGTAGAGGCGACTTGAGGCTCTTTACAGATGCATATTCTGAAAACAGTAGTAGTTGTTGCCGAGCATGGATAGTCCGCGTGGGGAGAGTTCGCGGTGAGAGAGTCCACGAGGGGAGAGTCCCTGAGTGTGGCGAGTCCGCGATGATTGCGAGTTCGCGAGGGAGAGTCCCCGAGTGTGGCGAGTCTGCGATGAGTGCGAGTTCGCGACGGGAGAGTCCCCTAGTGTGGCGAGTCCGTGATGACATTGATTGCGTTGTTTTTGTTAGCGAGTCTCTCATCTTGGCCAGGGGGCCAGTCGCATGGCGACTCCAAAGATGGCTCTTGGCTTAGCGTTCTTTCTGGACGATCTGAGGCTCGGTTTGCGAGTCCTCGTCCACAGTACTTGGCCATGTGAGTCGCACTGTCTAAAGTTGAGGAGGACATGGTGCTGTTTTTGTAGCACTGACATTTGTCTTGGCCCGGAAGGCCAGTCGAGCAAGGCGACTCCAATGATGGCTCTCGGTTTAGCGTTTTTCATGGACGATTCGATGCTCGGTTTGTGAGTTCTCGTCCGCACTACTTGGTCATTGCGAGTCACTCTTTCAAAGGTTGACACAGGCAAATTGATTTTTCTCGGAGGGAAGAGAAGCCCAGTGGTGAGTCTATGCAGCGTGGCATACGACCCTCTCTAGCGACTCGGACAATGAGGGTCCCTTATAAGGTGTTGCGTATGCATTTGACGTAGCGGACGTGGTCGCACGACGTTTAGCCGGAAAAGGTCGACGCGGCAGACGGAGGTCGCACGATGGCGAACTCGACGCGGCGGACACGGGGTCGACGCGGCGGGCGGAGGTGGTGCTATGGCGAAGTTGTCACGGCAGACACGGGGTCGACGCGGCGGACGGATGTCGCGCTATGGCGAAGTCGACGCGGTAGACACGGGATCGACGCGGCGAACCGAGATCGCGCTATGGCGAAGCCGTGATGGCGAGTCCGCGACGGGTGCATTCCCGAGCAAAAGGCGAGTCTGCATCAGGCGAGTTTGTAAGGGACGAATTCGTGACCGTGGCGAGTTCACGGGTGAGGTGATTCCGCGGAAGACGAGCCAATAACGAGCGAACCCGTGACCGATTAGCGCGGTGCGCGATGAACTGCACATTGCGACTTGGTTTTCCCGTACTTGCAGAGACAAGCTGATTGATTAATAAATATGATAAAATATAACAATTAAAATAAGGTTGAGTTAGGAGTAAATTATCAGCCATAGCCGAGTCGTGCTGGCGAAGTTGTAGACGGTGAAAAAGTCGAAGCTGTATATGGTAGCGCAATCGATAAAGCCTTTGAACGAGGTCGCGGCATCGCATCTCGCCGGACCTTTCCTAAGGGGTGTTTTCTGCCACGAAGCTGGTCATACGGAGTCGACATGGTAGACTCCCCAATCGCTGTTGACGCAGTCGTACTTGCGACAAAGAGCGACAATCCAATCTTGCAGTCAAGGGCAATGCTCCAATCGATGGAAAAAAGCCACGTGAATTAGATGCCAATAATTTAGTAAATTAGAAGAGTAATTGAGTAAAAGAAGGATGAGATCGGATAGAGAAAACCCATGAGTCACTGCTAAGTGCGATTGAACGTGGAGCATGTTTCTTTTACCGTCCAGGAATAGGTTCCTGTTGTTGTAGCTATGCTGGGTAGTCTTCTCTGAACCAATTTTGATTCAGGCTATTAGGAAATCGAATCGTGTCCAGTAGGACCTGTGGGCGACTGAGGTGAAAAAGGCACATGGGCTATGCCAAGGATGGCTCTTGTCCCCACGACATCATGATTCGATCTCAAGCGGCGCATGCATAGAAAAAAGACATGCAAAGAATTAGATGTGATGAGAATAAAATAATTGACTCACATGGTAGTCAATACATGAGAGGTAATTTTAGACTTTAAATCAATCCTTCGCAGCTTTTTGCTGTTTGTGCGGAGGACCAATCTCTGCATGTATGAAATAAAATAAATTGCTTGCACCCACTCACGGCTTCGAGAAGATTAATCCCGGCCGATCAGCGCGGCGGCGGCATAAATCGAATCCGATTTCTTCTATCTCCAGCCTTCGGTGATGACGACGACGACGAGGAATCCCGTCCAGATCATCACCTCCAAGCACTGCTTGCCCCCACGGTGGGCGCCAACTGGCGTGATATTGGCCACGGCAGATGCTATAGGGTAGCTTACGTAGAGAAAAGGACAAGGAGACGTAGGAGAATCTGGGAGCAAGATTCACATACGATGTACCTAGGTTCACGTCCCCTCGGTTGAGGATCGCTACATCCTGCTATCAATCTAGTATATGTTCATAGATTGGTTTACAATGGAGTCGCCAGAGGCGGTAGGGGAGACTAGATCTAATCTTACATGGGAGAGAGATGTCCCCCAAAGGGGTGTCCTTGGTGGCTTTATATATGCAGCCAGTTAGGGTTTACAAGTGTGCTAATGGGCTTTGTATTGGAGTCGCCGTCTTGGGCCTCCAGTCGTCGAGGCGTCTGAGTCCAGTATGCGCTAGTCGTCGTATTTGGCGAGTTATGGAGTCGCCATTCGGGCCGATTGGGACGCCCTGCTTCTTCCTGGGAAGGTTGGGCCCAGTCGTCGGTTCCCGTGAGCCCACTTGCCATGGGCGACTCCGTTCCATGGGTATACCCCAATTGACATTCCCCCATCACTTTACAAGATTCCTATGCATAGGAAGTGGGTTAGACTTAAATGTGCTTTGAATTTGCTTCTTGATGCTCTCTTTTACTTCAATTCATATTTCTTATGTGAGCATCTTCTCAAACTATTAAGCCTAACTTAAAGGCGTTAAAGAAAAGTACTTATTGGGAGATAACCCAAAAGTTTTAGTTGAGTCTTGAAAATTATTGCTTCAGTAATAACCTCTCCTTATCCTTTTTATTGCTTTTTGTGCCAAGAGTAACCTATAATGAGAGAGAAGTAATGATTAGGAAAGTTGCAGTCCTGAAACATATTTTTGTGCTTCACCATAAAAATTTGTGTAAAATCTCTGTACGTCGTTTTGAGGCGTGAATTTTTGTGCTTCTGCCCCAGGTTGTTATCTAACTTTTGTTAGTTCAACACTTTTCGATTTGATCAACAGAAGGTCTTCGAAAGCGTTTCTGCTTCAGTACGCACCCTCCTGGAAACCAAAAGTTTGGAAAAACACATGAACGGCTGGGATACGCGCGGATGGTTCAACGACGAGGGGCACGATCGTCCTTCCGAAATTTTCGGAGTTGCTCTGGAAAAAAACAAACCATAGAAGCTCGTGTAGAAGCCAGTACGGCCCGTTCACCAGCGCGTATTATACACGTATGCACATGGGTGCCGAACCGTCCGCTTCCTTAAGTAGCATAGTCAGTTGCTCTGCGTTCCAACCACTTCCATAAATTCCCCAAATCGGATAGCAAACCTTGGCTAGCGTCTCTCGACAAACCCTCGATCGCGGCGGCCGTCCATGGAGAAGGGGAAGCAAGTGGCGACGCCCGCGGACAACGCGGAGAAGGGGAAGCAGGTGGCTGCGGGCGCTGAGCACGCGGAGAAGAGGAAGCAGGTCGCGGATGCAGTGGGTGGCAATGGAAGCTCCGGCTTGGGTGGGCTGGTCGTCTACTCCGGTGTGCATCCAATGAAGCGAAAGTTCGATACGGAGGCGCATATCAGGCGCAAGAAGAAGAACCTGAAGAACAGGCTACGTCAGGAGAGGAAGGAGAGAGGGGAGAAGATCTACTCGCCTGCCGACGTCGAGATCTTCCGCGAGTCCGATAGCGATGACACCGATGAGGTAAGTCCAGATCTCTCTCTCCTAGTGTTCTTGCCGCCGAAGTCTGCCTCGTCCTGTTCTTGCTAGGGTTTGTGGTGCTAGTAGGGTTAGATGCGCCTAGCGATGCTAGTTTGTGCCAGGTTAGATGCGTCATAGATTAGCTACTGATTTCCCCAGGACCCCTTTGGCGATGTTCTGATGGATGTAGGATCAAGTAGGCATCTGATTTGGCAGGCTAGGTCGTCGAGTGGTTCCTCTTACTTTGAATGTTATGATATCTGTAATCTATGCCAGGTTTACATGCGCCTAGATGATGTAGCTTATGCTTGGACTTTGTGCCTGAGTTTTTGGTCTTGAATGATCTGACAAGTAAGAACCTGGCATTTTGTTTGCAATAAAAATGGAATGGGGCTGCTGCCTATTGATCTACACATATAATTGATTTATGGGTTCTACTTGCGACCACTTCGAGATTGTAAATTTAGGTAATGTGACCATGGATAGCTAGTTTGTGAATTTGCTTGTAGTAGTTAATTAAAAGAGACATGGGAATCTGTACCAGGTGCATGTCATTATACTGTTGTACTATTGTGTAGAATGTATTTGGTGTCATTTACTTTTCTTATTAATTTAGTTCATTACATCATCTGATCACTTTATACTGAGCTAAATATACCTAGTATATGTACTCATAGTCAGAGTGTCTGCCTTGGTAATTTGTTAGTCTTTTGAAATGCTTGTCTCACATAGAACATATGGTTCTAGTACATTCATGATAGTTGTTTTGTATATGTATTTGTAAAATATTTGTAACATATCAAGAATTTGTGTAGTTGCAGTTCTGGAGCTGAAAGTTTATGTGTTTTGTTACAGATGCATAAATTCCTGGTTGTAGTACTGATAGTAACAGTTGTTGTTGTCTTACTTCATTGGTTTATTTTTTTTTTGCACTACTACTTTTAGTAGCTGTTTTCTTATGCTCCACACATAAGTTGGTAGTTAATGCTGATGTGATCTAGCTTAAGATTATTAAGTGTCATACAACATTCTGCTTCATAGGATTATAATATTTACTGCACTACTGCTTTCACCACATGGGTTGTTCTGCTGCAAACTTAAGTTGGCATTTAATGCTTCGGTGATACAATTTAAGATTAATAAGTGTGATAGATCAATCTGCTTGTACGGCATAATTTTTTGTTGCACTAATGCTTCCAGCATGTTTTCTTTTGCTGCACACATTTGATTTGTACATAATGCTGCTCTGATCTAAGTTCATATGTGTGACATATTAACTATTCTGTTATGATTTTTAAATGTTCAATTAAAAAGAAATTGTCCAAGTTTCCCGTTGTATAATATGTGGCACATATAGTCTTATTTCACAGAGTAATTATTGTAAACCTTATTTAATTTCACAAATTTCCACAGGATATAGACGATGTCAGGAGTGACGTGGAGGACAGGGACCGCAAGGGCCGTGCTGTGCAGAAGAAGCTCAAGGATGGGACATCCCCTATCTTCTAGGCCCAGGGGAGTACAAGTGCCCGTGGTGATTTCGGAAGGAGATTCCAAAGGACTACCTGGGAATGCTGCGACATGCTACCTACTACGGATCTGGCAACCAGAAGCATAAGCCGCACCTGAAGGCCAAACACGCTGCTTATGGCGTGTTCCTATTGAAGCACCTCCCCTAGGCGTAGATTGTGTCTTGTCTGTCTCTTTGCTAATATGGTTGTTATGTTTAGACTATGTTTATCTGTGGTGTGTTGAACTTCATCTAGTTGGTTAATTACTGTGGTTGAACTTGTGTTTGAACAATCTAATGTTTGTGCTTAACAAGGTTGTTTCATGTCTAACCTGGTTTGTTCCTGATATTTTTAATCCTGTGCATATGTACTCTGGTTGTGTATTTGCGGGAAATGGTGGCATAAAGAGAGAACATGGAAATCTAGGGAATGTATATGTATTTGGGTTTCTTTAACTAGTTGATAATGGATTAAATTAAATGATTAGCTGCATTACATTGATTAAAGTTTCACTTTTAGTGTGGCATCAATGGTGCATTTGTGGTAACAGTCTTATGTGAGACTCTAGATGATAGTAAGATTAGCCGGCGGTGGTAGCCCTGGTTTATAGAAATGTATGTCAGTGCAGGGATAACGTTTGGGTTTTATAAGAGGAATACAACTATGAAGGCCGGCCCAATAAGACACCCAGGTAATATGGCCTAGCTATTTATAAGAGAACCATAAACCCTAACTTCCTCTCACCGCCTTCCCAAAATAATTGTGGCGCTACCGCCGGAGCCATCTACCGTCGGAGTTGTCACCCTGGTCGGGATCCTTAGTGGCCGCCATGTCTGTTTCAAGGTCGTCCCGCACATCGCATAATCGGCACCGTCTGCCTACATTCCCCTGGTTCCCTGCTCCGACTGCGGCGTCGTCGTCAATAGGCACGTCTCCGGCACCGATGACCATGATGGCTGGGTATTTTACAAGTGCAAAACTCATGGGGTAAGCATTTTGGTTTGATTTTCATGCAGTCGATGGCGCACATACCTACAATATGAGCAGTGTTCATACAAAATTAAATGTTTGATATTCAGTGTTCCTAATTTTATAGACTGAATGCAATTTTTGGCGATGGGAGCTGAAGTACGTGGAGTACTTGTGTGAGAACGGTATTCTGACTGGTGATGCAGCAATAGATGCTTATGGATGGGCAAAGGAGAGGAGGGAAACTCTGGAGCTAAGGAAAAAAGAAAGAGCATCATTAAAGCCTAGGAATGAGGAACTGGTACTAATGAAGTTGGTCTCTACGGTTGATCTTCTTACAGAAGCAGTGCTTCTTCTAAAATGCGTAATAGGGTTGTTAGTTGTCCTTTGTCTGATGCTTATTCAGCAGAAATGAAAATCCATGTGCATTGCTGATGTAATGGTATATCCTTTGTGTGTCTCTGCTGTATCCGTGTATTGAATAAATTTTAAAGCAAGTGAAAGTACCTCTGTGTTGTCTCTATTGTATATGTTTGCTGATGTAATGGTATATCCTCTGCCTTCGGCACGGTAGACGACTAAAATCTAGGGTTTTAGGGGTGTTTTGCATAAGTACGGACAATTCGTCAGGCTAAGTGTTCAAAGAATGTGTTCTCCTTTTGCACATTGCTCCACCATGCTCTCACAAACACTCACATCCCTTGTTTTACAAACAAGATGTTGCTTGTCCATGCACTTCCCACACTGGCCAGCTTCGGTCTAGGGTAGTAGGGTGTAATGCGTCTACCCGTCGGGATAGCGGCAGGACTATTGAGGAATGGACTAAAACTTGGCACAATGGCTCACAATGACACACCACACACTTATATCACTTCAATTAGCAGTGATGGCATGCTTGGGCATGCCTTCGGCACGATAGACAGCTAAAATCTAGGGTTTTAGGGGTGTTTTGCATAAGTACAAACGAATCGTCAGGCCAAGTGTTCAAGGAATGTGCTATCCTTTTGCACATTGCTCCACCATGCCCTCACAAACACTCACATCCCTTGTTTTACAAGCAAGATGTTGCTTGGCCATGCACTTCCCACACTGGCTAGCTTCGATCTAGTGTAGTAGGGTGTAACGCGTCTGCCTGTCGGGATAGCAACAGGACTATTGAGGAATGGCCTCAAACTTGGCACAATGGCTCATATTGACACACCACACACTTATATCACTTCAATTAGCAGTGATGGCATGCTTGGGCATGCCTTCGGCACGGTAGACGGCTAAAATCTAGGGGTTTAGGGGTGTTTTGCACAAATACGGACGAATCGTCAGGCCAAGTGTTTAAGGAATGTGCTCTCCTTTTGCACATTGCTCCACCATGCCCTCACAAACACTCGCATCCCTTGTTTTACAAACAACATGTTGCTTGGCCATGCACTTCCCACACTGGCCAGCTTCGGTCTAGGGTAGTAGGGTGTAACGCGTCTACCCGCCGGGATAGCGGCGGGACTATTGAGGAATGGCCTCAAACTTGGCACAATGGCTCACAATGACACACCACACACTTATATAACTTCAATGAGTAGTGATGGCATGCTTGGGCATGCCTTCGGCACGATAGACGGCTAAAATCTAGGGTTTTAGGGGTCTTTGCACAAGTACGGACGAATCGTTAGGCCAAGTGTTCAAGGAATGTGCTCTCCTTTTGCACATTGCTCCACCATGCCCTCACAAACACTCGCATCCCTTGTTTTACAAACAACATGTTTCTTGGCCATGCACTTCCCACACTGGCCAGCTTCAGTCTAGGGTAGTAGGGTGTAACGCGTCTACCGAAACGTAAATCAAAAAATACGAAAGGTATAATGCTTTATAGATTTCATTAATTATTTTTATTCAGCAAACAAAATGGTTCATCACGGTAACTTGTGTGTTTTCATAAATGTTATGCAGCGATGTTATTTGAACAACATGATATTGGGGAATGTTACACTATGTTAACACCTGCTGAAATAGAAGGTGCTGTGAAATAATTTTCAACTTTGGCGAAGATCCCCAAAGAAGCTGGGCGTACCAGAACACAGATGAGGCCATCTTGTCTTTGAAAAATCTTAACAATGTCCTTATAAAAGAATGGCTTAGTACTACTGTAAGTAATTCGCTAACCTATTATATTGTTATTTTACAACAAAGCAGTATGAACATGCAATCATTGTACAACTATTATTTTCAGATACTTGATGCCTATATTCTAGAGCTGGCTCCCCGTCTTGACTATGATCGGCACATATGCGGAATGTTGAGGTCAACCTATCTTATCAATGAAGCCATTAAAATGTACAAAACGAAAAAAAACTTGAAAAAGTTTGACGTAGAAGTGCCAAGACCAGGAGCTGTTGGAAGGGTTATGAATGAATATTTTACGCGTGACAAGGTAAACAGTGTTGTTTTAAAGTTAATGTTATTGTTAACTATTTGGAATCCTACATAGTACATGCTAGTGATTTTATTTTGTAGGCATATTTCCCTCTGAATATACGCGGACAACATTATGTGACAGTTGTAATGCATAACAACAAGAAGGAGTTCCAAGTCCTTGACCCTAAGTACAATTTAACCTATTTGCATGTAGTTGTGGATGACTTGGTATTATCTACTTTTCTCATCAAAACCGTGTTATCTTTTGGCGTTTCACTAACTCTTAATATTTTGCAGAAAGGACAAATTGCACTAGACATATGGTGGACAAACAAAACTACACCCAAACAATTTCCTGACGTCGATACTTGGCCTATTAAAAAATATGAAATTGGAAAGCAAGATGATTCGTAAGTACTTTTGAATCATATCACTTTAGCACTACTGATGTTGTAAATGAATTTTATTTCATCCTATATGGCAGCAACTCATGCGGATTATGGGTATTGCAATGTCTAGAGCACTAGGACGGAGATCATATGACTAAGAACATTTCTCAGGTCTATACACTATTCCTTTGTATAGTTGCAAAAATCAATATGATTACAATTCAATTTATAAAGTCTTCTATATGGTACTGCAGACAACAATCGAGGAATCAAGAGGACCTACCGTTGCAATGATTCTTCTGTCTAGAAGAAACAAACTAGAGGCTGTGAAAAGGAAAGTCAGATCAGTGATTAATAACAATGTATCTTGAGAATTTACTAGTCCCTATAGGTTTCCATACCTGGTAAATTCATATTGATTTGTAAAACAATTTATTGTTTGCATTTTACGACAATTGTCCATATCCTGTTGTGTAGGGTCAACTCAAAACTAAGAAATGGTTTGGTTGTTTAACTTGTTTGTTTCGACCCAAATTAGTTGTTCATGTTGAAAAACTAGTTCGTTTCTTTCAACCAAGCGCCTTTTAATATACATAGCATGCTTTGCATATTTTAATATATTTAGCTTGATCTGCATATTTTAGTGAAATCAAACTAAAAGGGCGCGAAAAAAGTATACAAACAACGAGATAGATATAATATAGGAGGGGGCATCCCTTACAACATAGAAAACATACATAGAGGGGCATATATGCCCAAGAAAAAAACATGAAAATAAACACTATAGATGGTAGTGAACCCTAGCACAACAGTGGTTCACTACTTGGACTCTCTCCTCCCTCTTGGTCTTGCTCCCCTCCTCGATCCCATCTCCTCGGTGTTGCCCCAGCCCTCACTCTTCCTCAGCGTTGTATGGGAGAGTGTGCATCCCATTGACGGTGGGGAAGGTATTGTCGAAGTTCGTGAAGATGTTGAAGGTGGTGAAGAAGATCGACTCGCACCCACACCAGTAGACCTCGCCGAGGAGAAGATATGCATCAGACTGGTTGGTGAAGTGCACCGTGAGCCCTACCGCAAGGCCTCCGAGGGCACAGTGATCTTCGAGGCAGAACATGGCCAGAGAGCCGGGTCAGAGGTGGAGATAGCCGATGCTAAGGAAGACGTAGGCAAACTCCCTCGGGGACCTCAACCTTGAGTTCGCCCATACTCAGAGGGACCCCTCAACAATGACCCCGGCGGGGTAGGTCATCTCCGGCACGGTGTGAGGCCGACGGAAGGTAGCACCGTTGAACTGCATGGTGGTGGCAGGCGATGGATCTTGCTAGGCGGCGGACGGTGGACCTTAGTGAAGAAAAAGGGCTTGGCAGATGTATGGGGTGGAGTGTGGGAGAGGATGTTGTGGAGATATGGAAGTTTAAATAGCCTCGAGCGCTGCTTGAACAAGATCAGTGAGTAACTGCACGACGCGTCGGATACTCTACGCGTGTATTGGTGCGAAACGAGGCGTGGCCGTATCCATCACGCGTGTCGTATTGGTTTCCATGCTCTCTGAATTGCTGCATCGCTAATTGATGCACTGATTCAACGAGTCTGAAACGAGCGCAGTCGCTGTGTCGTAAAGTATGAAACGAGCGATGCATGCTACGTCGATCGATGTGTCCGCTCAGCTGCGCGCCCATGCATGCATCCATGGTGGGGACATGGCCTAATCAGGAATCCCACGGCCCAACGGTCCAACGACTGCTTCATCTCAACGTGTATTAATGAGGTGCGCCATGCAGCATCGTAGCCTATCTATTGCACATCGCTGCAGCCTCGTAGCCTAGCTACTTGCACGTCTTTTTTTGCTATAAATTCACACGGGCGTGTCACTCGGTCACGTGCCAAACAATTTCACACGGGGCGCAGCTTTCCATCACAGGCCCGCGGAAAAGAGTCAATGCTCCTCGATACCATGCGCCCACGCCTCCTCGATATCGTGCGCCCACGCCTCCTCGATATCGTGCGCCCGTGCCTCCTCGAAACAGTGCGCCTTAAACACGAGGGGATAACGAAGCGACCATGACGCGCCCATATATCTGCCCCTCGACATCTCCCTCTCTCACTCGCTCGTAACAATCCATCTAACCGCTAGCCGACGAGCCCCGCCACCACTCAAGCAACCGCTAGCCGCCGCGTCCCGCCACCACTCAAAGAAAGCGCTCGCCGTCCCCGCCCCTCCCCCGCCAAATGCAGTTCAATGGCCCGACGTACCGCCGCCCTGCCACCGTGCGGGAGACAGAGTGGCCGCACGACTAGGTCGTGGAGAACCGCCTCCGCATCTAGGCCATCTCGAGGTGGAGGGGACCGCTGGAGCTGGCCTGCTTCTTCCTTGTCGCCAGGTACGGCCACCTCCCTCCTGGCACTCCACCCATGTTCCAGATCGAGCAGTAGTTCGACGGCGCCAACGGCAACAACAACATCTGCATCGGCCTCTTCGTCACCTTCGTCAAGCACTACGATGCCTACAACCCCCTCGGCCAAGTGTTCTGGCATGGATGCGAGTTCATCGCGTTCACGACATACAATATCTTCACCGACTTCCACGGCATCTTCTCCATCAACAGCGCGCCCCACTCTCTCCCGTACATCATGGTGGAGCATGATGAGGGGTATGACGCGTAAGGAGCGACCAAGGAGGAGCTAGGAAGCGGCTGGGCCAGAGGAAGAAGAAGACAGTGTCGTGTCTGTGTCGTGTCGTGTCTATTCGTGTCGTGTATGGTTGGACTTGCTTTTCTACTATGTAATGGTTTCTAATCATGTTTTATTAATATATGTGCTTATAGTTCGTGCAAAATCACACTTGTGCATACTACCAAAACGGGTACACAAGTGCATAAAACAAAAGACTAAAAATGTGATAACAGCTCGTGCATCAAAAGGTTGGAAACAAAATAGAGCATAAAACAAAAATGTCAGTGGGTTTTTTCTTAACACTGACAAACTGAAGAAGCAAAACAGAGCAGCTAATAATAATTTACCCGATTTCGAGTTGATTTTATTCAAGCCAAAGCCATAGACCATAACATCCATGTTAGTGGGTTCTAGGATAACAAAGCATAATGATTTTTACTCGAACACTGATTGTGTTGTCTAATGACCAATGATCAGGAGATAAACAAAACAGAGAGAAATTACAAGGACGTCGCTCTCCTTCCAATTCCATGAAAAAAAGTCACACATGAGCTATTTTCCCGAACAAATATCATCAGACTATAAATGTACATCACAAATACATATTTTCACATGAACCGTCTAAAAAATAATTTCCATGTATGATACTTGAAAAATGACTACCCTTACTGTTGTAGGACATTCCTGCACGAGATGACACACAATATTAGAGAATGAAGTCTAATAAAAATGTAGGAAATATATCAAGCTAATTTTCAAAACCGTACTTGGGATGATATATGCATTTTGGGTTCTTCCTGTTATGTCCCTCCTGTTGGAAAGCGCTGCACACCCGCTTCTTCCGCTCTTTGTATCCTAGCAGTCGACCGTTTTTGGTGATGGGAGAATGTTTCTCAACTGGAACTTTCTTGTTTTGCTTAGGCGCACCCTTGGTGGACACTTTTTTAGGATCAACAATATCAAACTGGCTTGCTTGACTTGCATCTGCATTCTCATTAACTGAACTACGAGGACCATATGCTCTGCATTTATCATACCCTTGTCTTCTAGAAATAATTCCATCGATGGTACTCTTTAGAAGATCGTACTCCCCTGTGTCATTGCATGCAATATGCATAGCTTGTGAAGCCAACACATTTATACTGATGTATTTTTTCCGCTCCTCTGGCCCAGACCAACCCCGACCAAACATATCGCTCGGGCGTCTAGCAGGCAACCCAAACATGGCATTTTTAGTGAAACACCGCAGAGCACAGCAGTCTGGTATTGTAGTAAATTTTAAGTGATTGAGCACGCGCAGTATGTGCTTGCAAGGGATCACTTTGCGAATCATCCTTCGGCAGCTGCACCTTACAATTTCTAACGAATTGGGAGCGTATTCCACGTAAAACTTGCTATCAAGATTATTTTTCCATGCGATGACAAAGGTGTACGAGTCAGATCCTAGCTTTCTTTCTAAAATCTGCATGCCGCCAATCTTCGAAATGTCATCTTGCAAAATATAGAACATAGCTGGAGTGAAGATTGTCGCAGCAGCTACCTCTAGTTCTTTGAAATCAGTAACTGGCACCGGAAATGTCTGTGAAGCCGTGCAATCATCTTTGGCCTCCTTCTCATGGAGACATGCGGTGGCATTCTCGTAGTGACTAACCATGTCCACCAAGTTCATTTCCCCATCAAGGTGAAGGTGAAGAGACGAGTTTAAACTTTCACTCCTCTGGTTGCTTTTCATACCCAGCCAGAACCCTTCTGAAAGATAAGCGGCAGCCCATAATCTCTTCTTCATGTACATTCTCTTAAGCAAATTTGTAGTTTTGGGTGACGTCCACTTCCTAACAAAAGTGTGCCATCGCTGCTCGAATACTTGCTCCGCCGTGGTGTAATATAGAAGAGTCCTAAACTCGTTCAGTGACTTGTTAGGTAGGTGCATCTCCATATTTTTTTCAACGTTAAAGCTACAAATACGATGGTATACACCAGTAAGTACTTCATCCACATCGGAGATCATCGCGGCATCTGCATCCATGATTACTGCCTTTGGCTTCTGCTAGCACATTGCTTTCAAGAAAGTCTGGAGCAGCCAGGCATATGTTTCTTCGGTCTCGTTTGATAGGATGGCACAACCAAATACTGTTGTTTTACAGTGATTGTTCAAGCCGACAAAGGGAACAAATGGCATTCTATACTTATTCATCTTGTATGTGCTATCAAACACAACGACGTCGCTGTAGTCCTGGTAGTCCTGATATGATTGGAAATCGCACCAGAACAAGTGCTGCAGACGGCCTTCATGTAGTGTGTAATCATACAAAAATCCAGGGTCCCTCTTTTTTCTATCCGCCATGATGCCAAGGGTTGTGTTAGCATCACCTTTATAAAGCAGCTTCCTATTTTCCCTTGAGCACATGTTGTACAAATCCTTCCTTGTAAATCCCACACTGGCAAATGAACCACCAGAGTTGCTAATCATTGATCGCATGATGATATGCTTCCTAACCCCCATGTCACACTGTGATAATATCTCAGCTCTTTGGGAGTCGTTGATCTTCCTATGGGACCAAAGAAATGGGACTTCATCCGGTCTCGCTAACATATGATTGTGAAACTCTGAACGATCCAAAGATCAGTTTTTCCATCAAACTTCACCACCATACGTGCCTTATAGTTGCACCTAGACTCACCTCTGAGCCTATATTTGCAGCCTTCCATTGTCAGTAACTTCTTGTCACGTTTCCCTTGCTTGCAACACACAAAGCGCCTTAGACGAACAAGTCCATCATCAAACCGCCTCACTTGGTGCTTCCTAATGCCGAACCCATGATCTTTGGCATATCTATTGTAGAAAGAATAGGCTGCTGCTTCACTATCAAATGTCATTTCCATTATCTTGCAGTATAGTTCTCTCTTATCATCAGGATACGCAGTGTCATTGCTACATTTATTTGAACTCTCAGTCTGATTACATGGCGCCTACTACAAATTCAAAACCTAGCCATTAGAACTATAGTAGTATGCATGTCGGTTCATTGATTGCTAAAAAACAACATATAAATAATACCTCACCCGTGTCAATGAAGATATCAAAATTTGGTGCATCTTCACAATCATCATAATTACCCATCTCCAAGTCTGATTCACCCAAATAGTCATACTCCATACAAGAGTCATTTGTTACCTGAAAATTTTAGCAATATTTAGTATACAATTGCATCATACGGTGCATGACATATAAAATTTTACACCACTACACATACCTCAGTATCAACAAACATGTCCGTTTCTTCATGATTGTTAAGGCCATTGTGGAAATCGTCGGCATAGACAATCTAAATAAATCAAGCCATGAGATATCATATATTATTTAATTTAACATTTAAATATCAAAGAAGAAGCTAATGTGTCCTCACATCAAACTCTTCTTCGCTCCAGCCGTCTTCGGGATGCGTATTGGTGGAAATGGAATCATCACCAACATGCCCGATTTAATCATCTTTCATACTAGATCTAGAGTCCTCCATCTCCTCTATCACTGATTGCGCCATATTGTTAGAATCACCAATGCTATGTGTATCTAACAATTACTAGAGACGAAGCATGATCGTGGGGACTTACAAGATTGGAAGATAAAGCCGACGATTTGGATTAGAAACCCTAGTGACAAAGACGCCGAGCCGGGCGCGCCTTCTACCTTCGAGGATCTGTGGCGGCGGACGCGAGGATCTGCAGCGGCGAATGTGAGGATCTGTGGCGGCGGACGCGGGGTAGATCGACGGCGCCGAGGGGAAGCAGATCCACGGGTACGAGTGACCAAGTTTTACCAGGCGGCAGAGAAGAGAAAGCTTCAGTTATGCCGAACAATGGTGCATGCATGGACGTGGGAGCTAATCTCGGTGATTAGGTCTAGGTGGACCCCACGCAGGGTCGTGCCGTACGGCGTCGTCAGTCCCTGTATACAGATACGAGACTATACTAGGCTTGGATATGGGTTCTGCCTGGGCCAAAAAAAGCCAACAAAACGCGCCGGCCTAAAATGCCCCTAGCAGTTCGGACTTCCTCCTAAACGACGGTGTGCACTGAAGCACTCCTCCTTCGAAAAAATTGGTTTTTACATGCTGGTCTGTTTTGACAGATTTCTGCCATTATTTGCATTTGCTTCTTATTAATTCTTTTGGGGTTGTTTTTGGGAATTGAGCTTTTTGAGGGAAGTGCTACAGTAGCTTGTGTTTTAATGGAAGTTTTATTGGAGTTGAAACTGAACCCAAAGACTTATTATCTTGAGTGCACTAATGTTGCTAATGAAGATTGTGTGAAGTTTCGTATGAAGGAAACATTTTAGGTGTATGGAGAGAATGATGTAATGAGATGAAGAATGGACAAAAGCTCAAGCTTGGGGATGCCACTCGTGTCACCCCAAGAAATATCCAAGAAGTACAAGCGTCAAAGCTTGGGGATGCCCAAGGCATCCTATTCTTCATTAATAAAAATCCCAGGTTTCTTCCAAACACTTCATTTTTATTGTTTCATGCACAGTTGTGTTGTTCTTGGAGTGTCTTCATTTTTGTTTTTGGTTTTCATTTGCTTGGTTTGCTTAGTTTGCTGAATAAATTGGTTGGACCCCCTATTTCATACATTAGTTTTCAAATAAGTTTGGTTTGGATTGGAAAAGAGTAAGAAAGTTCATGCTTAAGTGGTAAAAGGAGTTTGTTTTTGACTGTGGCCTATGCTTTGTCATGCCATGCTTGATATTTTTTTCTATTTATGCTTAGTGATCTTTGTTGTAGCATGACATGTTATAAACAATTGAGATTTCTTAATGTGCCTCGAAAGAATCATGCGTTGTTTTAGCATATTAAAGCATAGTATTGTGGTATTCTCCTTTGATGCTTTATTTGGGTTAACTTGGCGCATGCTCACACCATGTTAAGACTATCCCAAGTCACCATAGCCTCTATGATCCTTTAGTTTTCAACTTGTAATATCACTTTATGCTTTAATTAATGATGTTTTGTCGCTTTGCATGATTATGGCCATTATTGCTCTCTTAGTTGGTCGCTCCCAGTCTTTTTCTAGCCTCCATACCGAGTATGAGTTCAACTCATGCATCCAACTCCAAATAAAACCAAGTTATTCCAAAGAGTCCAGCATACCTACCTATTAACATTTGCTATTCCAAGTATATTCATGTTTTTATCTACCTTCCGAATTAAACTTGTTATGAGAAAACTAGTGATTAAAGCTCTCACGAACTTGATGGCACACTTTACTTTTCTTGCCCCTAATAAACTTGAACCATTGTGTCGTCTATGTTGTATATGCTTGCACTTATATGTTGGGGATTAGTAGAACCATGCTGTCATGGGGAATGCTTTCAACATGGCACTTGTACTTTGTACCTAGTTGATATCATGATCTTTTGTCTATGGATGTCGTTGGTGTGAAATGAAAGGGGAGCTTGTAAGTCCATGGAGTTATGTATGTGTGTTAGAGAAACGCTTGGGCCGCTGGTCTAATCCATGCTATCATGGTGGAAACCTGTAGCGTAACCATAATGAGTTGTCTATGAAGCATTCTTCTTATAAAAAAGAGTCACATATTGAGAAAAAGAGAAAAATAAAAAAAGAGATATGAGAAAAGAGGAAAGAGAGAAAAAGCACAATTTTTCCATGGTAAATAAGAAGATTGGTGAGGTGCTTGTTGTCTGCTTGCCTTGTCATTTTGATATGGGGATTCTTCTGTATCATCGGGCAAGGGCTACCCCATTGGTGGTTCTCTATGATACACATGTACTTACAATGACAAGAACTTACCGGTAACTAAACTTGAGTAGCATGAGGAGCGGCCCTCGTATTCAAGGGACATGAGATTTCCAACTTATAGTTCGTCAAGCATATACTCCATAGTTTTTCACTTTAACCTTAATCACTTCAAGATGCTTATGATAGGGGTAATGAGAGATGAAAGCTAATAAGTACCATAATTTTTGGAAGCTCTTTATGAAACTTAAATCTCTGCTTCCTTTTATGAAGGCCTTTCTTTTTTACTTTTATATTGAGTCTCCACCTTCTATCTTTATGCACCTACTTTGAGAGCATAGTGGCCATTCTTAGTTCTATGTGCATTGTCCCAAGACTTGTTGATTGATGCATAACTTTGATATTGCTTGTTCTTAAACTATTTGTATCTAGTCACTGTTATGAACTTTGAAGGTGTCCTATGCATTTATATTTGCTACTCTATGAGGGACAAGCTGAATGCCACAATGCTATGTTTTATTTATGTGAAACAAACAAACATCTTGCAAAGTATTGTTATTCATGATCTTTGTTTGTACCTTTTCATGTTACAACATAGTTGCTATGTCTTATTGTTAGAACTATATCTTTCATGCTATGTTAAAGTACTATGATCCCAGTTATCAATGTTTTACAAATACCTTGATCTAGTTTATGATGGTGCATGTCACCACAAAAATTATTCTTTCTTTTTATCACTTACCTACTTGAGGGCGAGCAGGAGTTAGGCTTGGGGATGTTGATACGTTGCAAACGTATCTATAATTTTTGATGTTCCATGCTTGTTTTATATCTACTTTCTTATGTTTTGTCCATACTTTGGAGTATTTTTATATACTTTCTGGGACTAACCTATTAACAAGATGCCATAGTGCAAGTTGCCTGTTTTCTGCTATTTTTGGTTCCAGGAAAGTCAGAAAATCAATATTCTCAGAATTAGACCGGACAAAAGCCAAAGTTGATATTTTACCAGAAGACTCATGGAGCCAGAAGACGAGACGGAGGAGGGACAGAGCCTGGCCACACCATATGGTGGCACGGGTCACCCTGACCACGCAACCAGGTAGTGTGGGCCCCTCAGGCCTCCACCGACCTTGTCTCTTCGCCTATAAGAAGCCTCCCGATGCATAAACCCTAGGTCGTCCAGCCTCTAGCCACGAAAAGTTCCACGACGCCGCCGCTACCGAAGAGGAGATTTGAGGGACAGAAAGTCTCTGTTCCGGCATCCTGTCGGGACGGAGAAGTGCCCCTGAGCCATCTCCATCGATCTCCACCACCATCTCCATCACTGTTGCTGATTCCCATGATGATGAGGGAGTAGTTCTTCCTCGAGGCTAAGGGTTCTATAGGTAGCTATGTGTTCATCTCTCTCTCTCTATGCATGATCATATTGTGATCATGAGCTTTGTAATCAATTAGATCTACCTTGCTACTCAAGTGCTTTAATAGATCTCTGCTCTCCCCATGTGTGTGAAAGTGACAGCGTGCACACCATGGTGGCACTTAGGCTAGAGACTACAAATACTTGTTATGAGTTATATTTGGAGTTGGATGTCTCTATGAAATTGTGGCGTTTGTTGGAACCATCTAGTGCTCAAGGTGACAGTGTGGGGTTATCTAGATGGGAAAGATGAACTTTGAGGAGTACTGTTATAGCCCTACCATGGATTAGAGTGTTCAACCATAGAGTAGTTCAGAGTAGTATCATGAAGAGAATATATTTATATAGAGTGTTCAATAGTGAAAGTATGATCCCTAGGCCATGTTTCTAAGCATTGAAACACCGTTTGCAACTAGATCTATTACATGTTTGCTTGCTTCCATCTTTATTTCAGTTTGCCTTTAGTCTCTTCCACGCCATCAAGCTACTTTCTGGCACCATTACCACTTGTATTTCACTATCTCTTCGCCGAACTAGTGCACCTATACACCTGACAAGTGTATTGGGTGTGTTGGGGACACAAGAGACTTCTTGTATCTTGATTGCAGGGTTGCTTGAGAGGGAATACCTTTGACCACTTCCTCCGTGAGTTCGATAAACCTTGGGTGATCCACTTAAGGGAAACTTGCTGCTGTTCTACAAACCTCTGCTCTTGGAGGCCCAACAACTGTCTACAAGAATAGAAGTGCGTAGACATCACCTGTCACTAATGCATAATGATCAAAGGGGTATGCAATACTTTCTTGCTATTTTCCCTGCGCAGATAATGACGTTTGATGATGGGAATCACTACATTAAAGTCAAAGATACGAGATTTTCAACAACCCGAAGAAACCAGGAGCTGTGAAGTGGAAGCATGCGCTTTAACGACCAACTGTATAGCGGGAATAAAATTCCGGCCGTATAGGTGCGGTCGTATAGTTGCCGCCGCCACTGCTAGGTCAAATAGAGCAACTTTCATGAAGGGACCCCTATATAAAGAGGCCTCGGGCGATGATAAACACCCCCGCTCCCGCCTCTCGCCATCAGAACCATGCATCCACAACACCGAAGAGCTGCCGGAGGAATAGACTTAGATCTAATCTCCAAACCATTCTCCACCACCATAGCCATATTCCACCACTTGTAATAGTAGATCTCATCTTCGATTGGCGACATTGTAAGACTATTTGCTATCAACCTCATGATTTCTTGCAATGTTTATGATCTTTGATCTCATCTCTATGTGTGAGTAATTCTCCTTGGGCTAAGGGCTTCGGCCTAGCCATGTAGCTTGTGTGCATGTTATTTATCATAGATGGGATCATGTATTAGTTTGTATGACATGATGATTATTGTATCCTCTCTTGTCTCAATCCAAGGACTTGTCAGGTACCCAATACCCCAAGGATTGAGCCAAGTATAGGCAGTATGAGTAATGACTAATCTGCAGGTTGGGAACCCCACTGACAGATGGGGTAGTACGGCTGTATGTGAGGGATTTACTTGGGATTAACGGTGACATCACTATGCACATCATTAGTTCTGTTTCTTCTATGGATGAGACTAGTAGGTTATTGCTATAAGCGATTGTAGCGGCAATAACAATTATGGATGCACTGCCCACATATAATTTATCTTGCTCTAACAATTACATGCATACTTTATTATTATCTTTTACTCCCATCAAATGTTTTGCACAACTACAGGTCAAACCGAAAGCCCTATGCCCTCTCTCTCCATCATCGACAACAACAAAAGATAGCAAACACTTGGTCCAGTAAACACACAAAAGGAATTCTAAAACTCTTGAAGGTCTGTTAAAGTAACTTCACTATGCTTTCTTCTTCCCGAGGATTCGTTAAATCTAGGTCTACTAGGGAAAACGAGCTATACTACATCCGTAATCCGGATCGAAGGTATCAATCATTGCATGTGTTCTTTTCCAAAACCACATTGATCCACATGACCCCACACACTCTAGTGGATTCTGTGATGCAACTTCTGTCACACTTGTGCAACATGCAATGTGAAAGCTGATTTCCTGTGTGTTTTTGGTCTTTATGACCATGGTTTGACACATGGAGTCCCTAGAGTCATTGCATGTGTTCTTTTCCTAAACCACATTGACCCCTAGTGTGATTGCATGTGTTCTTTTCCAAAACCACATTGATCCACATGACCACACACACTCCAGTGGATTCTGTGATGCACCTTCTGCCACACTGGTGCATCATGCAATATGGAAGATGCTATCCTATGTGTTTTTGGTCTCTGTTACCATTGTTTGACACATGGAGTCCCTAGAGTTATTGCATGTGTTTTTCCTAAACCACATTGATTGACATGACCACACACACTCCAGTTGATTATGTGATGCAACTTCTGCCACACTGTAACATCTCAAATATATTATAATGAGTATATCAATTTCTAATTAACCAAAATAAGGGTTAAAAACTTTTAATCTTGAACCCTATATGAATGCATGTGTGTTTATTAATGATGTATGAATGCTTGTTATGCCATGCTTGATTGTTATATATGTTGAGAAGTAGTTTAAGGATCAAAGCAAGATCATATAGGTCAAATTCAAACAAAAAGAAATCAAAAGAAAATCAAATTATAAGGTATATGACCTAATGGTCATTTTTGCCAAAGTTAACCACTAGCCCACTTTGGGCATATCTATTAAATGATTTCAAACAGAAACAATTCTATTTCTTTTCTCTCCTTGCTAGACCAAGTGAAAATGAACAGAAGTGAACTTTAAAAACTTACAGAAACATTTTCAAACCCATTTGAGGGAATTTTAAAAATTGAATCAAGTGTAGGCATCAAGATGGCCATTTTACAAAAACCAACCAAACCATCTCCACTTGACAAATCCTTGCAACCAGAGACACTCAAGCATATGCCCAACACACCCACCAATATAATTTGAAAATTCAAATATTTCTTTCATGCAGCCATTTAACCAAACACTTAGCAGGCATAGTACAAGTCTACCAACTATATACTATTTTGATCAATCTAGTGCTCACCATTGTACTCAATTCAGCCTCAATTACTTGCCCATGATCACCCCTAGTACCAGCCCGTGCAGCTAGCACTGCTCACTTGCTCCAATGACAAGTGCCAGCCTGTACTCGACCGTGCCATGCCGGTCGAGCATGGACACGACGCCACAAGATGCGCCGCCTTTGCCCACGATGTCTAGAAGGTAGGCGTGACCTCATCACCCCCCAATCCATGCCTCGACCAATGGAAAGCAGTGGAGAAGCCAGCAACGCACGCCAGAGCACCGAGCTGCTCCGTGCAGCCACGCCACGCCTCGCTCTCTCCTTGCGTAAATGCATTCGCCGCGTCACCAACAACCTCCCAGACACGACCGTTCGCCGCCGCGTGCCCCGTGACCACCGTACGCCATGACGAACACCACGGTACCTGAGAAGATTATGGACGTCTCCTGTCCGATTAAGACCCTGCCTCGCCGTGCCACTATGCGCATGACGATCGCCGCAGAGCCCAGCATCGACCTACGCCCTCAGCCATGTCGCTAGCGCACTGTAGCAACGTCACCGACGAGCCCGAGCCATGCCGCGCTGCTCCTCTTGCCGGTGTATAAACATGACCCTCCCCTACCTCCAAACGCACACCACTCGACTCACCTCTTCCCCAGAAACCCCCTTACCCTTCCCCGGAGCAAGGTGAGCACCACATCGCCGAAATTTCACCGGAGCCTGCTACTGCTGTGGTGGAACGGAGCAATTGATTGGAGCCACCCCAGGAGTTGCCACTGCTGGTGCGTGGTTGACGTGGGAGCTTCTTCTTCTTCAGTCCCCGGCAACGGTGCCAGAAAAATTCTTGATGGCTCGTGTATTAACAAGCTCGTTGTGGAACCCCAAGAGGAAGGTATGATGAGCACAGCAGCAAGTTTCTCTCAGTTATGAAACCAAGGTTTAATCGAACTAGTAGGAGCAAGGGAACACCCCAAAAGTGTTGCTAGCTGAGCCTTGGCAGGGCGCACTACCGGTGCTAGTAGCAACGTGGAGACCTGCACAACACAACCACATAACTCTGTCCCCAACTTACGATGAGGTTGTCAATCTCACCATGTTTTGCTGAAAACAAAGGATTAAACGTATCGAATGGAAAGAAGTAATAGTTTGTAGAAAGTAAACACAAAGCAGTAAAAAGTTTATAGATAGTTTATAGATTGTATGTAAAAGAAAAGGACCGGGATCCATAGTTCACTAGAGGTGGCTCTCCTTAAGATAGATAACATGTTGGGTGAACAAATTACAGCAGGGCAATTGACAAACATCGAGAAAGCAATACATCCATATACTAATCATCTTGACTCTTATGAGACTTGATTGGGCATTACAACATTATACATAGACCGCCATCCAACTGCATCTATGACTAATAATCCACCTTCAGGTTATCATCCGAACCCCCTCCAGTATTAAGTTGCAAGCAACATATTATTGCTTTACGAATTGCGTGTAATGTAAGTAGCAACAACACATCTAGTACCTTAGAGATTTCTGTCACTTCCCCAGATTACCAGAGGCATGAACCCACTATCGAGCATAAATACTAACTCTTGGAGTTGCTAGCATCTACTTGGCCAAGATAGCTACTAACAACGGAAAGCATGCAAGATCACAAATAACAAAGACATGATAGAATCAATAATCAATCTGAAATAGCATCTCAATATCCATAGGATCCCCACAAACACAACATGCAGAATTATAAATAGATGATCTTGATCATGAACGGAGCTCACAAGATCTAGACATGAAAGCACAAAGGAGCAGAACTAGCCATCTAGCTACTACATGGATCCGTAGTCAAAGGATGAACTACTCACGCATCACACCGGAGGCTTGTATGGTGATGAAGAAGGCCTCTAGGGTGAACTCCCCTCTCCGGCAGGGTGCCAGGAAGAGCTTTAGATCCCTCCCGATCTAGGGACAGAGATGACGGCGGCTACAGACTCTTTCGTTGATTTTTGATCGGGTACTTAGGGTTTTTGTCCCTAGGGCAATATATAGGCGGAAGGAGAGGCCGAGGGGGTGCTGGGGTCGGCCAGACCACCCCCTAGCGCGAGCCAGGCCTGGCCACGCGGCCAGGTGGTGTGGCCGGCCCCAAGCCCTTCTCCATCTCGTATTATGGCATCTAATGACTTCCGGAAAAATAGGCACTTTGGCTTTTGTCCCGTCCAATTCCGAGAATATTCATTTTCTGACTTTCCTGGAACCAAAAACAGCAGAAAACAGGCAGCTGGCACTGTGGCTCTTGTTAATAGGGTAGTCCAAGAAATCATATGAAAAGTACTCCAAAGTGTGGACAGAACACAAAAAAGTGGATAAAACCAAGCATGGAACATCAAAAATTATAGATACATTTCCAATGTATCAGCCGCGACCACCAATCGAACCGCCGTCGTCTACCAACTCATTCGCCCACCACACCGGACCGAGCTGGAGCCCTGGTAAGCCCCTGATGACCACTACCGTTGTGCTAGGGTTAGAATCTCGCGTGCTTAGTACGATGGAGATGATGATGCTCAACCGTTGATCTCGTTCTAATCGTGTGACCCATATTCGCAGATACCATTTCGCTTAGACACAGCCGCTGACACATGGGACTGCTGACTCGTGTAATAACGAGCTCGTTGGGGAACCCCAAGAGAAAGGTATGATGAGCACAACAGTAAGTTTCCCTCAGTTATGAAACCAAGGTTATCAATCCAGTAGGAGCAAGGAAACACCTCAAAGGTGTTGCTAGCTGGACTTTGGCAGGGCGCACTACTGGTGTCAGCAGCAACATGGAGACCTGCACAACACAACCACAAAACTTTGTCCCCAACTTACGATGAGGTTGTCTATCTCACCGGTTTTGCTGAAAACAAAGGATTAAACGTATCAAGTGGAAGAAAGTAATATTTTGTAGAAAGTAAACACAAAGCAGTAAACAGTTGATTGTAAAAGAAAGGACCAGGGTCCATAGTTCACTAGTGGTGGCTCTCCTTAAGATAGATGACATGTTGGGTGAGAAAATTACAGCGGGGCAATTGACAAACATCGAGAAAGCATACAGGCATATACTACTCATCTTGACTCCTTTGAGACTTGATTAGGCATTACAACATTACACATAGACAGTAATCCAACTGTATCTATGACTAATAATCCACCTTCAGGTTATCATCCGACCCCCCTCCAGTATAAAGTTGCAAGCAATGGATAATTGCATTACGCATTGCGTGTAAAGTAAACAATACGATTGTTCTATGAACAAAGGATTTTTTTTTTCTCCCATGTAGCAATAGCACATCTAGTACCTTAGAGATTTATGTCACTTTCCCAGATTACTAGAGGCATGAACCCACTATCGAGCATAAATACTAACTCTTGGAGTTGCTAGCATCTACTTGGCCAAGATAGCTACTAACAACGGAAAGCATGCAAGATCACAAATAACAAAGACATGATAGAATCAATAATCAATCTGAAATAGCATCTCAATATCCATCGGATCCCCGCAAACACAACATGTAGGAATTACAAATAGATGACCTTGATCATGAACGGAGCTCATAAGATCTAAACATGATAGCACAAAGGAGGAGAACCAGCCATCTAGCTACTACACGGACCCGTAGACCAGAGATGAACTACTCACGCATCACACCGGAGGCTTGCATCATGATGAAGAAGCCCTCCAGGGTGAATTCCCCTCTCCGGCAGGGTGCCGGGAAGAGCTTCAGATCCCTCCCGATCTAGGGATGGAGATGACGGCAGCTACAGACTCTTTCATGGAATTTTGATCGGGTACTTAGGGTTTCTATATCGGAGGCATCTTATAGGCGAAAGGAGAGGTCGAGGGGGTGCCTGGGCTGGCCACACCACCCCTTGGCACGGGTCAAGCCTGGCCGCGTGGCCAGGTGGTGTGGCCACCCTCTGGCCCTTCTCCGTCTCGTATTCTGGCTCCTGGTGTTTCTCAGTGAAAAACTAACTTTGGCTTTTGTCCCATCCAATTCCGAGAATATTCATTTTCTGACTTTCCTGGAACCAAAAACAGCAGAAAATAGGCAACTGGCACTGTGGCTCTTGTTAATAGGTTACTCCAAGAAATCATATGAAAAGTACTCCAAAGTGTGGACAAAACATAAGAAACTAGATAAAACCAAGCATGGAACATCAAAAATTATGGATACGTTAGCAACATATCAACATCCCCAAGCTTAACTCCTGCTCGTCCTCGAGTAGGTAAGTGATAAAAAGAAAGAATAATTTTTGAGGTGCCATGCACCATCATAAACTTGATCAAAGTATTTGTAAAACATTGATAGCTGGGATCATAGTACTTCAATCATAACATGAAAGACAAAGTTCTAACAATAAGGCAAAGCAACTATGTTGCAACATGAAAAGGCATAAACAAAAGATTCATGAATAACAATGCTTTGCAAGACGTTTGTTTGTTTCACATAAAGACAACATAGCATAGTGGCATTCAGCTTGTCCCTCATAGAGTAGCAAACATAAATGCATAGGACACCTTCAAAGTTCTTAAGAGTGACTAGATACAAATAGTTTAAAACAAGCAATATCAAAGCTATGCATCAATCAACAAGTCTTGGGACAATGCACATAGAACTAAGAATGGCCATGATGCTCTCAAATTAGGTGCATAAAGATAGAAAGCGGAGACTCAACATAAAATTAAAAGAAAGGGCCTTCATAGAAGGAAGTAGGGATTCAAGTCTCATAAAGAGCTTCCAAAAATTATGGTACTTATTAGCTTTCAGCTCTCATTGCCCCTATCATAAGCATCTTGAAGGTGATTAAGGTTAAAGTGACACAACTAAGAGGATATGCTTGACAAGTTATAAGCCGAAATCTCATGCCCCTTACTTACGAAGACCGAACCTCATGCTACTTAACTTTAGTCACAAGTAAGCTCTTGTAATTGTAAGTACATATGTATCATAGAGAACCGCCAACAGGGTACCCCTTGAACATGATACAGGAGCTATTCCATAATCAAAATGACAAGGCAAGCAGACAATCAACATCTCCGTGATCTTTTTATTTGCTATTTGCATAGGTTTTTATTGAGGATGCTTCATAGAGTGCTCATTATGGTTATGCTACAAGTTTCCACCATGATTAGGCATGGCTTAGGCTAGCGGCACATGAGTTTCTCTAACACAAATACAAACTCCATGATCTTACAAGTTCCCTTTTTATTTCACACCGCCGAGATCCATAAGCAAAAGAACATGATATCAACGGGGTACAAAGTACAGGTGCAATGTTGAAAGCGTTCCCCATGATACATGGTTCTGCTAACTTCAACTTATAAAGCGCAATCATATACGCAACAAAGAAGGACCCAATGGTTCAAGTTTATTAAGTGCAAGAAAAGTAAAGTGTGACATCAAGGTCGCGAGAGCTTTAATCACTTGTTTTCTCATAACAAGTTTAATTTGGAAGGTAAACAAAAACATGAATATACTTGGAATAGCATATGCTAATAGGTAGGTATGGTGAACTCTTGGGAATAACTTGGTTTTATGAGTTGGATGCATGAGTGGAACTCATACTTGGTTATGGAGGCTAGCAAAAAACTGGGAGCGACCAACTAAGAGAGCAATAATGGCCATAATCATGCAGAGCGACAAAACATCATTGATCAAAGCATAAAGTGATACTACAAGTTGAAAACTAAAGGATCATAAAGGCTATGGTGACTTGGGATAGTCATAACATGGTGTGAGCATGTGCCAAGTCAACCCAAATAAAGCATCAAAGGAGAATACCACAACACTATGCTTTAATATGCTAAAACAACGCATGATTCTTCCAATGCACATTAAGCAATCTCATTTTTTTATAACATGTCATGCTACATCAAAGAATACTAAGCCTAAAGCCAAAACAATATCAAGCATGGCATGACAAAGCATGGGCCACAGTCAAAAATAAGCTCTCTTTACCACTTAAGCATGAACTTTCCTACTCTTTTCCAATTCAAACCAAACTATTTGAAAACCAATGTATGAAAGAGGGGGTCCAACCAATTTATTCATAAAATTAGGCAAACCAAGCAAACAAAAACCAAAAAAAAAATGAAAAAGAAGACGCTCCAAGAACAACACAACTGTGCATGAAACAATAAAAATGAAGTGTTTGGAAGAAACCTGGGATTTTTATTAATGAAGAAGGGGATGCCTTGGGCATCCCCAAGCTTTTACGCTTGTACTTCTTGGATATTTATTGGTGTGACATGCGTGGCATCCCCAAGCTTGAGCTTTAGTCCATCCTTCATCTCATTACTTATTCCTTCCATACACCTGAATTTTTTTCCTTCATACAAAACTTCACACAACCTTTATTAGCAACATTAGTGCACTCAAGATAATAGGTATTAGGTTCAGTTACAACACCAATAAAACTTCCATTAAAACACTAGCTACTGTAGCACTTCCCTAAAAAAGCTCAATTCCCCAAAAGAACTCAAAAAGAACCAACAAGAAGCAAATGCAAATAAAGGCAGAAATCTGATTAGCAGGTAAATATGAATTTTTTCGAAGACCTTCTGTTGCTCAAATCAAACAGTGTTGAACTAACGAAAGTTAGATAACAACCTGGGTCAGAAGCACAAAACTTCACGCCTCAAAAGGACGTACAGAGATTTTAAAAGAATTTTTACGGTGAAGCACATAAATTTGTTTCGGGACAGCAACTTTCTGAATCATTACTTCTCTCTCATTAGAGGTTACTCTTGGCACAAAAAGCAAATAAAAAGGATAAGGAGCGGTTATTACTGAAGTAATAACTTCCATGACTCATCTAAAACTTTTGGGTTATCTCCCAATAAGTACTTTTCTTTAACGCCTTTAAGTTAGGCATAAGAAGCAAGAAAAGGAATCAAGTATTCTTAGATGAAGAAGCATTAAAACCAAATTTATTGCCCTTCCCTCTCTTACTTTTATTCTTAACCTTGGGGAATATATGATTGCTTGGTGGAGAAGCAAAGTGCATGGTGCCCTTTTCCTACACATTCAATAACAAGATAATCAGTAGAAACCATTTTCCCTAGGATCTTTGTAAACACTCCTTCAGCTATTCCAATGGGTAATATTGTGGCATTGTTAGCAAGAAATTTTCTTCTCCTCCTTCAGAAAGCCCCCAAAGATTCAAAGATATCACAGCGAGGATGAAAAGTTTCATTATTTATAGCAATCTTTACTGTGGGAAGCCATTTTGAGGGTTCAGAATTTATTGGAACATAGTTATGATGCTCTCCAAGTATATTATAGCAATCTTTCAAACTAGCAGTGCTGGTCTAAAGAGTATTCAATCTAGCAAATATGTTAATGAAGGAAGAATCATATTTGCTAGGCAAGTTGTAAGTAAAGACCAACTTCTTTATGGCATTAATAGCATCATCCTCATTGCATTAGAGGAAATCTCCTCCCACTATAGCATCCAAATCATATCTATAGCAAAGAGTGATTCCAAGGTAAAAACTGCTAAGGAACAAGCTTTGAGTCATTTTAGGTTCAATTTTTTCATATAGATAAGAGATTCTAGACCAAGCTTCTTTGAAACTTTCTTCAATTCCTTGTTTGAAAGTGAAAATCATTTCCTTAGGTGGCACAGTGATTGGACCAATGCTAGACATAATGGCAACTTAAGATAGGAACTAATTTTTTTGTGTTTTTAATAAAGAAAGCAAACTAGTGTGACTAATTTTTTTATGTTTTTGATAAAGAAACAAGCAAACAAAGCAAAAAGATAAACTAAGCAAAACAAAAACAACAAAGTAAAGAGATTGGTTATGAGGGACTCCCCTTGTGAAGATGTCCTTGACTCCCCGGCAACGGCGCCAGAAAATCACTTGTTGACTCGTGTAATAACGAGCTCGTTGGGGAACCCTAAGAGGAAGGTATGATGAGCACAATAGTAAGTTTACCTCAGTTATGAAACCAAGGTTATCAATCCAGTAGGAGCAATGAAACACCTCAAAGGTGTTGCTAGCTGGACTTTGGCAGGGTGCACTACCGGTGTCCGCAGCAACGTGGAGACCTGCACCACACAACCACATAACTCTATCCCCAACTTACGATGAGGTTGTCAATCTCACCGGTTTTGCTGAAAACAAAGGATTAAACGTATCGAGTGGAAGAAAGTAATAGTTTGTAGAAAGTAAACACAAAGCAGTAAATAGTTGATTGTAGATTGATGGTAAAAGAAAGGACCGGGGTCCATCGTTCACTAGTGGTGGCTCTCCTTAAGATAGATGACATGTTGGGTGAACAAATTATAGCGGGGCAATTGACAAACATCGAGAAAGCATACAAGCATATACTACTCATCTTGACTCCTTTGAGACTTGATTGGGCATTACAACATTATACATTGACCGTAATCCAACTGCATCTATGACTAATAATCCACCTTCAGTTTATCATCCGAACCGCCTCCAGTATTAAGTTGCAAGCAACGGATAATTGCATTACGCATTGCGTGTAAAGTAAACAATACAATTGTTTTATGAACAAAGGATTGTTGTTTTACCCCTAGTAGCAACAACACATCTAGTACCATAGAGATTTCTGTCACTTCCTCAGATTACTAGAGGCATGAACCCACTATCGAGCATAAATACTAACTCTTGGAGTTGCTAGCATCTACTTGGCCAAGATAGCTACTAACAATGGAAAGCATGCAAGATCACAAATAACAAATACATGATAGAATCAATAATCAATCTGAAATAGCATCTCAATATCCATCGGATCCCCGCAAACACAACATGTAGGAATTACAAATAGATGATCTTGATCATGAACGGAGCTCACAAGATCTAAACATGATAACACAAAGGAGGAGAACCAGCCATCTAGCTACTAGATGGACCCGTAGTCCAGAGATGAACTACTCACGCATCACACCGGAGGCTTGCATGATGATGAAGAAGGCCTACAGAGTGAATTCCCCTCTCCGGCACGATGCCGAGAAGAGCTTCATATCCCTCCCGATCTAGGGATGGAGATGACGGCGGCTACAGACTCTTTCATGGAATTTTGATTGGGCACTTAGGGTTTCTGTATCGGAGACATCTTACAGGCGAAAGGAGAGGCCGAGGGGGTGCCTAGGCTGGCCACACCACTCCCTGGCGCGGGCCAAGCCTGGCCGCGCGGCCAGGTGGTGTGGCCGCCCTCTGACCCTTCTCCGTCTCGTATTCTGGCTCCTGGTGTCCCTCGGTGAAAAACTAACATTGACTTTTGTCCCGTCCAATTCCGAGAATATTCATTTTCTGACTTTCCTGGAACCAAAAATAGCAGAAAACAGGCAACTGGCACTGTGGCTCTTGTTAATACGTTAGTCCAAGAAATCATATGAAAAGTACTCCAAAGTGTGGACAAAACATAAGAAAGTAGATAAAACCAAGCATGAAACATCAAAAATTATGGATACGTTAGCAACGTATCAGGGACCAGCCTGAGTGCATCCCGCTGCGCGTGCGCCGTGTAGTTGGGCCGGCCCAAGTTCGGTCCCACGCGTAGCCCACAGATTCAAATCTAGCTTCTCCTTTCTATTCAAATCCCTATTGTGTAGTTGTGTTCAAAATTGAATTCAAAGAGATTTACTAAACCAAATTGTATGATTTCAATTTTGTTAGAAAGGTAATACAAATATCTAACCACTCCCGTTGGATTCAAACCATTTGAATATATAGATCATCCATAGTAAAAATAACAAGGCAGACACTTTTTCAACTTTAAACATTTTTCTAAAATCAACCATAAGTGCTTTTGAGTTGATTCCAATTCTCAAAAATAAAATTTTCCATGCTCTATCTGAATATATAAAAATATATGGTTTTAAATGCAGTAATTATGGACTAGTATTAATAGAATGGTTATATAGTCATTTCTAGTCATTTTAATATTATTCTATAGCAATATTAAACTTTGTGATATATGCCAACCACTTTAAATCACATTCCCAAGTGGTAGAATATGTGGTGATAACATGGTCAACATGATCCCATATTTTATAATTGGAGAAAATTAAATCTTAAATACTTTTTCAATGAATAGAACTTGCTTTTCTAAAATAAGATAAAGAAGATTATGTCACCATTTCATGTAGTGATTGTGATGATGCTAGATCATATAGTGTGAAACTTTGTGTGCTAAATAGAAGTAGATAAGTATTGTTTGGTGATTGTGTACCTCATATTTATTTATAGACGCTAGTATCAACCCAGGGTACGAAGAAGAGGAGTTCTACAAAGATGAAGAGGAGAACTTCGACAACTGCACTAACCAAGGCAAGCCATCCTATGCAAGCTAGCCATATGCAAGATAGCACATGCAAGATACATTATGCATTCTATTGGGATGCACCTTTGATTATACCAATCCCATGTTTTACTTGCAAGCTTTATCTTTTCTTTCCTTTACCAAAGTTTATCAAATAGTAAATTAATTGGTGATTAGTGGAAAAATAGGATAGATGCTATCCAGAGCATAGAACTAGGTTTGGGTAGTTACAATTTATTAGCACCCCTCAATAGTGACACCTTCATTAATAGCTGCTAGTGCTAAACTAATATGGATCACCTTAGATGGGAACACTTGGAGAAAATGATTATGAAAACCTTGGAATGATGAGTCATTCTATTAAAATGTTTTGACATGTGTTATGAAACACAATGATCTGAAGATGATACTGAATGAAACATATGCGTTGACTTTGATAAAAACGGATGGTTGGATTCGGATGCGATACCATTCCAACTTTACCGTACAACCACAATACCTGAGTTGGGTAGGGCTTAACTGGAAGATTGTGTGTCTTAGTATGGGTTCCCTTGCGGAAAGAGGTTGAGCTGAGGCTACCTCGTGAAAATGAGTGTCCACCTATGCAGTTCCCGGGATGGCGCATGGCCATGGCTGGGAGGCCAAACTCATAGGGGAGGTGCCTATACTAGGGTGTGTAATTGAAAGGTTAGGCTTGATTATCTGCATACCAAGTATAATGATTCAGGGTTATCCCTGACGGATGTATCGAATTTTGGGGTGAAAGTGTACCACCTCTGTAGAGTGTCAAACTATTCGAATAGCCGCGCACGCGGTCATGGACAGTTGGATGGCCATATTGATCCATTGTTAGATGTTTTCGAAATGACTTGTGACTTGAAAGATGACTTTGACTTGACCACAACAGAGTTGTGGACATGAAACTAGGTTCCCACTTAAGTAATCTAGATAACTAAAATAGGATTTATTACTAAGTACTTCTGAAATAAAACTGGCTTATTGCAAACAAGCTTAGATCTTAGGATTCCTACTAGAATTGTCATACTTACATTAGTTATAGTTTGCGAGTACTTTAAGAGTACTCATGGCTTTGTCCCTGGCTATTCCCATGGCCAGACTATGAAGAGGACTATCCGGAGGATGGACAACAGGATGTCTATGATAACTATGATCATCTCCCATCGTCAGCATTGCCTGTGATAATGAAGATGGAGCCTCTACTACGCTACTTTTCGCTGCTTTGATATGTATTAAGACTTGATCATGATATCAACTATTCGTAAGACTATTATGGTTTGTAATGGATGATGTAATGTGCTACCAATTCTGTTATGTCTCACAAAAATGGTAATCCTGGGATTTCGATGTATGGCATAACAGGCATGTAGACTTAAAAATCCAGGTGTTCACAAGTTGGTATCAGAGCCATCATGACCATAGGAGACCCTAGGTAGAATGGACGTCTGAAAAACATAGTTTCAAACTAAAGAAAGTGAGTATTTATGAAAACCTATTCTCACTCTTATCCTTGAGATTCTTTCCAAAAGAGATTCATATGTTCCTCAAAGTTTTTGCACTACTACATAACATTCGCCACACTTCATCACCTCACTAACTTAGTCATCCTAATTGCTTATAGATGGAAGTAAAATATAGAAAGTTCTACGAGCTGGGCAACAGAGGGGAGCTCATCTTTGAGAGAGATTTGGGACAGCTCGTGGAGTTTCTTGGACGCTCGCACCCGGAGTTCTTTGAGCTCAGCTCAATGACCAACCCGGAGGAGAACTGCAGTGGTTGATTGTTGCCGATGTGAGATGCAAAATTGAGCCACCTCTCTTGGAGAAGATCTAGTTCAGCTTGAGGGAGAACAACTGGCTGGATGGGCTACCTAGAGCCATGCAGGAGGCACTTGCTTGTCTATGTGGGCAGAACATCAACCAAATCATTGGCACCTGCTTCGCTCACTATGCAAGACGTGGATCCATGGGACAACCCTTGGCCATACCAGGACATCTAGAGATGAAGCATCATGTGGATCACCTCGACTTCATGTTGCATGAGACTTATAAGGAGTTGGACAATGCCCGTGCCTACGCCAACCAGAAGCACATTGTCGCAATAGAGAAGAACCAGACCCTCCCCATCCTAGCTAAGGAGCGCAAGTCACTTCATCGCTACCGTGACAAGAAGGACCGCATCATCGCCCGTCTCCGCCAGAAGGTGGCCACTCTTGAGGAGACCATCCATGACCAGGAGATTCAGCTTGAGGAGAAGGAAGAAGAGGGTGAAGATATCCGCGGTGATATCACCTCTTACCTCACTGATGATGATGACTATCTGGAGGACATCGCCATGGAGTTCCACACTGACGAGGATGACGTTGATTTCCTGGATGACAAAGAGCCCGCCAGTTCTGATGATGAGTAGTCGCACTGGATCACTGCCGTAGGTGTGAGTTTGTATCCAGTCCCGATGTATCGTAGCTTGACAGAATGGTTCTTAAAACCATCTGCTTTGTAGTTGTGGTGTGTTGCTTGTACTATGTTGCTTGGAATGAATGAACGAAAAGGAGTTGTGGTTTTTAAACCTTAGCAATACTCAAAGTTTAAATTTTTTGAACCATACCCATAAGACATAGAAATTTCCCTCTTGTCTTATGATCTACCTCAATCTTCAGATGACTCGCGGCAACCCTGGTGGAAGCAACTCATCCTAGGATCCGATGGTCTAGATTCTGCAAATGTTAGTATCTAATCGAGAAGCCGGTAGAGCCGAGCGTCAAGCCAATCTAACCACTCTCCGGCAGATCGCCCAGATGGCCCACAACAACCAAGGCCACGGAAACCAAGATCATCATGGATCCAAGCTCAAGAACTTCCAAAACACCAATCCTCCGATGTTTAGCAAATCGGAAGAGCCCTTAGATGCTAATGAATGCCTATAGTCAATGGAAAACAACTTAGAAGTTGCAGGAGTAGATGCTGCTGAGAAAGTACTGTTTGCCACCCACTATCTGGCAAGGTATGCAAGATCATGGTGGAATATCACCCGTACAATGAACGGAGGACAGATGATGACTTGGGAGGAGTCCAAGCTCAAGTTCAGCAGGACCCATGTGCCCCAGGTTTGATCAAGAGGATGAGGGATGAATTCAGGGAGCTGAAGCAAGGAAGAATGACTATGGTAGAGTATCATGACAGATTTCTGTCTCTGGCTAGGTATGCCCCTGATGAGATCAACACGCAAGCAAAGAAGAAAGAAAGATTCCTAAATGGTCTGCATGATGAGATGCAGACAATGTTAGTCAACATTCCCTTTGATGACCTTGAAGCTCTAGTGGATTCTGCAATCCAGATGGAAGGAAAGATAAACCAAGCCAGTGAGAACCGCAAGCGTCGTATGATGCACCAGCCTAGACCCCACCATACCCCGAAGTACCACCCCATCTCGTCTGTAGGATTTGCACCAAGAAACAACATACCACCTATGTCCTGTCCGAACTTTCCCAATCGTGGTGGAGGAAACCCGAGGCCCGGAGGCCATAACAACAACAACACCGGTAACTTCAACCGTGCACCGCCAAGGTCCACCAACAACAATAACCACAACAACAACACCAATACTGCCCCAAGGACTGGAAGCAATGTTGTTCCTATTGCCGGGAAGGACAAGTCAATGATAAGCTGCTTTGAATGTGGAATCACGGGTCACTACTCCAATGAGTTCCCCAAGAAGCTTGCTGCCGCACCCAATGTCACTGCACCTGCCCAGCAGCAACGCCGTGTTCATCCTGGAAAGAGGTTTGCCCCAGGAAACCCGCACAACCGTACTGGCCATCTATTCCACATGAATGCGGAAGAAGCCTAGGAAGCGCCAGATGTTGTGCTAGGTATGTTTTCTGTTAACTCACTTCTTGCAAGAGTGTTGTTTGACTCTGGAGCATCGCACTTGTTTGTTACAGAAGAATTTGCATGCACTAGTAAGATTCAACCCACAAATTTGAAGCATGTTATGATAGTTCAAATACCTGGGTCAACCACCAAAGCCTGATACATTGCAAATGTATCTATAATTTTTGATGTTCCATGCTTGGTTTTATCTACTTTCTTGTGTTTTGTTCCAACTTTGGAGTCCTTTCTATACACTTTCTTGGACTAACCTATTAACAAGTGCCACAGTGCCAGTTGCTTATTTTCTGCTGTTTTTTGGTTCCAGGAAAGTCAGAAAATGAATATTCTCAGAATTGGACCGGACAAAAGCCAAAGTCGATATTTTACCGGAAGACTCATGGAGCCAGAATACGAGACGGAGAGGGGCCACAGGGTGGCTAGGCCATGTGGTGGCGCGGGCTAGCCCTGGCCGCCCACCGACCTTGCCCTCTGGAATATAAGAAGCCTCCCGAGGCATAAACCCTAAAGAGTCAAGCCTCCATCCACGAAAATTTCCACAGCGCCGCCGCCACCGAAGGGGAGATTCGGGGGACAGAAAGTCTCTGTTCTGGCACCCAGCCGGGATGGGGAAGTGCCCCCGGAGCCATCTCCATCGATCTCCACCGCCATCTCCATCACCGTTGCTGATTCCCATGATGAGGAGGGAGTAGTTCTCTCTCGAGGCTAAGGGTCCTACCGGTAGCTATGTGTTCATCTCTCTCTCTATGCATGATCTTATTGAGATCATGAGCTTGTAATCTATAGATCTATTCTGCTACTCAAGTGCTTTAATGAATCTCTGCTCTCCCCATGTGTGTGAAAGTGACAGCGTGCTCACCATGGTGGCACTTAGGCTAGAGATTACAAATACTTGTTATGAGTTATATTTGGAGTTAGATGTCTTTATGAAATTGTGGTGTTTGTTGGACTCATCTAGTGCTCAAGGTGATAGTGTGGGGTTTTCGAGATGGGAAAGACTTACTTTGAGGTGTGCTGTTATAGCCCTACCATCGATTAGAGTGTCCAACCGGAGAGTAGTTAAGAGTAGTATCATAAAGAGAAGATATTTATATGAGAGTGTTCACTAGTGAAAGTATGATCCCTAGGCCTTGTTTCTAAGCATTGATACACCGTTTGCAACTATATCTGTTACATGTTTGCTTGCTTCCATCTTTATTTCAGTTTTCCTTTAGTCTCTTTCACGCCATCAAGCTATTTTCTAGCACCGTTATCTTATATCCATACCACTTGTATTTTACTATCTCTTCGCCGAACTAGTGCACCTATACACCTGACAAGTGTATTGGGTGTGTTGGGGACACAAGAGACTTCTTGTATCTTGATTGCAGGGTTGCTTGAGAGGGGATACCTTTGACCACTTCCTCCCTGAGTTCGATAAACCTTGCGTAATCCACTTAAGGGAAAACTTGTTGTTGTTCTACAAACCTCTGCACTTGGAGGCCCAACAACTGTCTACAAGAATAGAAGTGCGTAGACATCAGGCTATTTTCTGGCGCCGTTGCCGGGGAGGTAAGGTAAAAGGTATTCACACCGGAGGATTAAAGAAGAACCTCCCACGGCAAACGCCTTTTTCGGTGTGAGTGCTCAAAGTTATTTCCTTTAGATTCTACAATTTTGTCTTTTTGTTTCTTGTTTTCACTAGTTAGGCTTAATGGAAAACAACAACAAAAATTAGAGAGCTTTATAGTATTTATCTTGAGTTAGGACATGAAGTGTTTGAAGAGAAAATTAAAAAACCTATGGAACTTTATTTGCATGCTAATAACAATATTGTTAGTATGAATTCTTTGGACACCATTGTTGCTAATGCTATGGAAAAGTCTAAGCTTGGGGAAGCTAGTTTTTATGAAAATGATATTTTTAGTTCCCCAGCTTTGGAAGATAGCTATTCTATTGCTTATGATGATACCAAACCTCCAATATATGATGATTACAATGATGAATATGATATTTTCAGTCCACCTACTATTGAGGAGGAAATTAATTATGACTACAATATGAATCCTATATTTGATGATTATGGTGATGAGAATAATAATGATAGCTATTTTGTTGAATTTGCTCCCACTACAATTAATAAGAATGACTATGCTTATGTGGAGAGTAATAATTATTTTATGCATGTGGCTCATGATAAGAATGTTTTATGTGATAGTTATATCGTTAATTTTATTCATGTTGCTACTGAAAGTTATTATGAGAGAGGGAAACATGGTTTTATGCATCTCGATAATATTAAGTTTCCCCTCTTTATGTTGAAAGTCTTGAAGTTGCACTTGTTTTGCTTTCCTATGCTTATTGCTTTGTGCTTTCATGACTTGTTTATTTACAAGATTCCTATGCATAGAAAGTGGGTTAGACTTAAATGTGCTTCGAATTTGCTTCCTGATGCTCTCTTTTACTCTCAATTTATATTTCTTATGTGAGCATCTTCTCAAACTATCATGCCTAACTTAAAGGCGTTAAAGAAAAGTACTTATTGGGAGATAACCCAAAAGTTTTAGATGAGTCATGGAAGTTATCACTTCAGTAATAACCGCTCCTTATCCTTTTTATTTGCTTTTTGTGCCAAGAGTAACCTCTAATGAGAGAGAAGTAATGATTGGGAAAGTTGCTGTCCCGAAACAGATTTATGTGCTTCACTGTAAAAATTCTTGTAAAATCTCTATACGTCCTTTTGAGGCATGAAGTTTTGTGCTTCTGACCCAGGTTGTTATCTAACTTTCGTTAGTTCAACACTTTTTGATTTGAGCAACAGAAGGTCTTCGAAAAAATTCTTCTTTACCTGTTGGTCTGTTTTGAAAGATTTTTGCCATTTTCTGCATTTGCTTCTTGTTGGTTCCTTTTTGAGTTCTTTTGGGGAATTGAGCTTTTTGAGGGAAGTGCTACAGTAGCTAGTGTTCTAATGGAAGTTTATTTGGTGTTAGAACTGAAACTTAAGACCTTTTATCTTGAGTGCACTAATGTTGCTAATAAAGATTGTGTGAAGTTTTGTATGAAGGAAAAATTTCAGGTGTATGGAAGGAATGAGTAATGAGATAAAGGATGGACTAAAGATCAAGCTTGGGGATGCCACGCGTGTCACCCCAAGAAATATCCAAGAAGTACGAGCGTCAAAGCTTGGGGATGCCCAAGGCATCCCCCTCTTCATCAATAAAATCCCAGGTTTCTTCCAAACGCTTCATTTTTATTGTTTCATGCACAATTGTGTTGTTCTTGGAGCATCTTCTTTTTCTTTTTCGTTTTGGTTTTTCGTTTTCTTTGCTTGCTTAGTTTGCTGAATAAATTGTTTGGACCCCCTCTTTCATACATTGGTTTTCAAATAGGTTGGTTTGGATTGGAAAAGAGTAGGAAAGTTCATGCTTAAGTGGTAAAGAGAGCATGTTTTTGACTGTGGCCTATGCTTTGTCATGCCATGCTTGATATTGTTTTGGATTCATGCTTAGTATTCTTTGCTGTAGCATGACTTGTTATAAACAATTGAGATTGCTTAATGTGCCTTGGATGAATCATGCGTTGTTTTAGCATATTAAAGCATAGTATAGTGGTATTCTCCTTTGATGCTTTATTTGGGTTGACTTGGCGCATGCTCACACCATGTTATGACTATCCAAAGTCACCATAGCCTTTATGATCCTTTAGTTTTCAACTTGTAGTATCACTTTATGCTTTGATCAATGATGTTTTGTCGCTCTGCATGATTATGGCCATTATTGCTCTCTTAGTTTGTCGCTCCCAGTCTTTTGCTAGCCTCCACAACCAAGTATGAGTTCCACTCATGCATCCAACTCTTTAAACCAAGTTATTCCAAATATTCCACCATACCTACCTACTATCTTATGCTATTCCAAGTATATTCATGCTTTTGCTTACCTTCCAAATTAAACTTGTTATGAGAAAACTAGTGATTAAAGCTCTCACAAACTTGATGGCACACTTTACTTTCTTGCATTTAATAAACTTGAACCATTGGGTCCTTCTTTGTTGCGTATATGCTTGTGCTTTATAAGTTGATATTAGCAGAACCATGTATCATGGGGAACGCTTTCAACATTGCACGTGTACTTTGTACCCCGTTGATATTATGTTCTTTTGCTTATGGATCCCGGAGGTGTGAAATAAAAGTGGAACTTGTAAGATCATGGAGTTTGTATGTGTGTTAGATAAACGCCTGGGCCGCTAGCCTAAGCCATGCCTAATCATGGTGGAAACTTGCAGCATAACCATAATGAGCACTCTATGAAGCATCCTCAATAAAAACCTATGCAAATAGCAAATAAAAAGATCGCTGAGATGCTCATTGTTTGCTTACCTTGTCATTTTGATTATGGGATAGCTCCTGTATCATGTGCAAGGGGTACCCCGTTGGCGGTTCTTAATGATACACATGTACTTACAATGACAAGAGCTTACTTGTGACTAAAGTTGAGTAGCATGAGGATCGGTCTTCATAAGTAAGGGGCATGAGATTTCGGTTTATAACTTGTCAAGCATATCCTCTTAGTTGTGTCACTTTAACCTTAATCACCTTAAAGATGCTTATGATAGGGGCAATGAGAGCTGAAAGCTATAAGTACCATAATTTTTGGAAGCTCTTTATGAGACTTGAATCCCTACTTCCTTTTATGAAGGCCTTTCTTCCACCTATATATATTGAGTCTCCACCATCTATCTTTATGCACCTACTTTGAGAGCATAGTGGCCATTCTTAGTTCTATGTGCATTGTCCCAAGACTAGTTGATTGATGCATAACTTGATAGTGCTTGTTTTAAACTATTTGTATCTAGTCACTCTTATGAACTTTGAAGGTGTCCTATGCATTTATACTTGCTACTCTATGATGGACAAGCTGAATGCTATTATGTTATGTTTTCCTTGTGTGAAACAAACAAACGTCTTGCAAAGCACTATTATTCATGAATCTTTTGTTTGTGCCTTTTCATGTTGCAACATAGTTTCTTTGTCTTGTTGCTAGAACTTTGTCTTTCATGTTATGATTGAAGTACTTTGATCCTAGCTTTGAATGTTTTACAAATACTTTGATCAAGTTTATTATAGTGCATGTCACCCCAAAAATTATTCTTTCTTTTTATCACTTACCTACTCGTGGACGAGCAGGAGTTAAGCTTGGGGATGTTGATACATTGCAAATGTATCTATAATTTTTGATGTTCCATGCTTGGTTTTATCTACTTTATTGTGTTTTGTTCCAACTTTGGAGTACTTTCTATAAACTTTCTTGGACTAACCTATTAACAAGTGCCACAGTGTCAGTTGCCTGTTTTCTACTGTTTTTGGTTCCAGGAAAGTCAGAAAATGAATATTCTCGGAATTGGAACGAACAAAAGCCAAATTCGATATTTTATCGGAAGACTCATGGAGCCAGAATACGAGACGGAGAGGGGCCACAGGGTGGCCACACCATGTGGTGGCACGGGCTAGCCCTGGCCGCGCCACCAGGTGGTGTGGGCCCCCTGGCCGCCCACCGACCTTGCCCTCTGGCCTATAAGAAGCCTCCCGAGGCATAAACCCTAAAGAGTCAAGCCTCCATCCACGAAAAGTTCCGCAGTGCCGCTGCCACCGAAGGGGAGATTCGGGGGACAGAAAGTCTCGGTTCCGGCACCCTGCCGGGACGGGGAAGTGCCCCCGGAGCCATCTCCATCGATCTCCGCCGCCATCTCCATCACCGTTGCTGATTCCCATGATGAGGAGGGAGTAATTCTCTCTCGAGGCTAAGGGTCCTACCGGTAGCTATGTGTTCATCTCTCTCTCTATGCATGATCTTATTGAGATCATGAGCTTGTAATCTATAAATCTATTCTGCTACTCAAGTGCTTTAATGAATCTCTGCTCTCCCCATGTGTGTGAAAGTGACAGCATGCTCACCATGGTGGCACTTAGGCTAGAGATTACAAATATTTGTTATGAGTTATATTTGGAGTTGGATGTCTTTATGAAATTGTGGTATTTGTTGGACTCATCTAGTGCTCAAGGTGACAGTGTGGGGTTTTCTAGATGGGAAAGACTTACTTTGAGGTGTACTGTTATAGCCCTACCATCGATTAGAGTGTCCAACCAGAGAGTAGTTAAGAGTAGTATCATAAAGAGAAGATATTTATATGAGAGTGTTCACTAGTGAAAGTATGATCCCTAGGCCTTGTTTCTAAGCATTGATACACCGTTTGCAACTAGATCTGTTACATGTTTGCTTGCTTCCATCTTTATTTCAGTTTGCCTTTAGTCTCTTTCACGCCATCAAGCTATTTTCTAGCACCGTTATCTTATATCCATACCACTTGTATTTTACTATCTCTTCACCGAACTAGTGCACCTATACACCTGACAAGTGTATTGGTGTGTTGGGGACACAAGAGACTTCTTGTATCTTGATTGCAGGGTTGCTTGAGAGGGGATACCTTTGACCACTTCCTCCCTGAGTTCGATAAACCTTGGGTAATCCACTTAAGGGAAAACTTGCTGCTGTTCTACAAACCTCTGCACTTGGAGGCCCAATAACTGTCTACAAGAATAGAAGTGCGTAGACATCAGACCCATAGCTCAAAGACCCTATAGTATGAACCCCGCTAAATTAGTGGAGCTGAAGAAGCAACTTGATGACATGTTGGGAAAAGGTCTGATACAACCAAGTGCATCACCGTGGAGATCACCTGTTTTGTTTGTGGATAAGAAAGAAGGTGCCACCCGTTTGTGTATGGATTACCGGAAGCTAAATGACGTCACCATCAAAAACAAGTACCCACTTCCGAAGATAGAAGATCTGTTTGATCAGCTGACTGGTGCCAGAGTGTTTTCTAAGATTGATCTTAGAACTAGTTACCATCAACTAAAGATCCGCGCAACTGATATCCCAAAGACTGCCTTCACTACCAGATATGGATTGTATGAGTACAATGTCATGTCATTTGGATTAACCAATGCCCCCGCTTGTTTCATGAATCTCATGATAAGATTTTTATGAACTTCTTGGATAAGTTTGTTGTTGTTTTTATCGATGATATACTAATCTATTCCAAGTCGGAAGAGGACCATGAGAAGCACCTAAGAACCATCCTTGAAACCCTTAGAGAGCAACAGTTGTATGCCAAGTTTAGCAAATGTGGGTTCTGGTTAAAGGACTAATGTAGAATTTCTGACCTAAATTATGGATTTCTGGTTAAAGGACTCTATTATGGATTTCTGACCTAAATGTAGAATTTCTGACCTAAATGTAGAATTTCTGACCTAAATTATGAATTTCTGGTTAAAGGACTCTATTATGGATTTCTGACCTAAATGCTTTAAATGCTAAATGACTAATGTAGAATTTATCTGATATAGAACACTCATATCGATTAAATGATTTGAAGTATTTACTATAAAAAGGAGCACCCTACCCTTTTTTATCCAATGCCGAATCGACGACCTGTTTCTAGTTCTTTACTTTATGGAAACAATATTATCTCTGGTGGTATTATTCCTACTTCGGCAGCGGTCGGATTGCACTTTTAACCAATTTGGGAAGCTGCATCTGTTGATGAGTGGTTATACAATGGTGGTCCTTATGAGCTAATTGTTCTACGCTTCTTACTTGGTGTAGCTGCTCTAGCTACAGTTTCGGATACCCCCCATTTCATAAAGTATACGACCTGGTTTAACAACGGCTACCCAATATTCGGGGGACCCCTTTCCTGAGCCCATACGTGTTTCCGTCGGTCTTAGCGGGAAATATACGTACCCATATTTTTCCACCACAATGTGCATATCGTGTTATTTCTCTTCGTCCTGCTTCTATCTATCTCGCTGTGATCCAAGCAGGTTCAAGTGCTTGAAGAGCATATCTACCAAAACAAATATGATTGCCTCAGCAGGATTTTCCTTTCATTCTTCCTCTATGTTGTTTGCGAAATCTGGTTCGTTGCTAGAACCAAGAACATTGGCGATTGCTTTCTTTCTGACCTTCCGCCAAGAAATTCCATACCTTCCACCGACTTCTTTTGTGTGTGTGGCCAGAACGTGATGCTTTCCAGGGATGGTTAGTCCAAGACGCGGAGCAACAAAGTTTTCTTTTGGAGAAACACTATTATTATGGGGCTATACACGTGGTAGAAAAATTACACCAATCCACCTCTTGGAAAGCAGATCGAAAGCCAATCGTTTCAGAAGATGATGACCCGCGTGTCTTGTGCTTCTTTCTATCATTCTATGAAAGAATGAAGAAACTTTATCCACAACTCCTAAATTAACTTAGGATCGGCCTATTTAATCTGATTCTCGCTAGAATAAGTAGTTATGTCGAGGGGGTCCCTCTGGATCTATTTCACATAAATAACGTGCTCTCTTCCACCTATAGGTAATTTGAGAGAAGTTTCTTTTGAAGTGGATACCTCAAGGCCAAAGATGGCCCGACAAACCGAATCAAATTCATGGATTTACCACGACCTCGGTTGTAAATCCCTAGATAAAAATAAAAAAATTCTATCTTCGAGAACTCGAACCTCCACGCTCTTCAGCACGAGATTTTGATTCTCGCGTGTCTACCATTTCACCATCAAGGCATCTTGAAAGTGCCTCCTCCGTCCCTCCGTACCAACAAGGGGTAGTACAGGAATATTGACCTGTTGTCCATCGACTACGCCTTTCGGCCTGATCTTAGGCCCTGACTCACCCTCCTTCTTGCAATCTCACAAGGCTGAAATCAAAAACCAATTTATCAACTTCAGTCTAGGTGTCAATTCCATAGAAGAAGATCCATTCGAGTTTATTTTCGATTCATCGAGTTGTGGTGATAACCAAACTCAAGCTAGGAAGGAGCCTTGGCCGCTATTACTTTTAGGCCTCATGGGTCGAGGTGGAGGTGGTGGTAGTTCTTCTTCCCCATTACAGTTTCTTAGTAAATAGGGGACAAGTATCTTGGCAAGAGTGAATTCAAGAGATAGTAGAGAGGTTTGAGGTAAGAAATGTGGTTGGTGTAGTTGATGAGTTTAATCACTTGAGGCAAAGAGGAAGCCTGGAAGAGTACAAGTAACACACTGGTACAATGTGAAGTTGGAGGACATCTCCAAAGCCTCCTTTCTTTAGGGAAGCTTATAATAAAGGGCTTCGATAAGGGGTTTTATTCGTTCTTTGAGCAAAAAGATAAATATCGGATAGATTCAAACCGACAACAACCCATTAGAGGAAGATCCAAGCAAACGATGAACCCGAGAATATAGCTAATACTGGAGAACGCATTGATTGAAGCTTGATGGTTAACAGGGTTGGGTTTCGGAGGTGGTTACTTCACGATCGGTACCCGAGTCCCATTCGAGATACGTGAAACTATTCTAGCCAAACCAATTGACCATAACTATCCGATTGCAACATGATTTCAACAAAACGAGGAACTTCTTCTACATTCATTTCCTCCGTCTTCCAAATCGCATAGTTAATTCAAAAGCCTAGGTGTAGATGTTATTGTTGGGGAATAGGCGTGCGTTCCCTTGTTAGTTCGGTTGGTGGCGGCGGTGATGTTGTTGGTCCCGAGAGAGACTGCCTTCTCTTAGGCCAGCAGTCTTATATTTATAGTCGACTGCTCTATGACGATCTGACCTCTTTCCTGGGCTCTGCTTGCTCGTCTACGTTCTGACCAATTCAGTCAAAATCGGGCTTCCATCAAGCCACTACTACATCGACTTTATTAGGAATCGAGGATCTTTTAACAATACCCTCTAAGGGATGGCTGGATTTTACTATTGGGTGGGTAAAATCTTTGGTCGGCGAGAATTAGGATTCTTGATCCCTCTCAATCTCTCTTTCAATTCAAGGATCCAAAAAGGTGTTTTCATAGTCATCTCCGAATATTTTCGATTTCATTTTTCTATGATATGTCTTTCTATATGAAAATTGACCTTGTTGTCCTCCTACACCACCACCTCCTTAAGTCACCATCCTGTGGATGATCTGGTTGGTTTGCTGTGAGGATTAGCTGGTGGATTTATTGGATATTTGGCAAGATGTGTGGTGTTCTTGGCTGTGTTGTTGAGAGCTTGGTGACGATGTGGGATAGACAGACACTGAGGTAGAAGCTAGAAGCTGTGTTGCAGCTGTGTGACCTCTTTTATGTGTATTAGGTTGATGTTGCTGTGTTGACAACACACAACATGCATGCAGTGACCAAGCTGCTTACCGTGGGCTCCACTTGACTCAAATTTCAAAGGTTGAGATATTTTCTTGTGGATTGGTTCGAATGGTAGTTGATAATATCCCATGTTGGCCATTTTATTATTCTGAAATGGTGAAACTTGCCCCAGGCCAATGATGTTGTACTAAGCCAAGATTTTGATAAGAACAGATTTGCACATTAGTGCAATTTGCCCCTGTTTAAACTAATTGCTCAATGATGCAATTTAAACGGTGCATTTTACTATTCATGGTTGAGAGCACTATATCTAACATTAACCCCTTTACTTTCATTTGTTTACTCTGTGTTCACATGTATAAGATCATGCATTGGAGATTAAGAAGTCTAGACTAGGAATTAGATAGGAACTAGTTTAGTTTCCTTTATTTAGTTTCTTTTGTAAACTTTTACTTATTCACTTGTAAAGAATATTTGTAATATCATTATTTTATTAAATAAAGTTTTCTATTCATTGTAACTTGTTCCTATAATATACTTGTTTGATATTCATATTTCTATTTGTATTGTTATAATTGAATAGAAGAAAGAAATAAGAAATACTTTCTTATTTAAATTATTCTGTTTGTATTCTTTTCATTTCACAATATTGTTTAATAAATATTATATATTCAAACAATAGTAACTAAATCATTTTGGAAAAACTTAAATACTAATTACTTCTAATTTTCAAATCTTTCCAAATGATTCAATTTAAACTTAAATTCAAATTGTTTGCCCAAAATTCTTTTAAATTCCTAAAGATCATGACAAAATTTATAGCAATCATTATAAAGAGCTAAATCTACCTCTAGATAGTGAAATAAACTCTGATCTTATGTTTTTGTGTGGTGAAAAATTTACCCTGGTTTTACAGATGAATGCATGCGATTACACAGATTCCTATTTCTACCCTCCGTTGGTTCCTAAATGTTGGGATGTTACCTGGCCCACCACGGCCAAGGGTTTCCCCCAATACCAACCCCTACACTGTCCATCCAACCTAGCACTAGGAGCCGGCGCGGCCGGGCCCTAGAGTGGTAGGGGAGCTGAGCCGCATGCTAGGAGTGCTTCAACTTCAGATCTAAAGCTAGGGCCAGCGGTGGGCCCTGCACCGCAACCACCAACCACGGCCTCCTCGCCACCCGCGCAGCCAAGGAAGGGGGAGAGCACACCCTGGCCGTTACCTACCACAGGTCAACGCCGTCCTCGCCGTGCGGGGCCGCTGCCCTAGAGTAACGGCGCCATCATGCGCGGGTGGGTCCCTCCCTTCCTCCACGCAACGGAATGGAAGTCTGGCGTGCACGGGATATCTCGTGCATGGCCTAGCTTCTCTCTCCTTGCTATTTTAAAGATTGCAGGTTGGCTAGATTCTCTCTTCTTCTATACTACTGTTCTATACTAGTCCGTCTAGTATTAAAACTTAGATCTTTCATATCTTTTGAACCACAAGATCAATTTATAAACTGTTTGAATATTTATGGTCATAGAGAAAGGAGCTTTAAAATAAGACCAATATTAACTATATTTTGGCAATTTTTTAAAATCGACTTTTAAAGCTTGGTGTAACTTGGTGAAAAGTTGTTTAAAACAATTTGTTTCACTCTGTTTTAAACTTGATTCATTAGAATTAGAAAACATTTGGCAAATTGTTTTAGAGTTTAATTTTGAGACATATTTTTATCTAATTTCATAGAGTTTTATTGTAGATCATCATGTTTGAATATGTTTCTGAATTCAAAATTTAAATTTTGTCAAAACGAACCGTTTTTAGACTTGTTTGGAAGATATCTTCGAAAGAAATACATAGATTTGAACGAATTGTGAATATGATATATACTCCAATAAGTATTGCTCTTTTAAATCCAATACTAGAAATTAATCCAAGTATTAAAATAAGAAAGATAATACTACTATAGGGTAGCCTGAATGTAAACATTGTACTAGTATAGGATAGGTTGTATATAAAGATTCCCTTCATGTGCTAATCTCAAAGCCAACGCAACAAAAGGTTGGACGTGTGGACGGATCGCCGGTCTGCTGCGATTGGAGCAATTCAGCATAGAGACAAAGGCACGTGCATCCTTGCGATACTCGGTCGAGGATTGGAGCAATTCAGCAGAGATACTAAAAAACATATTAAATGGAGTACTATGGTTTTTAATGATTAAGTCTGAATTTTTGTTTTGTTACATTTAGTCTCAGCTTAGGTCATATATATTCTTACAAAAAAAATGTACTGTAACTGAAAGACTTTCTCGGCCAGTTGGTACATAGTCTAGAGCCGACAAAACAGAGCACTACAGTCCGCACTGTCAGCTCTCACCATCCAAACAAGTCCCTTGAAAGAATCCCCAACTGCTCTGCTCCACGAATCTCCCTCGTCTCAGGCGCGCCCGCAGCCATGGCCGCAGCAACGCGGGGCGGCATGCAGAGCCCTCTCCTTCCCGGTGGCGGCGTCTTGCCAGAGGCTCCGTCGCGCCGCCGTGTGCGCCGTCCGTGCGCTGCGCTGGCCATAGCCGTGGCCCTGCTCGCCCTGTCCGGCGTTCTGCTGCTGCTCCTGAGCGGCCCCGGCGCTGATCCTGGCCACAGCAGGGTGTCCGGCGGAGCGCGGCTGAGCACGCACGAGGTTGAGTCCGAGGAGGGAGCGGTGGCGGCGGACGATGGGCGATGCTCGGAGGTGGGCGCCGCGGCGCTGCGGGCGGGCGGGCACGCGGTGGACGCGGCCGTGGCGGCGGCGCTCTGCCTCGGCGTTGTGCACCCCATGTCGAGCGGGATCGGCGGCGGCGCGTTCATCGTCGTCAGGGACGCGAGCTCCGGCGAGGCCGTCGCCTTCGACGCCCGGGAGACCGCGCCGGCAGCGGCAACGCCGGTACGTGACTATCACACTAAGTTGCAATCATGAGCGGCATGACAGAAAAAAATCACTCTTTTTTTTTCTGCATGAACTCTCGTCTTTTTTCATGGTTATTACCGTGTTTCTGAAATGTTTTGATTACCAGAATATGTACGAGGTAGACCCGACGACAAAGTACAAGGGCGCGCTGGCCATGGGCGTGCCGGGGGAGCTCGCCGGCCTCCACGCCGCGTGGTCGCGCTACGGCCGGCTACCCTGGAAGTCCCTCTTCGCGCCGGCGATCAAGCTTGCCCGCGACGGCTACACGGTGGTCCCCTATGTCGCCAATGCGCTCAAGGATACAGAGGTCGATGTGCTCTCCGACCCCGGGCTGCGCAGAGTCTTCGCTCCCAACGGCAAGGTCCTCACCGCCGGCGAGCTCTGCCACAACTCGGCCCTTGCTGATGTGTTGGAGGCCTTGGCAGAGCACGGCGTCACAGAGTTCTACGGCGGGGACATCGGGGCGAGGCTGGTAGAGGACGTGAGGCGAGCTGGTGGGGTGGTGACGGCGGAGGATCTGAGGGGGTACAAAGTGGCGGTGAGCCCAGCCATGGAGGCCGATGTTATGGGATTCACCTTCTTGGGAATGCCGCCGCCGTCCAGCGGCACCATTGGCATGGCACTGGTATGTCCATTGCTTAGAATTTAGATGAAAATTTCCTTATTTCGAGGCATGATGGAATATTAATATTTTGTTGAAATTCTCTTTGTTCATTTGAATTTCTATAATAAAGGTTTTAAATCACTTATGATAGCCGTAACAGCTTTCTATTCTAAATTTAAATTTATGCAACTTCAATAAATTGTACCGATAGACTTGTATGAATCATATTACCAAATTTCATATGTTCCCTAAACTCTGGGCATGGACCGATCATTCAATTATCCATTGATTTAATGATGTTTATGGTTGACTATCATGTTTTATGTTTGGATGTACTCTCTCTGTTTCAAAATATAAGATGTTTAGCTTTGTGAAAAAAGTGCATTTAGACCCCTTTTAGCGTATAGTTCATTTAGGTTTGGAGGCACCTACACACTAAAAGAGATCTAGATACACTCCTTTCACAAGCTAAAACATCTTATATTTTAAAACAGATGGAGTAGATGAATAGCTTTTGTTTCGATTTTGTGTAGGTCCTGGACATCTTGGGTGGGTACAATTCGACCGAGTTTTTAAAGGGGTTTTTGGGCGTGCACCGGCTGATCGAGGCGGTTAAGCACATGCTTTCTGCCCGAATGGACCTCGGCGATCCTGGCTTCGTTAATGTTGCTGGCAGCGTCTCTGAGATGCTCTCTCCGGCGTACGCAGACAAGATCCGCCAGAGGATTGCCGACAACACTACGTTCCCATCTGACTACTATCTCCCTAAGTAAGCACAGATTAACTACCTATATGACAATCGTTGTACTATTAATCAGGCATTTTCACCGACAGTTTTTACATTTCAGATGGAGCCAGTTGCGCGACAACGGGACGAGCCACTTGTGTGTGGTGGACGGCGACCGAAACGCGGTGTCGATAACGACGACGGTGAACTACTACTTCGGCGCGTGCGTGTTGTCCCCGTCCACCGGCATCGTGCTCAACAACGAGATGGATGACTTCTCGGTGCCCCAACACACTCCTGACCACTCCCTCCGGCGCCGGCCAACTTCATCGCCCCAGGGAAACGGCCCCTCTCCTCCATGACCCCGACAATCATCCTCAAGGACGGGCAGCTCGCCGGCGTGCTAGGCGGGAGCGGTGGCACCAACATAATAGCGGCGGTGACGCAGGTGTTCCTGAACCACTTCGTGGTGGGCATGAGGCCCTTCGCCGCCGTTCAAAGCGCTAGGGTGTACCACAAGTTGGTGCCCAACGTGGTGAAGTACGAGGATGAGACAGTGACTGACGGCGAGGTCATCGCGCTCAGCGGCGAGGCTAGAGAGTTTTTAAGAAGCAGAGGACACGTGCTGGAGGGCATGGGGTCAGGGGCCGTGTGCCAAATGATCGTGCAAGACTTGCTGGAGCCGGTCCCCAGCAGCAATGGCGGCAGCGAGAATGTGTTCCGTGGGATGCTGACGGCGGTGAGCGACCCGAGGAAAGACGGCAGCCCTGCCTGTGTGTGATGTGGGCATATTCTTGTGACATGTGAAGTGTAGATACATTGAAATATATTGTTCAGAACAGCAAAATATTTCATCGACAAATCCTTCTGAATGTTGCCACACTGGTTGTTACATATGAGACAATTTTCAGAAAATCTTGGGCCAACAGCACAAATATACGGCTAGAAAAAAAACTAGCTTCAATCCATAACCACTGCTCGAAGTTTAGACAAAACATTAAATTTAGAACATGAGCTATAATTAAAGTCATAGAGACAGAACCCAAGAAATGGTAGAGATCCAGGTCTTGCAGCCTGTGATAGTTTCAGTCACCTCCTTCAAAAGATAGTACAGTTTCAGTTTCGGGCACTGTTATGATTAGGAATAATGTTAACGCTTCGTTTGGATGTTTGCTTTGAGAGGCTAGGCATTGTATTGGATAGAATGTCCAATATCCAAGATATTGATATTGAGGTCGAATGACAATATTTCTGTTTGGATGTGTTAGATATTCAGAATTCGGACTAAATATTGATGTTGAATGCCAATTGTGTTTGGATGGTTAAAATGATGAATTGCAGTTCTAGGGACTTTGATCATTATAAAAAGTTGGATATCGTGCTATCTAATACATAGAAAATGAGGATATGATATTGTAAAAGCTTCATACAACAGATGCTCCGCCCAATTTTGTTGTTCTCATGTACACTAGGTCAGCTACACCCACATCATGAATTGATCGCTGGGGTTAAGTACAATTCACACACGCACTTGAAGAGAGATAAAAGGGTTAAAGTACAATTGATCGCTAGGTTAAAGTGCGGCACTTATTTTTTTTCTATGTTTCACCAGAACCCGCATCCGTACTAGCAAGGCTCAGGCAGGCTAGAGTGAACTGAAGGTTGCAGTTTACAACAGCAGAGCGGGTCATGCTCATCGCATGATCAGGGTTGTGCATGCGCGACCAAGCTGCTGTCGTGCCTGGGCAACAGAGCTTCTTCCGGCACTGCAACTCATCTTAGACCAAAAAGGGAGAGCACGGGGAAGAAGGAATGTGGGGCGGGAGGCCAACAGAGCTATGCCCAGCCAGAGAAGGAGATGCATGGCGGGAGGCCGAACTACCTATGATGCCACCGCCACTTGGGTCGCCCGCATGCGAGGCTGTCGAGCAGGGAGAGATGAGATATTTTTCCGCTCGGTCTAGTCGTCGAAGCGGTGCAGACCGAATACACAGCAATCTCTAGGCTAATCCTTCGACATCAGCTCTCCTTCTTTTTGCCGCTCGGGACTGCGCCTCGATATCGAGCTAGAATACCTGGCTTCAATACGTTGACCCGCCGAACAGATGGAATCGTGGTATTCAGCCCTGAATGCACCCGAATGTCCAATATCAAGGCTAAAATCAAACATCAAGCGTAAAGACAATAAATAGAGAAGATCGGGTTGCAAACCCTAACTCTAGGGGGTTCGTTCTTTCAAGTGAGAGATAATTTGAACTGCCTTGGATCTGCAAGCCGCATCTCAGTCGCATCTTCAGACGGCTGCAAAGGTTAGAACACCACAACTGCATTTCTGTTGCACAACACAGTTTTTATTTTGGATGGCTGGATTCAGCTGGAAAAAATGCAAATACACAGATTCATATGTCATCTTCCCTCCGACGGCCACCCAGGGGCGAAGCCAGAAAAATGGTCTAGTACTTTGCAAGGATTAACTTGTCCAAGAGGAACTTGTCATTGACCATGTGGAGGCGTGCGCGCCATACCTAGGAGCATAAGCTAACTGACAGAAGAGTCCAGTACCTTTCGTGGATTAACTTGTTCGTCCTTGTTTGATTTACTTGGCAGCCCATTGTACCGCACATCCAATGAGTGTAAGCCATCCTCCGCCGTTGACTTGCTGAAGATGGTAGTTTCGTCAGACCCTTGTATCGTCGGCATAGTACTGGAAATTATCTTGGCATATGAACATGTGCAAACTGACACAAATAAAAGAATCGAGCAAACTTACATTCTTAAAGTATTGTCAACATCTTGCCATCTTGACAATTGTAATACCTATATAAGTACCTATATACAAGGAGTATCTCTTGATCCACACCTGTAAGAAGTAAAAAATAAAACCTCACAAGTTCCTGTAATTTTTTCCAGAAAGGAGGTAAAGCCCGCTGCCTAGTGGCTGCACCAATCCCTTTATCTGATAATTGAAGTTCAGTTACAAGAATCGTCCATTTCAAGAAAAAAGTCATAGAAAAGCTAAATACAAAAGAACACTAGAGGCGGAGAGTTGCATCACGCTTCCTCCGCAAGGTTTTTTTAGGCTGCTGTTGAGCACAAGACGGAACATAGTTACAAAACTCAGTATAAGGAGGTATCGGTGATTTCCATGTCATTAAATCAAAGTCACCCCTGGGACGAATCGAAGGATTCACAACAATGTCTTCGAGCCTTATCTTGGGTAGTTTCCTTTGGGAAATCTCAGCTTCAGTACGAGGAGGCATAATGCGGAGAGGAGCAGCGGGAGAGGGTAGAAAGTCGGTCAAGTCTATTGGGTAGTATTGTCTAAGACAGTATAGATGCTCACCATACATGGACATGTTCTTCTTTATCACTTTTTTTAATAGGTTCAACGTGTTAACCCAGAATCGAAGGCTTAGATCCGTCCTCAATCTATAGGCAAATGGATATGCTCCCATGAATGAACCACGCAGTACTTTGCTGAACTCCCCTGCCAATAGTGTCAGCTTTGGGTGGTCCTCAGCTCGGGCACTTCCAAATGCTAGTGTCTTGAAGAGGTAGCTGTATTCGTCATCTTGTAATCTACTTAGGTGGATTGGCTCCATGGTACCGTATCTCGCCAAACTTTCCGTCCTACTTACAATTATAATCTTGGTTTCTGTGCTTTTGCATGTCACTGCCTGGTAAAAAGATTTCCACTCCCCATCATCGACATCTGAAACAAATGTGACAACAACCAATGTTCTCCCTGACATGCTTTCATTCTCTATCATACGAAAGTTGTCACCGTTGAAATGCAAAACTGAAGAGTAGAAATTACGGACCTTCTCATCATTCCATACATGCTTTACTAAAGTTCTCTTCCCCACTAGGGTGCCACCAATGATTGGAAGCACGGGTGGAGAACCAATAGGGTGGTGTTGTAACAAGAAGTTAATGACTTGTTGCTTCTCGGTCTGACGACCAAACATGAAGTTGTCGACATAAAGATAGGTGTCGTAGGGTCTGTGGAACATCATGGATTCACATCCACTCAAAAGTATAACAAACTCTGTCATATTAGAAATGACAGTCTCTAATTTTAACAAGGCACCTTGCAGGTTGCAGCTGTTACCAATTCCGTGACTTGATGTACCACCGTTTGCACGGAAGCGCTTCAGGGGAGTGCCAAGATATGATGCAAATGAGTCAGTAGTTGCCACTTCCTTAGAACCATCCTTCGTTAGCTGGTTGCACTTGAAGGTATCTAGCGCGTGATAACCATGGTACATGGCCCTGGATAGCATCTTCAGTTGCAGAAGCATACCGGAGTTGGTGATGTAGCGCCGATCCGCCTCCTCAACAACCATGTGAGCTCTTAGCAGAAGCTGCTGCAGCCTCTCCACACGCTTCTCCTCCTCCAAGCATGCGATGGACGAATACTTGCTCATCAAAAAGGAGAAAAGTCTGCTAACAAGGTCACTTATAGCCGTGGACAGGACTACTTCCATCCTAAAAAACTTAAGGTCGAGACTGAATGGCTGAAGGAAAAGGCTGTGTTAGTTTTCACCTTGCAGAGATCAGGTTCGAGGTACAGTGCTCTTTAAATGGATGCAAATGTAGTACAGCGTGAAAGACCAGTTGGTCACTTGTGTGCGTTTCCTCAGTCAATGTGGAAACTAGTGACAAGCATATGGTGGAGGTTTTAGGCAGTCTAGTTCACTGTGGAATTTTAAGCACACGGTGGGCTTTTATCACTTATTAGTGAATTGTTATGGAATTACACGCACATGGTGCATTTTTCTAGTGTTGACTTCAGAATGTCGCATAATCGATCGTCATGATGAGTTCAAACCCAGCCCAAAACAAGCAAGAATTCCTGGTTAGCTCCGCAGGCGATCGAGTGAGATATTTTTCTTCTCAAACAAGCTTTATATTGAACAATGGATGTTGGTTGTGTGTTTGTTGACTATTCTAGTCTAAGTCAATGTGGAAATTGATGGTAAAACGTAAGGCACCGCAGAAGCTGCATGGTGATGTTTTAGCCAGTCTAAATCATTGTGGAATTGGTAGTAGACTGTGCGCCTTTGTTGAATTTTCTGTAGAATCTTCTATATACTATTCTACTCTTGATATTTTACCAATATTTCACTTCTTTTGTAGAATCTTCTATCTACTATTCTACTGTTGACTTCAGGTCGTCGCATAAGAGTCATTAAAACCTACCAAGCATACCTTATTAGCTCCATAGGCGATCAGATGAGATTCTATTCCAAAACAAGCTTTACTTTCAACAATAGATTTTTGTTCTCAGCACAAAACACTCTACATGGCTTCTTTTCTTAATAATTATGCACCTTCACGCATTCATGCTGACCATGGCTTTTTACGGATTCCGACTCTGTTTTCTTTGTAAGCTGTAGTAAACTTGCTTGAACAACCTTCACTTAATCACTTATCCATGACCTGCCAGGATAAGTTGTCATGGGTCGATCATGTGAAAATAAATAGAGCTATTTCTTTGAGAAAATACGTGTAGCTAATTTATTGAAGAGCTCAAGATTTTCTGTGCAATTATTAGTGTTTCTTTCTTACACGGACTGGGTTCTGTTTGAGCATGCTCGTCGATTGTTGGTGTTCTTGATCACCCACTGGTGGACTGCAACTGCTGTTTATCTCTTGATGGATGCGACCAAGGTTCGGCGGCCGAAGCTTAAAGTTAGAACTCTGAAATCTCTGTCCATCACTTTTGCTTGACTTGGTTTATTTTCTTTTTGAGAAAAGAATTTATGTATATGTTTTTTGGGTACATTTTAGATGTTCTTCCATTATGGGGGTATTTCTTAATCAATTAGGCTAGGCGTCCGGGAATTCTTCTCTTTGGCCCATTGGCTAATTCAACAGAGGATTGAACCATGGGTTTTGCCCACTTAAAGGACCCAAGTAAAGATATTTTTCAGGCCTTCCCAGTATTCCTTTTGTGCTGTTTATGGTACCAGCCTTAGAGCATCTCTAGTAAAGGCGGCATAATATCCCAAAACCGGAAAACTCTGGCCATTTTCCGGTTTTAGGCTTTTTCGTGCCGCAAACAGATACTAGAAAACGGCCCAGCCTGGATATTTGTGACATTTGATTGGTCGGGATATTAACGAGCAGATTACATAGCCAAGTGCGCTGCCTGTGAAAACGATGCTACTGCTGCCCCCTCATACTAAAAAGTGAAAACATGGACCTTCTGTTTCAGCTTATGTGGAAGATGCATGGAAGCAACAGCTGGATATCACGCAAACTTTTATATAACAATTTATTCTTAGTGAAAATAATGTTGTGCAGGTAGTAAATTCACTAGTACTACATTATTCTTAACGATTGCTACCTGGCCACAGTTTCGCCAAGTCAGGAAGGTGATTTAGAAGTACAAGTTTGTAAAAGAAAATTGGTGATGGTTCAGAGGATGACTGGGTGTGGGTGTTGCCAGACAATTTCCGTAGCTGTACCATCCTCGCGGAATGATCTGGTTTAGGAGGGTGCCGTGGAGGAAAACCATGGAACGCGAAGGGAAACATTTGCAGAGTGTATGTTCTAGACATGACTATCTACACTCTAGAGCCAAAAGGCAGAGCTTCAGCGCGATCCTCTCACACGGCAATGGGGTTTGTCACAAATTCCTACATAAGATCGATGTTCCATTAGGCACTGAAGCTTCCATCTTGCTAGTGCATCGTGTAAATGTTTAGAAAAAACAAAATATGTGTGCAAGTGATATATACAGTACAGTATGCCCTTGACTCCTCTCTATGATTTGTATCTGAACTTGAAAGTTTCTCTTGCAGGCAGGGCATCCCAGACTCTCGATGCAATGATGAACCAGATGAGCATAATAATGGCACATCAGAGGAAAGTGAAGGTACGAGACCTGGAAGACTGGAGGCCGGAGGGGAATCATACTGTTCATGCTGCCATTGCTGGCTCTCACCTGCTCATGCTGCTTCTGCCGTTGATGAGAAAGGGGAAAAATCGGCTCACAAGGTCACCTACATCCGCAGACAACACAATTTCCATCAATCCCAGAAACTTTAGGCTGAGACTGAACTGAAGGGGAATACTGATGTTTAACTGGGAAACTCTTTCGGATTTTGAGGTATATATGGTGTTGATGAAGTGGATGCCATTCATAGTATTGCCGTACCGTGAAAGACCAGGTGCCTTCAGGTTACCAATCTAAATCAATGTGGAATCAGTGTTGAGCATAAGGTGGAGATGGTTCACATCAGTGATGCGAAGTGACATTTTAGGCAGTCTAAATCATGGTGGAACTGTAAGCACGTTGTGTGTTCCCCAATAGGTTAACTTTTTGCAGATTCCTCTATCTGTGGTTGACTTGAAGTCTTCGCATCGTCGTCTCCTTCCTGTCTTCCACCAAGGCACCCATGTCTCCTTCCTCATGCCAACCAATCTAATACGTTGAGAACAGCTAGCAATCACAACAGATTAGCTTAGAAGGGGATGAGATGAGTTTTCTAACAACATGCTTTTCTTTTTAACAATGCCTCTTTTTAGCACAAAACACTCTACATGGCCTGATTGTTTTGAACACTTACGCCATCATGCTGTGTAGGGCTGTGTTTTCCTTGTAAGCTGTAGTAACAATTACCAGAGCAAACGTCACACCATCAAGACAGCCTGAGGCACCTAAAACTAATTAAACATTTCTACAACTCATAATATCCAGTAACAATTAATTTGCCCGGAACTTTGAGCTGATGCAGCAATTCACTCTCCATCTAGTAGCATGTAACTGCAGCCTGATCAATCATCTTGCAACGTGTAGTAGATCAACTAGCTATCCTGTATGGAAGTAAACTTTGCTGCAAACGCTTCAGCCGGATCTCGCTCCCACGCTTGTCGCGCATTATCTTCGTGATACTGACAGAGATGCTGGTAGTGTTGGGTGCAACAAATGAGTAGCCGCCATCCTCCAGTGCCGGTAACCCTTGGGAGAGGTTGGTGCTCCTGACCTGAAAATCCGAAGACTTCTGCCAACCAATGTCGACGCTGCTGGAGCCAAGATGGCACCTGAACTTGTGTTCTATCTCCGTGGTGGCAGTGGCACGAGGATCGACGCACAAGACGGTGGTGGCGTGGCCAAACGGCGGCACCGGAGTGAATGTCACCAAGAAAAGGGGGCCGCCGTCTCGGCTGTGGAGAACATGCGTTCCTTCTTGCACATCCAGGGTGAGATTAACATTGTACTTCAACTCGGTGGATGGCCACTTGTGATCGTCGGTAAGGTGAGCCAAGAACATAAGGATGGTCCCCACGAACCCGCAGCCTGGTACTGGGCAGAAGCATGGCTTATGCGGGCACGACTTATTATGCTCGTCCGCGTCATGGTAGTGTGACTTGGGCTGCCTGGTTTCGGCACAGATACGGATGGTCTGAATCCAGGGACCTCGGTGATCGCCACCATCTTGACACCCCTATTTGGAAAGATATTGCCGCCGGCCTTGCCGTGTTCCGAGCCACCACCATTACTTCCCTTGGGGATGGGTCGACCACTTCTTTCTGGCACGACCGTTGGCTAGGTGCCGATACCCTAGCAGAACGTATGCCCGCTTTGTTCTCCCACTCTGTCCGGCCCCATGCTTCTGTCCTATTCATCACTCGCCATGGGCTCGCCCCCACCCTTACCCCCGCCTTACCACTGTCGCCTCTGCTGAACTTGCGGGTATCGGCCTTGAACTCCAGCTCGTAAACCTTCGTCCCAACACCCTGGACTCCCGTCTTTGCCGATACACTAACAAAAAAACTTCAAACAAAGGTTTCTATGTCAACTCTTTCAGGCACTTGCAAACTGATGAACAGGTCATGGCAGTGTGGAGCAATGCGGCGCCTCTCAAGTGCAAGATTTTCAACTGGCTTGCTCGTCGCCACCGGCTCCCTACCAATGAACGTCGACATCGCCACAACATGACTGCGACTCCTGTGTGCCCTTCTTGCCCTCTCGATGAAGACGTGGACCACATGCTCGTCAGCTGCCCCGCGCTAGGGAGGTCTGGTGCTTCTTCTCCAACGGCGGTGCTAACCCCGCTAGTTTCTTGGAGATCTGTAGCTCTCGCTGCCGCTCCCCTATCGACACTACCATCTGCACGGCCATCCTATGGAATATATGGAAGAGGAGAAACGCCCTTGTCTTCAACGCCAAAGACGAGCCACTGCTCGCTGCCACAAAAAAATGCCTTGAGGACATCCGGTTATGGTCCCATCGTTGTAATAATCCCGCTACTGCCTCCTCTCTAATTAATTGGTGTCACTCCTTTGACCCCCCCTGACCCCCCCCCCCCCCCCCCCCCCCCTCCCCTCTCATCTCTGTCTTCTAAAACCTTGTAAGAGAACAGTGCTGGTTGAGTACCCTTGATAATATAAGTTCAGGCTGGCGCAAGCCCGCCGCAGACTACGGTCAAAAAAAAAATGGTAGTGTGACTTGGTGGTGCATCCATACTTGGTGTTGGAGCAAGGGACACGGAATGACTCCAGGATTTTGTCGAGCGCATTGCACCGGTTGTAGCCGCCGGTGAGGGAGCACGCGTGGCACCTGTCCTTGTTTGGGAGGCTGCCATGGCAGAACGAACAGATAACGTGCCCAACTGCGCACTGCGTATAGAGAAGGAAATACACCATGATTTATATGCCTGCTTGTGAAAACGATGCTCATGCTAAAAACGTAGATCTTCAGTTTCAGTTCTGAAGATCGTAGAGAAAACAACAGTGTGAAACAATTGCAAAATTTGAATTATCAATTAGTTCTTGTTGAAAGTAATGATAACATAACTTTGAAATATAGTACTTGCGGAAATTAATGGTGGTAAGTTGGAAATGTTGTGCAGGTGGAAGATTCACACTGTATAATCTCTCAGCATTTAGTAAAAAGGTACTTGGTCACAGGTTTTCTTGAAGCAAGGAGTCACGAAATATTGTTTCTCGTATCGAGGTAGGGATGTATTTTGTTACAAGTGTTTGGAAGGAAAATTGGTCGACCCTCTTGCAGACCAATATTTTTTGTTTTTGACAGGGACCAATTTCATATATAAGCCATTCAACCATCCTGGTTTATACAGTGCTCGATAAATGATGGAGACTGGGGAGTGGTCTTATTTAGGAGGGAGATGATGCAAAAAAAAAAAGTGCTTGTCACAGGTTTCTGTAAGGAAATATCATGCAACAGTGAAAATGCCAGAAAGAATCACTACACTCAGGAAGACAGGAAGTGGGAGGCAGTATGTCAGTGTACACAGCAATTGTGCTTTCACAGGTTGCTCATTAGGCTCAAATGTTTCTTCAGATAGTTAAAGCTTCTATGGATCCATGGCTGAAACTTCCATCTTGCTGGCGCCTCTTACAAGTATTCTGACAAAACAAAATCTGACTCCAAAATGCTTCTGTAGATGAAGGCACTGATTGACCCCCTTTTCTATACTAGACTGACGGCACTATTCATCTGATTTCAGCCGCACCACACCGCATATCTACGATTTCTATCTAAAATTCTAGGGTTTCGTTGGCAGGCATGGCATCCAAATCCCCAACGCAATGGCGGATGAAATGATGCTAAAAAAAGGGTAAAAATGGTGCTACCCATGAACGAAGAAGAAGAAGAAAAGAAGTAGGGATGAGACCTGGTAGACCGGAATCTGTAGGGGATCCATGCAGATGGGGCACTCCAGAACATCCCGCTCGATGCTGCCACTGATGGCCGCCGACATCTTGTTCTGCTGCGGCGGCGGCCGTCGATCGATGATGACCTCCCTCTTCTTGCTGCCGTTGCGGCTCACCTTCCTTGCTCGCAGCAGTAGCCAGTAGCCAGTAGTCGACGACCTGGCGGTGAAATCCGTGGCTTGCTTCATACTCGTCGGCTCTCTTTTCCTTGGTCACACTGGCTGATGCAGAGCAGGGTGTACTAGCTAGCCCGTTCAGTACTGAATGATGGGCAAGGGCATCTCCACCGGCCCGACCAATCCATCGTGGGCGTGTATGAACACGTCCGCGCGGATGCACGGGGCGACTCATTAGGATGGGTGTCGAGGGCCCATATTGACTCATGAGATCTTTTCTTGTAAGCGGTAGACTCGTATCCTTTCTTCCTTAATTCATTATTCCATGAATTCCTCGAAACGAGGCTCATCAAAATGCAAAATCTAAGACTACTAATAAAAAAAAAAAAATTCAAACGATTAAATTACTGCTCCCGAATATTCAACTGACTGATTAATTTCTTATAACGTACTCGTTCGACCCATCGGCGCATCTAATTTGCGTGACAGTTGCGTCGGCTCGGACAAAGTGGGTCGCGGGCGGGTCCTCCTCATGCGCGCTACTGGCCCACCCGTCAGCGTCCATAGCTAGTCAAAGGCAACCACGACACCGATTCAGACGCAACCGCGACACTGATTCAGAGGCGCGAGCGGCAGCCTGACCGGCGGCACCGAGTTAGACGGAACCGCGGCAGCCTTTGCCATCAATACCGACGGGACTAGGCGTTGCCTGAGTTCCCGCGCCGGTATTGATGGCGAAGGCGCGAGAACCTGCACGCGCTCCCACCGACAGGGCTACTTAAGCAGGCCCCTACGACCGTCGGTGCCACACACCTTCCCTCCTCTCGCCATCGCCGGAGCCTCCCAACATCTAACCGCCACATACACCGTCGCCACCACCGCCAGCGATGAAGAAGTCAGGGTGGTTCAAGAAGGCCAAGAACGACCACGAGGGCGACGGATCCGGCTCGAGCGACCGGCGCCGTCAGGGGAGCGACATGTCGGCCTTCCTTCGGGGGGTCGTGCCACCAGTGCCCCGGGCGCAGGACTTCGTCGGTGCCCCCGTCGCGCGCCAGGAGGAGGAGGGTCCAACCCGCGACAGCCGCTACTTTCATGTGGCGGAGTGCGAGCGACAGTGGAGGGAGGGGAGAGACATCGCCCACCATGATGTCTCCCTCCCCACGGGCTGGCACCTCAACCTGGAGCGGGTGCTGGTGCCACCCGTGCCCAAGGAGGGCAGAGCGCTCGAGGATGAGATCGCCCGCCGCATCCGCAGCTCTCGCCGTCCTTCCACTACGACCGCGCCTACCAGAACAAGGTGTTCTACAAAAGTTCCTGGATTGGGAGCACACGGCCCGCCGTGGTAGCACCTACCGCGGTAGTTCGACCCGTGGGGGCCCCGTGACCTCCCCGCCTCTGAGCCCAATGATGATGACGCCATCAACCACTCTGATGCCGACCTCGACGATGACCTCGACATCGTCGTCAAGGAGGAGGAGGAGGAGGGGTCATCCACCGCATCCGTCGTCGCGCACCTGCCCCCGGAGTACCAAGAGGTACTAGCGCGAGGCTACGACGAGGACGCATTCCTCGAGTAGGCCATCGCGGCCAGCACGAGGGAGGAAGACCGCATGTCAGACAGCTACCAGGAGGCCGTCCAGCTCACCGGCCTGGTGGCGCAGATGAACGCGGGGCAGTCGTTGCCACTACCACCGCCCCAACCGCATCCGCTATGGGGGTGGGTTGCTCCGCCCATGCCGGAGTGGTCTGCTCCACCCGCTCCGGGGTGGTACGTTCTGCCCGTGGTAGCGGAGACGGATGCGTGGCCAGGCCAGGTGACCGACCAGCCAGCACCTCCCGCACCCACACTGGCGCCAGCTCTGGGACTGCCGCATGTCCACCTCCGGATGCCGCCAGAGTACATCCAGCTTGATTCATAGATGGATGGGGCGGCGCTGGCGGCGGGGAGATCGTCAGTAGCTAGGGCTAGGGCCAGTTTTATTCTTTTTATGTTTTGAATATAATATTTTGTATAATTACGTACTAACTTTGCCAGATTACGCGCGAAATGTCTCAGTTTCAAATTCGAAAAAAAGACGGCATATTGGCCTAGCACGCACAGATGGGTCACGTCGCTGGGCGCGGCTGGCCGGACAAGCCAGACCGCGACCCCAAAGCGACCACAGATCGACCCAAACGGATAGAAAGGGACTCGTTTCGGTCAACCGTTTGGGTCAGCCTGGTGGAGATGCCCTGACTTATTCCAGGTCATAGGGGGACTAGTACTGGTCGTCGATGCTCACGTTTTTCTTCTGGTTTGGTTTGTTTTTCGATATCTTTTTGTGTATGCTGTTTATATAAATTAGAAAGTGTTTTATTAGTTTTCTAGTAATAAATCTTGGCGATTAAGTGTTCGTCTGCATCGGGATTGACACAACTAAGAGCATCTCCATCGGCGCTTCCCAAATCGTCGCCGACAGCGTCGATGGCAGATCGGTATTGGGGGTGCCGGTAGCTGCATCCCAATCTAGGGATGGCATTCACACAGCGGCACTCCCAATAGGCCTGCCCCAGGTGCAGCATCAACAATTCACCAAAATCACACACAAATATAAATTCAAAGGCATTTCGAGTTAAATTCAAAGGTTCAACAAGCAAATTAAACAAGTTCTGGCTGTCACCAGCGATGCCCAAATATCCATCATAGTTCACAAAATATCATACACATCTCATAGAAAGAAACACAATCAAACGAAGAGCGGCTCGTCGATCACCGTCAGCTCGTCGATCACCATTGGCAATGCAAGTGTCATCATCCCGGGTGCTACAGATGTCGCCGAAGCTGGTGCTATCTGCATGGCTGAGATGAATGTCGATGTAGGTGTCACCGTGGCTGCAAGTGTCGTCGCAGCCGCTGCTGTCGCCACCATCTCCTTGTCGATGCGCTCGTGGTACATGTCATACCATGCCCTTGCCAATGGATCCATCAAGGACAAGTTCGTCGTCAGGATCTTCGCCTCCTCCTTCATCTTGGACAAATGGAACTGAGAGGCCTCGCTCATCGCCTTGAGCATGCCGGCTTGTGCTTCCATCTTGGCGGCCTTGACCTTCTCCCTCTCGAGCTCCAACTTGGCTTCTTGTTTCCCCAACATGCCCTTCCATAAGGCATCGCTCCAATCATTGCACTCCTTGTTGTTGGTAGAGAAATATTGCATCATATCCTTCATGGTAGCATCGAATCCGGCCAATAAGGCGGTACCACTCCTCTCAAGCTTGGCCTTCTTCTGGCCGATAGGACGGCCTTCCAAGGCAAAGGCAGCCGAGCCCATCGCCAGCCTTATGAGCCCTTCTTCAGCTTCATTTTCTAGCTTGCCAGCCTTGAGGGCGACGCGAATGCGATCCCACTTCTTGCACCCTTGGAGGAACTTGAAGCAATGCATGAACTCAAAGTCCTTGTGATCGTTTCTCACCTTGTGAAGATCCAACGCGTCGAACAACTAAAGCATAGATAAATGCACAAAGATAAATACACATAGACGCACAAACATTTGAACTATATGATTGTACACTTACAATGTCGACCATGGTATTTCTGCTCTCCTTGTGCCAAATGATGGTCTTATAGTGGCCATAGAACTTGTTGCACTCCTTGATGGCGGTCCACCAGTGCGACAAGCCTCCCACGGTGCGGATCATGTTGACTGTCACAAACTCGCTAAAGTTCCTCCTCTCATTGAAATGATCATGGACACGTTTGTAGTATGTGTCGGAGGTTTGGTTGGCGCCGGTGATGGGGTCAAGGCTCACCGCCTTCCATGACTCCACAAGCCAATGGTACTCCTCCACTTTGGCCCGTGGGTGCCATTCTTCTTCTTGATTATGGTGCCGGTCTCGACATCAACGATGTCGCTCTCCTCGTCTTTGAACTCACCGTCACTATACTTGTCCTCATTGCCACCCACGAGAATGTACTCTGGGCCGGTGCCGCGAGCACGTGACAAGCCGCTTCGGGATTCACCGTCTGTTTCCTGCTCGAATGCGTTCGGGGCGCCTTCGCCGTACTCGAAGCGCTCACCGGTCATCTGCTCGAACATGTTTGGAGCGTCGTCACCATAGATGCTATCATCGGAGAACAGGCTGCTTGACACCCCTATGTCATTGGTCATATGGCCATCCATAGGACCCCACCGCAGGAATGGCGTGCCGGAGTAGGACTCGTTGAGGTCGAGGGTGATGCCGATGGCTGCATCGAGTGGTGGCAGCAGAACCTTCAGTGGCACTGCGAGAGGGGCGTCGACGGGTAATTTTCCTCGAAGTACGCCGAGTACGATGGCGAGTTCGTGCTCCCTTGCATGCCGGACGTGGTCTGGTAGATGTGGACATCAGTGATGACCCACAAGTATAGGGGTGTATCGCAGTATTTTCGAGGGAAGTGATACCCAATTTATTGATTCGACACAAGGGAAGCCAAAGAATATTTATAAGCCTTAACAACTGAGTTGTCAATTCAGCTGCACCTGGAAACAATCTTGCTCACAGCAGTTTATCAGTAGCAACAGTATTGTAATAGCAATAGTAAAGTAATAGCAGTAGCAAAGTAAAGACTATAGTAAGAATTGCAGTAACAGTAGTATTAAAGCGCGGTAGGCAAAGGGATGGATGGACGGGCGTTGCATGGACAAGAAAATTCATACAACAATCAGAACATAGGGCATTTGCAGATAAATAAGATAAAGCATCCAAGTACTAAATAAGCATAGGCATGTGTTTCATATATAGTTGCTCGCAATGAGAACTTGCACAACATCTTTTGTCCTGCCAGCCCGTTCGCAGCGGGGCCTCAAGGGAACTACTGGCAATTAAGGTGCTCCTTTTAATAGAGCACCGGAGCAAAGCATTAACACTCCGTGAACACATGTGATTCTCACATCAAAGCCATTCCCTCCGGTTATCCCGATTTCTGTCACTTCGGGGCCTTTGGTTCCGGACAACGACGCGTGTATACAACTTGCAGGTAAGACCACAAACAATACTATCATAATGAATCAATAACATGTTCAGATCTGAAATCATGGCAGTCGGGCCCTAGTGACAAGCATTAAGCATAACAAGTCGCAGCAAAGTCAAACATCACTAATAGTAGATACTAGGCACCATTCCCTAACAATCCGATGTCATTACATGAACGATCTCATCCAATCCCTATCATCCCTATAGCCTACAGCGGGGGATTTACTCACTCATAGATGGGGGAACACATGGATGGTCGATGGAGAAGCAATGGTGATGATGATGGCGATGATCTCCTCCAATTCCCCGTCCGGACGGGTGCTAGAACGGAGTTTCTGGTTCCGAATCGTGGAATCTGGTGGTGGCGGCGGAGCGGAACTCTCTTTTGAAAAACATCGACCCCCCTGGGTTTTTAGGTCAGGAGGCAACTTATAGGCGAAGAGGGAGGCCGAGGGGGCAGCCGAGGCGGCCACACCACCCCTAGGCACGGCCTGGCCTGGCCCGCCCGGCCAGGTGGTGTGGGCCCCTCGTGGCCCTACTCCGTCTCGTCTTCTGGCTCCGTGAATCCTCTGGTGAAATAGGATTTTTGGCATATTTTCCGGGATTTTTCCTAATAGTTTATTTTCTGCACAAAAACTAGACACCAAGGTAATTCTATTAAAAACAGCGTTAGTCCATGTTAGTTGTATCCAAATCACATAAGTTTAGAGGAAAAACAATAGCAAAAGTGTTCAAGAAAGTAGATACGTTTTGGACGTATCAACTCCCCCAAGCTTAGCTTATTGCTTGTCCTCAAACAATTCAGTTGAAAACTGAGTGCGATAAAAGAAACTTTCACGAACACATTTGCTTCATAAGATGTATATATTCTCAGCATATGATCAGCTACTCAGGCAATTCATAATAAGGAGTATGCAACTAAGTTTACTTAATAGTCAATGCAAGCTATGAAGAGATCCCAACTCAAAAATAATAAGTAGCATGAAACAAAAACATAAGCAACATTGTACTGCTCATAAAAAAGTATGATAGAGTGGTATCTCGCTTGCCTTTGATTGTAGAGCAAACATAAATGTCAAGGCACCTCTGAAGTTCAAGTGAAGACTAGAAGTAAAGATATCAAAGATACAAGCATCAAAGCCATAACACAAATAATCAAGTTTTGAGACAAGCATATTACACTACGAATGACAACTATGCTCTCAAGCAAGTGCTCATAGAATATGTGGAGACTCAACAAGGAAATGAAAAGGTTTTGAATAGTTTGAAAGGCTTCCAAATGTTCAAAGTATGGTACTCATTAGCTTTGAGCTCTCATTGCCCCTATCATAAGCATCTTTAAATGGTTAAGGTTAAAGTGACACAACTAAGAGGATATCCTTGACAAGTTATAAGCTAAAGTCTCATGCCCCTTACTTACGAGTACCGGACCTCATGCTACTCAACTTCAGTCACAAGTAAGCTCTTGTCATTGTAAGTACATATGTATCATAGAGAACTGCCAATGGGGTACCCCTTGCACATGATACAGGAGCTATCCCATAATCAAAATGACAAGGCAAGCAGACAATGAGCATCTCAGCGATCTTTTTATTTGCTATTTGCATAGGTTTTTATTGATGATGCTTCATAGAGTGCTCATTATGGTTATGCTGCAAGTTTCCACCATGATTAGGCATGGCTTAGGCTAGCGGCCCAGGCATTTCTCTAACACACATGCAAACTCCATGATCTTACAAGTTCCCCTTTTATTTCACACCGATGTGATCCATAAGCAAAAGAATCATGATATCAACGAGGTACAAAGTAGCAGTGCAATGTTGAAAGCATTCCCCATGATACATGGTTCTGCTAACTTCAACTTATAAAGTGTAAGCATATACGTAACAAAGATGGACGCAATGGTTCAAGATTATTAAGTGCAAGAAGGTAAAGTGTGCCATCAAGTTTGCGAGAGCTTTACTAACTAACTTTCTCATAACAAGCAAACATTTTATTCGGAAGAAAGCAAGGCATAGTAAATATGCGCGGAACAACAAATAATGCTAATAGGTAGGTATGGTGGACACTTTTGGCAATATTGGTTTTAGGGAGTTGGAAACACGAGTAAAGCATACTCAGTGCAAGTGACGGCTAGCAATAGTAAGGGAGCGACAAACGAGAGAGCAGTAATTGTCATAATCATGCTTGCAACAAAACAGGACTAATCATGGCATGAAAGTGATTCAAGACCCCTGAGGCAAAATAGTTCATCGAGGCTTAACTGATTATTGATTCAGTCATATGCATGCATAAGCATGTGCCAAGTCAATTCAAGTGAAACACTCATAGGAGGGTACCACAGTATCATACCAAGTCATGAATAGAGCAATGCAAGCGAACATTCATATGACATGCTATAGATTATTAGCGAGCTAGAGCTAATCATAAGAAAGCAAGAACTACTAAGCATCCATAAATAACATACACCCTACACGAACAGACTAAGCATGCCCACAATGATGAGTATATGTACAAAAATGAAAACAAATAGAGTTCGTTACCAGCCTCTTACCACACCTCAAGTTATCATTAATCCTCATTATTGCCCTTCACTTGTGTGGCTTGAATAATAACATGAAACCGAATTCCACTGAGGACTGCTGAACCCTGCAACAAACTCACAAAACCAAAGAAGAACAACAAATATTTTTGGTGTTTTCGATTTTTTTAAAACAAGAACCAAAAAGGAAGAACAAGCAAAGCAAAAATCTTTTTTGGTTTTTCGAATAGTTCAAACGAAGCAAAAAAAGGGAAAAGCAAACCAAGGCAAAAAGAAGAAGAAGCAAACAAAGAGAAACATCAGAAATATTTTTGGTCTTTTTGTGTTTTAGAAAGAAAAAAACAAAGAGAGAACGAAAACTAAAAATAGAACGAAACATGAATATACAAAGTACCGACGAAACATGATATGGAGATGAGTGTGATGTTGGTGTACCTCCCCCAAGCTTAGGCTTTTGGCCTAAGTGGGTATCAATCCCAAGCTGGCCAAGTTGGAGCGCCTCCGTAGTATGGTGAGGAGGTACCCTCGTCCTAGTGCGAGCTTGAGGACGCCCCACCGTAGTGCGCAGAGTAATCGTAGGAGGGCACATCCTCCTGGTGCTGCCTGTGGAAACCAAGCAAGCGGAGCTGCTCGTCCACCTCCTCCTTGGAGAGCGACCACGGCATCCTATGAACACTAAGGAAAGTAGATTGCGACAAAGGAATCTCCCTTTCATCCCCGTTAGTAAACAACATCCTGTATACTAAACTGTCCATGTTAGAGTCAGCAGTGACGAAGTGATCTGTTTTCATGGCAGCAAGGTCAAGCCTTTGTGGTGCCAATATAGTAGCATTTGGATCCACCAAAAGCTCTAATGCATTGACCATACGTGAAGTGATGATGCCCCCATAAATAGGCCCCCTAGCAGCTAGGCGGCGAGCAATGAGAGAGCCAAGATTGTACCGAGTATCATTATTAAGCATAGCAGCGAGGAAGGCTAAATGATAATTGGAGATATTACTCATATTCTCCCTACCAAGGATGCTAGTAGCAAGATAATAGGCAAAGTATCTAAGAGATGGGAGTTGGATGTTTCTTATCTTCCCACGCTGGGCTACGCGGTCATCGTCATTAGTCACACCTCGATAGAGTTCCAGCAAATCAACGGGTCGCCCTTGAATCTTCTTCACAGTCCCTGTCATGCCTATACCTATAATGCTGCAAAATCTTTCCAATGGCATGGTAAACGGTAGATTATAAATTCTAAAAGAAACAGTTGACTAATAGGGGGTGTTAGTGAAAATGAAACTCTCAACAAAAGTTTTGGTGAGCATGGCATATTGTTCACTCTCATCTTCCATGTATGAGGTCAAACCAACCCTCTGAATCAATAGTAAGAAATCATCGAGAATCCCTGCAGCTCGTAAGAAGGTTTAACAAGGAAAAGTAGATGGGTGAGCATCCCCCTCATCTCCTTCATTGCCAAAGCGTGGTGCAATGAGATCTTCGTTGTATGAAGGTCTAAACTGAGAGGCTGATCTTGAAGGCCTTGACCTCCTAGGTGCGTCCCTCTCAAATAATTCTCCAAATGTGTGGTTGTTCATCTTTGATATTCTGAAATTTAAATATCCATTAAACAAGTGATTGCAAAGTGAATATATAATGAAGGGCACTACTCACAGGGACTTGTAAGAGGCCTAAACATGCATCAAAATAATATCTCTAAGCATTGAACAAGCTTACAAGCTCTCATAACCGGTCACCTACAGCAACAAAATACTCAAGATATAAGCCACTAAACACAAATCTACTTGGACAAGCGGAGGAGTCACATACCGGAGAACAAATGCTCCAAATTTCAGCAGCAAAGATGGGCTGAGCAAGGAGATCGAAAAATCGAAGGCAAGAACAACAAGAACGCGATTTCGAGCAATGAACTGGTGTTTTCTCGGGAGAGAGAGAGTAGTGGCAAGTGAGAGAGTGAGTGGAGGGCTAGGGTGGCCCACACCATGGCCAGGCGCGCTCCTGGGCTGGCCGCACCGCCAGGTGGTGTGCCTGCCTGGTGGGCCCCCCTAGTACCTTCCAGGCACTTCTCTGCCCCTTTTTTCACGTAAAAATTTAATATGAATTTTCTGGAATTTTTCGAGACACTTTATTTTTGAGCAATTTTCAGGCATAGATGAATGATTTTCTGACAGAAAGAGGTTTCTGGAATGAATGCAATGACAAAACAAAGCTAGAACTTCCAAAGTTCTAAGACACTCTAACATGGAAGCAACTAACAATAGAAAAGTAAACTAAATGAAAGCAAAAACTAAAATGGATAGAATAGAAGTAAGCGGAGATAATCATGGTGAAAACATTGTTTTGTTCAATGAGATCCTTTTGTTAACAAGGTTGATCAGGTCTTGTTACCAAAACAATTTTATATGAAACAAAACTTTGTATTCCACTAATGATTATGTTACCTCAACCTTGATAGCAATGGTCCCAATCATAATAGTTTCATATTTTTCTCGTGGTATGGGACAATATATTTCTCCAAGTTGAATGCCCTCAACATGTTCAATTGAATTCAAACCATAAGTCCTATCAATCTTCTTGGGGAAATAGACAGTATGTTCCTTGTCATTAACATTGAAAGTCACCTTTCCTTGATTACAATTAATAACAACTCCTGCAGTATTAAGAAAAGGTCTCCCAAGAATAATAGACATATTATCATCTTCAGGAATTTCAAGCACATCAAAATTAGTTAATATCAAGAAATTATGAGCCACTTTAACAGGTACATCCTCACATATACCAACAGGAATAGTAGTAGATTTATCAGCCATTTGCAAAGATATATCAGTTGGTATTAGTTTTTCCAGTTGAAGTCTCTTGTAAAGAGAAAAAGGCATGACACTAACTCCTGCTCCCAAATCACACAAAGCAGTTCTAACATAACTATTTTTAATAGAGCAAGGAATAGTTGGAATCCCTGGGTCTCCAAGTTTCTTTGGAACCTTACCATTAAAGGAATAATTAGCAAGCAAAGTAGAGATTTTCTTCATTAGGGATCTTCCTTTTATTCGAGACAATATCCTTCATATACTTTGAATAAGGAGGCAATTCAATAGCATCAGTCAAAGGAATTTGCAAGAATAAAGGTTTCATCCACTCACAAAACTTATTATAGTGTTCATCTTCCTTTGACTTGTGTTTCTTATCAGGGAAAGGCATAGGTTTTTGGACCCAAGGCTCTCTTTCACTACCATGTTTCTTAGCAACAAAATCTTCTTTAGTGTATTTAGTATTCTTAGTGTGCCTTTCAGGTTCTTCTTCAACTTTTTCTTTATCAGGAACATCATTTTCTTCATTACCACTTTCTGTCAGCATCAGAGACAGATATACTATTAGGATCTTTAGCAGGTTCAGAGGGTTTTATAATAGTTTTATGTTTCTTTTTTATTTTCTTACGAGTAGTACCACGATTTTCAACTCGTCGAGAATCCTGCTCAATTCTTTTAGGATGCCCCTCAGGATATAGAGGATCCTGGGTAGCAACACCACTTCTAGTTCTAATTTCATAAGCATGTTTTTCTTTGGCAGCATTAACTAGCAAGTTTTTGTGTACTTTAATAAGCTGATCAATTTGAGTTTGAACCATTTGAAAATGTTTAACAAGCATTTTAACATCATTAGAGGTTCTTTCCACAATATCTTTTAACTCAACAATAGCTCTAGAGTTTTCCATTAAATGGTTTTGCACCCTTTTATTAAAATTATGTTGCTTAACAATAAAAACATCAAATTCTTCTAAGCATTGATCAGGAGGTTTAAGGTAAGGAATATCACCTTCATCAAAGTGTTGGAGAGAGTGTACCTCAATAGTGGATGAGTGGGGATAGGCTTACATAATTATTCTATAGGAGGTAAATTCTTGACATCTGCAGCTTTAATTCCCTTCTCCTTAAGACATTTCTTAGCTTCCCTCATCACTTCATCATTTAGTTCAATAACTCCCCTCTTTTTTGATGTTGGTGTAGGCGCAGGAATAGTTGGTTCAGGTATAATTGCTTCAGGTATAGCTGGTTCAGGAGGAGTCCAGTCTTCATAATTTTTGCTTATTTTAGCCATTAATTCCTCGGCTTCCTTGGGAGTCCTATTCTTGAAAACACAATCAACACAACTATCCAGGTATGTCCTAGATTCTCTAGTTAGTCCATTATAAAATATATCAAGAAGCTCATTCTTAGGTAAAGGACATCCAGCCCGTGCATGAATCAAAGCACAAAACCTTGCCCATGATTCAGGCAATATCTCTTTTTCTCCCTGTTTAAAATCAAAAAGTTCCTGCAACATAGAATGTCTAGCACTAGGAGGAAAATATTTCTGCAGGAAAGTACTAATCAAGCAATCAGGGCTATCAATAGATCCAGGAGGTAAATTATTAAACCAAGTTTTAGCTTCTCCTTTCAGTGAAAAGGGGAAAATTTTAGCAACAAAGTAGGTGCGCATCTTAATATCATCAGAAAATAGGCCACTCATGGTAGAAAGCTCAGTCATATGTGCTACCACACTTTCATTCTTAGTTCCACAAAAAGGTTCTTTCTCAACAATAGCTATGTAGGATAGATCAAGAGAGAAATCATAATCCTTATCTTTAATGTTTATGGGAGATGCAGCAAACTTAGCATTAGGAGACAATTTGGGTTTAATAGTACGCCTCTCAAGGAGACTCTTAGCAACACTCCTATCATGGGTGTTTTGACATTCTTTAATAAATTCATCGGTCATCTCAATATAACCATCTTCAATATCATAGCTCTCTCTAGACTCAGGTGAACTAACAGGTGTAGTAGAGTCTTCATTAGGAGTTTCAGTATTTCCAGCTATAGTTCTAGCAATCGTAGCATCTAGGAAAGGACCTAATGAACCACTCTTATCAAGCACAGTAGAAGCAGCATCATAAGTATCAGAAGTTTCAGATTCAGCAGTGTGTGTAACATGTGTATGTGGTGGTGTAAGGATCTTACTCATAATAGACGGTGAATCAAGAGCAACAGAGGTGTTCAGAACCGTACCTCTTCTTGCAGTGGATGTAAAATAGGAACCTTGCCATCACGAGACTTACCCATGATAGATGGATGGCAGCGAACAATAATGATTCCAGGTGGACTTGATAAATAAAGCTATGCTCCCCGGCAACGGCGCCAGGAAATAGTCTTGATGACCCACAAGTATAGGGGGTGTATCGCAGTATTTTCGAGGGAAGTGAAACCCAATTTATTGATTCGACACAAGGGGAGCCAAAGAATATTTATAAGCCTCAACAGCTGAGTTGTCAATTCAGCTGCACCTGGAAACAATCTTGCTTACAGCAGTTTATCAGTAGCAACAGTTTTGTAATAGCAATAGTAAAGTAATAGCAGTAGTAAGAATTGCAGTAATAGTAGGATTAAAGCACGGTAGGCATAGGGATGGATGGGCGTTGCATGGACAAGACAATTCATATAGCAATCAGAACATAGGGCATTTGCACATAAATAAGATAAAGCATCCAAGTACTAAATAATCATAGGCATGTGTTCTATATATAGTCGTACGTGCTCGCAATGAGAACTTGCACAACATCTTTTGTCCTGCCAGCCCGTTTGCAGCGGGGCCTCAAGGAAACTACTAGCAATTAAGGTGCTACTTTTAATAGAGCACCGGAGCAAAGCATTAACACTCCATAACACACATGTGATCCTCACATCAAAGCCATTCCCTCCGGCTATCCTGATTTCTATCACTTCGGGGCCTTTGGTTCCAGACAACGACGTGTGTATACAACTTGTAGGTAAGACCATAAACAATACTATCATAATGAATCAATGACATGTTCAGATCTGAAATCATGGCACTCGAGCCCTAGTGACAAGCATTAAGCATAACAAGTCGCAACAAAGTCAAAAAGCACTAATAGTAGATATTAGGCACCATGCCCTAACAATCCGATGCCATTACATGAACGATCTCATCCAATCCCTACCATCCCCATAGCCTACATCGGGGGATTTACTCACTCATAGATGGGGGAAACATGGATGGTCGATGGAGAAGCGATGGTGATGATGATGGCGATGATCTCCTCCAATTCCCCGTCCCGACAGGGTGCCAGAACGGAGTTTCTGGTTCCGAATCGCGGAATCTGGTGGTGGCGGCGGAGCGGAACTCTCTCTGGAAAAACGTCGAATCCCCCTGGGTTTTTAGGTCAGGAGGCAACTTATAGGCGAAGAGGGAGGCCGAGGGGGCAGCCGAGGTGGCCACACCACCCCCAGGCGCGGCCTGGCCTGGCCCGCACGGCCAGGTGGTGTGGGCCCCTCGTGGCCCTACTCCGTCTCGTCTTCTGGCTCTGTGAATCCTCTGGTGAAATAGGATTTTTGGCATATTTCTGGGATTTTTCCGGATAGTTGATTTTCTGCACAAAAACTAGACACCAAGGTAATTCTGCTGAAAACAATGTCAATCCGTGTTAGTTGTATCCGACACACAAATTTAGAGGAAAAACATAGCAAAAGTGTTCAGGAAAGTAGATACGTTTTGGACGTATCAGTTAGCGCTGCCGAGGCCCAGACCAGGCATCGCTGCCATAGAAGCCGCTCGCGCCTCCTTCTCGATCTAGACGAAGTGGCGCCTCTTCCTGTCCAAGGTGATGAACTTCACCCTCTCCAACTCTTCATCACACTCCTTCTTGGACATGGTCACCTGCTTCTCCTCCGATGTCGCCTTGCGCGTCTTCGCTGGCTTGGCCAAGGCCAAAGCTTTCTTCTTTGGTGGCATGGTTGTGAGGGGACGGCGCAAGCTAGCAGCAAACAGGGAGATAGGTAGAGGAAGAGCAAGGAAAGAGGGAAATGAAGCTCGAATGGCAGGACGGGAGCGCTGGTGGAGAACAATGGAGGGAAAGGAGGGAAAAGTTTGTCAGGAACGAAATATTTTCGTTTCGCCAGCTACCATGCGGGTCTCATGGCCAGAATCCAACGTGGCAAGAAGTGTTGGTACTCCCGAAGCGGTACTTGTGTGTAGGGGCTCGTTTGGGTTTGCCGGCGATTAGATTGGGTTTCGAAAACCGTTGGCTATGTATTGGGTGCACCACTGTGAGCGAAATTTTGGGTCGACGCCCAATAGGGATATTGGGAGCCGTTTGGGGAGCGCCGGTGGAGATGCTCTCAGAGGATCTTTGACGGACAAGACCTTTAGGGGTGCAGTTTGGGGCGGGCTGCCCACATCGTGCGTCGTCCACCCCAAATGGCCTTCAAAAATAAATCAAAATAATAAAATGACAAATTTGAAACAAAGCAACGATTTTTATTCAAACATTTAGATTATTTATAATTTTGAATGAAATTGAAAAACTAACCTAAACTAAGCCTAACTACTAATGACTGCAAGTGCATAGATCATTTGTAGGTAGTTTCAAAATAAAGATATCGATCCCACAGGGAGCAGGAGTCTGAAGTCTAATAACTCTTTGAACTAAATACTGAAATAGTAATGCTAAATAACGTTCTAAGTAACAAGATAAAATGCGAGTTTTTTGTAAAAGATATTTTTGGATTTTCAAATAAGAGAACAATAAGTAAACTATAGCTGTAAGTAAACAAGAGCATGCAAGTATGATTACAAAGGTCTGCAAGATGATGGAAAGAGTTCTCAGGAAGTAGTGGATCCATTGCTAGTAATTAGAAAGAGTGATCAAAATTATTATAATGAGTAAGACCATTTATGATATGTGTGGGAGGATCTCCATATATGGACAAATAGGTAGCAATGAATGTACACATCATCCGTCATAACCACAGTAGACAGCAATCGACATCAATCAAATTACTACGCTATTAAGAGACTTTACCCCGTAGGATGTATCCCATGGCATGGAAAATTTTCCATGAGTTCTCCTCAGTTCACAAGTTGATACGTAAGGAATGACAATAGCTTTATAGTCACCGTAAGTGCTATCATCCCTCTGTCTACCAACAAGTAGTTCCCTCCATCTAGTCCTCAATGAGGCAAATATTGAGTGGAGCGCTTAACCCAACATCAAGATGAAGGAAATCTAACACAGACACATAATGAACAATATCACATAATAATCTTTATCTCAATTCAATCTCATACTTGGGTTTCTCTATCTCCCCAAGAACAAAGGAAACTAATCACACATTGAAGGCAATCAACATCATGGATAAAATATGGATGAAGTATGATGATACAATTGAAGACAAGTGCAAATCCAAGATTCAATCTAGAATTACAACAAGTAACCAAAGGGGATCGGTGATGGAGATGTTGTTGATGAAGATGACGATGTAGATCGATGTGGAGGCCTTCAAGATCCCCATCCCTTATCCTCTTGTGTGATGGTGATGGTGTAGATCTGATTGGAGGAGGCTATTGCGGTGGCACGGCGGCAGGGCTCTGTCGTGGTGGAGGATATGGCTTCGTGGCTCTCTCTTGGGTCCTCCCTCCTTTATATAGGCCTTGGGTGCCCTAGGGTTCCCCCAATACTGTCATATGACTTAGGGAAGGTGACGAGGGGTATCCTCGACAATGCCCATGATGATGGACTTAGGGTTTTGCGGAAAAGAGAACACTGGAGATTTCGTCGAATGTCAGGAAAACAATGGAGTCAAAGTCGCCTGAATATTTGGGAATCGCACTATTACAAGTTGTCTGAAAGTTTTAGGTACCCTCGCTTGGGCTTCTCCCGTCCTATATATAATAGGCCGGGTCTCAAAGCTGTATGCGGATAGGTTTCATACAGGCGTACTTACAATACCAACACAATGTTGATTCATAGTCTCTGTCCTAATATAATCAAAGTCTTTGTCGGTTGCTTCCTTGGGCTATCATCTAGAATCTTCATGGGCCGTAATATTTTTACCCAGCATAGGGCAGCAAATCATAAGCATGTAATTGTACCTATGTCAGTAGCCCTCGAGACTCTACCTGAACCGCAGTTTTTGGTTGAGTCCCAACGTTTCTGTTTTCTTTCTTTTTATTTCTGTTCCTTGATTTTTATTTTTGTAGGGATTTTGGTACAACGAGTCTGATGCTTCCGACGGATTGGGAATCAGTTACTTGCTCCTGGGCAAAAACAAGGCCGACCTACATCAAACTCAAGTTCCCAGGCTCGAATCCGGAATTTGCTACTGGCGTAATTCAGTTCGAGCCACTGAGGTCTTATCAAATACTAAATTCTAGTTTCTATTTTTATCGGGTACCCAACTCGTCCGTCGGGATTTTTCATCGTATCGTTGATATGGATATTTTGCTGGCAAAGCACATTCTTGTGCGATTACCAGGACACACAGAACGAATCCTGGGGTCTTACCTTCATGTTTTTGAACATGGCATCCGGATTTTTGTCGCATCGGGTGTGATCCAAGAGTTTTCTTTTTGATTTGTGGCGGCTAAAGAACTTTTTGTTTCCTATAACTGCTCCCAATAGGAGTATTTATTGAAGAATTTTTCACTTGTACTTCTTTATCAGGTGCGCGCCAGCGCTCCTGATAGGAGTATCCCCCGAGGCTATGTTTAGATGTATGTATCAGAACATAGGCTCAAAATCTTGTACTAATGTCGATGATGTTTCTGTAGGTTTTGTCGGGTGCATGACCAGTGCTCCCGATAGGAGTAGCCCCTGAGGCTATAGTCGTAATATTATATATTCGATTGTAGTCTCAAATCTTCTCCTAGAGGAGTTTGCTTCCACTCCAGTTGTAATTTCTTCGGGTCATATCTCTTGTAGCGAGCAGCAATTTCAGCGATGTCTCTGTTGTGATGTCAGTAATGACATTTTTTATGCTTGCTGATTTTCAGAAAAAACGTCCTAATGGGACGTGTCGAACGTGGGGCCATGCGGTAGTAATGATGACGCGTGATAGCGTATTAAGCGGAGATTTTTGACTGCACGTCCCCTCTCCGTGCGAAAATCGAGGCATCACGTGCAGTCCTCCGTTTTTACCGTGGCTATAATTTCTTTAGATTTTCCTTTACGAAATCCTTGTAACACGTGTCACCACCGTGTGATCTTCTGTCGGTTCGATTTTGCATCAAACGGTTCAGACCTCATGCCTTTACTCTTTAGAAGGGGAAGGAGATGTGTTTTAATGTTTTACCTCATCTACCTCTGCTCCATCTTCTTCCTTGCACTCTTGCCCCTTTACGAACTCCTTCTCTGTGATCGTGTTCCTCTTTCGCCGCCATGGGCAAAAGCAAGGCTGGGACTTCCGCTACTGCCGTGAAGGCCACCAAGAAGAGAGCCGTCGAATGGGCTCCTACGAAGTGCACAACGCGGGAACTCCGTGAGGTGCAGAACTCCGGCCATCTAGCGGAGGGTTCCTTCAAGCTCCCTGGAGACGAAGCTGCTCCCATCCCCGAGCCTGGCTGGAGGGTAATGTTTCTCTCTTTTCTTCTCCGCGGCCTTTCTCTTCCTGTCCACGAATTTCTTCATGGTCTTCTATTTGTTTATGGCGTGCAGCTGTATCAGCTCCTGCCTAACTCCATCCTCCATGTCGCTTGCTTTGTCACTCTTTTTGAGTGCTTTCTCAGGATTCATCCCCATTGGGGCCCGTGGAAGCATTTCTTCTATGTTCATCATAACGCCACTGACACCATTGTCCATGGCATTGGTGGCACCATTTTCTCTGTCCGCTCCGACGTAGATTACTTTGATTTTAAGATCACTGATTCTGTCCAAGGCTGGAAGTACAAGTGGTTTTATATCAAGGATCAACCTTTTGAGGGCTAATCTTTCAGTTTAGCCCCCTTTGATCTTAAGAAAACTTGCCGCAAACTCGACTCTTGGGACCAACATTCTTCTGCTGAAGAAATGGCGGAAATCCAGCCCCATGTTGATTGCATTTCAAAGCTACGGCACGAAGTTGGCAAGGAATTGTCGGGTCTCTAGATCCTGGCATACTTTTTGGGGATCCGCGTCCGGCCGCTTCAAGCCCGACTTTCTGGCATGTGGGCGTACACTGGGAAGAAGGACCCTATGAGGATTTCCTCGGAAGACCTTACCCTCAAGGTGTATGAGAAAAGGGTTCGAAGCTTCACCACTCTTACCAAGAAAATCCCGATTCCTTCAAGCTGTCTTGTGGATCCCTTCGGCAAGAAAAACTAGCTCCTCAAGGTAAATTTATTTTGCATTCATCTTTCCTTCCTTGTATTTGTGGATGAATTCTATCAATTGATTGGCACTTCTTTCGTGTCTTCTTCTTGTGTAGGACTTTGATCACCTGAGCTCACTTCCTCCTCTCCCTGGAAGCTGTGAGCCCCCTGTCCATCCTTCCGCATGCAACGATCTCCCTGTGACTAGAACCGCCGTGGATGAGGAGATGGATTTCTCTGCATCTAATTCTTCATCGAAGACGTAATCTCTTCTGTCGGCTCGCTCCGAAGATTTTCTTGTGGAGCATGCCAGTGAAAAGAGGAAGCACCCCTACGATGTGGAAAGGGTCGAAGACTCGGATGACTCGACTGCTTCCAAACCCTTGATGCTTCTCCAGTCTCGGCTGCTCGCGCCCAGATGAATTTGTTCCGCTTTGCACGAGATGTGTCTTCGTAAGTGTTTGACTGCTTATTTTACTGCTTATCAGGTAGTTCCGCTGCTAATGCTTTTCCCAATTGGATTGTTCTTTTCTCTTGCAGTGATGAGATGAAGATCCTCCCGCATCTCCTCTTCACACATCTGTGGGCTGCTCTGCAAAGAAATCTCCTCTGCCATCAACGGAGCCGAAGGAAAAGCTCATGTCTTCTATGGAGAAGTGTTGGAAATATGCCCTAGAGTCAAATAGTAGTAAGGACTATTATCTTATTTCATATAGTTTATGATTAAGTTTTATATCATGCTATAACTGTATTGAGTGGAAACATCAATACACGTGTGATATATAAATAACCAGGGGTTCCCAGTGAAACTCTAGTCACTGGTTCATTGGTCAACAGATGATCATGTTTCCTGATCATGTGGCATTTATGCCAGTTGGAAATGAGGTCATCTCATTCTGAGAATGAGATGATGAACCAAATACCCAACCTAAACATTGTGACTCGATCTTGTCACGAAGTTCAAGTTACAATGATTAGAAAAAGGATCTTCGTAGACTATTCCTTAGACCGTGAGGCTATATCAATCACTGTCTCCCGAGAGTGCTTAGATAGCATCAAACGCCATCTGGTAAAACGGTGGTTATAAAGGTGTGTTCAGGTATTCGGAGGAAACCATAGAGGCAATATATGTCAAGAGCGGGATTTGTCCGTCCATGTGACGGGAAGATACTCAAGGGCCCACTCGGAGAAGTTATATCCAATAGCTGCGCAGCGTGTGATTTGATCACGGGGATATCACTTGTCGGAACGAGTCAAGTAGCGTTGTTCAGTAACGAGATTGAACACGACATGGTGATGTCATTGATCAGATCTCGGGCAATGCAAGTATCGAGAGACAAAGGGAATAAGACACGACCGTCCCGGTTCAAATGACGAAAGATCTTCGTGGAACGCACAGGGGTCACATGGCCATCCAGGTCCCTCTGTCGATCATTGGTACGGGAGTGTCCCGACCATGTATGGAGTGTTCCCGAACCATGGGGTATCACGCTAAAGGGCTTGATGATGGTTAAAGAGTGTTTATAGGATCGGTAGAATCACCGAAGAAAAGAAGGGAGAAAACCGGAAGGGTTTCGGTAAGTCCGGAGGATGTCCGGAGTGGAGGTGGAAGGTGTTCCATGGCCACAGAGGTTGAATAATATGTGAATGAATGTTAAATATTGATTTAATCATTTATTCATAATTATTTAATAAAGAGAAAATCAATTAAAGGTCAAAAAGGCTTAATGGGCCAATTCCGGAGGGAGAGGGCCCATTAGGGGAAAGGAGAGAGGGAAGAGGGGCCAAGGGGGAGGACGGCTGGGCCTAGCCCCCCCGCGCGGGGCCCACTAGGTGGCCGGCGGCCACCTCCTCCCCCTCCTCTCGTTTAGTCCCACCCCGGGACTTTGAGGGAGGTAGTACCTCCCCTCCCCCTATATATAGTGGGGTATTTGGCCTAGAAAAATACACCAATAATCAATAAAGGTCTCCCCACTTTTGGGAGGACCTCTAATTGATATTTTATCTCTCCCCCTCTCTCTCTCTCGTGACCGTGGTCCCAAGTCTGGACTGCGCGACCGAGATACATCTTCACCGCGGAGCGCCGTCGGGCTGCGGGATTCGGATCCGGGAGCTCTACTTCCGCAACTGCTGCTGGATCGGGGAAGCGGGAGTCATCGTCAGGCACCGGACGTGTTTAACTCCTCGCGAGGTGTCGCACTTGAGGCACTCAAGTCGCTGGAGCCAGAAGGAGCGCAAGGACTTCATCACGACCTTGAGGTCAGCTTCGGCTCGTCTACATCAACCACGCTCTCCTGAGCGTTGACAACGCTTTTCGGTCTTCAAGGGTAAGTTCCCTAAAAGCCCCTCCCGTTACTGTGTTACTACTATATAGGTCCTGGCAGCTTAAGGGGTTCAGGGGCGTAGGGTAAAATTTATTGTTTTCATACGCGGAACCTCGACAGTGGTATCAGAGCTAGATGTATGCGTAGTAATGCTAGTACGGGTAGAACACGCGAGATGTAGCGTGTGGGCGTTGATCTTTTAGTTGTTACCCTAACACATGTACTTGTGTATATCGCAGTAATGCTTGATGAAGTGGCCCCCAACCGACTTTACGCGTTCATTCGTGAGACTGGTCCACGCTTGACATACGGCTTGTACCGTATAAAGTGGCTTAGGGGGGTGTCTGTCTCTCTCGCATTAGTTGGTATACCATTTGCAATGGAGGGCCCCAAAAGGGGTGTAGTAGAGACAACTACTTGATCAATGTTGTGCTGAAAGTTCGTAGGTAAGAATGGTTCTTGTGCGAAAGCCCATTCAGCCACGTAAAACATGCAAAGATAAAATAGAGGCGTCTAACTTTGTTTTGCAGGGGGGCGTTGCTTTGTGATATGGTTGTGGCAAAGGTAAAGTGATTACCTTTTTTCACGTAGTAGTAGATAGTCACGAAGGTGACGGACTACCACGCCGGGAAGACACCGGTACCCTGGTGTCTACGGCGCCGGAACCCTGGCGCCGGAACCCGGTGACGGCGGATGGAGATCACGACGTGAAGGACCATATCACATAGCATTTACATTCAATGTTATTGTTTGTATGTCTTATTGTTTGCTAGTATTAGATACTCGACGGTAGCCTAATAAGATGATCCCTATTAAAAATTACCAACGATTATGTTCCCCGTTAGTGTGCACCACCAAGAAAGTTCTTCGGTATAAGGAGATCGATGGATACAGGCCTGGGTGTCAGACATATCTACGTTCACATACAGTGGGTGTAAGCCATGTTGCACAGTGAATACACTAAGGTTGAGTTGGCGAGCCTAGCATGCTAGAGAAGCGTGGCCTCAGAACACGGATGATCGAAAGATCGAGCACGAGTCGCATAAATGATGTGACCAACGTTTAGCGTCCACCCTTGAACCCACATTGATGGCCGTGACGATCGGGGGAGATGTGGCTGATAGGGGTCGTGTTATCACTAGGAACCCTCATTGGGGATAGGTGTTTCTGAGTGGAGTTATTATTAACTCATTTAATTGTAAACTTAGTCTAAATTCCTTTTGCAATTATAAATGTAGAAAATGGTTCTTCCCGAGATTACCTTTCCTATCGACGTTTGGTTAAAAGGAGAAAAACTCAAGTTAGATGGATCCAACTTTTCTGCATGGGTCATGCGCCTGTTTGATCTCCTTAGGGAGAACAATGTAGCTGACTACATGACCTGCGAGATGTATCTGGAGCCACCCTATTCTCATGAGACCCAGGAGCAGCGGGATCTGCGTTATCGTCGTCGTGTGATGGCCACATTCATATCAGTGACCATGCGCCTCGGAATGGAGGATGGGCTATGGCCAATGGTGGGGAGTCTCAAGCCCCGGATGGTCATGGCACATATGAGAGCACATTTCATGGAACAAGTGCGCATGTGGGAGTATGAGCTGATGGGGGACTTCCTCTCCATAAAGATGGAGGAGGGCTCCTCACTGGATGAGCACTTATTGCGCCTCTACGATGCGTACATGAGTCTGGCATACTACCTGGACAACTGGTTCTCAAGATCATTTGCGATGGGAGTTGTGCTACGGCCGCTTCCTCCAAGCTTCCAAGCACAAGTCAGGACTTGCGTAATGAGGGGCGACATGGAAATGGAGTTCCACCGGTTCATGACACATCTCAGGAATGTGTTGGTTAAACCAGGTGTCGCTCAGGTCGTCAACGACAAAGGTATATATTTGATATACAGTTTTATAAATGTTATAATCCTGCAAACACATTGCAGTGTTAAGTATATCTGATACTTGTTCTATTTTACTGAAAACAGGTCCTTCTGCATGAGAGGTGCTTGTTGGAGAGGAGGTGATGTTGTGTGTTGATGGCGAGCATGATGATGATGGCCAACGACACTCTCCCTCGACATTTATCATTTAGTTTGTGTTTTAGGATGATTATTGTAATCAAGATATTGTGAACTTCTTTAGTGTCTCTCACATTTCGTGAGACGGTTATTCATATGAGTTTGTAACAAACAGTTGTTCTACTTTTATGAATGATTCCTATTCGCGTTCATATCTTGTTTGATTACTTGTGAATTATCCTTATTGTTTGAAACTAATTTATAATGCATGAACATTTGTAAAATATTAAAATGCCTTAAAATACCCAACTTAAATGATATTCATTAAATGAGTGAAACCATTGTTTGAATTCAAAGTTATAATGATAATATGTGAAAGTCATTCGATTTCTTATCACATATAAATCATGCCTAAGTTCGGCAAAATAACTTGAACACCGTGTATTACTTGAATACAAAGTGTTTAATGAATTGTTAAAAAGTAAATACATATTCGATGTATTGTGTTTAACGAAAATGGTGATTATCATTAAATGATTGTTTAAATGTGTAAAGTAGTTTACCAAAGGAAACATGAATATGAAACTATTTGATTTGATTAAAATGTTTCACCAACAAAGGGTATAAATATAAAAGAGAATACAATTACTATGATTTGATCAATAGTAATGAAATTCGATTTTATAAGATTGGCATAAAAGAAACTGTGTAATGCAAAGTGTTTTGAAATGTCAAAATGCAAAGCATCATAATGTGATATTAGATATCAAAGTGGGTTGAATAGAAGGCACCAAATAAATCGTTGTAGTGTAGATGTAGAGACCATTAGCTTATAAATAGTTAGCACTCAATTAGAATGTAGTGAACCATTTGAATTCGTGAAAGTTTTGGGGTTATTCGATATAACCAAAACAATAGCGAATAAGTCCTTGTAGCATATTCATTGGAAACTTTGAATATGAAATCCATAGCTGAAACCAAAAGGAAAGCAAAATTCGTATTGCTTGGATTTTGGTGCATTCTTGAGAAAGCTCACTTCTAGTGATGTTTCTCAATTATGAAGCAAATGGAAATTAGTGTAAAACACGATGAGGATTCAAAACCCTGCATCAGAGTGTTGAGAAGCGCAACGAACAACGTTCCTGATCGATTCTCTGCACAGAAGGAAAGAATCAATGATATTGATCATTGTGCTTTCCCCACTAGTGTTTTCACTACATGAAGTAGGATTCAAAATGTAATCCATATCTTGTATGGAGACATTTGTGAATCATTTGTCATGATTCTTGGAATGTGACATACCTACGAACTACAAAGGAAATAATGGTAAACTAAATTATGAGAAATCCTAGAAGCAAACTTCCCTTGAGATTAGAAAGCAATTAGTTGCTGAATCTCACAAGTAAAAGGGGTTACTTGGAATTTTCCCAAATGACTGCAAAGTCATAGTAGGAAAAAGGGGTAAATGACAAAAGCACAATTTTTCAAGTATTGGATGAATTCAAATGAATTTGATTCATGTGTGCTAAATGTCAAGTGGATTTAAAACTAGTAAAGTACTAGTATCTCATAGTAAATCTCCAAGTTTGATATTTGATCAAAGGATTTTGAAATTGTTCAAAATTGTGAGTGGATATGCAATTTGCATAAAATTTAGTGGGAGCTATGAAAGTCTTCGTGATACAATATGTGATTGACATATTTTAAGTGGGAGCAATATAAGACTCAAATTCAAATATGTAGGAACATATTTTGAGTGGGAGCTTATAGGAGTAATTCTTAAGCATGTTAAGAATGAAAGGCGCAAATACTTATAAATAATGATTTATAAGATGTAGAAGTTGATAATAGGAGTATTATGATATTATGTAGTATTCCTTAAGGAATTCTGAAAAATGTTTCAGAATAGAAGTTAATTAAGGAACTAGTCCTTAATGACTCAAATTAGGAATAGTATTAAGTTTAACATCAATGGTTGAAATAAAGAAAAAGGATGACCATCATCCACTATGTTGAGACATAGGTTCTATCTTAGTAAACCATGATGATAACTTAGCATAATATGTGATCCAAATTAAGGAACGTTTTTGTCTGCAAAATCTAATAGAGAACTTGCAGACATGTTTTCCAAATCCATAAAGGATGACATATCTTAAAGCATAAAGAGTTATGTTATAAGGGAATATGTTGGAAACTCCTGTAGGTACCAATTAAAGTCAAGTAGGAAGCGAGGTGAACAAAAACATCGAAAGTTGCATAGAGTGCACTAGTGTTTCGATGAATACATTTATAATAATAGATAAGGGTACCATCTAAAGTGTTGTATTATGTTATGGCGGGGCTAGTTTGCTTTTAATGTAGAATGATGTGTCCCAGGGCACAGTGCCCATGAGAAAGCCCTCGAGGTTGATCTAACATCACTGTAGGCTCCTGGAATTAGGCCTCGTTTTGCTGCCATAGCGACGATGCATTCACACAGATGCTATCATGTGATGATAAAGTATTAATGTCAATCAAAGAGACATTAGTAAGTTGCAAAGGATTTGGGACTGTAAAGTACAGACCCAAGACTCAACCTTTTCCATGAGCAAGCATGCTCAGGGTACCGGGTATATGGTGCCAATGATTGAGAACAAATGCAGCTAGTGTATTTGTACTCTAGTGCAAGTGGGAGACTGTTGGAAATATGCCCTAGAGTCAAATAGTAGTAAGGACTATTATCATATTTCATATAGTTTATGATTAAGTTTTATATTATGCTATATCTGTATTGAGTGGAAACATCAATACACGTGTGATATATAAACAACCAGGGGTTCCCAGTGAAACTCTAGTCACTGGTTCATTGGTCAACATATGATCATGTTTCCTGATCATGTGGCATTTATGCCAGTTGGAAATGAGGTCATCTCATTCTGAGAATGATATGATGAACCAATACCCAACCTAAACATTGTGACTCGATCATGTCATGAAGTTCAAGTTACGATGATTAGAAAAAGGATCCTCGTAGACTATTCCTTAGACCGTGAGGCTATATCAATCACTGTCTCCCGAGAGTGCTTAGATAGCATCAAACACCATATGGTAAAAAGGGGGTTATAAAGGTGTGTTCAGGTATTCGGAGGAAATCGTAGAGGCAATGTATGTCAAGAGCGGGATTTGTCCGTCCATGTGATGGGAAGATACTCAAGGGCCCACTCGGGGAAGTTATATCCAATAGCTACACAACGTGTGATTTGATCACGGGGATATCACTTGTCGGAACGATTCAAGTAGCGTTGTTCAGTAACAAGATTGAACACGACATGGTGATGTCATTGATCAGATCTCAGTATCGAGAGACAAAGGGAATAAGACACGACTATCCCGGTTCAAACGACGAAAGATCTTCGTAGAATGCACATGGGTCACATGGCCATCCAGGTCCCTGTGTCGATCATTGGTATGGGAGTGTCCCGACCATGTCTGGAGTGTTCCTGAACCGTGGGGTATCACGCTTAAGGGCTTTATGATGCTTAGAGAGTGGTTATAGGATCGGTAGAATCACCGAAGAAAAGAAGGGAGAAAACCGAAAGGGTTTCGGTAAGTCCGGAGGATGTCCGGTGTGGAGGTGGAAGGTGTTCCATGGCCACGGAGGTTGAATAATATGTGAATGAATGTTAAATATTGATTTAATCATTTATTCATAATTATTTAATAAAGAGAAAATCAATTAAAGGTCAAAAAGGCTTAATGGGCCAATTCCGGAGGGAGAGGGCCCATTAGGGGAAATGAGAGAGGGAAGAGGGGCCAAGGGGGAGGACGGCTAGGCCTAGCCCCCTGCATGGGGCCCACTAGGTGTCCGGCGGCCACCTCCTCCCCCTCCTCTCGTTTAGTCCCACCCCGGGAATTTGAGGGAGGTAGTACCTCCCCTCCCCCTATATATAGTGGGGTATTTGGCCTAGAAAAATACACCAATAATCAATAAAGGTCTCCCCACTTTTGGGAGGACCTCTAATTGATATTTTATCTCTCCCCCTCTTTCTCGTGACCGTGGTCCCAAGTCTGGACTGCGCGAGCGAGAGACATCTTCACCGTGGAGCGCCGTCATGCTGTAGGATTCGGTTCCAGGAGCTCTACTTCCGCAACTGCTGCTGAATCGGGGAGCGGGAGTCATTGTCAGGCACCGGATGTGTGTAACACCCCGCGAGGTGTCGCACTTGAGGCACTCAAGTCGTTGGAGCCAGAAGGAGCGCAAGGACTTCATCACGACCTTGAGGTCGGCTTCGGCTCGTCTACATCAACCACGCTCTCCTGAGCGTTGACAACGCTTTTCGGTCTTCAAGGGTAAGTTTGCAAAAAGCCCCTCCCATTACTGTATTACTAATAGATAGGTCCTGGCAGCTTTAGGGGTTCAGGGGCGTAGGGTAAAATTTATTGTTTTCATACGCGGAACCCCGACAAGAAGATCATCCCGAAAGGCATTGCCACTTTGTCGAAGCCGTCGCTACAAAAAAGGAGGAAAACGGTTGGTAAAGGCATGGTGATATCCGCAAATCGTGTTGATGTGGATATGAGAGATGTAAGTCACTCTATAATTCGAGATTTTCCTGCCCATAGCTTCTTTTCCTGATATCCTCTACTGTGATGCTCTTTTTTCAGCTTTTGATGCGCGAGATGGTCGACATGGCCTCTTGATTTATAAAAATCCGTAATGAAGCCGAAGAACTTAAGGGTATGTCATGTTCATCTTTAGGATTGCTTTGTGAATTTTTCTTCTCCACTTCTTCATGGTTTATTCGCGCAGCCGCCACCAAGGAATCCGGAGTTATTCGGGATGAGGCGATGAAGCGTGTCGATGTTCTGGAGGTCAAACTTCGTGCTGCTGAGGAAGCTTTGGAGGAGGCCAAGCAGAGGGAAAGAACTGATGCCGAAGAAGTGGCCAAGCAAGCCGCTATTTGAGATGAAAATCTTCGGCAGCGCCTAGAGGCCCTTAATTCCTCTTTAACCCATAAGTTCTTTCTCTTTCTATTTGGCTTATTTCATTTCTATTTTTGGTCATCAATCCTTTCCCTTCTTGTTTTCAGAATTGACTGGCCAGGACCTGACGCTGAATGAAGATAAGATGGTTGATCCTTTGTCGTATGCTGTTAGAACCTGGGAGACCTACATCATTTGTGGGAGTAACCTTCTTGTCCGCTCCCACCGTGCCTTCAAAAGCCTTCATGCCAAAATATTTCCAACCAAGGAGGTGCCGAACAATCTGAATGATCTTGTCACCGTCTTCGGTGCTGATCCCAGCCCCCTTGTTGGTTATGGCTTGACATAGTCGAAGAGTGGTGTCGAAACTTCAATGGCACTAGCGATGGCGCACGGCGAGAAGGTTAACTGGGCGAAGGTTAGATCCTCTGTTCTAGTCACCTCCAATGGTCAAGAAATTGACTTGAAGTCTCATTTTAAGAGGGCCAGAAAGTACTCTCGGCTTCTTCTGGGCCTAATTTCAGGCTTGGAGAAGCCAGCTGCCCCTTCCCCGACTGTTGATCCTTCTTCGGCTACTCCTACCGTTCCCGTAGCTAGTGCGCCTTCTACTAGTGCTACTCTGTCCTTGAAAGAGACGGCTTCATAGGCTTTGTTTTGTAATATTTATCGTGTCTCCCTTGCTGTTATTGTAATGAACCTTTAACTTAGCTAGCTTCCTATTGCTTCTTTTTACAAGAAAGAAGCTTTTGAATATATGCGTATGAGCTTGCTTTTGTATGTTGAATGTTTCATATCTTTCTTGTCTTGTTAGATTTTGAATGAATCTTCAGCTCCTTCTGGATCTGCGCAACTGTCGGATGTCATTCTGTCCTGCTCTGTAGTAGGTGTGACTAGTACCACCATTGTGCGTACGGTGGATCCGCCGTTGTATGCTAAAAAGATTGAATAGGTGAAAAAACTTGAAGGAAAACTTCGGGTTGTTCAGTCAATGGTGGATGTCGCCCAATCTAAGACACGCCAGGCCCTTGATCGTGAAGCTCTTCTCTTGGAGGAAATTTCCAGGGCAAGTGAGAAGATATTATGTAAGTCTGCTTCCTCCTTTTCTATTGCTCCTTCTGATTTTCAGGAAGTCAATGCTTTCTCCTAATTTGCAGGCATTCAATTGTGCAAGAGGAAGGAATCCCAATGTCTACGCAACCGAATGCAGCTCTTGTGTTTGCCTCCCGAGCTTCTGAGACAGATTTTTGGATTGATCATTGTCATGATTATACTGTTGCGTTGCTTCAGGACCGCCTATCAGAGTTGGAACAGTTTGTCGAGTGCTACCGCAGATTATTGGCCATTATTTATAATGCCATGTTTCCTCGGGACCCTCAACCTCGGACCTTGGTGGATTTTCTTGTGAAGTTTCGACAAGGTGAAAAGATTCATCACTTTGTGAAGCTTCAACCTGTGGCGGGTGCCAAGCCCATGCTTTATTGGGTACATGTGCATCATCTGACGCTAGACTTGGATGATGTATCTTCGTGGCTACCTCCTCCTTCCAATGGTGGCCTTGTTGATATGTTGCCTCATCATGTCGCTGCTCATAGACCTGCCATTAGAATTATTCGAAAATGCATGGAGGCAGATGATGAATTTTTTGTAAACTTTCCTATCTGATTACTTGCTTGTGTAGCCTTTGTACTTTGTAGAAGGAACATTGTATATAACTGCTTTATACTTGTCAAAAAGGTCGTATGTTTTATACGAGATTTTGGTTGTATATTGTATTTTGTTGAGGATCCGACGAACTTATGTCTTCCCTTATGTGCCGTAGAATTTTGTATGCCGAGAAGTATTTTCTTTATTCATTGAAAAACATAATTGGATACATTGCGAGGGCATGATCACTGGCCGTTGGCCTTTATTGAATATAAAATGCATCAAAGTGAAGTTTTTCTGTAGGAACTTCAGCTTCTGTTCTTGGGGTTCTTCATCATGCTCCGTGTTGGTGTGTGGGATGCTCTCGTTTTTTGACGAGTGGGTCTTCCTATGCGGGACCTATAGTAGAGGCCGCATTTGTTGCTTTTGCGGGACCGTTGTGCACTTGATCTTCCAATGTTTGCTTCTTGTGGGTGTGCCCTTCTTGTAATGACTCCTCATCCGCTATTTTCAGCTGTCCAAGTTCTTTCTCAATCCTGAATGATTCTGAGATTTTCTTGAATTCCCGATCGCAGCTGTCCGCGTGGCTGAAGCTTCCTTTGACTATTATGACCCCATTGGGGGCTGGCATTTTTAGCACCAAATATGCGTAGTGAGGTACTTCTATGAATCGTGCGAAAGCTGGTCGTCCCAGGATCGCGTGATATTGTGATGGCCAGTCCATGACTTTGAATTGGATTTTTTCTCGCCTAAAGTTATTATTTGACCCAAAGACTACGTCGAGATGGACTTTGCCCAATGGGATTTCGGCTTTTCCTGGAACTATCCCGTGGAAAGTTGTGTCTATAGATACTAGATTCGTCATGGACCAATTCATGGCCTGTAGAGTTTTGGCGTAAATCAGGTTGATGCTGCTTCTGCATCCAAGAAAACATTGGTCATGTCGAACCCGCCGATTTGTGCTTCTACTATTAGCACTGAATGGCCTAGTCGAGGGACCCGTAGTGGATGATCATCTCTGCTGAAGGTAATTTCTGGTTCTGACCAATGGAGATACTCTAGTGGAGGATGTGGCTTTGTTACTGCCATGTTTACTTGCCTAGTGATCATTTTCTGTGTCCTGTTGGAGGACGGTCCCTTCTGTATCATTGGCATTTCTCCTTTTGACCTGGGATATTCGTCATCTTGGTGTGTTATGTTTTGCGGCTGTCCTGCCGGCGGGTGCCCTTGTGGTGGTGGTGGCGCGCCGACTGCCAAAGCGCCAGGTGTGTAGTGTAGCCTCGGTTTGCTGCTTTGGTTGCCTTTGTGTTGCATAGCTCTTGCATTTTTAAGAATGTTCGGCATTCCTTTAGGATATGATTTGATCGCCTTTTTCCTGTCAAGTCGACGTAGTAATGCATATTGCAGGGTCCTTCCAACATTTGTCCTGCTGACATAGGTGGGTCTCGATTCGTCGGCTGGTATCGTTGCTGCGACTGGCTTCCACTAATGTTGTCCCTGTTGCCACGGTATCTGCTGTTGTAATCGTCGCTTCGTCGGTTGTCGCCTCCAGAGAAGCTTGCTGCAACATAACTTGGTGTATGGTACCCCTCATTGGTTCGTCGCCTCCGATCATTATTGTGCCTGTCCCTATCGTTTTCGGGTGAACAGGCTCTTTTTTGTGTAAGGCGTCCTCTCTGTCGGCCCAACGATTGACTATATCCATCAACTGCAAAATTGTCTTTGGCTTGGACCGTCCTAATTCTTGAATGAACTCCTGCCGACAAAGTCCATCGTTGAAGGCGTCAATTGCTCTTTTGTCGGATATGGCTTCAGCCGAATTTTTTATGATGTTCCACCATTGGACGAAAGCCCATATTGATTCTCCCGGCTTTTGCTTGCAGGCCCGCAATTGCTCCAGCGACGCGGGTTGCTTGAATGTGGAGTGGAAATTCTTGATAAACTTGTCCTCAAGATCGTTCCAGCTGCTAATAGAATCTTCGGGTAGTTTTTTTAGCCAGGAGCATGCCGCACTAGTTAGGTGCAGTTGCAAGCTTTGCATTGCTATAGCTTTGGATCCGCCTTGTAGTCTGACAGTTTCAGATAATCTGTAAGCCAAGCTTCGGGTTCTTGGAGGCCATCATACTTTTGATGATATTAAGGTAATTTAAAGTCTCGTGGCACCAGAGTCTTGCGAACTCGTCGGGTAAAGAAACTGGCGCCGCATAGTTCTTGCTCTTCCTCGCTTTCACCATCATGATATCTTCGGATGTTACGTTCTTCCCTGGACCGATCGATACTTCGCTGAGTGATGTCGTTTCTTGCATTGTTTCACGGCTCTGACTCTGAAAAATGGACCCACTGCGGCGATCGAGATCGTCGGGTGTGTCCTACTTGCCAAGGGCTGCTGCGACAGCATGGGGATCTATCGAACTGTCGCATGGTTCATTGCTCTTTTTGCGCGAGAGATTCTCCTACCATGCCAAGATTTATTAGTGTGGAGCGGTGGAGGGCCACACGAGGATCGTTGGGTGCGGGCTGAGTTGTGATCAGATATGTTTGTGTAGCCACGATAGCTGCATGAGCCGTTTTTGCGTTGATGTTTCCTGCTTGATCAATCGATATGAACGATAGATCAAGATCCCGGATGAGTATGCCTCTCTTTGCTTCAGGGATATTCTCCAATCGAGATGTTCCTCTCCTTGGCGGTGCTCCTCCTATTACGCTCCTTGATCCTCGAGTGGAGCTTAACTGCGCTCGTCGTAGGCTAGATTCCTCGGCTACTCTTTTCCTTTCATCGAGTTGTCTCTGCATCCTAAGTAGGTCTCTCCTTTTGCGATGAAGCAGGTATTGGTATGCTAATAGATCCTCGTGTTAAGCGTCTACTGTCATCGGAATTACTCCTGAAATTGCTTCCCTTGCTTTTTGCCATGCCACTGCTGGTAGCCGGAGAGTTTGCCTCTCGCCTCCGCATGGTTCTTCTTCTTGATTTACGCGGTTGTCTCCTGGGACTCCCCCATTTCCTTGGATTCCTTCATTACCATGATCTCCTGCATTGTGGCTTGAAAGAATATCAGCGGGATTAAAGATTGGGTTACCATTGGAGTCTTGCTGGGTCGAGGCGTCTCCAATGATCACGCATACTTGGTGCTGAGTGATACATGGACTAGTGAAGTCGTCATATGAACCGAGGGAGACACTGTCGGGTGAACCAGTGAAGTCCACGAGTTTTTGTTCTAGGTAGATTTCTGCCATCCTAATTCCAAAGTCGATGCTTTCGCTGCTTTCTTCGGATTCAGAGTTTGCCGGGCTTGCTTCGCGTGGTGGGGTTAGCTGTGGGTCTGATCCAAAGGAGAGATTGTCGTAAAGACCATCTAGGTCCCCTAGATCCATCTCGATTTGCTTGCTTTCTTCGTGTGCTTCAATCTATGTTGTAGCATCCATGGAGGACCCGACGGAACATGCTGGTACCACCGTAGGCGTAAGTTTTTCCACCGACCGTTCTGATGTGATCAGGGCCGAAGGGTGTGATTCTTGCGGGTTTCTGCTTGGAAGTGGAAACTTCCGATGATTAGATCGGATCTGTCATTGAAATCGGCAGGTACCAACACAGGGGTGGGCGGATGTGGAACTGCTTTCATCGGGTTGATGCTTGGTGGAGAGCGGTCTGTCGAATCCGTGGTTCCAGCATTCAGGTTTCCCACAGACGGTGCCAATTGACGAGGGGTAACCTCGGCAATGCCCATGATGATGGACTTAGGGTTTCACTGAAAAGAGAACGCTCGGGATTTTGTCGGATGTCAAGAAAATAATGGAGTCAAAGTCGCCTGAATATTTGGGAATCCCACTATTACAAGTTGTCTGAGAGTTTTCGGTACCCTCGCTTGGGATTCTCCCGTCCTATATATAATAGGCCGGGTCTCAAAGATGTATGCGTATAGGTTTAATACACACGTACTTACAATACCAACACAATGTCGGTTCATAGTCTCTTTCCTAATATAATCAAAGTCTTTGTTGGTTGCTTCCTTGGCCTATCATCTGGAATATTCGTGGGCCGTAATACTTTTAACCAGCATAGGCCAACAAATCATAAGCATCCGCGTAATCGTACCTATGTCAGAAGGTTCTGGAGCTTATTTGGGGCGAAATACCGTCGTTTGCGACCTTTTTACCAACTATACGACCAAACTATACAGCGGGAACTTTTAGTTCTGGCCGTATAGTTGGTCGTTGAACCTTCGGGTTCTGCAGTGTTTTGGCCGCCATTTCTTCATACAAACTCCGATTTGGGTTATCTTCGGCTCGTTGGATTCGTCTCATCGAGGTAAAACCTGATGGTCTTGGATATTTATTTTGAGAAGTTGGAAAAAATCACTTTTCCAACCTCTCAAATGGCTAAGTCTGGTCCCTGCAGCTCCTCTATACTATGTTCTCTTTGTATCTTTTGCCTTTGTTTTATCCATAATCATCATCAACATCTACACACATGTCATAGACAAGGAAAGTGATAAACTTCTACCTAAACTATTAAATGTGCAAAGCTCATATGAAAGTAATTGAGAACTAGAAGTCATGCATATAAGGCATAGCTATAGATAGAAGAAACATGATATGAGAGATAAATGGCACATTTTATATGGCTAAAAGAGGTGGTATTTCACAGCCATCAACTACTGCTGGTATTATTAGTTGAAACGGCTTTAGTCCATGTTGTAGCTGTTGTGTTGTCTGCACCATCATCGCCATCCTGGCTACCAGGGTCGACACCGTTGACCATTTCCCATCAGCCGTAGGAGTTCCTCCCATCCAGGTTGGTGAAGACGACTCGTCCATCACTGACACAATTTGGCGAACTCCTCGGTCACTGGAGTCATGTCATCCTGGGAATCCCGGAGCACCTGATTCATCCCTAGGAAATCTTCTATGTCATCGAGTTTGCACCTAGGGACAACTGCCGGAGGAGGTACTCCGTGCCTGGGCTCTGGATGTGGCTCGGGCCCCTTCTTTACCTTCCTCGACAACGGGGGTGGTGACTTGCAACGACGTAGGAAAAGGTGGCCTCATAGCAGTACCAACTTCTTGTCCTCTACTTACAGCTTTGGTGTCTATAAGATGATGCCACCACCACCGCCACCTCGTTGGTGACATGGCGGCGATAGCGGCTCCGTCTCAGGAACAAGTGGTATTATGGTGGGGGAGCCGCTATGGAAGGATGGCCTACTCTGCTACGGGCCGCTGCACGACATGGACATGGAGCACAATGACGAGCAGGACATAGGAGGGGAGCGCACAAGTGGGGTGTGCGGAGGTGGGATGGGCTAGCATTTACTTAGCCAACATCGCATCAATGTCAAGGTAGTCCAAGAAATGATGGCGGTCGTCACAATTGAATGACCCACTAATGGGACGTTAGACGACCGTCACCACCGCCTCGCGCTCTGTCGTGAAGAGTGGCACCCTGAGCTCGCTATTATGGACCCATTCTAGGTCCGCCTACACCTCCAAGGTGAGCTACTCGTGCCAGCGCGCGATGTAGCTAACTAGCTCCGCCTCCAGGACTGGCCGGATAGCATAGCCACCTGCACTGATCCTCCATCGACCGGCAAGCCACCGGTCTGGCGAGACAAGCACCCGCTTCTCGTAGAGAACCGCCACCTACCACAAGGTTGAGGTTGAGCGGGCAGTTTCGTGGGTCCGGTGACCCATCATACCACTGCATGATGTAGTACACTATAGTCGTTGATATAACACCAATGAAACACCGTCCACTAGTATTACATCCCTTAGAGTGGTACAACAGAAACACAGCAGGTCGACGGCATGACTATAGGTTACAACTCGACTCTTTACAGAAGATCTAGAGAACAATATAGGTTAAAGAGGAAGAAAACAACTTCTTACAAAGAAGAACCAGAAAGAACAACTCAGAACTAACTTGCGACTAAGACTAGTATCTTCTAATTGGCTTGCAATTGCTGCTATCGCAATGCTCTATAGAAATAGGTTTTATGGCCAGAGAATCTATTCCTAGCTAATAAGGAATTTTTTATTCACTTTGTTTGATCTAAATGTTGACTTCGTTGACTTTCTTGAAGATCTTGAGCTAACGATGATGGTTTCTTGAGCAAACGTTGGTGTTGATGACGTCTTCCACGACTTATAACCTAGCAAGGGTTAAGAAGGTATGGTTGAGTACGAGCGTACTCAACAAGTTCACTAAAAAGGAGTGTTTGATGCACTAGCTACTGCCATAGACCATAGGTCGTAGGCTATGCAGGTTTTCAAAAACATTTCTTCAAAGGTTGCTTTTATTCTGAAACGTCAGCCTTCACAGGTTTACCAAAACTTTCATGGAGTTCCTTTCCTGCCTCGTTCATAGCTCCTTCCTAGAACAGGGAGTAACATGTCACGGTTCTTACACTCTGCAGAGATACGTTGCTTTACCCATGAGAGACCTTAGCTTTGTTTCACATCCGAGTTGCACTCTCGTCCACACTTCCTTGGTGTGGGGCCGAGTCTAAGATCCAAGCCAATCACTGCCCCTCTCCGTGACCCCGCTTGAAGACACGACCCTTCGGACCAACCACATCTTTGTTAAGCCCCCTTTTGGGCAAGCTACAACTTTGAGAGGTTCCCGATGAGTCCAAAAATTGAAGCATATTTACCTTTTTATTTTGCATAAATAGAGTACGGATTTTTGTATTTCACTGCGTCTATGCGTGCTATTTTGTTCTTGTTTCAACAGGATCCCAAATCATGGAGTCACATATGAACATATCAATTAGAGCTGTCATACTGTGTAATTATATGATATTTCTAAGTGATAAAAGTCATTTTATGAATTTACCTTCGCACCTAGAACAATACTAAACAAGGAGGAGGCACCAGTATGGTTAACAACCACTAGTACGAGTGGACCCCGCCCGTAACGTCTGCCCGTACCAGGCACCATTACGACTGCTTTGTCAAATACTTCTCCCTAGCAAAGATGGGAGAGAGATCCGACATTCACAGCCACCAGAAACCATGAAACACCACATCGGAGTGGGATCTGAAGGAGGAACTTGGCTGGGGTAAAATCCCAGCTGATCCACGGACCATTGGAGGAGAACACATCATCCCCTTCATCATCAATCGCTGCATCCTCATCACCACAATTACTCCATCTTTCATCTATTAGATCTCTTTGTAATTCCAGATCCAATTGTGGTTTGCATTAGATCTATCTTCGTACTTTTATCCATTCATTTGATTATGATGATGTTGTTGATTTCTTCCATGAGTGAGTAGTTCCTTTGTTCTTGGGGAGATGGAGAAACCCTAGCACCATTATGAACTTGTAATAAAGATGATCTATTCTTGTGTCCGTATGACTTGCTTGTCTATGATATAATTATGATTTGTGTTTGATCTCTCTCTTTAGATGGTATGCGTAGTCGGCCGCATATCATTTGCCTTCGAGACTAAAGGGAGGGAGAAATCCTTTGGACGTGTCTTGGAAGCATACCTGGAATGCCCCGTGACAGATTGGCGCCAGCTCGTAACCTACATGGTCAAAGGGGGATCAAAGAGGGACTCCCTAAGCTAATTACGATATCCACGGGGAAACCCTTAATTGCAGTGGTTTGTATGGGTGATTGCTCTCATACATCATAGTGGTTATTTAGAGGTGACCTCACACTTGGCTCAACAAAGTGGCTTCCTACGAGTCTTGTAGTGAACATGTTATTATGGGGATGTCTCGACACATATCATGACACAAGAAGTATGTTATCTTTGTTGCACATAACAATAATACTATGCTAGTGGTGTATCATACATCCCTGAGAATGTTTTAGCCCTATTGAGTTCAACCACGCTTTCACATAAACTTGTTACTTGTTTTCTTATTACTTGTCTTAATTACTTTTATCCAAACAACCATAAACCTTTCAAACACCCTTTACTTGAGATCAAAGATAGCTTACAAGTATACTTTGGTAGAGAGTAACGAGGGCATAAATACCTTTACCAATAGCTCTCTCTGGGTTTGATATCTTTACTTTGAAACTAGCTACAATTGGTATGTGAACTTGTAGTCATTAGTTCCCAAAGACTCTATAAGCAGCTCTGCCTGGCAGCCACCATCATAATGAAGGGTTCCGTAGAAGAAAACAAAAAATTTCCTATGTTGGAACTCCCTAACACCAAGATCTATCTATGTATTAATGCAGTAACAACCGGAGCGTATAGAATCCATACCCTCGTAGACCGTACGCGGTTAACGTTCCAAGGGGAACGTGGTTAAAGTAGTTGAACTCGTAGCCAATCTCAAGGTCATGATGCTCCTCGCAGGTCACCCCTTACTCCTTCTTCATCGTGCAGCAACTCCGGCTCACGACATCCAAGGTGCCTCAAGTGAGGCCCCTCATGGTTTCGTACACATACGGTGTACGATAACCACCTTTGACTCCTTGATCCCTGTCGGGAGTGTGGAAGTAGATCTCTAGCTTGGAATCCCTGCAGCGCAATGACGTGTTGCAGGTGCGTCGTCTCTTGCGCGAACAGTCCTTTCTTGGGACCGTGCCAACGCATGGATACAACTATGTAGAGAGAGAGGGAGGAACTCTCTAAGGAAAATACCTTAGAGAACATCTCAAATTGTGAGTCTAATCCCATCCATGGGCACCCCTTTATATAGGGGGGGAGGTGTGCCCTCCCCTTTGGGTTTCCCATGTGGGACTAATCAAGGGAGAGAGGGGGGAGGCGCATGGGCCTCATGGGCCAGCTGGCCAGGGGTGGGACCCACCCCGCGCACAGTCCTAGGCTGGCCGGGTGGGCCCCATGAGGCGGCTAGGCCTTGGCCCCTTTGTCCCTTGGCCCTTCCCTCTTGCGGTTTTCCCTCATGGGCCCTTTTCCCTAGGAAGTTTGGCCCATTAGTGGAATACCCCTTCAAATAAGACTTGAATATTATATTTCATATTAATTACATTAATTAACATGTAAATACATATTACAAAATCTGATTTCACCCGAAACACCTTTTGGTTCCCTTTCGATTTCCTCCGAACGACTTCGGAACTTTCCCGGAACAATTCCGGTTCTCTCATGGAACTTTTCCGGTTTCTTCTCTTTCATATGGTGATTCCAACTTACAGAGAATCTCTAGCTCATCGTACCCTTAAGTGTATTTCCCCATGGCTCGGGAATGGCACAGACATGATCTCCATCAATGATCAATAGCGGGACCGGGATGGCCATACTGACCCCTGTGCATTCCACGATGATAATGTCGTTTGAACCGTAAATGTGGTTTCCCATTCCCTTTGCCGCTTGATACCTAGTTCACCCCAGATTTGATCTACGGTATCTCCATACCTTTGTTCGATCTCGTTACCGATGAACTTGTTTTCTTGTTCCCATATCATTGTATTCCATGACCTAGTCACATGCTTGCAAGCTTCGTTAATGCAACGTCACCGAGATGGCCACAAATGTATTTGTCCGTTACATGGATGGGAAAATACCGGTCATGATATGTACACCTCTACACGCCCCTTTGGAAAACCTGAGTGGCACCTTTGATCATCCAATCATGGAATGATACTTGATAACCATCTAAGCTCCCTCCAGAACGGTGATTTGCATTATCTCACAGTCTAAGGATCAGGTTGTGAGATTTCCTTAGTTTATCATTAATGGTGAACTTTGTAACTAGATCTCATTATGATACAACTTATTGGGCTGTTTGTCTATCACATCATTCAACTAATGACATGACCTCATTGTCAATTGGCATAAATGCCCATGATCTTGAAACTCTAGATCATCCTCATGACCAATGAACTAGTTCGCTAGAGGTAACTAGAGACTTGGTTTGTTTACATACCACACATGTATCGTATTAATACAGTTATAGCATAGTATGAAACTATTATGAACTAATTAAGATATGACCATAAAAACCTATTTATTATTTGCCTCTAGGGCATATCTCCTTCACATATATGGTGAACTGATGACTGCAAGTGCACATATCGTTTGTAGCTAGTTTCAAAATAAATATATCGATCCCAAAGGGAGCAGGAGTCTGAAGTCTAATAACTCTTGAAATAAATATTACAATAAAAATGGTAAATAAAGTTCTAAGTGACAAGATAAAATACAAGTATTGTGTAAAAATGTGTTTTTGGGTTTTTGGTATAAGAGCAACAGGAAAATAAAGTAAAACAACTGAACACAGAAAGTAAGTATCGCGTATGTAAGAGAGATTGGAACTGCTATAGGGAAAAAGCGTTCTCAGGGAGTAGTGGATACACCACTAGAATTATAAGGAGCTAAGATAAAGATTATTATCATGAACATTTTCAACTATGTATGTGTGGGCGGAACTCTGTATTTGGAAAAATAGGCAGCAACCTCTGCTCACATCATCCTCATAACCACAGCAGTCAGCAATCGACATCAATCGAATTACTGCGCTATTAAGGGACGTAATCCTGTAGGACGTATCCCATGGCATGGATAGTGTTCCGTGAGTTTCCTCGCTTTTCCAAGTTGATACGTAAAGAGTGCCAATAGCTTTATAGTCACTATAAGTTCTAGCACACCTCCGTCTACCAACAAGTAGTTCCCACCATCAAGTCCCCATGAAAGACAAATATTGAGAGGTCGACTTCTCTCAACATCAAGATGAATACAATCTAACACATGGTCACAACGATGAATATCCTAATAGACTTTATCTTATTTCAATCTCATACTAGTGTTTCTCCATCTCCCCAAGAACTAATGATCTACTCAGACATGGAGGCAATAAACATCATGGCAATAACAATGGAATCTATCATAGATGAATAGTACTTGTATAAATCCACAACGAGTACGGAAATTACAACAAGATCTAGACAAGATGTAGATGGGATGGATGGAGATGGTGGTGATGCAATAGTGGATGATGAAGATCGATGGCTTAGCCTCCCGGATCTGCGCAGGGTGAAGATGGATCCCGGTTGGACGAGTTCCCCCTCTAGATGCCTTCCGAAGGTGAGGTTTCGACGATTTTTGGGTGTTCTATATGTCATCTCTCTGGTCCAGTTGCATGGGGTGAAACTATTTGAGGAGGCGGAGGCGGCACCAACTATACGGCCAAAAAATTTATTCCGGTCATATAGTTGGTCGTTGAATCCTCTGTCTCCTTCGATCGCTTTGGGTTGTTTTATGGTGTTATTAATAATTCCGAAATAAGAGATTTACGTTGTTTTTTACTCATTTTCTCCTCAGTACAACTGCTAAAAGAATTGTATCCATTGGATCCATCATCTGTCTTGATCTTGGTGAATACAGACATAAAATGTGCGCGTGAGTGCCATAAAATACCAAGATCCTACATCTACAATGCAAAATAATAGTGTAAATCATGATGCAAATATGCACTCATCAACTTCCCCAAGCTTAGACTCTTGCTAGTCCTGAGCAAGTCTAGCTTAATGGATGTGATCCTGATATTCATGAAGCCGAGTCGATAAAATAAATGAGGCAGTTGCAGCATGTGTTTATCATATACGATACATAGGAATAAGTTCATGAATAGTACCTTACTCGATCCATCTGAATAGTATTAGCAGGCTTCCACACCTTAGTAATCAACAGTTCATAAAAGATGAATCTCAACATAATGTAAAAGTATTCGGTTCAACCGAATGAGTTAGCGAGGTAGTACCAAGTGTTTTAGAATCAACATATTCACATGGGATTCAAAATCTCAAAAGTGTCTCTTTGTCATACTACAGTATGGTGGTATATGCCTATTTGCTCTTTGCACACTCGCTCTTTTTCTTCTTTCTTTTCTTCCCTTTTGTATATATGCTAACACTTTTGTTTAAGTGTTGTGCAAAGGAGCTAGCCATACATTCCACTTCATGTAGGAATTCAAAGTTTAACGATCTCAATTATCAAATTCCAATTGTATATGAAGCATTATTATGACTTGAAGATTCTACCTCGACTTGTTCTCACTCTATTTTGATAGCATTTTCATTTTCCTTTGTTCAAGGTTTCTTTTTCAACTCAATTATATAGATAGTTTATGTTCATAGATCAAACCGTAGACTTACAACATATTGACCAAATTATCTTTATGTGTTCCATTAATACCAATGGTGTGGAACACTCCTATTGCTATCATCAAGTGCAAGCAAATTTATACTCAAGCTATTTATATATCCAATAAAGCAAACACAAACTCAATATTGCTTCATATATAATAATAATCTCGGAATTTCATTAAAGGGATCGACTATTTCCGAAGGGAATTCTAATAATGCAAACTTTATTTCTAGTTTGAACTAATGCAAAACTAAAATAGTAATGTAAAACTTATAAGATTACAAGGTCTTAAAGATCTCCCCAAGCTTGGAATCAAGCCTGCCGGGATCAAATAATCCCTTGCGATTATTTGATACCGTGGTTATTGTAGATCACTGTGGCGCCATGGCATGTAACACCGCGGTGCGTAGCTTCTTGTTGGTATCCTCCAAAGCAGTGATGCAGTGATACGTCCATTTTGAATCACTATTCTAGGTCATAATTCACTGTTATTCATTGATATATTTCGTATTGAAAGGTGATACTTATGCTATTTCATCTGTTTTCGAATGGTTGATGACTTTTGGAGCAAGGACCGCTGCAGTCAAGATTCTAATGGAAAAGGTGCTGTTTGGAGGCAAAATTCGCGAAGATCAGAAAATCCAGGAAAATACATGGAAAATCCTATTTTTCCAGAAGACGAAGGAAGCCAGAAGGGGGGATGGAGATGGGCCACAGGGGGCCCACACCACCCACTGGCACGGGCCACCCTAGGCCGCGCCACCAGGTGGTGTGGCCGCCCTGGTCCACCCTTGGCACTCTCCTCTGGCGTATATATTCCTCCCGAAACCCTAAGACTCGGGGAGCGACCACCGAAAGATTCCGCCGCCTCTACGGGGCGGAAAACACCGAGAGAGAAAGATCTCTCCGGCATACAAATTTCTGCCAGGGGAATTCCTTCCCGGAGAGGGAAGTTCGTCGCCATCAACACCACTATCAAGCTGGACTTCATCGGGATCATCATCATCACCACCATCATCACCATCAGCACCCTCATCACCATCTCCATATTGCTGTAACAATTGGGTTGAATCTTGCATAGTTCATAGGGGAAACTTTCCCGGTGTTCATTACTCTTTGTAGTTGATGCTATTGAGTGAACCGTTGAATTATTGTTTATGTTCAGATTGTTATACATCATTATTCCATCTCTGATCATGATCCATATGATGTCTTGTGAGTGTTCGTTTTGTTCTTGAGGACATGGGAGAAGTCATGTTGTTAGTAGTGTTGTGTTGAGAAAGATTCAATAGTTCGATATTTAAGTTGTGGTGTACTTCTTCTAGTGGTGTCATGTGAACGTCGACTACATGACACTTCACCTATATGGGCCTAGGGGAATGCATTGTGTATTTGGCTACTAATCGTAGGGGTTGACGGAGTGATAGAAACCGGAACCCCTATTAGGAAACCATTGCACAAGGGACGTAAGGGTCTTGGAGTTTAAAGTTGTGGTTAGGTTTCTACCTTAATTACTTTCTTGTACTTACGGGTGTTTGCAAGGGGTATAATCACAAGTATGTATTAGTCCTAGGAAGGTCGTTACATTAGCACAGGTTCACCCACACAACACTTAGCAAGCCAAAGAAGATTAATCAACTATATGAAGAGAAAGCACTTGACAGTCTTCCCATGTGTCCTCGAGAACGTTTGGTCATCTTAGGTAATACAACCGGCTTGTCCTTTGCTGAATAAAGGATTGGGCCACATGCTGCATTTATTACTACTGTCTTTTATTTACTCGTATTTTGTTTACTTGCTTTATCAAAACCCCCTAAAAATTCGTTTACTAAGTATTTGCAGAGAATTCCTGATCCATACCACTAGCCAACACCTTCTGCTCCTCGTTGGGTTCGACACTCTTACTTATCGAAAATACTGCGATACACCCCCTATACTTGTGGGTCATCAAGATATTTTCTGGCGCCGTTGCCGGGGAGTGAAGCGCTATTGGAGAGTGGAACTGGTAAAGGAAACTTCTACTGTGAGTATTGTTTACTTCTGTTAGTTGCTTTATTTTTGTTATGGATAATTCGCTGAGTTTCTTATTTGGTAATGCTACTACCACTGCTAAGGTAGTAGATGAACCACCACCTACTGAGAATGATGCTTTTAAAATACCTACAAGAATTATTGATCGTGTTATCGATAACTACTATGTTGGGGATGGAACTGTCCATCCCGGTGATCATTTACTCTTTATACACGAATTATGCGGGTTGTTCAAGTGTGAAGGTATTACTACAGAACAAGTTAAGAAGAAGTTATTCTCATTGTCGCTGAAAGGAAGAGCTGAGGAATGGTATAAGCTGCTGAAGAATGGTTAAGCTCTGGAATGGGAGGAAATAGTGCCTCTGTTTTATTCAAAGTTTTATCCTCCTAGTGAGATTCATAAAGATCGGAATCAAATATACAACTTTTGGCCTCTTGATGGAGAGAGTACAACTCAAGCTTGGGGGAGATTGAAGTTACTAATGCTCAAATGTCCCATTCATGAGCTCCCCAACAATATTATTATCAACAACTTTTATGCAAGGCTCCCTCTACATGACAAGGATTTATTGGATGCTTCTTGTGCTGGATCATTCACTCGCATGGAAAAAGAAGCTAAATGGGATCTTCTGGACCTTATTCAAGATAATGCTGAAGCATGGGAGAATGACAAAGGTAGAAATTCAGGTATAAATTATGATTATGAATGCATTAAAACTTTTATGGGAACTGATGACTTTCAAAATATTAAAAATGCTTATGGTCTAGACTCTCAAGATATTGCTTCTTATTTTAAGGCTTTTGCTTCCTACATTGAAGTGCCTAAAAAGAAGTGCTGTAAGTATCATGAACCTTATAAAGATATTACTAAGAGTGTTCCTGCAATAAATACTGAAGTTTATACTGCTAATCATGTCTTACATGAACCTTATATTGAGAAAATGCCTTTCCCAGTTAAGATGAAGGAACACTCTATGATAGCTAGTATGGTTAATGAAAGTACGAATGAAGCTGTTGAACCTAAGGTTGATGAACCTATAATAGCAAATGTGAAAGACTTTGTTACTAAATATGAAGAAGAGGGACACACTATCCTTTGTAAGGATACCTCTAATATTGTTTCACAAAGTAGTGTTATGAGAGCTAGTATTCCAGTGTTTTCTGTTAGAATAAGCGATCATTGCTATGATGGCCCTTGTGATAGTTATACTGTTAAGTTTATGCATGATACTGAAAGTTATTATGAGAGAGGGAAAAGTGTTCTTATGTATCTCAATAATATCAAGTTTCCTTGTTTTATGCTGAAAGTTTTTATGTTACACTTCTTTTGCCTTCTTATGCAAGTAGCCTCTGGTTTCAACAACTTGTTTGTTTACAAAATTCCCTTGCATAGGAAGTGGGTTAGACTTAAATGTGTGTGTGTTTTTTCTTCTTAATGCTCTCTTTCACTTCAATTCATATTCTTATGTGAGCATCTTCAAAATTATCATGCCCATCTTAATGGCTATAAAGAAAGAGCTTTTTGCGAGACAACCCAATTTGTTTTTGCTTTCAGTTTGTTTTTGTTTTTTTGAGTCTTGGAAGTTATTACTCCGGTAATAATCGCTCCTTATCCTTTTTGTTTGGTTTTTGTGTCAAGATCAACTTCTAATGAGAGAGAAGTAATATTTGGGGAAGTTGTTGTCCCGAAATAGATTTTTGTGCTGTACCGTAAAAATTCGTGAGAGATGTCTGTATGTCGGATTAAGCTGTAATTTTTTTGTGCTTCTGACCCAGGTTGTTATTTAACTTTCGTTAGTTTTGCACTTTTTGATTTGAGCAACAGAAGATTTCCAAAAAAAATGATCTTTACCTGCTGGTCTGTTTTGACAGATTTTGCCACTCTTGCATTTGCTTCTTTATTCGATTTCCTTTTTGAATTCTTTTTGGGTTTTCGGAAGGAGTTGCTACATTAGTTTATGTTTTGATATTTTTCAGTTGAAGTTGGACAGAAAAGGTTTTATCACTTCACTTATACTAATGTTGCTAATGAGAACTGTGTGAAGTTTTATGTGAAAGAAATTTCCAGGTAGTGGAGATAATGGTATAATAAGGAAGAGAATTGTTTTATGACTCAAGTAGTAAGTGTATGAAGAAGAAGATATTGATGTTATTCAAGTGGTGACTCTGGAAGAATCTACTAGATACCAAATTTAGAGACCTGCAGAGTCCGTTTTCAAATAGGTAACAGTTCTGGTAAGAAAAGTTCCACGAAAATACGATCCAACTATATTTTTGCAGCTTTCAGTCAATAAGGTAAGATACGAAGCGAAAAAGGGACGGAAACGGAGCCAGGGTGGCTCACACCACCCTGTGGCGCGGGCCCTCCCCAGGCCGCGCCACCAGGTGGTGAGTCCACCCCGGACTCCGCCTCCGACTCGTTTTCGCCCAGTACCTTCCTTTTGTTTTGAAACTTCATAATATATAATCCCCCGGATCCCCCGAGGTTCGTCTATCGTGTTTTCGTCGTGTTTTTGTTTGTTTCGATCTGTTTCTGCCAGGAACGATTCTTGAAGCTTAGAAACACAATGGTGTCCGCCAAGGATAAAGGGAAGGAGCCTATGGAGGAAGACCTCCAAGACCCCGGGAAGGAGAAGGAGATCAAGAGTGAAGGCGAAGAGGAGCAAGGCCAACATCCGCACACCGGCACTACCATTGCAAGCATTGGAGTGGTGACAAAACCTGCCAGGGTTAGAAGGATTGCACGGATGCAGACTGGGGGAAAGATCCTCATCACTGTTTGGCTCCACGGTCACTTCCTCCGTGCACAAAGAACCCTTTCCATACCCTTATCCATGAGCATCAATACCAGAATATGCCCAAGGGGAAATTACCCTCCAATTGGGATTTTCCTCGTTCTAGCCATGCAGGAAAAGAAGATTTCAAGGAGGAAGAGTGGGGAAAGAATAGCAAGAGCTGGAATTCTCAACCCGACATGATCATGAGCCGCATTGAGCAAAACTCACAGCTGATTCGTAATCTCACCTTTGAGATTGAGGACTTGGGGAAACTTATCAGAGAGCTCATCGAGAGGATACCACCACCATCGAAGGAGTAATTCGTTATCAGGTTTGGCATCCCCTTGGTTTGTTCCAAGCTTGAGGGAGTTCCGCGGTACCACATCACTATGTTCTATCTTTTTACCTTATTAGTAGAGTCATATCATGAATAGAGAATTTATTATGTAGGATGGTTTGCATTATGGAAGTGTCCCCTCTCTCGTTAGATATGTATCCCTTGGTGTGAGTTGTCGTTATGGAGTATTAATGAGAAGTTCTATCGTTTACTCTTTTGCATAGCTTATATTAGTTTTCAATTCGTGGTTATATGATTGATCTTGTTCTTAGTATTGGTAGCATTTTGGGATCATTGAGTTAATTTAGATGGTTTTGGCAAACCTGGCTTGGTCAGTAGCACACTATTTTTGAGAGTTGAAAGAAAAGATAAAAGTACTCTGAAGAAATATAATTTCATCATCTTTCTTTCTTGATTTGCTCATAAGTCTAGTATTCTCTAGTTAAGATCTTTTGTGCTTGCAAGGAAGATTGCATGTTTGTCTTTATCGCTTGTATGTTTGTTTGTTTCCTTCAACTCTTGTACTTGCTACCCAGCCTTGCTAGCCAAAAACCTGTACTGAGAGGGAAATCTTCTCGTGCATCCACTCCTTTAAACCAAAACCCACGCCATTTGTGTCCACCATACCTACCTATTAGCATTATTTCTATTCCAAGTAAGTTCCTGTTTTATCTACCTCCAAAATTAAACTTGTTATGTGAAAATCAGTGATCAAAGCTCTCACGAACTTGATGGCACACTTTATTTTTCTTGCATTTAATAACCTGAACCATTGGGTCCTTCTTTGTTGCGTATATGCTTGCGCTTTATGAGTTGAAGTTAGCAGAACCATGTATCATGGGGAACGCTTTCAACATTGCATTGGTACTTTGTACCTAGTTGATATCATGTTCTTTTGCTTATGGATCCTGGCGGTGTGAAATAAAAGTGGAACTTGTAAGATCATGGAGTTTATATGTGTGTTAGAGAAACGCCTGGGCCGCTAGCCTAAGCCATGCCTAATCATGGTGGAAACTTGCAGCATAACTATAGTGAGCATTCTATGAAGCATCCTCAATAAAAACCTATGCAAATAGCAAATAAAAAGATCGCTGAGATGCTCATTGTCTGCTTGCCTTGTCATTTTGATTATGGGATAGCTCCTGTGTTATGTGCAAGGGGTACCCCGTTGGGGGTTCTCAATGATACACGTGTATTTACAATGACAAGAGCTTACTCATGACCGAAGTTGAGTAGCATGAGGTTCGGTACTCATAAGTAAGGGGCATGCGATTTCAACTTATAACTTGTCAAGCATATCCTCTTAGTTGTGTCACTTTAGCCTTAATCACCAAAAGATGCCTATGATAGGGGTAATGAGAGCTGAAAGCTAGTAAGTATCATAATTTTTGGGAGCTCTTTATGAGACTTGCAATCCCTGCTTCCCTCTGCGAAGGGCCTTTCTTTTTACTTTTTAGTTGAGTCAGTAAACCTATTCCTCTCTATCTCAGCAAGTATTTTGAGTTGTTGTGTTTCATTCATTCATATGATGATTTATTCACTCATGTTGCTTATGTTCCTTGTTTTGCACATTACTTTTATCTGGATGTTTACTACTTTGAAAGCTATCATTGAAAACTAGTTATTTGTGAAGTCTAGCAAATTATCAACTATTCTTTGACCAAGAGCTAAGTTTGCCATTACCAATTATGATTCACTTTATGTATCTTTATTGTGTTTCCTTTACTCATTGCAAGTTGAGTTATATAATAGTGAGTTGTCTTCTATTATGATCTATATATTTGATGAATGTGATGCTTCTTGTCCGTATTCTTTTATCGACTCTTCACTCCATAAACCTGAGGCCATGTTTATTGAGCTCGGTTTCGCTTGGGGACAAGCGAAGTCTAAGCTTGTGGGGAGTTGATACGTCCATTTTGCATCACTATTCTATGTCATAATTCACTGTTATTCATTGATATATTTCGTATTGAGAGGTGATACTTATGCTATTTCATCTGTTTTCGCATGGGTGATGACTTTTGGAGCATGGACCACTACAGTCAGGATTCTAATGGAAAAGGTGCTGTTTGGAGGCAAAATTCGCGAAGATCAGAAAATCCGGGAAAATACATGGAAAATCCTATTTTTCCAGAAGACGAAGGAAGCCAGAAGGGGGGCTGGAGATGGGCCACAGGGGGCCCACACCACCCCCTGGCGCGGGCCACCCTGGTCCACCCCTGGCACTCTCCTTATATTCCTCCCGAAACCCTAAGACTCAGGGAGTGACCACAAAAAGATTCCGCCGCCTCTGCGGGGCGGAAAACACCGAGAGAGAAAGATCTCTAAGGCAGACAGATTTCTGCAGGGGGAATTCCTTCCCGGAGAGGGAAGTTCGTCGCCATCAACACCACCATCAAGCTGGACTTCATCGGGATCATCATCATCATCACCACCATCATCACCATCAGCACCCTCATCACCATCTCCATATTGTTGTAACAATTGGGTTGAATCTTGCATAGTTCATAGGGGAAACTTTCCCGGTGTTCATTACTCTTTATAGTTGATGCTATTGAGTGAACCGTTGAATTATTGTTTATGTTCAGATTGTTATACATCATTATTCCATCTGTGATCATGATCCATATGATGTCTTGTGAGTAGTTCGTTTTGTTCTTGAGGACATGGGAGAAGTCATGTTGTTAGTAGTGGAGTTGTGTTGAGAAAGATTCAATAGTTTGATATTTAAGTTGTGGTGTACTTCTTCTAGTGGTGTCATGTGAAGGTCGACTACATGACACTTCACCTATATGGGCCTAGGGGAATGCATTGTGTATTTGGCTACTAATCGTAGGGGTTGCCGGAGTGACAGAAACCTGAACCCCCATCAGGAAACCATTGCACAAGGGGCGTAAGGGTCTTAGAGTTTAAAGCTGTGATTAGGTTTCTACCTTAATTACTTTCTTGTACTTACGGATGTTTGCAAGGGGTATAATCAAAAGTATGTATTAGTCCTAGGAAGGTCGGTACATTAGCACAGGTTCACCCACACAACACTTAGCAAGCTAAAGAAGATTAATCAACTATATGAAGCGAAAGCACTTGACAGTCTTCCCATGTGTCCTCGAGAACGTTTGGTCATCTTAAGTAATACAACCGGCTTGTCCTTTGCTGAATAAAGGATTATGCCACTTGCTGCATTTATTCCTATTGTCATTTATTTACTCGTATTTTGTTTACTTGCTTTATCAAAAACCCCTAAAAATCCATTTGCTAAGAATTTGCAGAGAATTCCTGATCCATACCACTAGCCAGCACCTTCTGCTCCTCGTTGGGTTCGACACTCTTACTTATCGAAAATACTGCGATACACCCCCTATACTTGTGGATCATCATGCGGTTGTAGCACCTGCACAAATCAGGTTGCTAAGTGTCCACTCTATCCGCGAGCTTAGTCACCAATGGGAGGAGGTCTTCCTTCTTCTCCATCTCATTGAGACGGTGACAAACTTCAACGCAATGGAGTAGCTCCTGCTTCTGATATATCTCTAGTGCCCGCACGCGATCCTTGGTCCTGGGAATAGCTTCTTCCTCCTCATCCATAATTGATGGATCGGGGAAGTGGAAACCGTACCTCCACTCTTCATGAGGCTTCACCTTCATACGAGCACCAGTGGTAGGCTTTATGGTTGGCACCTTGGTGTAGCATCCCAACATTAGAGCTTAGAAATAAGCTGATATAAGGTGTGTGCATTGCATTCATGCAAAGACAATCCGGGTAAATTTTTTGCTTTTAAATAAGTTTAGCAAAGGGATCGATGTCTCTCTTATGTTAATGAACAAGATTATTCATCAACATGAGTGCGATGGATTTCGACATAACCTTTATGTAACTCCTCTGTTTTGGGGGGAAGCGATTTAAATTCAATTCAAATATAAACAATAATAGTAGTTCAAATGTGAATTTGAAATAGAATAGGAATTTAAAATAAGATATATGAAGTAATACAAACCATCATATTACATTGGATTTAAACAAGAAACCAATCTTGGGAATGAAAGTTTTAAAGAAACCATAAATTATATATCTATTACAATTAAAATTCAATACTAACCAGTATTACAAGCTCACGGAAGAATATTATAAGTACTTGTACTCGTAATAAAATCTTACAGCAATTATTAAATAGTACAATTTACAAATGAAATAAAAGAAAATTACAATAATAGAAATATGAAAATTACATAAAATTAAAGAAAATCCTATACTGATATTTTAGATGACTTATTTATTTTCCTGGACCCTTCTTTCCTAAGTAGATCCATGCAAAGGAGACAAATAACAAGAAAAGAAAGTAGGAAAAAGAAAATAATAAAAAAGAGCGTTTGGGTTAGTGAACTCTCAGAATGGCATATAGTTGTTATGCCCGACTCATCACAAAGTTTGCAATAAAGAGGCCATTTAGTAACTGTTCTTATCAGGGTATTTGCCTTAGACTTATTGCATCATAGGCTGAAGGAAATCACATTTGACAACACCAAGATGATAGCTAACCAGCAGAAATATCTCAGCCGAGTTGATCCATATTGGACAAGTTCCATTTGTGGAAACTTGAACCAGAGGGGGGCCACTAGACAACATATCACACAACACATGCAAGTGATGTGTTGTCAACACAGCAAGGACTGGATCAGACAGCTCAAAGTAGCTACCAGCCGTAACACCACCGAAGCACCTCACCAGTTTCACCATATCCACATCGTCACTTCAGAACACCACCAAAAGCCATGCTTATTACCTAGAACACCAAATATCATGTCAAGCGAAGGAGAAGGTCACTAGGTGAGGAGCAGGAACAACACAAGCTAATCACCAGGAGGAGATTGAGAAAGGAAAAAAGGGTGACCACGAGCAACAATAGCTGATCAAGATCAACAATAAGACAACAAGTACAACTCCATAATAGCAGCAGCTACACGACAGTCAACAGGTTGATCACTAAGACCAGCTTTAGCCTTTGTTCATATTACTTTAAATAAAGGAGATGTAGTGGGAGAATATTACTCTTAGTCTTTCATACAATTGGTATACAAGACTCATCGTTGAGTATTTGGGGCAATAAACATAGTAGTTCTTATCCAACTAGCATAATTTACAGCAGATCATACCACTATGGAGTATACTACTGTGCACACTCAAGAATGCACCAAAATCCAAGCAATACAAGTTTTGCTTTCCTTTTGGTTTAGCTATGGATTTCGTATTCAAAGTTTCCAATGAATACGCTACAAGGACTTATTCGCTATTGTTTTGGTTATATCGAATAACCCCAAAACTTTCACGAATTCAAATGGTTTACTAATTCTAATTGAGTGCTAACTATTTCTAACTAATGGTCTCTACATATACACTACAACGATTTATTTTGTGCCTTTTATTCAACCCCTTTTTGATATCTAATATCACATTGTGATGCTTTGCATTTTGACGTTTCAAAACACTTTGCATTCCACAATTTCTTTCATGCCATTCTTATAAAGTCGAACTTCATTGCTATTGATCAAATCATAGAAATTGGATTCTCTTTTACATTTATACCCTTTGTTGACGAAACACTTTGATCAAATCAAATAGTTTCATATTCATGTTTCCTTTGGTAAACTTACTTTACATATTTAAACAATCATTTAATGATAATTACCATTTTCGTTAAAACACAATACATCAAATATGTATTTATTTTTAACAATTCATTAAACACTTTGTATTCAAGTAATACACGGTGTTCAAGTTATTTTGCCGAACTTAGGCATGCTTCATATGTGATGAGATATTGAATAACTTTCACATATTATCACATAAATTTGAATTTAAACAATGGTTTTTCATTCACTAATGAACATATCATTAAGTTGGGTATTTTTAAACAAGGCATTTTAATGTTTTACAAATGTTCATACATTATCAATTAGTTTCAAACAATAAGGACGATTCACAAGTAATCAAACAAGATATGGACACGAATAGAAATCATTCATAAAAGAAGAACAACTGTTTGTTACAAACTCATATGAATAACCGTCTCACGAAGTGTGAGACTTAACTAAAGAAGTTCACAATCTCTTGATTACATTAATCATCCTAAAACACAAACTAAGTGATAAATGTCGAGGGAGAGTGTCGTCGGCCATCATCATCATGCTCGCCATCAACACGCAACGTCACCTCCTCTCTAGCAAGCACCTCTCATGCAGAAGGACCTGTTTTCAGTAAAACAGAACAAGTATCAGATATACTTAACACTGCAATGTGTTTGCAAGATTATAACATTTATAAAACTGTATATCAAATATATACCTTGGTCATCGATGACCTGTCCGGCGATTGGTTCAACCTTTACGTTCCGGAAACGTAATATGAACTCATGGAAGTCCAATGCTTCCGTATCACCACTCATGATGCTACTCCGGACATGTCCTTTGTAGCTGGGAGGCAATGACCGAAGTAGTACGTCTATCGCAAATGGATCATCCATCCAGTAATCCACGAAGTGAACCAGTCTCATGTGTGCATCAAACATGCGCTCCAAGTGACTCTTCAGACATGTATGCTCCTCCATCTGTATGGAAAGGAACTCTCCAAGCAACTCGTGCTTCCACATGCGCACATGGCCTATGAACTCTACTCTCAGCTGATCCACCATCGAATATGGGTCAAGATCACCCATGAGCGGATGTAGTTCATCCACCATCCCGTAACGCATTATTATCTGAATGTAAGTGGACATCTCTTGGCGATAGTAGCGGTCTGCCAGCTCTTGTGGGGTCTCATAGTAGTCTGGCTCAGTCAAATCCATCGTGCGGCGTATGTAGTCTACCACATGATTCCTAGTAAGGAGATCATCTAGGCGCACAAGCCAACTAGGGAAGTTGGATCCATCAAGTCTAAGTTTCTCACCCTTTACTCAATCCTTAATCTCAAAGTAAGCTTCACGGTGAGCCATCTACATTTATAATTGCAAAAGGAATTTAGACTAAGTTTATAATTAAATGAGTTAATAATAACTCCACTCAGAAACACCTATCCCCAAAGAGGGTTCCTAGTGATAACACGACCCCTATCAGCCACATCTCCCCCGATCATCACGGCCATCAATGTGGGTTCAAGGGTGGACGCTAAACGTCGGTCACATCATTCATGCGACTCGTGCTCGATCTTTCGACCATCCGCGTTCCGAGGCCATGTTTGTACATGCTAGGCTCGCCAACTCAACCTTAGTCTTTTGCTGTGCAACATGGCTTGCACCCACTGTATGCGAACATAGATATGTCTGACACCCGATCATCACGGCTTGCCTCATACCGAAGAACTTTCTTGGTGGTGTACACTAAGGGGAACACAATCGTTGGTTATTTTAACAGGGATCATACTATTAGGCTACCGTCGAGTATCTAATACTAGCACACAATAGGACATACAAACAATAACATTTGATGTAAATGCTATGTGATATGGTCCTTCACGTCGTGATCTCCATCCGCCGTCACCGGGTTCCGGCGCCGTAGACACCAGGGTACTAGTGTCATTCCGGCGTGGCAGTTCGTCACCTCCGTGACTATCTACTACTACGTAACATAAGGTAATCACTTTACCTTTGCCACAACCATATCACAAAGCAATGCCCCCCTGCAAAGCAAAGTTAGACGCCTCTACTTTATCTTTGCATGTTTTACGTGGCTGAATGGGCTTTCGCACAAGAACCGTTCTTACCTACGAACTTTCAGCACAACGCTGGTCAAGTAGTTGTCTCTACTACACCCCTTTGGGGGCCTCCGTTGCAAATGGTATACCAACTAATGCGAGAGAGACAGACACCCCCTAAGCCACTTTATACGGTACAAGCCGTATGTCAAGCATGGACCAGTCTCGCGAATGAACGCGTAAAGTCAGTTGGGGGGCGCTTCGTCAAGCATTACTGCGGTATACACAAGTACACATGGGAGGGTAACAACTAAAAGATCAACGCCCACACGCTACATCTCGTGTGTTCTACCTGTACTAGCATTACTACGCATAGATCTAGCTCTGATACCACTATAGGGGTTCTGCACATAAAACAATAATTTTTACTCTACGCCCCTGAACCCCTGAAGCTGCCAGGACCTATCTATTAGTAATACAGTAACGAGAGGGGCTTTTTGCGAACTTACCCTTGAAGACCGAAAAGCGTTGGCAACGCTCAGGAGAGCGTGGTTGATGTAGACGAGCCGAAGCCGACCTCAAGGTCGTGATGAAGTCCTTGTGCTCCTTCTGGCTCCAACGACTTGAGTGCCTCAAGTGCGACACCTCTTGGAGAGTTACACACGTCCGGTGCCTGAAGATGACTCCTGCTTCCCCAATCCAGCAGCAGTTGCGGAAGTAGAGCTCCCGGATCCGAATTCCGTAGTGCGACGGCGCTACACGGTGAAGATGTCTCTCGTTCGTGCAGGCCAGACTTGGGACCACGGTCACGAGAGAGAGAGGGGGAGAGAGAAAATATCAATTGGAGGTCCTCCCAAAAGTGGGGAGACCTTTAATGATTATTGGTGTATTTTTCTAGGCCAAATACCCCACTATATATAGGGGAGGGGAGGTACTACCTCCCCTCAAGTCCTGGGGTGGGACTAAAGGAGAGGAGGGGGTGGGGAGGCCGCCGTCTAGCCCCTAGTGGGCCCCGCGGGGGTTAGGCCCAGCCGGCCAGCCCCCTTGGTCCCTCTCCCTCTCTCCTTTCCCCTAATGGGCCTTCTCCCTCCGGAATTGGCCCATTAAGCCTTTTTGACCTTTTATTGATTTTCTATTTATTAAATAATTATGAATAAATGATTAAATCAATATTTAACATTCATTCACACATTATCTAATCTCCGTGGCCATGGAACACCTTCCACCTCCACTCCGGACATCCTCCGGATTTACCGAAACCCTTCCGGTTTTCTCCCTTCTTTTCTTCGACGATTCCACCGATCGTATAAACACTCTCTAAGCATCATTAAGCCCTTAAGCGTGATACCCTACGGTTCGAGAACACTCCAGACATGGTCGGGACACTCCCACACCAATGATCGAAAGAGGGACCTGGATGGCCATGTGACCCCTGTGCGTTCCATGAAGATCTTTCGTCGTTTGAACCGGGATAGTCGTGTCTTATTCCCTTTGTCATTCGATACTTCCATTGACCGAGATTCGATCAATGAAATCACCATGTCGTGTTCAATATCGTTACTGAACAATGCTACTTAACTTGTCCCGACAAGTGATATCCCCGTGATCTAATCACACGCTGCGCAGCTATTGGATATAACTTCTCCGAGTGGGCCCTTGAGTATCTTCCCGTCACATGGACGGACAAATCCCGCTCTTGACATATATTGCCTCTATGGTTTACTCTGAATACCTTAACCCACCTTTATAACCACTGTTTTACCAGATGGCGTTTGATGCTATCTAAGCACTCTCGGGAGACAGTGATTGATATAGCCTCACGGTCTAAGGAATAGTCTATGAGGATCCATTTCTAATCATCATAACTTGAACTTCGTGACATGATCGGGTCACGATGTTTAGGTTAGGTATTGGTTCATCATCTCATTCTCAGAATGAGATGACCTCATTTCCAACTGGCATAAATGCCACAAGATCAGGAAACATGATCATCTGTTGACCAATGAACCAGTGAGTAGAGTTTCACTGGGAACCCCTGGGTGTTTGTATCTCACACGTGTATTGATGTTTCCACTCAATACAGTTATAGCATGATATAAAACTTAATCATAAACTATATGAAATATGATAATAGTCCTTACTACTATTTGTCTCTAGGGCATATTTCCAACAGATGGGATGGATGGAAATGGTGGTGATGCAGTGGTGGATGATGAAGATCGATGCCTTAGTGATGACCCACAAGTATAGGGGGTGTATCGCAGTATTTTCGTGAAGTAAGATTATCGAACCCAACAAGGAGCAGAATGTGTTGGCGAATGGCTTGGAGCAGGAATTCTCTGTAAATACTTAGCAAAAGGATTTTTAGGGGTTTTTGATAATGCAGGTAAATAAAGTACAAGTAAATAAAATACAATAATAATAAATGCAGCAAGTGGCCCAATCCTTTCTTTAGAAAAGGACAAGCCGGTTGTATTACTTAAGATGACCAAACGTTCTCGAGGACACATGGGAATATCGTCAAGAGCTTTCGATTCATATAGTTGATTAATCTTCTTTAGTTTGCGAAGTGTTGTGTGGGTGAACCTATTCTAATGTACCGACCTTCCTAGGACTAATACATACTTGTGATTATACCCCTTGCAAGCATCCGCCAGTACAAGAAAGTAATTAAGGTAGAAACCTAACCACAACTTTAAACTCTAAGACCCTAACATCCCTTGTGCAAATGTTTCCTAACGGGGGTTCAAGTTTCTGTCACTCCGGCAACCCCTACGATTAGTATCCAAATACACAATGCATTCCCCTAGGCCCACATAGGTGAAGTGTCATGTAGTCGACGGTCACATGACACTACTAGAAGAAATACACCACAACTTAAATATCAAACCATTGAATCTTTCTCAACACAATTCCACTACTAACAACATGACTTCTCCCATGTCCTCAAGAACAAAACGAACTACTCACAAGACATCATATGGATCATGATAAGAGATGAAATAATGATAAGTAACAATCTGAACATAAACGATAATTCAATGGTTCACCCAATAGCATCAACTACAAAGAGTAATCAACACCAGGAAAGTTTCCCCTAAGAACTATGCAAGATTCAACCCAATTGTTACAGCGGTATGAAGTGGTGATGATGGTGCTGGTGGAGATGATGGTGGTGATGGTGATGATGATGATCCCGATGAAGTCCAGCTTGATGGTGGTGTTGATGGCAACGATCTCCCCTTGCCGAGAAGGAATTCCCTCGGCTCAATTCTGTCTACCGGAGAGATCTTTCTCTCTCGGTGTTTTCCGCCCCGCAGAGGCGGCGGAATCTTTCTGTGGTCGCCCCCAGTCTTCGAGTTTTGGGAGGATAATATACGCTAGAGGGGAGAGCATGGAGTGGACCAGGGCAGCCACACCACCTGGTGGCTGATACATTGCAAATGTATCTATACTTTTTGGTGTTCCATGCTTGGTTTATCCACTTTCTTGTGTTTTGTCCACACTTTGGAGTACTTTTCATATGATTTCTTGGACTAACCTATTAACAAGAGCCACAGTGCCAGCTGCCTGTTTTCTGCTGTTTTTGGTTTCACGAAGTCAGAAAATGAATATTCTCGGAATTGGACGGGACAAAAGCCAAAGTCATTATTTTACCGGGGGACACTTGGAGCCAGAATACGAGACGGAGAAGGGCCAGAGGGCGGCCACACCACCTGGCCGCGCGGCCAGGCTTGGCCCGCGCCAGGGGGTGGTGTGGCCAGCCCAGGCACCCCCTCGGCCTCTCCTTCCGCCTATATATTGCCTCTGATACGGAAAGCCTAAGGAACCGATCAAAAATACACGAAAGAGTCTGTAATCGCCGTCATCTCCATCCCTAGATCGGGAGGGATCTGAAGCTCTTCCCGGCACCCTGCCGGAGAGGGGAATTCACCCTGGAGGCCTTCTTCATCATCATGCAAGCCTCCGGTGTGATGCGTGAGTAGTTCACCTCTGGACTACGGTTCCATGTAGTAGCTAGATGGCTGGTTCTCCTCCTTTGTGTTATCATGTTTAGATCTTGTGAGCTCCGTTCATGATCAAGATCATCTATTTGTAATTCTGCATGTTGTGTTTGCGGGGATCCAATGGATATTGAGATGCTATTTCAGATTGATTATTGATTCTATAATGTCTTTGGTATTTGTGATCTTGCATGCTTTCCGTTGTTAGTAGCTATCTTGGCCAAGTAGATGCTAGCAACTCCAAGAGTTAGTATTTATGCTCGATAGTGGGTTCATGCCTCTGGTAATCTGGGGAAGTGACAGAAATCTCTAAGGTACTAGATGTGTTGTTGCTACTAGGGAGAAAACAACAATCCTTTGTTCATAGAACAATCGTATTGTTTACTTTACACGCAATTCGTAATGCAATAACCTGTTGCTTGCAACTTAATATTGGAGGGGGTTCGGATGATAACCTAAAGGTGGATTATTAGTCATAGATGCAGTTGGATGACGGTATATGCATAATGTTGTAATGCCCTATCAAATCTCAAAGGAGTCAAGATGATTAGTATATGCTTGTATGCTTTCTCGATGTTTGTCAATTGCCCCGCTGTAAATTGTTCACCCAGCATGTTTTCTATCTTAAGGAGAGCCACCTCTAGTGAACTATGGACCCCAGTCCTTTCTTTTACATTCAATCTACAATCAACTGTTTACTGCTTTGTGTTTACTTTCTCCAAACTATTACTTCCTTCCATTCGATACATTTAATCCTTTGTTTTTAGCAAAGCCGGTGAGATTGACAACCTCATCGCAAGTTGGGGACAGGGTTATGTGGTTGTGTTGTGCAAGTCTCCACGTTGCTGCTGGCACCGGTAGTGCGCCCTGCCAACGTTCAGCTAGCTACACCTTTGGGGTGTTTCCTTGCTCCTACTGGATTGATAACCTTGGTTTTGTACAGAGGGAAAACTTGTTGCTGTGCTCATCATACCTTCCTCTTGGGGTTCCCCAACAAGCTCGATATATTTTGGGCCATCGAGCATATTTTATGGCGCCGTTGCCGGAGAGTCAAGGACATCTTCACAAGGGGAGTCCCTCATAACCAATCTCTTTACTTTCTTATTTTTTTTTGCTTGGTTTATTTTTGTTTTGTTTGCTTGTTTCTTTATCAAAAACACAAAAAATTAGTTTTACAAGTTTGCTTTCTTTATCAAAACACAAAAAATGACTACTCTTGAAAACACTAAGTTTTGTGACTTTACTAGCACCAACAACAATGATTTTATGAGCATACCTATTGCTCCACCTGTTCCTGAAGCTACTTTCTTTGAGATAAAACTTGTTTTACTCAATCTTGTTCTGAGAGAACAATTTTCTGGTATTGGTAATGAAGATTCTGATGCCCATCTAAATAACTTTGTTGAACTTTGTGAGATGCAAAAGCATAGGGATATAGATGGAGATATTATTAAGATTAAATTGTTTCCTTTCTCTTTGAGAGGAAAAGCTAAAGAATGGTTGAATTCCCTAACTAGGAATAGTATTGATTCTTGGACTAAATGCAAAGATGCTTTCATTGGAAAATACTATCCTCCTGCTAAGATTATATCTATGAGAAGTGAAATAATGAAATTTAAACAATCTGATAATGAACATGTTGCTCAAGCTTGGGAAAGAATGAAATCTTTGGTAAAGAATTTTCCCACTCATGGACTGACTGCTTGGATGATCATCCAAACTTTTGATGCAGGATTGAACTATTCTTCAAGGAACCTATTGGATTCTGCTACTGGAGGTACCTTCATGACCATTACTTTGGGTGCTGCAACAAAGCTTCTAGATAATATGATGGTTAACTATTCTGAATGGCATACTGAGAGAGCTCCACAAGGTAAGAAGGTAAATTCTGTTGAGGAAACGTCCTCCTTGAGTGATAAGATTGATGTTATTATGTCTATGCTTGTTAATGGGAAAGCCCATATTGATCCAAATAATGTTCCCTTAGCTTCTTTGGTTGCTCAAGAAGAGCAAGTTGATGTGAACTTTATAACGAATAACAATTTTAGCAACAATCCCTACAGGAATAATTTTGGTAACAACAATTATAAACCATATCCTCCCAACAATGGTAATGCTTATGGAAATTCCTACAACATCAATAGGAGTGCTCCCTATGAACTTGAAGTTATGCTTAAAGACTTTATTAGTAAACAAACTGCTTTCAATAAAAATATTGAGGAAAAACTCTCTAATGCTGAAAGAAATATAGCATCTTTGGCAGAAGCTCAATCTTCTTTGAATAAAATGGCTGCTAAACCTGAAATTAATGAGAATCCCTTTGCAGCTACTAATGCCATACAAGTAAGAATTGATGAAAATGTTAGACTATTAGCTGAATTACATGCTAAGTGGGAAAGAGAAGATGAAATTGTTGGAAACATTAGTGTTTCTACTATCACCACCACTAGTGTTAAGGCCATTAATAGCTCTACAACCTTAGATGATAATTATGGTTTTGATCTTGATGGTTGCAATATCTCTGAAGTTATTAAGTTCCTACAAAAACTTGCTAAAAGTCCTAATGCTAGTGCTATGAACATGGCCTTTACAAAACACATTACTGGTGCTCTCATAAAGATTAAATAAGAAAAGTTGAAACATAAAGCTTATATTCCTATAAAACAACAAGATGGTTGGGAACCCATCATTAATATGAAAGTGAATCATTTTAATTTCAAAGCTTTATGTGATCTTGATAGTAGTGTTTCCATTATGCCTAGAAGGATTTATGATATGCTTGACTTGCCTCCACTTGAAGATTGTAATTTGAATGTCCCACTTGATGATAATGCTAAAAAGAAACTCATGGGGAGTATTAATGATGTTCTTATTATGGTTAACAATGCATATGTCCCCATTGATTGCTATGTTTTGGATGTTGAATGCAATGCTTCTTGTCCTATTACTTTGGGAAGACTTTTCTTAGAACTGTTGGTGCCATTATTGATATGAAAAAAGGCACCATTAAATATCAACTCCCACTAAAGAAAGGTATAGAACACTTCCCTAAGAAGAGAGAGAACATTTCATTTGCCTCTCCTATGAAAACAAAATTTGGTTTTAATGCTTCTTCATTTGAGAACACTTGTTCTTTCTTGTTTCTTATGCCTAACTTAAAGGCGTTAAAAAAAGTACTTATTGGGAGATAACCCAAAAGTTTTAGATGAGTCTTGGAAGTTATTACTTCAGTAATAACCTCTCCTTATCCTTTTTATTTGCTTTTTGTGCCAAGACTAACCTCTAATGAGAGAGAAGTAATGATTGGGAAAGTTGCTGTCCCGAAACAGATTTCTATGCTTCACCGTAAAAATTCGTGTAAAATCTCTGTACGTCCTTTTGAGGCGTGAATGCTTGTGCTTCTGCCCCAGGTTATTATCTAACTTTCGTTAGTTTAACACATTTTGATTTGAGCAACAGAAGGTTTTCGAAAAAATTCGTTTTTACCTGCTAGTCTGTTTTGACAGATTTCTGCCATTTTCTGCATTTGCTTCTTGTTGGTTCCTTTTTGAGTTTTTTGGGGAATTGAGCTTTTTGAGGGAAGTGCTACAGTATCTAGTGTTTTAATTGAAGTTTCATTGGTGTTGGAACTGAAGCTAAAGACCTATTATCTTGAGTGCACTAATGTTGCTAATAAAGATTGTGTGAAGGAAAAATTGCAGGTGTATGGAAGGAATGAGTAATGAGATGAAGGATGGACTAAAGCTCAAGCTTGGGGATGCAACGCGTGTCACCCCAATTGTCGTGGTGGTGTCATGGCAGATGCCATGGATAGGCTAAAGGTGGGGACTAATACACGCTAGGGGAATCCAAGGAGGGATAGTGCAGTGATTCTCCACACAGTCGTTTGTATTGCTCAGTTACCAAGATTACAAGTTCTCCTAGAGCTGTATTGGCGAGAGGAGGAAGAAGGAGCTCTCTTACTCTCACCCACAGATCACACCAAAAACCCTAGCCAAACCAGAATAGTAGAAAAACCAACCCCCTCTACTGAAACCCTAGCCCCTCTTTTATAGAGGGAGCACGGGCTCTACTTAGGGCATACGTGGAAGCATATTCCTAAGAATATGCTTCCCCCCAAAGTAGTAAGCCGACCGGGGTGCTTTTCCCCCGCATCACACATGCTTTGGCTACGTGAGCCTCTGCTGCGTCCGCGTCAGCCGACATGGGCGTCGTCACCCTTGCCGGCCACGCCCCGGTGGTCCTGTCCTTGCTTGCTTTGCTCAGGTAGTGCGTACCGGGGCTTCTTTTGACCAGCGAGATTCCTTCCTTCTCCTAGAAGCCAGACGTGACCCGGATCATAGCTGATCTGGCCACACCTGTTCCTGCATATAAGTAAAACATGCACATCCGACTTACTGCTTAAGTTTGTTGAGACTTAGTTAGGCGAACACCCCCTGGTCCGGGTTACCCTGTGATTCGGCCTGCCTTGAGGTGACCCGGCCAGCATCTGCTTTGGCCTTGCCGAACCTCATCTAACTCGGCCTTTATACCCCGGCGTGACCCTACCCGGGGGTATCCCCCCAACATTAGTCCCCGAAGCTGGTGCGGTCTTAGCTGCCTTGGCCGCTAAGGCCACATCAGGTTCAATTCTGTGCTCCGGTCGTTATTGCCAAGTTACCTCTTTACCTCGGATTTATATGGATTTACGTTCCCTTTGCACATTCCAAGTTTTTCACTTGCCGGCCGGGTTACCACTTTAACTCGGACCTCCTGGTTTTACTTTCCCTCCGCACATTCCAAGTTTTCACTTGTTGGCCCGGTTACCATAGTTCCATCTGGGTCTTGTTTCCTTCTCTCGTACGCTAACCCATGTGAAGGGTAATCATTATATTGTCTTTTTTAAGGGCCTGCACAGTAACCGCCGCAGTAATTGTTAGTTATCACTGTGCGCGGGTCACGTCATACCTGCCTCCTCGTTTATTGCATCACAGTGTCACGTCATGGGATCATCTCCGCTCTGTGGCCCTCTGTGTGGCTCCCCACTGATTGGTCCGGGCAGGTGATACACGGCCACTGCGTGTGGCCGATCCGCAGGACACGATCCCACTCACCGCTTGAGGGAGTGGTTAAATAGCGGAGGGGCGCATCCCTTAGGATTTTTCCCCTTCCGCGCTCCTCTGCGCGTTGCTCTTCTCCTTCCTCTTCCTTGCAACCGCGCCGCCGCAAGTGCTCCAAATAGCAGCGTCGCCGCCGTGCTTTTCCTTCACACTTTTGCGCCGCCGCCGTTGCTACACAACTCTCTCGCCACGAGTCCTCGCCAATCCCGGCCTCTGCCCCCCGCCGCCGCCAGCGCCAGCAAGGGCAGCGAAGATCAGATGATGGAAGAAGAGCTCGTCGTTGCTAAGTAGGAGATGGAGGAGGACGCCGCGATGGCGGACCACGGTGCGTGGGCCGGGTCTTAGGTCTGCGAAGACGACCTGGACTGGCTCTACCGCACCAGGCGCATCCCCGCCGGCGTTGCAGCTCGCCTGGCGTCCTCCGAACTGGCCCCCTCACCCAATCCGGGTGAATACGTCGTGTTCTTGTCCCACTTTCAACGGGGCTTCGGCTTGTCGGTGAGTGATTTTTTCCGGGACTGGCTCAGTACGTACCAGCGCCAGCCGCACCATCTTCCAGCCAACGCCATCACTTCTCTTTCTGCCTTTGCTTCTACAATCGAAGGCTACGCCGGACTGTGGCCCACGAAGGAGCTATGGATCCGGTTTTTCGGCCTTCGTCGCAACGTTATCCCAAACATCCACACCGATCCGGAGGACAAGCAGCTCACTCAATTCGGAGCGGCTTCCATCTCACCCCGGAGGTTTTCCGTTTTCCCCCGGGTCACCGGGTTAGAGTCCTGCAAAGGGTGGGCCCGGACCTTCTTTTACGTCCGGAACACAGGCACCGAAGATTTAATCCGGCTGCTCCCATATACCCCGGGTCCACCTAACCCGGATCTGTGGGACGTCATCCCCAAGAAGCCCACGGCCTTGGCCAACCAGGTCAACAAAAGATTCGCGGAGCTGAAGAAGCTCGGGCTACGCAACGAGGATGCCATGATCACTTTCGTGCGTAACCGAATCTCCCCCCTCCAGAAGCGCACCCACAAGGCGTGCCACATGAGCTTCGGCCGTGACCCCAACCGGACCTCATCCTTCGAGCTGAGCAACACGGAGATTTATCGCCGGGTTAAGGCTCTCTTCACCACCCAAAAGGACTTCTCCTCTAAGTGGACTTGGGGGATTGAGCATTATTTCCGCGATAGGCTTCCTCCCGTGGTAAGCTTCATGTTGCCAACTTACCCCGGATTAATTATATGTCAGTTATTGTTGTATTTTTGACTCCTTTGTTCATTCCTTTTCTCAGCAATTTCTTCAGAAGACCCTCGAGGACGGCACCGATCCGACCCTTAAGTGGGCGCCGGACCGGGAGACTTCAGATGAGGAAGAGCCGAACCAGGAGATGTTCCTCCCTATGACCGACGCCACGAAACGACCCACGGGTAAACCCTCTTCTATTAGAGATTGGCCCGATGATGAAGATGACTCGGATGTCGAGGTGATTGAACCTATTGAGGCTGTCCCCCTTTCTTTTGCTTTTCTACCATCAGCCCACCCCGGTGGTCACATCCACGAGGATCCTCCCCTCGCTACGGGCGAACCTGTTCCGGTGGCATCGAAGAAGAAGCGCGGGGCTGCTTCAAGTTCTTCCTTCGGAGCTTCTCAGCCCGCTAAGAGGCGAAAGAAGTCTGGGGACAAGACTGCCTCCAAGCCAGCAGGCAAGGCCCCAGCACGAAGGGCTCGGAAACCCAAGGAGGCCCAAACCTCGGATGTGTAAGTCATTCTTCCTTCTGTAACTTGCTCTTCCTTACATCGTTGTAATTTTTCTTCTGACATTACTTAATTTTGCAGGGCTCCGGTGGAGGTCCCTCAAAGTGGATCTAGCATCTCTTCACCTCTCCGACCTAGCCCTTCTCCCCGTCGCGATGACGAGTCACGCCCGCTGAGCCCTATTCCAGAGGGTTCTGCGGCCGCTCCGGGTTCTGCTCCACCTCGGCATGAGGAGGGTAACCTTGGAGCGGGGGAGACCGGCCCGACCGAGGCGACGGTATCCACCACCTTGGCATCGCCGCAACCAGCAACCACTGAAGCTACCTCGGCTCTAGCACCAGTACCAACAACCAGACCAGCACCAACACCAACTCCAGCATCAGCACCAACTCCGGCTGCAAAAACATCAGCAGCGGCACCAAGCCCAGCAACTAGAGCACCAGCGCCTAGCTCCTCTGCCTCGTCCGAGTCTTCTCAACCTCGGTGAGGAACTACCCTGGCCGCTCCTAAGGGGAAATCCGCTGCGATGGCTTCCTCTTCCCAGCAAACCAAGGACAAGAAGGCTTCGAACGCTACCAAGCCGACATTCGTCGAGGCTGGGCAGCGTACCCTCGTATCAATGCTTCCCAAGAAAGCTCCAGCAGCAAAGGACGCCCCTGTCGAGCCAACTGATGCACAGTAGATGGTTCTGCACACCAGCCCAGCCCTTACCTTGATTGAAAGGAAAGAAGCGCACGCGAAGGGCTTGGTCGCACCCATATGCCCAGTGGTGAGCGGTACCCTCCGAGCCTGATTGAGTTTGTCATGAATTGGAATAAGGCGGAGGTAGTTCAAGACGCTGATCTCCTGGAGAAGTTCGGCCCCGCCGAGTTTTCCGCTCAGATGAACACAGCCGCAAAGGCAATTAACCTCGCTGGGCGAATGATGGAGGTACGTCGCTTCCCCTTACATGCTGTAGATAATAACCATTAGTCCCCGAGCCTCCGGGGGAGTAACTTGTTACTCGGCCGGATGCTCTTTAGAAAACTAACGTAGCTCCATGAGAACTTCGAATATGCACACACCTAGAGCCGGGTTAAGTTCCACTTGGCCCATATTTTAGTACACTTCGAATATGCACACACCTAGAGCCGGGTTAAGTTCCACTTGGCCCGGATTTTAGTACACTTAGAATATGCACACACCTAGAGCCAGGTTAAGTTCCACTTGGCCCGGATTTTAGTACACTTCGAATATGCACACACCTAGAGCCGGGTTAAGTTCCACTTGGCCCGGATTTTAGTACACTTCGAATATGCACACACCTAGAGCCGGGTTAAGTTCCACTTGGCCCGGATTTTAGTACACTTCTAATATGCACACACCTAGAGCCGGGTTAAGTTCCACTTGGCCCGGATTTTAGTACACTTCGAATATGCATCGAGCTAACTTGTGTTTCTGTATCCATTTCAGGTGACCACCAATCGCCGGAGTGCTGAATTCCAACGCTTGCTGGATACCCACAAGATGCTACGCGCCAAGCAGGCCGCACTTATCGCGGAATACGAGAAAAGGGGTAAATTTCTTCCTTATCACTTCTTCATTTTTCTTCATCTTCCTTTGCCAAACTAATCTCATCCTTCGGTTTGCGCAGCTGGGGTGGAGGCTGAGAACATTATTATGCGGAAAAACCTGGAGCAGATCAAGGGTAAGTCATTTCTGTTCGACCTTGCCGTGCTTTCCACTCCCTTTTCTCCTTGGCTCGGCAAACATTCATACCTCGGCTCTGCCGGGCCAACACACTATTTCAACATCGCTTGAAGATAGTGTGCCTGTGCCTGATATGATGCTGCATTTTCTCAAACAAGCAGGGCAGCACCAGGCCGAGCTTAAGAAGAAAGATGACGAGCTCGCCCTCCTCCGGACCAAGGACGATGAGATTGCCAGGCTCAAGGCAGAGATGGAGAAGATGAAGGCCCAGCACCAATCCGAACTTCAAAAGGCTGGCCAGAATTACACAAAAGAGCGCGAGCGCCTCAACCTCCAGATCGCCAAGGACTAGGATCTTCTCAAGGAGTCCGGCATCCAGCTTGGGTCGGCGAACGCTGAGCTTGAGCAGCTTCGGAAGAGACGTGATGACTGCACCAAGGAGTTGTCCCGGATCCTCAGTCATATATCACGTAAGTTCCTTTCCCTTTTCTGACCTACTTTTTCGGGTTACTTCATATGTATTTTCTTGACCCCCCTCCTTTGCCTCGCTTCCAGGTAAATTTCCAGAGGGCACTCCTATTGCGAGCGCAGCAGTTGCTAACTTCCGCCGACAAAGGTGTACTCCGACCACATCTGATGGTGAAGGGATTCCTTATGACCTAGAGGACATGTTGGTCAGCTTGTCATCTCGCGTGGAGCTCATCAAAAAATTACGGCAAGGACATCCTCGGCGCTACAGCTCGCATCTTCAACACTTTCTGGCCCGGCGAAGAAGCCCCGGAGACCACCGCACTTCTCATTGAGAAGTTAATGGAAACCGAGACTCAGCTTGACCTCTGGAGAGAGTCTGCTGGGCGTTCCGCAGCTGATACCATCCTTCACCACATACTCACGTGGTATGAGAAGATTGATCTCAACCTCCTCACACGTCTACGCACTAGATCCAGATGGACCAATGACCCGGAGTGGGTAGCTCGGCGCCAGGCTTGCGCCCATAGCCTCATCGAATATGCTCCCATTCATGAATGGGTTGAGGGGCCGAGCTTCCTGGAAGCCGCTACGGACGAAGAGGTTGAGAATTATGAGGATAGCTCGAACGGTGAAGGAGAAGATGACGCCTTGGATATTGAAGGCGGCGAAGATGATGCCGAACTTCCTCCTGCTGCTCCTTGAGCGAAAAAACTCGAAAATTTATCAGGCCCTCGGTATGCCGGGTGGAGTTGTATTCCAAACACATGTGATATTTTGCTACTAAATTCTTATGCCGGATTAACTTGGGCATAGTCCCCGAGTTTCTTTTTCTTGTTCGTTCAATCTCTTGGCTCGGTTCGTGTCTACCTTGATTCGGTTTTATGACTTACGAACCTGAGCTTCAGAAATTGTCTTAACAATACTGGGAAACTTTTAGACTTAGCTCAAAAATAGAACTCCATAATAACTTGAAAATAAATACAGGGTTAGTCCGAAAAACAAACCTCGGCTCGAATAAATTATTTTCCTTAGTCGTTTTTCATGTGCTACGCAATTCCAAACTTGTTCTCTTACTTGCCATGAAGCCAATTCTTGTTGGACAGCAGCAAGTCGAAGAGTTTGGTTCTTGGTGCTCACACATTACTAATCCGAGTTAAGTAGAATAACTTATTCCAGCTGACACGCGAAAGACAACAAACATTATTAAGGCAGTCCCCAAGTTACTGCTCGAGGTGCCAACATTTCATTGATAAGCTTATTGCCGACATAAATACCGACATATGAGACGACTCGGATACATACACTTCTTAGTTAAGTGTAGAAAGGACGAAGTAGAGTTATATTCCATGGTCGCTTAGATTCCTCTTCGGACCTGTCCGCCTTGTTCTTTTCCTGTGGCTTTGCATCTATAAGATAATAAGAATCATTGTGCAATGCCCTGCTTACGATGAATGGCCCCTCCCATAGGGGGATAATTCATGCATGCTAGTAGTACGTTATACCAACCGGAGCACCAGATCGCCTTCCCAAAAGACTCGGGGGCACACTTTCCAGCTATGATAGCGTCGGAGATTTTGCTGATATATGGCAGATCTAGACAGTGCCAGTTCTCTCGCTTCTTCCAGCAGATCAACATCATTTTGCCGGGCTTCTTGCACTTCGGCTTCTGTGTATTGGGTGACCCTAGGCGAATCATGCTCTATGTTGGCTGGTAATACAGCTTCTGCCCCATATACCAGAAAAAAACGGCGTATAGCCTGTTGATCGATTCGGAGTTGTTCTTAAACTCCACAGTACCGCTGGTAGTTCTTCTATCCAGCACCCCGCTGATCTTTGCAGCGGCTCAATGAGCCGGGGTTTTATCCCGAATAATACTAATCCGTTGGATCTTTCCACTTGTCCGTTCGATGCGGGGTGGGCTACCGAGGCTACGTCCAGCCGGAACTTCTTATCCCGGCAGAAACACGCAAATGCTCCTTCCGCAAAATTTGTGCCATTATCAGTTATGATACTGTGAGGATAACCGTACCTCAAGATGATATCTTTGAGAAACGTTACGGCCGTAGCTCCATCACATTTTCTTATAGGCTTTACCTCAATCCAATTCGTAAACTTGTCCACCATTACCAGAATGTGAGTCATGTTTCCCCTTGCTGGTTTGAACGGGCCAACCATATCCAAGCACCATACGGCAAATGGCCAAGTAATTGGTATGGTCTTGAGTTCCGACATTGGCATATGTGTCTTGGTAGCGTACCTCTGACAACCATTACATTTTCTCACCAGATCTTCCGCTTGCTCTAAGGCATTTGGCCAGTAGAATCCGTGCCGGAAAGCTTTTGCTACCAAGGCTCGGGATGTGGCATGATGCACGCATTCCCCCTGATGTATATCTCGGAGGATGTCAAGCCCTTCCTCCGGGTCAACACATCGCTGGAGGACATTGGTCACACTTCTTTTGTATAGTTCGGAATTGATGATCGTGTAAGCCTTTGCCCTCCTCTATGTTTGTCGAGACAACACTTCCTTAGTGGGTAACGTTCCATCTTTCAGGAATTGAAATATAGGTAGTGCCCAAGCTGGTATTGCTCGCACAGGGAACACATCCTCATCAATCTCCATCTGATCCACCGGCATAACTTCAACCGGATCACGCTGAGCAGTCCCCGTGTTTAGTGAAGCGGTCCCCGGGTTTGCCGAGGCAGTCCCCGGGTTTCGTGCACCACTTCCCATGTCAATGTCCATGGGCACAGCTCCGAATTCCGTGTCCTCCGGGACATAGATCGAGTCGGTTTCTGGGGAAGGCTTGATGGATGGTTTCCTGAGGTGCTCTAATGCTACACCCGGTGGAATTGCTTGTCGGGTTGAACCGAGCTTCGACAGCATGTCGACAGCCTCATTTTCCACCCGGGGTACATGGTGAAATTCGCATCCCTCAAAGTAACCAGATATCTTCTGCACATGAAATCTGTACAGTGCCATGTTTGGATCAAGGGCGTCCCACACTCCCGACACTTGCTGCACCACCAAATCCGAGTCCCAAAAGCATATAATCCGACGTATCCCAATCTCTTTTGCTACCTTGAGCCCATGCACAAGTGCTTCATACTCAACGACATTGTTTGATGCCGTGAAATGGATCTGCAGCACATATTTCAGTTGGTCCTTCTTTGGCGACGTGAGTACAACCCCGGCACCTAGCCCGGTTTTGGTTTTTGATCCGTCAAAGTGCATTCGCTAATAGTTCGGATCTGGGAGTGGCAGTTCGTATTGCACCTCAGCCCAATCCACGAAAAAGTCCGCCACAACTTGAGATTTGATGGCCTCTCTTCTGTCATATTGTGGCGCATAAGGAGCTAGCTCAATTGCCCATTTTGTAGTTCTGCCGCTCGCATACTTGTTACTCATTATCTCAGATATGGGGGCCTCACATATGACTCGGATAGGATGCTCCTCAAAGTAGTGCTTCAGTTTCTTGGTGGCCATGTACACGCCATATGCCACCTTTTGATAGTGTGGATAGTTCTGCTTTGAGGCTGACAACACCTCGCTCAAGTAATACACCGGCCTTTGCACCGACTTCCCTTCCTCATCGCGCTCCACCACTATCACTACACTTACAACTCGGTTGGTTGCGGCTATATAGAGCAACATTGGCTCCTTTGATAGTGGTGAGGCTAGCACTGGTGCCGTGGCTAACATCTTCTTCGGGTGGGTAAAGGCTTCGTCAGCCTATGGCGTCCAAACGAACTTATCCAACTTTTTCATGAGTTGCTAAAGAGGCAATGCCTTCTCTCCCAACCGACATACAAACCGACTTAACGAGGCCAGGCAACCTATGAACTTCTGGACATCGTTAAGACACTTCGGTAATTCCATTCGTTCGATGGCCCGGATTTTGGTTGGATTAACCTCGATAACTCAGCTAGAAACAAGAAAACCAAGCAATTTGCCAGCCGGGACACCAAAGGTGCAATTCTCCGGGTTAAGTTTCATCCGGAACCTCCTTAGGTTCGCAAATGTTTGCCTGATATCGTCAAGGAGCGTTTTGCTTTCCTTGGTCTTGATAACCACATCATCCACGTATACTTGTACATTTTGACCTATTTGGTCGTGCAAACATTTTTGCATACATCTTTGGTACGTTGCCCCCGCATTACGTAAACCAAACGGCATGGTGTGATAGCAATAAGCCCCATACGGGGTAATAAACGCAGTCTTTATTTGATCATCTGGATTCAGAGGCATCTGATGGAAACTAGAATATGCATCAATGAATGACAATATTTCACATCCAGCAGTTGAGTCTATGACCTGATCTATTCTTGGCAGTGGAAATGGATCTTTTGGACATGCCGTGTTCAGGTTCGTGTAATCAATACACATGCGCCAAACCACTGCCACGTTCGGGTCATCCTTCTTCTTTTCCACCAGCACCGGATTAGACGGCCAATCCGGGTAAAGAACTTCCATGATAAATCCTGCAGCTAGCAACTGAGCTATCTCATCCCCAATGACTTTCCTCCTATCTTCAGCGAAGCGGCGGAGAGGTTGCTTCACCGGCTTAGCTCTGGGTCTCACATTTAAAGAGTGCTCGGCCAACTCCCTCGGAACACCTTGCAAGTCCTGTGTGGACCAAGCAAAAATGTCCCGATTCTCACGGAGGAAGCTGACGAGCTCGCTTTCCTATTTATCATTTAGCCCAACACCAATCGTTACGGTGCGCTCTGGGAACATGTCATCCACAGGAACCTTCTTGGTATCTTTCGTGGCCTAGAAGGAGACATTTCCATGCGGGTTACTCAGCGCCGGCATATACTGCTGCGCGGACTGAGCCAATGCCGCCACCTCTTGAATTTTCCTTTTTTCCTGCGCAATCACAAGTGACTCGGCTAAGTTTGACCCGGCTGACGCACACTCCATCGAACGTCGGAAATCCCCTGCAATGGTAATCATCCCGTTTGGTCCGGGCAACTTCATCTTTAAGTAGCTAACGTGACAACTTGCCATGAACTTGTTCAGCGCTGGCCTTCTGAGTAACGCATGGTACGCACTTTCCAAGTTCACCACCTCGAACTCCAAATTTTTGGTTCGGCAGTTATCCCTCGTGCCGAACAATACGTCAACCCGGACCATGCCTATGGGCTCACAAGAAATGTCGGGCACAATACCATGGAACGTTGTCCTCGTGGGCTGTAGCATGTTTTCCGAGATACCCAACTTGCGCATTGTGTCCGCATACATGATGTTAATGCAGCTGCCATTGTCAATCAGTACCTTTGAGAACCTTACATTAATGCTAGGCCCAATGAACGTCAGGTCCAGCACCAACGCATACGAACCAGGGCTTGGCATAAGCTTGGGATGATCCTTTATGCTCCAGGTGATCTCCTGATCAGACCAAGGCATGTACCTCGTCACTGCAGGCATCACTGTATTCACCTCCATATGCCTATGCTGCAAGCTCTTTCTATCTGTTTCCTCAGTGGTGAACACACAATAGCTCTGATGGTGCTCTCTGTACTCGTTTCTCCCCTCATTTTCGGGGTATCTCTGATCTAGTTGATGCTGATTTTCTACTTGATGCACTTCATCCCTTCTCTCATTGTTATCATACCTCGGCGAAGGAGGAGGCAACATTAGCTGTTGCGTGTTCGCTCCAGAGAGCAATTGCTGCCGGGGTAACTCCTGCCGAAGCTGATCATTCCGGGGTGCCTGAGCATTCCCCAAACCACCTTGTTCAATCTTGTGCATCCACTCACATTGCCTCGTCGTATGACCCGCTGGGTTGTTCGGATTTGGCGTGTGAAAATTACACGGCTGGTCCAACATTGACTCATAAGTATACCTCGGACGGTCTTTCCTTTCTTGCCGCTGCTTCTTTTGCTCTGGTGTCCAAGTCTTCTTGCCATCGTTTCTAGGAGTCCACTGCGCTCCAGTTTTTTGGCGTTGACTGCCCCCTGCTCCGGGCTGATCTTGATTCACAGCTGCAACTTGGTGCGAACCGTATCGATGATCCGGTCTATCATCTCTCCTTTTTCCTCCGTACTCATTCCTCCGGGATGATCTGGCCCCATCTCTCTGATAGTACTCATCGTTTGACTCGTTTGATACGAGCCTAGGCTGAGTCGGATCACCTAAAGCATAGGAGTCTGCAATCCGGATCATCTCTGCCAACGTAGTTGGCATTTTCCTTTGCAACTTCTACCACAGCTCGCTTGCATATCTGCACCCTTGTGCAAACCAGGCTATGGCCTGTGATTCTATCACGCCCTCACACGAGTTTCTCATAGTGTACCACCGGGTTAAAAACTCCCGATCCGTCTCATTTGGCCTTTGCTTGCACATAGCTAGGGTCTGCGGCCTATTTGGCCTCTGATACGTACTCGAAAAATTGTTGATGAACATTTCCTCGAAATCTATCCAGCAGTTGATGCTTCCTGGTGGCAAATTGTTCAGCCATACCCTTGCCGGTCCTTCCAACATCTGGGGTACATATCGTACAGCCCATCTCAAGTTGCTAGTGGCAATTTTCACAGCTACAGCATAATTTATCAGCCAATCCTCCGGCTTTGTAGTGCCGTCATACGTCTTCGTGCCCCTGGGCAGCTGGAAGTTTGGTACCGGTGGCTCCTTCATGATCCGGGGTCCAAAACATGCTAGACCCGGTGGACCTTGACATTCAATTTGTTCCGACCTATACAGTCGATCCAGTTTCAACCTGGCATCATCCGGCATCAGATCCCTGCTTCCCAGTCTTGACCCTATCACATGATAGTCCGGCCTTGGGTATCCCTCGTTTGCCATTTCCGAGTCTCCATCATTATACCTGTCTTGCTCTCGCGGAGCACCTTTCTGTTGCATACCTCGGCCGGCACTTTGCTCTTGCCTTGGTATATTCTGCTGCTGCGGTTTTCCTGCTCCGGCCGAGTTTCGCTGTCCGGCATTGTCGTTGACAACGTTCCCTTGACCGGCATTGCCTTGGTCGCGGTTACCTCGGCCAGCTTCACCTCGGCTCACACTCTGTCGATCATCATTTCTCTGAGCTTATTTTCCTTTCCCTGCCCGCGTTGGGTCATACGGGACGATCTGTTTGTTCTGTCTGGCCGAGGTTACTACCTCTTCTCTCCTTGGACCACCATGAGGAGACGATGCAGCTCCAGCGGATTTCTCTGGGTTACCCACCGCCGAATGGACGATCTTGGAGGCTCCAGCTCTCTCTGGGTTAGCTCTAAGTAGTTCCTCGTTTTGCCTGTTCGCGATCCGAACCAGCTCATTAACCCTATCCTATTGTCTTTGCCGGGCTTCACCCGTCAGACCCTCTAACTCGGACGCAGCTGCATCTGCTGCTCTGAGGTTTTTTGCCAGGGTACTATACCTCGGCAGCCCCACGGACAAACAGTTTTCTGATTCCTCAATCCCAATATCACCCTCTCTTGTTCATCTCACTCATGAGATTTCTTCCCTTCACTTTTACAGCATCAACCTTGTTCGCCTTTGCATACTCACGCAGCGTCATATTCAACGACTGCTGTGTCGCGGCTATCTTTTTTGTGCCCTCTAGTATTTTCTGCCTAGTTTCTTCCAGCTCGGCCTGCGTTCGAGCCGGATCTACCGCTGCTACTACAGGGTTTGCCAAGCTATCCATTGCTTCCCTCAACACGTTCTCTGGCCTCTCAAGTGGAGGACCTCTACCTTTCCTCGGCGCCTTACGCGTTACCTCCGGATCTAGCGCCGGATCCTTGCTCGCGCCCGCACCTGGCGCAGTCATCATCACCTCTGCATGGTCCTAGGAGCGAGCGATACGCTTTCCGGGAACCACGGTGAGGGGTGGCTCCCCTGACTCGACGACATGACGCGGATGAACACACGACACGTCAACAACAACGTAGACCTTGTGCGCGCCGAGCCTGACGAAGAGGCCATTACGCGGAAGAGGACGCGTCCTGAAGCAGCCAGCGTTATCGCTGACGAAATCCAGCGCTCCAAAGTGTTGAACGAGCCCGGAGACGATGCGTTCGCCGGTGCCGATGATGTTTCCCGTCTGGATCTTGACCCCTGCTAGCGCCGCTAGCCCCAAGGTGGGCGCCAACTGTCGTGGTGGTGTCACGGCAGATGCCATGGATAGGCTAAAGGTGGGGACTAATACACGCTAGGGGAATCCAGGGAGGGATAGTGAAGTGATTCTCCACACAGTCATTTGTATTGCTCAGTTACCAAGATTACAAGTGCTCCTAGAGCTGTATTGGCGAGAGGAGGAAGAAGGAGCTCTCTTACTCTCACCCACAGATCACACCAAAAAACCTAGCCAAACCAGAATAGTAGAAAAACCAACCCCCTCTACTGAAACCCTAGCCCCTCTTTTATAGAGGGAGCTCGGGCTCTGCTTAGGGCATACGTGGAAGCATATTCCTAAGAATATGCTTCCCCCCAAAGTAGTAAGCCGACCGGGGTGCTTTTCCCCCGCGTCACACATGCTTTGGCTACGTGAGCCTCTGCAGCGTCCGCGTCAGCCGACATGGGCGTCGTCACCCTTGCCGGCCACGCCCCGGTGGTCCTGTCCTTGCTTGCTTTGCTCAGGTAGTGCGTACCGGGGCTTCTTTTGACCAACGAGATTCCTTCCTTCTCCTAGAAGCCAGACGTGACCCGGATCATAGCTGATTTGGCCACACCTATTCCTGCATATAAGTAAAACATGCACATCTGACTTACTGCTTAAGTCGGTTGAGACTTAGTTAGGCGAACGCCCCTGGTCCGGGTTACCCCGTGATTCAGCCTGCCTTGAGGTGACCCGGCCAACATCTGCTTTGGCCTTGCCGAACCTCGGCTAACTCGGCCTTTATACCCCAGCGTGACCCTACCCGGGGGTATCCCCCCAACACCAGTAAATATCCAATAAGTACAAGCGTCAAAGCTTGGGGATGCCCAAGGCATCCCCTTCTTCATCAATAAAAATCCCAGGTTTCTTCCAAACGCTTCATTTTTATTGTTTCATGCACAATTGTGTTGTTCTTGGAGCGTCTTCTTTTTCGTTTTCGTTTTGGTTTTTCGTTTGCTTAGTTTTTTGAATAAATTGGTTGGACCCCCTCTTTCATACATTGGTTTTCAAATAGTTTGGTTTGGATTGGAAAAGAGTAGGAAAGTTCATGCTTATGTGGTAAAGAGAGCTTGTTTTTGACTGTGGCCTATGCTTTGTCATACCATGCTTGATATTGTTTTGGCTTTATGCTTAGTATTCTTTGCTATAGCATGACTTGTTATAAACAATTGAGATTGCTTAATGTGCCTTGGATGAATCATGCGTTGTTTTAGCATATTAAAGCATAGTATTGTGGTATTCTCCTTTGATGCTTTATTTGGGTTGACTTGGCACATGCTCACACCATGTTATGACTATCCAAAGTCACCATAAGCCTTTATGATCCTTTAGTTTTCAACTTTTAGTATCATTTTATGCTTTGATCAATGATGTTTTGTCGCTCTACATGATTATGGCCATTATTGCTCTCTTAGTTGGCCGCTCCCAGTCTTTTGCTAGCCTCCACAACCAAGTATGAGTTCCACTCATGCATCCAACTCCCTAAACCAAGTTATTCCAAAGAGTCCACCATACCTACCTATTAGCATATGCTATTCCAAGTATATTCATGTTTTTGTTTACCTTCCAAATTAAACTTGTTATGAGAAAACTAGTGATTAAAGCTCTCACAAACTTGATGGCGCACTTTACTTTTCTTGCCCTTAATAAACTTGAACCATTGTGTCGTCTATGTTGTATATGCTTGCACTTATTTGTTGGGGATTAGCAGAACCATGCTGTCATGGGGAACGCTTTCAACATTGCACTAGTACTTTGTACCTAGTTGATATCATGCTCTTTTGTCTATGGATGTCGTCGGTGTGAAATGAAAGGGAAGCTTGTAAGTCCGTGGAGTTATGTATATGTGTTAGAGAAACGCCTGGGCCGCTGGTCTAATCCATGCTGACATGATGGAAACCTGCAGCGTAACCATAATGAGCTGTCTATGAAGCATTCTTCTTATAAAAAAAGAGTCCTATATTGAGAAGAAAAGAGAAAAAAAGAGATTATGAAAAGAGGAAAGAGAGAAAAAAGCACCATATTCCCATGGTAAATAAGAAGATTGCTGAGATGCTTGTTGTATGCTTGCCTTGTCATTTTGATATGGGGATTCTTCCGTATCATCGGGAAAGGGGTACCCCATTGGCAGTTCTCTACGATACACATGTACTTACAATCACAAGAACTTACCGGTGACTAAACTTGAGTAGCATGAGGAGCGACCCTCGTATTCAAGGGACATGAGATTTCTAACTTATACTTCGTCAAGCATGTACACCATAGTTTGTTAACTTTAACCTTAATCACTTCAAGATGCTTATGATAGGGGCAATGAGAGCTGAAAGCTATTAAGTACCATAATTTTTGGAATCTCTTTATGATACTTGAATCCTTACTTCTTTCTATGAAGGCCTTTCTTCCACCATTATATTGAGTCTCCACCTTCTACCTTTATGCACCTACTTTGAGAGCATAGTGGCCATTCTTAGTTCTATGTGCATTGTCCCAAGACTTGTTGATTGATGCATACCTTGATATTACTTGTTTCAAACTATTTATATCTAGTCACTCTTATAAACTTTGAAGGTGTCCTATGCATTTATGTTTGCTACTCTATGAGGGACAAGCTGAATGCCACTATGCTATGTTTTCTTTATGTCAACCAAACAAACGTCTTGCAAAGCATTGTTATTCATGAATCTTTTGTTTGTGCCTTTTCATGTTACAACATAGTTTCTTTGTCTTATTGCTAGAACTTTGTCTTTCATGTTATGATTGAAGTACTATGATCCCAGCTTTGAATGTTTTACAAATACTTTGATCAAGTTTATGATGGTGCATGTCACCTCAAAAATTATTCTTTCTTTTTATCATATACCTACTCGAGGACGAGCAGGAGTTAAGCTTGGGGATGTTGATACATTGCAAATGTATCTATAACTTTTGGTGTTCCATGCTTGGTTTTATCTACTTTCCTGTGTTTTATCCACACTTTGGAGTACTTTTCATATGATTTCTCGGACTAACCTATTAACAAGAGCCACAGTGCCAGCTGCCTGTTTTCTGCTGTTTTTGGTTCAGGAAGTCAGAAAATGAATATTCTCGGAATTGGACGGGACAAAAGACAAAGTCATTATTTTATCGGGGGACACTTGGAGCAAGAATACGAGACGGAGAAGGGCCAGAGGGCGGCCACACCACCTGGTCGCACGGCCAGGCTTGGCCCGCGCCAAGGGGTGGTGTGGCCAGCCCAGGCACCCCCTCGGCCTCTCCTTCCGCCTATATATTGCCTCTAATACGGAAACCCTAAGGACCCGATCAAAAATACACGAAAGATTCTGTAGCCACCGTCATCTCCATCCCTAGATCAGGAGGGATCTGGAGCTCTTCCCGGCACCCTGCTGGAGAGGGGAATTCACCCTGGAGGCCTTCTTCATCATCATGCAAGCCTCTAGTGTGATGCGTGAGTAGTTCATCTGTGGACTACGGGTCCATGTAGTAGCTAGATGGCTGGTTCTCCTCCTTTGTGCTATCATGTTTAGATCTTGTGAGCTCCGTTCATGATCAAGATCATCTATTTGTAATTCTGCATGTTGTGTTTGTGGGGATCCGATGGATATTGAGATGCTATTTCAGATTGATTATTGATTTGATCATGTCTTTGTTATTTGTGATCTTGCATGCTTTCCATTGTTAGTAGCTATCTTGGCCAAGTAGATGCTAGCAACTCCAAGAGTTAGTATTTATGCTCGATAGTGGGTTCATGCCTCTGGTAATCTGGGAAGTGACAGAAATCTCGAAGGTACTAGATGTGTTGTTGCTACTAGGGAGAAAACAACAATCCTTTGTTCATAGAACAATCATATTGTTTACATTACACGCAATTCATAATGCAATAATCTGTTGCTTACAACTTAATACTAGAGGGAGTTCGGATGATAACCTGAAGGTGGATTATTAGTCATAGATGCAGTTGGATGGCGGTCTATGTATAATGTTGTAATGCCCAATCGATTCTCAAAGGAGTCAAGATGAGTAGTATATGCTTGTATGCTTTCTCGATGTTTGTCAATTCCCTCACTGTAATTTGTTCACCCAGCATGTTATCTATCTTAAGGAGAGCCACCTCTAGTGAACTATGGACCCCGGTCCTTTATTTTATATTCAATCTACAATCAATTGTTTACTGCTTTGTGTTACTTGCTGAAAACTATTACTTCTTTCCATTCAATATGTTTAATCCTTTGTTTTCAGCAAAACCGGTGAGATTGACAACCTCATCATAAGTTGGGGGCAAAGTTCTGTGGTTGTGTTGTGCATGTCTCCATGTTGCTGCTGGCACCGGTAGTGCGCCCTGCCAATGTTCAGCTAGCTACGCCTTTGGGGTATTTCCTTGCTCCTACTGGATTGATAACCTTGGTTTCGTACTGAGGGAAAACTTGCTACTGTGCTCATCATACCTTCCTCTTGGGGTTCCCCAACGAGCTCGATATATTTTGGGCCATCACCGGTCACGAGAGCGGTGGTCGGCAGAACAGGCTGCCTGACCACGCGCTTCCTCCTCTTGATGGCTGACGCGGCGGTGGCCGGCGAACCCGTGTGGACTGCCAGAGTGACGGAGGACGGCTGCTGCGGGTGCGGGACCTCAACAGCTACCAACGGGAGCTGTGAGGGCTCCATGGCGTCGACTCCACCAGGCAGCGAGGGAGGGAGCAGCGGGGGAGGTAGATCGATGGTGGTGGCGAAGCGGAAGCAGGAAGAGAGGTGGACGAAATTTCTGTCCCACCAAGAAAGCAGAGGAGTGAGGGTTAGCACTCGGTTCGGTCGCGGAAACCAGATATGCTCTGTTCCGCGAGCTATATTTGGCACGTCCCATAAAACTTTTTTCGGGCCGGGGGTGTTTACGGGATCAGATCGGCGCGTGATTTTTCCGGGGCACCAATAAATGACGGTTATTTATAGTTTTGGGAAATTTATAGGCACTGCTAGAGATGTTCTTAGCTTCCAAGTTATTTGCTAGATCAAACACTTGATCATGTGTATGTGAACACATAGTTTGATTCTACTTATTTGCTAACCTCACTGGATACTGTACTATTTTGTATGTTCTACTAGTTCTTTATAACTAGGAATAGAATTCTTAAGATATACATACTATTTGAGAAGTTATAGAGGTGTAAACTTGATGTAATTAAGTTCTAATGGTGTGTTCTTGAGTTTTTAATGTTCACATGACCATCCATGTCTATTACTACAGTTGCCAATCAAATAGTTACTTTTCTAGATGGTTTGGTACTGTTTTAGGGCTCTATGGTTGAATTTCTTGCTCCTAGATAGATCTGGTTGTTGTCCAACAACACTAATAGTGTCCTAGAACACCCCTATCTCCTCTACTAAAATGATCAAAAAAAACTATGCTTGCATCTAGTCCTGCCAATGAAGATTTTATATCTGAGGTTTAATACCTTGCTTTCTTTAGATGAGTTCCTCCTTTCCCATGCCACCTTGTTCTCCTTTCTTCCTAAAATCCTACCTTGGTAGCATCTATAGCTTGTCCTTCTATAAGTTGTGCTTCTGGCTTCTAAATATCCTGCTTTTTGTAAATAACCTTCTCCTCCTCGCTGCTGGATAGTACCTAGAGATCTAGTGGTTGATCTAGGTGTGTTCTAATGGATCATTACTATAGTTGATGTTGTGGATGAGCAAATGGTGAGTTCCTACGGTTCTTGCTATTCTAGCTACTGTCATGAGGTTGTTAGAGTGAGCTATCTTCTAGGAACAAAATGGATTGCGGTTGGCTGATGCTTTTCTTTGTACTACTCTACTTGCTCTCTGGTTATGCCAACACACCACATGCAGATGATGAGACTGCTGCTTGCAAGTGGGGCCGAGTATTGTGGTTTTCAACAAATGCCTCTTCTCTTCCTACTAGTGCAAGCCACAACTAGGGCTTGTTCTTATCTGGTTATCTCATTTACCTTTATTTTATGGTGGTCAAGTGAGTCAATCATTGCTGGCTGTTGTGTGAGTGAATGGACACTAACATGTGGTTTAATTACTTTTGCAGGGATCAAATAAAGGAGAATGATCAGGAGTATGAAAGAATCATCTTAAAATTAGTGTAGGATTTTCATTTATTCAAATGTAATTTTTATTCTTATACTTGTAATCTTCTTTTATTTCATTTGTTAATGGTATTATTCCATAAATGCTATAAGTTACTCATTTGAGGATAACTACTTGTAATATTTTTTCTACTTGTTTTTGGAATTGTAATTGATATAAAATGTCTGATAGCTTTGGAAATTCAAGTCCCAAAGTTGGGTTCATGTTTATACCTTGTCATATTGCATATTGGTATTATAGATTGTGATCTATATGGCCAAAATTAGAAAAGGTCATGTCCACTCTTCTTTTCCTTGGCATTGTAATATTTGATTCTCATGTACTATTGAATATTATGAAGTTGTAATATCTATTCTTTGTGGAGTAATAATTCCAATGTGTTATTTAAATCCAAAGTAATGTGATGATCCAATATTACTTCATATGACTTATTTTAAATTCCAATTATATTCCAAATTCTTATCTGGATTATTATTATCATTCATATTTTAATTGAATTCAAATTGTTTTCCTCAAAACATAGATGTTCCACAAAGGTCATGTCGAAATCTATCGCACTTGATCCAATGTTCCCATCGGTACAAGAGAGATATTGATCCCTCCATAACTTGTTTAGTTTTGTGCGAAAATTCCTCGGATTTTCTTATGCATGAATGCAATGCACACACATGTGTTCTCTCTATTTCTAGGTGCTAAATCCTGGGATGTTACAGTCTCTCCCCCATAAACCCAACTTCGTCCCCGAAGTTCGTACTCTCTTATGTTTCAGAAGATAGGATTGATTTCTTCATACCCTGGTAGTTCTTTAAATCCACAATGAAGATAACTGTTGTATCTTCATTCAAACTTTTCCTTGAATCCTCTTCTATCTTGACAATGGAAAATTGTCCATTCTTTTTGAAACAGGGACTTCTTTGAGTTTAACACTCCAACCCTAATTAGGTAGTTTTGAATATTTTTGAATTAGGACATCTATTTGAGAAAAGTTTGAGTTCTGGAAAGTCTTTACGAGGATAAGATCTAGGTTTAGACTTCGGCCAACTATAACCTTGGTTTTAATATTAACCTATTTATGGTATACTTAGTCCTTATGACTACTAAGAATGTTTTGGAGTCATCTAGTCCAAACCACTCATAATTTTCTACTCCTCATTACAGGTCTGTTTTGGTACCTTATATCGAAACATCCTTTTTATGTCCAATCTGAATATCTATCTCTGCTACCTTGAGGTATAATCTCAGTATCCATAACTTCATACTTCTGTGAATTCCATTAACCTTATGAAAATACGGTTTATCTGAATTATAGTTTAGGATTTCTCCTTAACATTATTTTAGATATCGAATATCGATACTTCCTCATTGTTCACTCTCCCCCTTAGGATGTTCTAATACTCTCCAACTCCTGAATATACCGTCATTTAGCTTTTCTGGTTCGGACATTTCTCTATTTGCAAGCACGACTCCGCGAAGCATTTTGGAAGACGGCTGCTTTAATTATATACTTCTTTAGATCTAACTTATCTTAGGCCAAGTTTTATGCTCTTTAAGTCATACAGAGATGACCTGATTAGCTAAACTCCTAGGTTACCAACTACGAATCCTCCTAGAGTTTATAGCTCATGGATTACTTTATAGGTTCTTGACTTACTACTGGGATTCTCTCTGAGTTGTGAGAGGCTTGAATACCACTTTTCATTCCAAGACTACTTCTTTGCACCATTACATGATTCTTCCATATAACGATGTATTACTACTTCATTAGCTTCTTAGCAACATCACCGACTTAGAATGAGCGAAAGTTCATTACGTCATGTTGCTCCATACCTTTTCTGTACTAATCTTCCTTTTTGTTTCCAACTTATAATAATCTGGAGTTGATTCATCCTTAAAAATAGAGTTGATACTACTTCTACTTGGCTCCCTTTCCCAAGCAATTCTTCATTCAGGCACTTAGAGCTTGTCACTCCCTTACAGGAATTCCCTTATCTAACCAGGTCTATAACATCAAGTAATAACTTGACGATGCAACATGCATTTGCACACCAAGTCAAACTTCATATACAAATCTAGTCAATCAAGAAGATCCAAGAAAAAAATCCAAATGTGGTACATATAACACACATTATTCTAAGCCCGGAATATAGTAGTTGAGTAAAACATCTCTAGAATTCAAGCTTAGCTGTGTAGTATATGACACCTCCTAATATAGGTTTACATCGTGATACTTAGCACTTAGGTGTTAAACTACTCTTTGCCTCAGTATTTACCCAAACTGCTCAATTGCAATTGGATAATGTTGAACAAAGTGGTCTCAATTTGGTTTTGACTACTTCTTACCTTTCTTTCGAGACTACTAAAGACTACCAATTTTCCATTCTATCATAAACTATCCTGACATGATCTCTCAAAACTACTAGCAAAATTGTAGTTACATGTAGTGTGCTTGAGTGAAAGATTGTCCATCCCTACATATCATTGCTCTCTTTTCCAGCGTGCCATTTCCACTCAGTCTCCCCTCATGCCTCGATTCAGGAACACCAATCGGCTTAAGGTCAGGAATAAAGTCAACACAGAACTCAATGACCTCCTCTGTTCCATAGCCCTTGGAGATGCTTCCTTCTGGCTTAGCACGGTTATGAACATATTTCTTTAACACTCCCATGAACCTCTCAAAGGGGAACATATTGTGTAGAAATACAGGACCGAGAATGGAAATCTCTTCGACTAGGTGAACCAGGAGATGCGTCATAATATTGAAGAAGGATGGTGGGAACACCAACTCAAAACTAACAAGAGATTGGACCACATCCTTCTGTAACCTTGTCAGAATATCTTGATTGACACCTTCTGAGATATTGCATTGAGGAATGCACATAGCTTCACAATGGGTACTCGAACATTTTCCGATAGAAGCCCCCTCAATGCAATCGGAAGCAACTACGTCATAATCACGTGACAGTCATGAGACTTCAGGTTTTGGAATTTTTCTCTGCCATATTTATTATCCCCTTTATATTAGATGAGAATCTAGATGGTACCTTGATACTGTAAAGGACTTAAAAAAGATTTCCTTCTCTGCTTTCGTAAGAGCGTAGCTGGCAGGACTTAAATGACGCCCTTTATCCGTCTTGTTCTGTGGATGCATGTTTTGTGGGTCTTTCATACTTGTTGGTCCTCCCGTGCTTCTGGTATATCTTTTGTCTTCCCATACATGCCTAGGAAGCCTAGAAAGCTCACGCAAAGATTCTTCATCACGTGCATCACGTCGATTGAAGAGCGGACACGTAGGACTTTACAATAGGGTAGATCCCAAAATATAGATTTCTTCTTCCACATGGGCGCGTGTCCGGTAGCGACATCGTTAGGAACAGGTTGACCGCCAGGACCCTTTCCAAAGATTACTTCCATGCTTGACCATACCAAATACATCATCACCAGTAGGGAGGTCGGGCTTCTTCCGATAATCTGCCTCACCTATGAAATGCTTGCCTTTCTTTCTTACTTGATGATTGGTCAGAAGAAATCGACGATTCCCCAGGTACACAACCTTCTTACATTTATGCAAATATGTAGCTTCAGTATCATCTCAAAGTGTGTGCATGCCTTGTATCCCTTGTTTTTATGTCTTGAAAGGTTACTAAGAGTAGGCCAATCATTGATGGTTATGAAAAGAAGCGCTCGTAGGTCAAATGGCTCCTGTTTGTGCTCATCCCACACACGTACACCTGGTTTTCCCCACAACTGTAAGAGTTCTTCAACTAATGGCTTTAGGTACACATCAATGTCATTGCCGGGTTGCCTCGGGTCTTGGATGAGCACTGGCATCATATGAACTTACGCTTCATGCACAACCAAGGAGGAAGGTTGTAGATACATAGAGTCACAGGCCAGGTGTTGTGACTGCAGCTCTGCTCCCCAAAAGGATTCATGTCATCTGTACTTAGACAAAACCATAAGTTCCGCGTGTCACCTGCAAAGTCCGGGAACTCTCTCTCGATTTTTCTCCACTGCGACCCATCAGCGGGGTGTCTCAACTTCCCGTCTTTCTTACGGTCTTCATTGTGCCATCACAATAATCTGGCATGCTCTTTGTTTCTAAATAGACGTTTCAACCTTGGTATTATAGGAGCATACCACATAACCTTAGCAGGAACCCTTTTCCTGGGGGGCTCATCATCGCCATCAACATCACTAGGGTCATCTCGTCTGATCTTGTACCGCAGTGCATACTGGACATTTATCTAAATTCTCGTACTCCTCACCGCGGTAGAGGATGCAGTCATTTATGCATGCATGTATCTTCTGCACATCTAATCCTAGAGGGCAGAGAATATTCTTTGCTTCATAAGTACTCTCGGGCAATTTGTTATCCTTTTGAAGCTTTGGCTTCATTATTTTTAGTAACTTCTCAAATCCCTTATCAGATAAAGCAGTCTCTGCCTTCCATTTTAGTAATTCCAGTGTGGTACCGAGCTTTCTGCTGCCATCTTCGCAATTTGGGTCCAACAATTTTTTGTGATACTCTAACATGCCCTCCAACTTCAACTTCTCCTTCTCTGTTTCACAGTCTCGCTTTGCATCAGAAATGACCCGACCAAGATCATCAACGGACTCATCCGATGCCCACCGTTCTTCACCTCCTTCTTCTTCATTCTCTTCCATTGCAGTATTATCATATTATGGGAACATATGACAATAGTTGTCATCATCCTCTTCTTCTTCATTGTCTTCCATCATAACCCTTCTTTCTCCGTGCTTGGTCCAGCAATTATAGCTGGGCATGAAACCTCTCTGAACCAGGTGGACGCGAATGATTTTTGAGAAAGAGTACTCCTTGATGTTCTGACATTGAACACATGGACAACACATAAATCCATTCTCTTTGTTTGCCTTAGCCACATCGATAAATTTATCCACGTCTTGAATGTACACGGATTCACGTCGATCACCGTACATCCATCACCACGGTTCATCTGCATCATCACAGAACATCATGAATAGTGAGATGACCACTTTACCTCGACAATGCATTATTATATCAATGACAGATGAAAGGATAAGGTTGCTAACCTCGATCGAGAAGGAAAGAAAGAGGAGAAAGGCTTAAGTGTGGATCAAACACCTCATATCATTTTTGTTTTATGTGAAATAAAGTGGTATCATTCTCTCAGGCATTTCGTCGAACACCTAATGTGCATAGGAAAAAAACTAGCACACACACCTCACTCCTTCTACCAAGAGAAAAAACAGAGGGAGGGGCTGGCTGGAGAGATGCATTTATAGCCGGATTATTCGTCCCGGTTGGTATTACGAACCGGGACTAAAGGTATGCGGTGGGCCACGTGTCTGGCGCATGACCTTTAGTCCCAGTTCGTAATACCAAACAGGATGAATAGTCCCTTACAAACCGAGACGTACGCCCCCCGGCTACCGCGCGACGCTCGGACCGCTCGAACCGGAACAAATGCGAGCATTAGTCCCGGTTCGTGGTGGAACCGGGACTAATGCTCTGGGCCGCTCCGAACAAAAGCTAGTGACATGGGTATACCCTATAGCTACTCGAACTTGGTATATACGGTCTAAATACGTATAGGCCCACGGTGTCGCCAAGGCCCAGACGAAGGGACTCGAGTGACCTGCGGATTCTCGATTGCTTGAGAGGCAAGAAGAAGCTAAAGATAGAAAGTTTGAAGGGGAGAACCCTAACTTGTAACCGACTCGACCTGCTACCCGAGACCTAGCCTATCTATATAAAGGCTAGGAGGGGGCGGCGAGGAGGACAGACACGCAACCCTAATTTCCACAACTCTCGCCAGATTGCATCTACGCACCATTGTAACTTTCGACTCCTTCGATAATACCACGAGCAGACAAGCAGGAGTAGGGACCTCTACGAGGCCTGAACCTGGGTAAATCCTTTGTCCCCTGTGTGCTTGTTTGCTAGCCGATAGATGTCTCCAGCACTCCCTCCTTCTCCAAAACCCAAGTCCATAGCAATGGGCATTGACGAGTTAAACCCTCGTCAATTGGCGCCGTATGTGGGAATTGGGAGTGCTGATGTTGCGGCTTCTTCGGCCCCATCAACCGCAATCTACAACTCCGCAACAGCGGAGATTCGCCAGCTCTTCGGCGCCTTTGACTTCACCGTCCACATGTCGGCCACCCGCCCGGCTTTCGAGTCCGTGGGAGACGGAATCAGCTTGGCGATTGGAAGCTTCCGCTTCCAAGTTGGTCAGATGGGCACGCTTCGCATGCCTGATCAACCGATAACACCGGCGATTGCCCCGGCATCATGGTTCCCTCCATCGATCAGCACCCTCAGCGAGCTCAACGCTCCGGTGGCAGTCGGGAACACAGTCAGCGACAGCAGTCGCGACTCTGATCTGAGTGATCTGGCCACAGAAGATGGAACCTACGGTTCCGAATCTGAAAGTTGCGGAAGCAACGGCTTCCCTAATCACTTCATGTGCGCCGTCATCAACGCAGGCGACACCTCCGCCAATCGTGCCAACGGTGATAACACCGGCAATGGCACCGATCCGCCCAACGTTGGCAACGGCGGCAACGGGGGAGCAGTCAAACCTCCCAGCATAATCAATGAGCAAACCGGCGAACGCGTCGTAATCAGGCTCAATGAGCAAGAGTGGGAGCGCTGTCGCGAAGCCCTACGAGGTGCACCTCTGCCCTTTGGATCCCCACAGGAACTACTAATGGGCTACCACTGGCTCCTGAAAGAGGAATTCAAGAGCCAAAAAGAAGCAATCGCGCAACTGGAGGCGCGTAAAAGGGCGGCAGATGAATCGAGCCTTCGTCGCACTGGGCTCTCCTCCTACGGAGGATCCTCCTCACGAGGAAACGAGTACGTCGCCAAGAAGAGGCAGTCGCGAATGGCTCACCTCACTGAACAAGAGCGCATAGATGCCGCGAAAGTCCTCGACTTTATCTCTATGACAGTCGACACGAGAGGCAACGTGGTCCCCAGGACGCCGCGGGCCGCGGTCACAGCAGCCACCATGTACCTCCTCAACAACCTGCCACCGGCTGGAGATCCCCGAACCGCCATGCACCGATCCACGATCACGGGTTTGGGGCTAATCGAGGCCGCCCTTGACAAGGAGTCGGTACCAGACCCAAAAAAGGGAAAAACGCTAGCAAAACGCTACTCCTCGCCCTCATCCAGCGATGACAGTCACGACCTGTCTCGACGCCGTCGTTCGTGGCGACACGATCGCGACTACGATGCGCGCAACGACCTCACACAACGCAAGATCGACAAATCAAGGGCACAACGTGCCCGGTCGACTGACTCAGAAGAGGAAGACGGGGAGCTCTGCGGCGCCAGATGCTTCAGCAAATCCATTAGGCAGAAGCGAATGCCTAAAGGGTTTAAACTTCCGTCGGAAAACCCGAAGTTCGATGGTCTATAGGACCCTAAAATCTGGCTAGAGGATCACATCTCCTCCGTCAGGCTCCACGGAGGCAGTCGAAGTACTGCCATGCAATGCTTGCAGCTACAACTGCAGGGCGCCGCCCGAGCATGGCTCAATAGCCTCCCACGCGGATCCATTCGAAGTTGGGATGAGCTGGTCTACAGCTTCGTGCGCAACTTTAAAGGCACGTACAAACGGCCCGCATCAATCGAAGAACTGAGATGCTGCCAGCAAAAATCTGGCGAATCGCTGCACTCATACATACGAAGGTGGTCCATCATCAAGAACTCCGCGGAAAACATCTCGGAAGACTGCGCGATTGATGCATTCAACGGTGGCATCCATCATCTAGAGCTCAGGGAGGAGCTGGGCCGCTCAAAACCCCAAACCATCGACCACCTGATGGAGATCGCGAATCGGTGGGCCGATGGAGAAGATTCGGTGAAGAACCGCGCTCACTCTGACGAGGAGGCAGAACTCGAACGCAGACGCGACCGCCGAGGCAAACGCCACATGCGCATCTACGACGACCGTGACGACGTCAACATGGTCGCAGCCAGCTACGCCGATAGACGTGACGACAACCGCAACAGCGGATACCGCAGCGGCGGATATCGCGACTCTGGGAAAACCATGCAAGTGTGGCAACACCGCACTCGCGACGAGGCACCCGCGACCTCCATCGAGGAAAAACTGTCCGGACCATGCATGGTACACTTCTACATCGACAAGCATGACGGCAAGAGAAAGTCCAGCCACCTCCTCAAGGACTGCCGCGAGTTCCTCAAACTACACGAGGGATTGGTTCGGATGAACCGCAACGCAGTCGAAAGAGGCTACGGGGCCGCTCTAGGCGCCGTGGCACATGGCGCACCGCCACCTCCACCAGGGCCACCACCGAACGGAGCTGCACCGGACCAACACCACGGAGGAGAACCGTACCCATGGGCCATGGGTACCATGATGATCCAAAAGGGGCGCCCCTCCAATAGGGTGCAGAAAGGCATCACTCGCCAAGTCAACTTGGCCACGCACTCACCACCATACACCACTAAGTACCTCAGTGGCAGTGATTCGTGCATCACCTTCGATAAACGGGACCACCCGCCTCAAGTACCTCGCCCAGGCCATTGCCCCCTCGTACTCGAGGCGCAAATTGGAGGCTTCTACATGGGTCGCGTCTTCATGGATGGAGGAAGCGGCATCAACCTCATATTCACGAGTACCTTGCGAGCAATGAGGATCCCTCTAACTTGCTTGGAGGCATCGTACACAATGTTCCACGACATCATCCCAGGAAAAGGCGTATACCCCTGGGCAAAATCAACCTCGACGTCATATTCGGCACGCCGAGGAACTTCCGGCACGAGCGCATCGATTTTGAGGTCGTCGACTGGCCTTCACAATACCACTGCATCCTCGGACGCGTCGTGTTCGCTAGGTTCATGGCGGTACCCCACTACGCCTACCTGCAGATGAAAATGCCAGGTCCCAACGGCGTCATCACGATCAACGGAAGCTTTGAACGATCCGACAGTTGCGACAGGGAATTCAACAGAATCTCCCAGTCCTTCGGCATGCAGGAAGAGCTCGCGCGATTGACGGAAACAACAGACAACAGCCTGCCTCCCCCGAGCAGGCCAAGCTCACCTGATCTCTCCTTCGACTCATCTGTGCACACAAAGAAGGTGTAGGTCCATCCGACAGATCCGGCAAAAACGGCCCTCATCGCCAACAACTTGAGTCCCGCATAGGAACTCGCGCTCGTCGAATTCCTCCGTGAGCACTGGGAAATTTTTGCCTGGTGTCCTGCGGACATGCCAGGAGTTCCCAGGGAATTCGCTGAGCACGCACTCAATGTCAACCCCGACGCAAGGCCTGTCAAGCAAACAATCAGGCGACTGTCTGAGCCATGAGCGCAGGTAGTCGGCATGGAGATCAACAGACTCCTTGAGGCCAAATTCATACACGAGATCAAGGAAAGCACTTGGCTCGCCAATACGGTGCTGGTGCCAAAAAAGGACACGGATATCCTACGGATGTGCGTGGACGTCACTTCTTTAAACAAGCACTGCCCGAAAGATCACTTCCCGCTACCACGAATCGATCAAATCATCGACTCCACCGCTGGATGCGAACGCCTCTGCTTCCTCGATGCCTACTCAGGCTATAACCAAATTAGAATGAAGGAGGAAGACCAAGAGAAGACCGCGTTTACAACACCCTTCGGTGTGTTCTGCTACAACACAATGCCCTTCGGGCTAAAAAACGCGGGAGCCACCTACCAGCGGTGCATGCAGGCTTGCCTCAAGGAGCAATTGGGTCGCAACACCCAAGTCTATGTCGACGACATAGTAATCAAAACCAAGGAGGAAGCCTCTCTAATCGACGACTTGCACGAAACATTCGCCAATCTCGATCGCTACCGGATTAAGCTCAATCCGGACAAATGCACCTTTGGCGTACCATCTGGGCAGCTGCTCGGGTATCTCATCTCCGCGAGAGGGATTGAAGCAAACCCGAAAAAGATAAAGGCCATACTGGCCATGGAGAAGCCAAAGAACATAAGAGGCGTCCAGCAACTAGCCGGACGAATCGCGGCCCTCAGTCGATTTATCAGTCGAATGGGAGAAAAGGCCCTGCCCTTCTATCAGCTCCTCCGCAAAGCTGACAAATTCGAGTGGACCAAAGAAGCGCAAGAAGCATTCGAAGACCTCAAGCGCCTGTTATCCACCTCGCCAGTACTAGTGACTCCACGAGAAAGGGAGCCACTACTGCTATACATCGCCGCCACCAACCAAGTGGTTAGTACAGTAGTCGTCGTCGAGCGGGCCAAAGAAAACAAGGTCCATGGCGTACAACGCCCGGTATACTACCTCAGCGAGGTCCTCACGCCAACAAAACAGCGGTACCCGCACTACCAGAAGCTGGCGTATGGCGTCTTCATGACCGCCCGGCGACTGCGCCATTACTTCCAGGAACACCCAATCATGGCAGTCAGCGACGCCCCATTGGGACATATCCTCAATAACCCCGACGCCACGGGACGAGTCGCGCTTTGGGGAATCGAACTGTCTCCACGAGACATCACATACGAAAAGCATGACGCAATCAAGTCGCAAGTTCTCCCTGACTTCCTCGTGCATTGGATGGAAAACCAACTCCCGGACAAGCCAGATATGTCCTACCTCTGGACAATGCACTTCGATGGATCCAAGCGGAAAGACGGAGCAGGAGCAGGTGTCATATTGACGTCACCTCAAGGAGACAAGCTGAAATACATCCTGCGAATGCAGTTCACAGCCTCAAACAACGAGGCTGAATACGAGGCCCTGTTGCACGGGATGAGGATGGCAAAAGCCTACGGCGCAAAGAGGCTCATCATATATGGCGACTCCAAGCTGGTCATCAACCAAACAATGCACGAGTGCGACGCACTCAATGACAACATGATCGCATACCGCGACCTCGACGATACACTCGAGGGAGACTTTGATGGTTGCGAGTTGCGACACGTAGGTCGCGAAAGCAACGAGGAGGCGGATGCACTCGCCAACATAGGCTCTACTTGCGCCCCCATACCACCTGGGGTATTTCTCGAGCGCATCTGCGAACGCTCCATCAAGCCAAAGGCCGCAGAGAAGAAAACAAGCGCAGCAATGGACTCGGGGGCTACGCCACCCAATGAGACAATGGCACTCGATAACTTGGATCTAGACACAGGACTCGAAGGGCCAATGAGCGTCATGATGATAGAACAATCTTGGACGCAGCCGTACATTACATATCTCATTAGCAAGCGCCTACCGGACGACCCGACGGACGCACGGCACATCGCCCGACGCTCTAAGGCATTCGCCGTTATCAACGGCGAACTGTATAAACACAGCATCACAGGCGTGTTACAACGATGCATCTCCCTGGCCGATGGAAGAGTAGTCCTCCTCAACATACATGAGGGGACTTGCCGACACCACGCCGGCAGTCGCGCCCTCGTTGCCAAAGCTCTACGAGCTGGATTTACTGGCCCACGGCCATGCGAGACGCCAAGGACATAGTCCAAAAGTGCAACGCTTGTCAGCGGTTCGCGGACAAACCACACGCTCCAGGCGCAGAATTACGGCCTATTCCATTGGCCTGGCCCTTCGCACAATGGGGGCTTGACATGGTAGGCAAACTTCCAAGGTCCTCGCAAGGAGGCTATGTCTACCTCTTAGTCGCAGTCGACAAATTCACCAAATGGATCGAGGCCATGCCAGTCACCAAGCAATCAGGGCACAGCGCAGTCAAGTTCTTCGAGTCCATCGTCTACCGCTTCGGCGTGCCGCACAACATCATCACTGACAACGGGACGAACTTCACATCCAAGGAGTTCCACGAATTCTGCGAAAACCTGGGGATCAACATCAGTTATGCCTCAGTCGTGCATCCACAGACCAACGGTCAGGTGGAAAAAGCAAACAGGCTCGTCTGCAGTGGCATCAAGAAGCGACTCCTTCGACCACTTGAACAAGCCGCGGGTTGCTGGCCAGATGAGCTCCAATCCGTACTCTGGAGCCTACGTACAACTCCAAACATCGCCACAGGCTACACGCCATTCTTCATGGTGCACGGGGCAGAAGCGGTGCTACCCGTCGAAGTAAGGTACAAGGCGCCGCGCATAGTCGCTTACAGCGAACAAGAGTCATATCTTGCACTCAAAGACTCCGTCGACCTCCTCGACGAGGCGAGAGAAATCGCCGCAGAAAGATCCATGATCTACCAGCAGAACCTACGCAACTACCACAGTAGAAGGCTTCGCCCCAGATCCTTCGTCGAAGGTGACCTGGTCCTGCGACTGAAGCAGCAAGGGCATCTCAAGCTCGAGTCCCCTTGGGAAGGACCATACTTGGTTACAGAAGTAATCCCAGGTGGCGCCTATCGCCTTCAAGATCTAGAAACAGGAGTCGCATACTCCAACCCTTGGAACGTCGCACAACTGCGACGCTTCTACCCCTAGCTGTTTTACTTTTACATCACAAATAAGGCTACCCAGCCAAGGCTACTTAGCCACACATTGTACCTCGTACTGTTCTCCAAATAAATGAAAGCTAAGTGCCCCAAAACTCTATGTTTTTCTTTTCACTCCTATTAACTATTGTACTCGGGGGCTACGCCACCCTACACACATTTGTTCTTTCGAACTAATAAACGCGACATCCTGAGTAGCTGGCACATCAATCGAACCCCTTAACGCAAACCCAACCCAGATGCAACGCACCTGGCAGGTTGATAAAAGTGGCCAGGCTAACGAAAAGGACTCGCATAGTGCAACGCACCTTACGCTTACAAAAGCTATTCGTACGAGCTCAACAATAAAATACATACAAATATATGTATGAACTTTACAACACAAATACACTTATGCGCAGGATACAAATCTGGCTACTGCTGCAACAGAAGAACATTGGTTTGCTCCTCGAAGAAGTCGGCAATCTCCTCTGCTGGACGGTCCACCGCTTGATAAAGCGGCACCATATTCCAGGCAGATCCGGCAGGCGGCGCTGGCAGACTGGAAGCTACGACGGCGAAATCCACGTCAGGCCTGTGCAATCGCACCATCGAGAGGGCAGCTTTGGCACCAGCCACCAACTGCTGCCTCACGCACTCGCGAACTGCGGACATATCTTGAAATTTGGCCAGGAGAGCCAGCAGGCTTGACGGCGTGTCATCCAACGGGAACATCGCCCGATAGACATTCTTCAAACATGACTGCGACTTCTTCAGGAAGAGCAGCACTCGCGAAGCGCGATCCTGCAGGGTCGCCAATGCAGTCGCACGATCATGATCCACCTAGAAGTATCCACTCTGTTGGAGTTGCTCCTGGGTGAGACCATGAAGGCGGATGGAAATCCTATCCCTCTCCTCCTGCGGATGGCGTGCGCTAACAACTACACGAAGCAGCACCAACAGCATGAGTACAACGTACCACTTCGACTAACTACAAAGGAAAAGATGAGGACGAGCAAACTAACACTTAAACTGGTCGCCCAGCTGCGTCACCTCGCTAATCAGATACTGCTCGCGGGCGGCGGCCTTTTCCGCCTTTGACTTCCACACATCTGCGTTACCGCGGATCAGGGGCAACTCACGCTCCAGCTGCTTCATGCGGTCACGAAGTCGCGACAGCAAAGACAGCTCCTCTACCCTGGAGCGCGGCGGTGCCACTGTCTCATCAAGAGATGGTGAGTCCTTGTTTCCCCCTACGGGACCACTCGATGTGCCCTACCACAAGTCAAGACAGAAACAAATAAGGCGACCAAATTAACACAATGACAAGAGGAACAGGTGCATTCAGGATAAGCATAAATATTCACAAACACACTCGCCAGCAGGCATGTTCTTAGACCAAAAGGACAATTCATCATCTATTACAAAAGCTAACTACGGAGCAGCTGGCTTCTTCGACTTCGACGCCTTCGGGGGCTTCATCAAGTCTGTGGCAGTATCAGACGCCACTGACTTTCCGCCTGCCCCTGAGGCCGAAGCTTTTGCCGCCTTCTTAGCACGCTGGAGCTTCTCCGAATACTTGGCAACGGTATTAATCAAGGAATGGCCATATTTGGCACAGGCAGTCGCAAAGGGAGCGAAGACTACCTGCTGACCATCTGCGCCAACAGGCATTGTCTTCGACACCGCAGAGGGATCTATCTCGACTCCGTGGGCTTGCACCATGGCGAGTGACATCGTTGCACCAGCCGCCCGGAGGGAGTTCTTGTAAGAAGAAGGCACGCCCCCGGCGAGCGACTCCACCAGCTCGCCCATAGTATCGACCTGCTCCGCCTTTGGCATCAACTCCTCCCGGAGGCGACTAAGGGCGACCTTGGCCTTGGATAATGTATCCTGGACGGCGGCGCTTCGGTCTTCGACCGCGGACACCGCGCCGTCCAGAACGTCATCACGACGAAGGGCCTGCGGGTCAAAACTCAAGTCGCCAGCATCTACACAAAAAACATGGATCAAATCTCTAGTGCCATCGGCAAAAATCTAGAAGCAGAAAAGAGCAACAATAAAATATCCACCAGTAAAGGTACCTGATAGGGCCTTGGCGACTGAGAGCAGTTGCTCCTCAAACAGCTTTTCCCTGGCTACAAAGGAGGCGCGCAGATCCTCTCCGCGCTTCCTGGCATCATCACGAGCCGCGATTGCCTCATCGCGCCCCTTCACAGCTGCGGGCAATGTCTTCTCCAATGATGTGACATTGCGCAGCAAGGCGTTATGCTCAGCTACATAGCAGTCAAATAATTGGCTATCAGTCGAACATACCAAAACAGAGAGAAGATGAAAGGAACAAGCGTGGAAGTACTTACTTTCGACCACGCGGTGGCGCGTCTCCAGCATCGCATGCTGACGACCCATCGCCATCACCTGCTCCGCCACTCGTGCGGCCTCCTTTACAAGGAGCTGTTGCGCCAAGCAAGGAATCAGAGAGGGCAACAGAAGGCGTTGACTGCCAAAATACAAAAGAAGGAAAGATATACTCACATGGTCCTCTAGCGACTCCGAAGAAGTCTGTTGAGCTGTCATCCGAGCAACTATTCGATGCTCCCCTCCGTGAGGAGAGCTCGAAGAATTGTGCCCGGAGTGGGCCGCCGCCGGAGGAGAAGGAGCGCGCTCGACCTCTACCTTGGCCCTCGAGGTCGCGACTCCTGATTCCTTCAAAAACTCAACGTCGCCAGAAGATGACGACGCCTCTTGGCTGCAAGACCAAATTCGCATTAAGAAAAGGCAAAACTCCAGGGCAAAGCCAACAAATAGAAAACAGAAAAGAATGAATGACCTCATAAACTTACCAGTCAAACTTGTCAAGATCAAACGTGGCGTCCGCCGACTCCGACAAAGACTCCTTAGGCAATCGCATCTTCTTGCGAGAAGATGGTGCTACAGCCCTCACAGGGACGGCGGGAATTGGTGACTCCGTGCCAGCAACTGTGCCTTCTGGAGTTGAAGGAGTCGACGCATCGGAGTCCTCACTGCGCGAACGCTTGCGAGTATCCGGGCTCCTAGACTCGAGGGCTTCCTCTTCCACATCAGAAGGGATGGTCGACTCAGACTCATCCTCTTCAAAAGCTTCGTGAGGAATAATGCCCTCAGGGAGAGGAGGCATGCAAGGCGACACCGCCCAATCCTGCATACAAACAGCAAAAAGGAGCAACTAAGCAACAGAAAAGCAATCGCGAACATAAGCTACTGTGTAGCACCACTATACCTTGGGAGGAGGATTCGAAGCATCGAAGGGAGGAACGACTGGCACTGGCTCATTCGGCAGCACATCCTTGAAGGTGTACTTCGTGACCAGTCGCACCCTCTTATCTACCTCACTCGCGGACATGCCATCGGCAGACACGCGAGTGGCATCATCAGCACCACCCCATTGAAACATGGGATGGACCCTAGCCTGGAGAGGCTGGACGCGACGACACAGCCAAGTCCTGACAAGGGCGCAGCCTCCCTCTTCTGCGCCTATGCGACTCTCGAGGTCGCAGACGCGTTGATATAACACATCTGTCTCCGCGAGTTCGGAGGGCATGATCACGTTCTTCCAAGAACACATCTTCTTGCAGGGAGTCACGGGGTCGAAAGGCGCAAGTCCAAAATGCTCGTCCTTGACCTTCTGGTCACGAACATAAAACCACCTGTCCCGCCATCCCTGAACGGCCTTGGCGAGCTTGATGTCGAAGTAGGTGGCGGATGGGTCGACATGGATTCCACAACCACCTACGTCATAAACTAAAGAGCCAGATGCGGACTGACGCTTTAGCTTAAACAAACGTTTGAAAAGGCCAAAGTGCGGCTCGATTCCGAGCTAGCACTCGCAGAGGGTGATAAAACAAGAGATATGAAGAATCGAATTTGGGGATAGCTGATGGAGCTGGAGCCCATAGAAACAGAGGAGGCCCCTTAGAAAGGGGTGGATAGGCAAAGAAAGGCCGCGAATGATGAAAGCAAGAAACATCACTCGAAAACCAGCGAGAGGCACATGAATGGTCTCACCGCTGGGGACGCGCGCGTCGGCGACTGCTGCAGAAATAACTCCGTCTTGGCGAAGAAGACGGAGATCGGACGCCTTGATGATTGAGGGGCGCCAAGCGCCATTGGTTACGCAGGTGCCCGCGACCTTCTTCTTCCCGCCGGCGGCGGCACTGGTGCCCGCAGCAGCGGAGCCACCCTTCTTCTTCGCCGCAGCAGCGGTGGCGGCGGATTCAGCGGCAGCGCCTCCTTTCTTCTTTCCCATTGCGCGGCGGCGATGAGAACGCAGAAAGTAACTTGGAAACGAGCGGAGATGGTCCAGAACTGAGGAGGAGATGAGCGCAGGAGAAAAGCAGAGGAGCAGCGGCAATGGCGATGGCAGCGAGGAAGAAAAGGGCGCAGATGGAAATTTACCGCCGTAGCATCCCTACTTAACCCCTAAGAGATGCAATCCAATGGCTCACAAAAACCCTATTGGACGCGTGGCACATATCGCGCTCGACACGTGGGGAAGAGGAAGCGCGAACCGTCCCTCCACTGCGCGGAAATCGAGGAGGCACAGTTAATAATAAGATTACGCACGCCCAGTCAAATCAAAGTCAGAAAGTGGGACCCACCGCTCGTCACGTCCCGTCAAAGCCGCTCACGCGGGCAACTGAGGTCATGAAAGCGTCAGCACTGACGTCATCAATAGCTACGCAGCGGAAAACTACGACTACTTTAGTCCTTGCTAGAGTCTTCGACTCCACCAAGCACTCGGGGGCTACTCCCATAGGGAGCGCTGGCCGCGCACCCTATGATTTTTATTCTTATTGCAGGGATACAAGCAATCACAATCAAACCCAGCCACTCGAAAAACGATTCGACTATGGACGTGGGTTACTCCCATAGGGAGCGTTGGAAACAATTTCGACTGAAACAAGCAAGCAAAAGACGACAGCAGTCGCAACCCAAGTTTTCGACACAGACAAACAAAAATGACAGCAGTCGCAAAATTTCTTTAGTCCCTGCCTGAGTCTTCGACTCAACCAGGCACTCGAGGGCTACTCCCATAGGGAGCGCTGGTCGCGCACCCTATGATTATTTGCACGAAAGCTGTGCGTCGATTACATCAGCACTCGCAGATCATAGCGACACCGCCTCATATTTTTTCCTACAAAGAGATTACGTCTCCTGGGTTGCCCGAATCATCTCCGCGATGATAAAATTTGGATGCCGCGCTTGCAGCGTGAAGGTAAGACCTGGATAAAGGCCTGGCAACGCATTTAACTGCGCACTACCAGAAACATATCCGTGCCTACATGCACGATGAACATGCCTTGACGGACGCGTTAAGTGCTCACACCCATATAACTGGAATTCGACTCCTGTAAGACCTCCGCGGCCTGAGTCGAATTATGCCAGCACTTTTCCGGATGCGAGTCCGGGGACTCGAGTTCGAGTAGATTGCGTTGTTTCACCCTAAGGTGGTTAACTGATACCGATACTTCGGCTATATCAGGCACGTATATCAACGGTCCCTATGACATAAATGAAAGCAGTCGGAAAACATACTCATTCAGGCACTCGAAGACTTCAAAAAGTACCCAGTCGAATCTGCGATTCCACTGGATACTCGGGGGCTACTGACATGGGTATACCCTATAGGTACTCGAGCTTGGTATATACGGTCTAAATACGTATAGGGCCACGGTGTCGCCAAGGCCCAGATGAAGGGACTCGAGTGTCCTGCGGATTCTCGATTGCTTGAGAGGCAAGAAGAAGCTAAAGATAGAAAGTATGAAGGGGAGAACCCTAACTTGTAACCGACTCGACCTGCTACCCGAGACCTAGCCTATCTATATAAAGGCTAGGAGGGGGCGGCGAGGAGGACAGACACGCAACCCTAATTTCCACAACTCTCGCCAGATTGCATCTGCGCACCATTGTAACTTTCGACTCCTTCGATAATACCACGAGCAGACAAGCAGGAGTAGGGACCTCTACGAGGCCTGAACCTGGGTAAATCCTTTGTCCCCTGTGTGCTTGTTTGCTAGCCGATAGATGTCTCCAGCACTCCCTCCTCCAAAACCCAAGTCCATAACAATGGGCATTGATGAGTTAAACCCTCGTCAGCTAGTTTTTCTACTACTGCGCACTTCGCTGAGCCACGTGGAGAGCCTTTTGTCCTAATTTATAACACAATCGAGACTAAATATGTGGCCTCTCGTCCCAATCTGGCATTTCAGTTGGGCAACCGGAACTAGAGGTAGTCCTGAACCGGGACAAGAGGTCTGTTTTCTACAGTGCATGTAAAAATTACCGGAATTCCGCCAGTTTAAGGTGCCCCGGGATGCTACCGACATCCGTGAATAGTAACAACAGAATAAGCTCGATTTTTTTTGTTATGATAAATTAATAGATTTTGCTAGTAAAAAAACGATCATCAAACATCAGTAATCATGATATATCTACAAACAACCTCCAACTATAGTGGCAAACGAGATATTGATCTGAGGTAGAAAAACGATACGCAAACAACCTCAAACTTTTATTTTTTACTCCCTCTGGTTTATAACCTCATCTTTGACTAGATATGATTGCATCTATTTAAATACTTAACTAGATACGTACTAATCAAGACAAATTTGATGGACCGGAGAAAGTATGGAAAAATTAGGACCATAAAAAATGAGGTTGTTTCCTTAATCTCGACACCAATGCAAAAAAAAAAAGTTGTTTAAATATGTTGTCCCTAGAAAAGTACTTTCTCGTTGTACAAGTAGTACAACCATAAAAAGATGTTCCCACTAGACATGGTTTTTCAAAACAATATGAACTCGCACTCTGCCCCACGTACAATTGATTTCATTATGTAGCATGAAGCCAAGACAGCCTATATGTTAACTGACACGGTAGGTACAGAATAGAGAAGTGAACAATTGACTGCTAAGATGAATAGGCCAGCTTGAATCTGGTCGAAGATTTACCTTTGGTAGCAATCTCACAGCGCGCGTGACCAAAACCAAGCAAAGACAGAAGTTCAGTCAACTGTTGTAGGGCGTTGTGGCTGGTCTTCTCAAGTCTCACGTTTGTACTAATTGCATAGGCTGCTCTACATTTCCCTTGAGCATCTTCTTTGCAAGTGCTTCGCCACTTCATCTTCCACGCGCCGAGCCTCGATCACCATGGACGCTCACGACACGCTTCGACGAAGGTTAGCCAACCATGAGCTATGCTTGGAAACATTTGTTCCTTGTGTTTTACTTGTAAAACGGAGGGACTAGTATTTAGGATTTTCTTGTGGTGAGTGTTGCTCGAGTTAAGCTGTTCTGTGTGAAATTACACTTCCTTTTGGATGGGCGTGTCTGTGTGACCCATACATTTTGAAACTTTATTTTAGCGAAAACCCTTTCGGCTGAGCACTTGGACCAGCTGCAATAATCATTGGCGATTTCTGTGAACATGACGGCGCGTTGGTGTTTGGAAAATGTCTGTACGTGTGAAGGAGGCGGCGGAGAGGACGGCACCAGCAGTCCTTGCGGCAGATCTTCATCGTCGAGAGGCAGGCGCTGATTATTGGAGCTGGTCCCGTTTAGAAAAATTATTGCAGCTGGTTTGAGCGCAAAAAAGAAAATGGAGAGGCAGGCGCTGAGGTGTCGGCATCAAGGCGTCGTCCTGCCTCTTGCTCCATTTATTTCATGGGATCAGACCTCAGCCCGTCCCTCGCCAAAACAAGCCCGTAATGTGCGGCGGCTGCCTTATCTCTCCCACGTTTCTATCATCACCTGCTTTGTGCCCCTTTCTTTTCCCCGCCTTGATATGGATCAAGAGTTCCAGATCTGAAAGAGAAACACGATGGGATTTATTACATACTCCCTCAGTTTCAAAATATAAGATGTTTTACTTTTTGAAAAGAGTATATCTAGGCCCCTTCTAGTGTCTAGGTTCATCTAAATTTTAAAGAAACCTACACACTAGATTTGAGGGAGTATATGATAACTGACTACTCTTTGATCGCCCACAAGCATCACAAACTGATTACTCAGTGTTTGAAGATGAACAAGGAATACCAAATGACCTTTAGGCGGAGGTAAGTCTGGATGTCAGGGTGGGGTTCCACAATAGTAAATTTTTATTTTTGGGAAAATTGGTTATTTACCCAAAGTTCATCAACCTTGGATCATTTATCCAAAATTGGCTGTACATTGGTAAAATACCCGATATAGACCAGAAATAAAATTACAATTATAGCAGGGGTCTTACTTAAAGCTGGTCATAAAAGGATCGATGGGTCATCGCCGATTAGATCGGAAACCTCTGCTGTGATCGGCCAATCGGCCGCCGTCTGCTGATTATTCAAGTTGAAGCAATACTGATCAGGTGCTCACTTACTTTTACGGGCCAACATGCAAAATGTTTTGGAGATATTTGCTGGATGATGTAAGACATGATCAGGTACGAGAGTAACGAGACGTACATGCGGCTGGCGGACGGCCGGCGACAACAGCGGTCACAAAAAGCGAAATACTCCGACGAATTACAGCAGTCACTGGTGGACGGTGCGGTAGTTGGTCCTCTTCCATGAGCAGCGATGATTGGAGGCGTACACGCACATGTTAAACTGGCGATGAGGTTTCCGATCTAATCGATGATGAAGCTGATCCTTCGATCATTTCATGACCAGCTCCAATTAGGACCCTGATATAATCGCGTTTTAATTTCAGATCCCTACTGGGTATTTTACCAATGTACAACCAACTTTAGGTAGATGATCCAAGGCTCATGAACTTTTGGGTAAATAACCAATTTTTCCTTTATTTTTAGTGTAGTTTTACCGTAGCTTTTATTTTAAGGGAGAGAGAAGAGTTTGGGAGTAGTTCTTCTCCATGTCCATATAGATTATCACTCGGAGAAACCACCCTTGCATTGGTCTCGCAACCCACACACGGCTGGTGGCCGGGTGCAAGCTCTCGGTACAGAATGATAGAGCGCACACACAGATGGTCCTCAATGATCATAATGACGACATCATATTCTCTGCGTGTAGAGCGTCTCTCATTCAGTGATCCTCTGGTTTCTGAGTTGTGTGTGATTATGGAGGGTTTGTCGCTCACTGTATGATGTTGTAGCTCGACGTTGATCATCGAAACCGATTGCTTAGATGCAGTGAAGATCCTAAAAGAATGAAGGCACCGATGGTTCAATCTATACCTCACTGATTGAAGAGATAAAAACCTTGCTGAAGACCTGTCAAATTTGTATTAGCAAGGTTAGGAAATGTCAAAAAAATAGTACGGCTATTTCATGGCTAATTAATAAAAAAGAGATGGTTAGAATATCATAGATAGATACCGTATCACTACACAATTTTATGTTGAGATTCTACAAATCATTAAATATAGTACTGCTATGATACTCCCTCCCCCACCCCGACGCCCACAACCCCACCTCACAACAACTATTCCACTTGATCGTATCATACCATGGACTATAAAAATAGTAGCATACACTTGTATCATATGTATGGTACTATACTCTCGCTATGACCAGCCTAAGAGACTTAATGCCCGTCGGTGTGGCTTAGGTCTTAACAAGATGGACTAACCAAGGTCTGTTGCAAAGGTTAAAAAAAGGCCAGTTAAGTAGTACATGCCCCCACCCACCAACCCCACCCCATAGCAATCATTCTGCGGGCTCATTTAGCAGTGAGGGACAATGTCTATTTGGCCCTAAATCAGCATCTGATAAATGTATCAGTTTACGGGGCACTGTCAAGAGGTGCATTTTATCCACAAGTCCAAACGAGCACACGGGGGCACTGTTGGAGTTGCCCTAACAACTCTCAATCTTCCCTCTAAAACACCCATTTCTTCTTACTCGCTCCTTTTTATTTACTTCCCGTTCTAGGTTTAACAAAAGTAAAAAATGTCTAGTTTGAAAAGGAATATAAAAATAATATCAGCATCTATAATGCCAGATTCATATAATAAAAAAATATACTTTGTGACGATTGGTAGAAGTTTTTATTCTTACCTATCTTACAAAGTTTGAATTTGACAAAACGTAAAACGAGAAGTAATTAAAAATGGATGGGGTACGTTTCAGTTATGTATGTTAAACGACTATGGCCTGGTCAAAGGGCTGATTTGGCGAGATGGTAAAGTTATGTACTATGTTTGGTTGGACCTTAAAACAACTATGACCTGGTCAAAGGGCTGACTTGACGATATGGTAAACACAGGGTCGGTATTTGTGAATTACGACTCTGCTTTACACAAATGAGCGAAAACACGGAGTAGCTAGCAAGTTCCACTAGAAAAAAAAAAACAAGTACAAAGGCAGAACTAGCTGGTAGTGGAAATATACTAAATCTATTTGGGTCAAGGATAATAATGGAACTTTCTCCACAACTCCTACACGTTGCTTCATGATCATTGTGAACCAGGGAGAGAATTGGGCAACGCACCTTCGGTGCTGCTTCTGTATTCATCGAGTATATATAGGTACAGAGTACATGTATGATCGCGAGGTGGGCGAGTGCGCGTCGTGGATTTGACTCAACTTAACCAGACCAAGTCCTAGCTAGATCGTGTACACGCTAACAATCATTTTAGAGTTGCAACTTTCATTTTTTTGAGAAAGTTCCATTATTACGCCCTTGAGCCAAATAGATTTACTACTCCCTTCAACTCATATTATTGTTCTCAACTTTGTCTAGATTTAGATGTATCTAGTTAAAGATTTAGACTAGATGCATTTGTATTTACACAAAGTTGCACCGAAAAGAGTAGTATATTTCCACAACTCCTACACGTAGCTACATGATCATTTTAGAGTTGCATCTTTCATTTCTTTTACCGATGATAGACGATAATCTAGAAGTCCTTGTTAATTTTTCAGAAAACCCGACGTAAATACAAGTGGAGCAGGTGCAGTGCCAGTGACTGGCAAAATAACGCATTGGACCGTAAATACAAGTGGAGCAGGTGCAGTAACGGCAACTGGAGCAGGTGCAGTAACGGCAACTGGAGCAGTCGGTGCAGGTACGTAACCATCTGTACTTTTAATGGATGTTCCGAAACTAGTTTGAGCCGGCCGTATCATCTATCCTATTATCAACTGAACGAGTAATATAGGTATAGAGTACTATATTCATCGAGTATATATAGGTATAGAGTACATACGAAAAGTAATATACGGATGTCTAATACTCCCTCCGTTCTAAAAAGATGTCACAAATTTGTTTAAATTTGAATGAATCTAGACACGTTTTATTGTGCAGATACATTCAACAAATTTAATTCATCCATTTTAGGACGGAGGGAATAGAACCGTTAGGTTGATCCACATCATCTAAATTATTTTAAAGCAAAAAAGAATTGTGGTATCTGCCAACAATCCTACGTACTACAGGTGCCTTCGGTGATCCAAAAAGGAAGTCGACTCATTTTCCCATGCGCCGCCGCCAGGGGTAAAGGCGATCTTGCCCTAGGGCACAACCTTCCGACGCCGGCCTCTGGTGGCTCCCCACGCCAACGACCTAGGTCATCGGTGGTGAGGGGAGCTGACGGATCCACGCATGTGGATAGTTTTAGGCCAAAGTAGATTCGTCTTGGGCTATTCATCGTCTTGGTTTCGAGGCGGCGATGGCGGCGCTGAATAATTTTTCATCGAATCATTTCCCAATGGATTTGAGGACTAGTCTATTCAAGTAAGGATGATGTGACGGTGGCGGCATCCTTGTGGTGGATGTGTGTCCTCAGGATCCACCGCTGCGGCGGGGTTTGCTCCAGCGCCGACGTGGAACTTGGGAGGTAGTCAAGAAGCGGATGCAGATTGTGGTCCGCATCGACGTCATCTTGAAGATGGTGGATCGCGTGCTGGGTCTATGGTTCATGGATGGCAGGTGTGGCTTCCTCCTTCGACGTATTAGTCGTGCGGGGTGCTAGATCTGGAGTTCGATGGTGTGTCTGGGGTGCTGCCCCTGTCTGATTCGTTCAACGACAATGGTTTCACCTCGGAGGTCCGTAAAGCTGCATATCCGCGGTGGAGCCGCTTCAAGCTCGGGTGAGGAGGTGGTCCGCCATTTTTTATTTGGTGGCTGCTATTGTGGTGCCAGAGGCGGGTGCAGGCGTTGGCGTGAAGCTCAGAGGATTATTTTTGGTCTGGATTGTAATTTTCTTTCTTTGTTGGTGGTCCATTGCCCAAAAGCTTGCGTTCTGCTGTTTTTCAGTTTTGTCAGCTCGGTGTGTACGTGAATTGTATTATGACATTTATGATATAAATGAGCCACCTATTACCATAAAAAAATCATCTAAATTATTTTAATAGTTAGATCTTATATTTACGAATACAGGTGTCTAATAGAGTCGTTATCCACAGTATAATTAATTTAATGATTAGATCCTGTATTTAAGGCTAGAATTTTAAAACACAATCGTCGGCCGGGGTGGAAGGTGCAGGCGGCGCTCTCCAGAGCGGCGGTCGAGGTGTGCTTCCGGGTGGAGGACTAGAGCATGAGGGAAGCCATCATGCTGCATGAGGGAAGTCATCATGCTGCTTGAGGGCGGCCAAAGCTGTTGGCCAGCTTCGCCGAAGAACGGGTGGTGGCAAGGTTTGTTCACGACGCTGGAGTTGGCCGGAGCCGTGGGAAAGAGTGGCGGTGTTGGGTTTTTTTGTCGGGCAACAAAACAAAGTGAGAGGGGTGGGAGGAGAAAAGAACGTGGGCGGTGGCGGCGGTGACTGAGGGGAACGAGCGATGATGGGGCTCAGTGGTAGTCCAGGACTCCTGGTGCGTGCGTGCTAGGGTTCAGTGCTAGGCTGGATGGGCCTTTGGGCTGGCTGCCCCCTTTCTTTTGTTTTACTAAGATTTTTTCAGAAAAAAATTTAAAGGAAGGGCTTTTGGGCTTCTACTGACGGTTAGTTCAAAAAAAACATTTTGAGTGAAATTCCAAGATTGTCTTCGAATATCATCATTAGCCAAGGCTGTCATCTAAAAACTTCACTGTTCCTAGTACTGGCGGAGCTCCGGCAAAATTCTTTGACGGGCCCGACTATAAAATAGCATGTATTTTTCTATGATTGGAAACCTTGTTGGGCCGGCCCACACTGAAAACAAAGAAAGGAGCAAATCCTGGGCAGGCCATGGCCCAGGTCAGCCCCAACGGAGCTCCGCCATTGGTTCCTAGGGGAATGCAAGCTGGTAATACTTACCACCTACTTTGAATATTGAGCTCGATAGGATTTATCTTTGCTAAAACTATCCTCAGACGACCGGTTCCTTCTTGGATATTATTGGTACCTACTTAGATACTACTCTCTCTATCTCGGTTTACAGGGCTCAATCTGAAAAAACATTGTCCCACATTACCTCTTCTTTAAGGCCTGCATGCATTTGATTACTCTTCACATCTCCTTTCTCCTTCTTTTTAGAGCAAGTTCAATAGTAAAGCCATGTCACATGTAACCAACCTAATAGGCAACATATACAATAGTTAGCCATAAGTAAGTGCTACTTTATTTGGCTAAGGCCCACCTTACACTCACACAAAGTGCCTAGGAGCACGTGTTATAGCTGGCTCTTGCATGAGAGCCCACTAATTTTCTCTCTCCACTTCTCTCTCCTCCACCTCATCTTAAATATATTATTTAAATCCTTATATCCCGCTGACATAAGCTTATTGTACTTTCTTTTAGCTAGTGGGGAGGGTGGGAAACGAAACAATTTGCATGGGGACTGGTTGCATGCGCGCAATTTGAGGCATTTGATTGGAGAGAGGTAGTTCTTGGGGTAGATTTTAGCATCCAATGAAAAAATGTATCGGTCTTAATGTAAAATAATTTGGGCCCTGTAAACAAGACAGAGGGATTATCTATGTTCCATAATGTAAGTCTTTCTAGCAGTGCAAATTGAACTGCTAGAAAGGCTTATATTTCAGACTGTGTAGTATATCATAAACTAATGGTACCTTTTTTATATATTATGCACATATTTCTTTTGAAATGAATTTACACTATATTACATTTGTGAATGGTTTTTAACCATACTTAATATCCTATTGGTCAAAGTTTAACAAAACAAAAAGAGATGCATGGACAAAATCATGCGAAAAAAGAAAATTAAGCACATTATTCCCTCTTTTCTTTGATGAACAACAACTGAAAATTATGTTTACCTAAAGCTGGACATGTGCAATGCACCTATAGTGTAAATGTATAAGGGAATTAAGTGAGTCCCCATGGTGGTATTACGCCACAGAGCTCGTTGTTGGCGGATGCACATATAGTTGTTGGATTAATAGAACATTAGGCATGCCATTAACATGTACTGATTGCATTTAGAGCACCTAATTTGCATCTTAACAGAGGGATTACGAGATGCAGTTACGAATTGTGTTGACTTGATAGCCTGCTTATTGCAGGCATGATTGGAATTGAGGTAGGCAATCTGGAGATCCTCCCAATCCCCTGTTACCTTGGCTCTATTCTTCCCGTTGCTTCAGCACACCCTCTGGATCTGTCTAGGGTTGTAGGGGATTAAGGGAGTTGGATCAATCGTATGTGAACTTAGCCTATTTTTAGCTTCCAGGACTCCACCCCTTTTATATGTGCTAGCAAAGGGAACCAAAACCACCTGTTAGTTAGGGTGCCCCGATCAGGGCAATTCTATTATGACACGGACGTTGGTTCATGGCCCCTTCTCCTTAATGTTTTCTCTTCTTTTGACTCTGCCTTTTGTTTCCTAAACCTGACAGATCCACTAACATTCTCCTCCTTGATAGTTAGTTTTAATTTCAATTTTCCGTTCTCCATACGAATAATACACCAAAGTGAGGTATTACAACAGCCAAATGTTATTGAACCTCAACACTTATAGCATACTAGCCTATCTCGAAATAGATATCATTTAACATGATGGGGAGTGGTTCTTATAGTGGTCTTTTTATTCCACAATCATAAGGCTTTCTTGCAACCCATGCCGGCAACATAAACACAAAAATGGGTGGTAAGCCTTCGATAGACGGATCTGTAAAACATACAAATCATGTGGCTATGCTTAACATTAATAGTTTGATTCTTGATTCTATTTTCACAACATGAAACATATTGTTGATGGTTTTAGCAACGCCATTTGACTAGTTGTTACTCGCATAGAAAAGTGCGTGTTCGTAATGCAATAAGTAGTTTATAAATTATGTCTACCACCTTAATTTCGGGAATACAACTTCTTTGACATACAATCCGGTAGCCTCATCACATGTCACATAATAGTTTACATCAGTATTAATGCCATCAGTGTCATTTTAGGGCTTTCCATGATAGAGCTCCATCATGCGAGGGTGAAGATGTAACATGACATGGAAACTTTAATATCCACACACCTTGTAAACAAAATGTTGAATAACCTACACAATCGAGGTTACCAAACTTATTTGGTGAGCTTGTTAACTTTATTGTCTTGCATGTACCACACGGCCTTTGGAGGCTTTTCCAACGGTCATTTTGCTGGACTTACTATAAATTTGCCAATTATCCCGATCATGAATATGGCATGTTCATTCTTGAATATACACATGTTGCTTCTGATAGCTGAAGCATAAGGAACTGACATTATCTGATTAGTTTAAAATGGTTCCTTGGACATCGAAATGTCCACCTTCATTGCCCTTAACTTTAGTAGCAGGTATCATAAAGTACTGGTACATAATATCCTTGTTTTGTACTCTATCAACATATGTCATCGTAATAAAACATCGTAACAAGCATAGTATGAGGTATTACCAGGAAGCTTGACATCACAATTAGAAGGTAGAAACCCTTGGCTAGCCAATGAGATTCAATCTGCATAAAGTAGTGGAACTTACTCCCCTCATCTTATGGTATTATTGTTCCAGTTCTTGTCTTAGTTCATATTTGTGTTTCTTTAAATAACAAGCCACATGTTAACTTTTCTTTCATGACGCAACCTTGCGGCTGAGTCACGGAAAGCATTCTTAACTAAGTCAACATATGAACATGTCATAACGATAAAAGAAGTGCCACGAAACAAAATTTTGTCTATAATTCTTTGTTTGAACTATTCGAGATTTCCTTAGAGTCACGTTTGGTTTTGTAGAGTTATATGCAGACTACCATTAGTCAACTCATTTAAAAAAACTGTTTTAAGTTCCAAACATTTTTAAAACTTCACTTATTATGTAGCAACTAATAAGCCACTAAGATGAACGTTCACACACATTATTTATCATAGGGAAATTGTTGAAGCTAAACATCAAGTGTTGCATTTGGTATTGTATAACTCTCAACCTTCTCGATGCATATGAATAGAGATATAGTGGAGTTATCCTCAAGATTTATGTTCATACGCTCCGGGTTTCCAATGATCACATTATTTTGGAGAATATATATCTCTAAAAGCACTTCATTTCTAAACCACAACACCATTGGGAAGAAGGTGGAAAAGAACTCAACGAAATATGACACATGATTATAAATGACGTTGATCAGAAATACAATCATATGCTACATGATACTGGAAATATTGTCACTTGAATGAAGCGTTGCACATGATTATAACGATGTTGGTCAGAAATACAATCATTAGCCACATGCTAGGTCATAATTAACATTAGACCAACAAACTTTCCACTTTAGCATCTGTGTATGCTTCTTCATAATATTCTTAAGGGAATAAGTACACATTGACTTGATAAAAGGAGTTGTAACATTAGTGATGATAGTCGGGAAGTCTTCTTGCACGTGCCCCTAAGGACCAGTGCCCCGGAGTTGAAGCCATCGCCATTGAACCCTTGAATTGATCTGAATCTTGTAACACCAAACCTAGGAAACACGTAGACTGGACGAGATCTACAACTTCATGGAAGCGGCGACCAGACAAATTCCCTCCCTCCACAATGCCAGTGGCAAGATCATTGCCGACGAGGTGGAAGAGGAGGTGAGTATATCTTATTCTTGTCACGCACAACATCGCCATAGCCACCATAGCATCGATGCCGGTAGACCAAACTCTAACTTTAGGGACCCTTCAACAGCGCCGAACACAGGTCCGAGGTCCCCACCCCTACTTTAGGGACCCTTCAACAGCGCCGAACACCTGTCGATTCCAGTCATATACGACGAGGAGCAGGAAAATGGCGGCGGCTAGGGTGGAACCCTAGACCGCCACCTTTGTTTATTTGTAATATGAAGTTATTTTGAAACGCACCAATTAATATTATGAAATATACTAACATACAATCTTCCATATTTAGGAATAGCTGAAGACAGTGCGGCCATTAACTTGTATACTATCAGCATATATGCACGGTTAATAAATTATAAGTTTCTCGTGTCTCTGGAATCGTTTTATATAATTTTGAATCACTACGAGTATTTACAAAAATACCTTATGTTTATTTTGTATGGGTTTTCTTTAGCTATTCGTACATATTTAGTTTGTTTTACTGCTTCTAGAACCTTTCTAAACATGCTCTATGAAAAAACACTTTGCCATGTATAGAAAAGACACGGCAAAGGCCAATCGGAAGATGGCAAAGGCCTTGCCGTATGTATGCACATGGCAAAGGCAATTCCGAGGAAAAAAACACGGCATAAAACGCTATGGCAAAGCGACTTTGATGTGTGTTTCGTGAACATAACATGGTAAACACCTTTGCCGTGTGTTTTCCAGGCCACACGGCACAGTAAAGACGCTACTATCCGCTTGCCTGCTCCTTTGCCGTGTGATCTGGATTACGCACACGGGAAAGGCTATTCCCAGGTCAAACATGAGTTCCCAGGAGCACAATCTGCTGCGATGTGTCCCCTTTGCCGTGACAAATGCGTTTTTCCTAGCTAGGACTTCTGGCATTTTATTTTTGCCTAATTTGGTTTCATCCCTGCATGTCATATTCACAGTTTAATATAATAGCTACACAAGTAGCACCATATCAACAATGTACATGCAAGTTCCATATAGCAACCATAACAAATTCCATATAGCAACATATGTGGCATACAAGTTCTATATATCAACATAGAGTCCATACTCCATACATTTAGTCCATACAATTTCCATATAGGGAAGCATACAAGTCCATACTCCATAGGAACATATAGTCCACATTTGGGCCACAAACACTGAAGATTTACGTTGTTCACGCACAACTTACAAGTTCAAAAGCAAAGACATGAGATGCACAAGTCATATGACAAGTAAATAACCAATGAATAGAAACCTATGTCGAGAGAGATTCTAAAACTTCCAAATCACAAGTAAAGGAAGAATGTACTAAATTTTGACAAGTAAGAATGATGTGTGTATCGAAACCTAGAGAAGTAAAGGAAGAATGTTCTAAATTTTGAGAAGTAAAGAAACATAGCAATATGAACAAGACCTATGATGTGGAATTCTACAAGTGGCTCAACTAAGAGTAAATTCAACACTATAGACAAGTTATAAGTTCAAGTTATATAGACAAGATTAATTTTGATCTATGGCTAAATTTCCACACGTGTGCTATATGGATCAAAGAAACCTAGAAGCGTGTGAGTCACAAGTGTAGGAGAACTAACCTGGAGTCAGAGCTTGCGGGCAACGTGCAGTTTGTTGAACCTAGGCCACTTGGTTGAGAGGCCTGCAAATTGTTGAACCTAGGCCATCAGGCTCTCATCCTGATTTGCTAACCCACGCAACACTGCATTGTTGGATCCAACCTATAGTTGTCCCTACAACATGGAAAATTGTGAGCCTTAATGAATAAACACTAGATATAAATATGGAGAGACTGACACTTAGTATGCAAGACAACATACCCATGAGAAGGATGTGAAAGGACGAGGAGGAAAAACTAGAAGAGTCATGCCACTTGGTTGAGAGGCCTGCAAATCAAGCATGCGCAGGTAAGATGAATGGAGTTAGGATTCGTCTTAGGTTCTATGAGCAAGAACTTACCGTGAAGTGGGCATCATAGGCTGACATTCTCCGTGTCATCCACTCCATCATTGGCCTTGGGCCCCTCCCTCCATCTCTTCTTTTCGTCCATCTCAGCATATATTTTGTCATCGTAATGTCATGAATGTTGCAATGCAAAACATGTAATGAAGTGTAGATGACCAAGTAAGAAAAACATACCCGGATCTGGTTGAGAGTTACATCTAAAAGCACGGGTAGGGTCTCTACTCGAAGTCGGGAGCATGTCCTGCCACGACAGACTTGGAACATAGCTAGAATGGTCGAAGGAGAGACACAATCATCGCCAATCCATAAACGGCCATTCCTCTTGCTTTGTACTACTAGCACGACAACCTCGGGGTCGAAGTCCGAGGTGAGAGGGTTAGCTTTGGTGCCATGCACCTCCGCAAACTTTCCCCGGTACCCCGTATTGCAGAGACTGGTTCCTTCACTCACCCACATCGACCTGTATCAGGATGTGACCCCTTCCTACTAAGCTTTTCGGTCCAAATGACTTTTTTGTATGCAGCTGGTGAGGGTATGGTTTCCTTGGCGGTGTGATCCACCTTTCATCTCGGCTCGCTGTCTCACACCATATCTGTGTTTCTTCTTGAACTTGGCGCTTGTCCAATACGCTAGCCTCACCGTGAAGAATTCCTTGTTGGCTAGAGCTACGTATTGAGGAGAGTCTTGCATATACAAAACACACATATTAGTGAAACTAGACAGCGGTCACCAAGTTGATGATATGCAAACTAGATCCTTTCTATGTCTTGTCTCGTCTGAAATATTTTGGTAAGTCAAAACTGCTTTGATCAATTCATATTTTTCATCACCAAATTGATGTGATCTCTTTGATTTAGTGCACACCGTGTATTTTCAAGCCAATAGAATACTGTATAATAATTATAGTTTAAAATATCCGGCTATTCCATTTAGCACTGTGAGGCCTTGCTACTCACCGGTGCCCCTGATTGTGGCCGCGTGTGGAGGCCCTGCTGCTCGCTGGAGCTCGTCCCTGACCTGGTCGCATGAGGAGGCGCTGTTGCTCGTGAGAGCCGCATGTGGGCCTGATTGCTTTTTTCTTTTCCACTCAAGGTGCTTAAAGTTGTACCCTCATTTTATTTATTTATTTTTAAGGGCTCAGTTGTGTTTTGCCTAGCCAAAAAATAGGTAAGCTGTTGAAGCAAACAACATTTGTTTTACGCATACCTTCTCTCTCATCTTACCTAAATGATTTTTGCTTACCTATAAATGTGTAAGCTGTTGGAGTTGCTCTAAATCATTTCAAAGGCTATTGTCTCGTATAAGATACTACTACAAAAGTGCATTTTAATCTGTAATACAATGTCAAACCGCTCGTTAGCATGCAGAGGGGCACCATGCATGGGTTTTGGCGGGGGCTTCATTTCCCTTGTCTAATGTAATGGTCTACTGAACAATCATGAAAATGAGTTGGTCTTTCATCAGGAAATGTTCAAGATTATGCATCCAAAGAACTTTGTGCGGAGGCAGTGGATAAGATGCAAGCGGCGGTCTCTCGCATAGATGACCTGAAAAGCAATTTGGAGATCCCCACTATCTATAAGGTTTCTAGGGATGTTAACGGCAGTTATGAGAACGGTGGCATTAAGCCGGTTGCTGTTCGCATAGGCCTACTGAACTGGAGCGAGCAGGATGATAGCAAGGAGAAGCTCCAGGACTACAAATGGTACTGTGTCCAGCAGCTCATCAACCTACACAGCAGCACCCTGGACGAGCCAGCCGGCAGCAGGATCACTCCCGTGCTGCTGCTGCGGAAGTGCTTGAACACCATGATTCATGTAGAGTCGGAAATTCGGCAGTTCTACCCCAGAGGAGACATTCTGATCGACAGCCACAGTCTGGCCCTCATGATGCTACTCGACGGCTGCTTCATCCTACACCGCTTGCTCAAGTTGGCTCACGTGGAAGAAAACGAAGAGGCTGGCAATGGCTGCCACCAGCTTTGCCGTAGTGACGACAACTCTACGGAGAATCTCTATGGGTCGCCCCAGGAGTGGGAGTTTGTGAAACGTGACCTGCTGCTATTTGAGAATCAGATCCCTTTCTTGGTTCTCAGGAAGCTCCATGATAATCTTGAGATCGGCGAGAGCGAGCACAACCTCGTGAAGGGCAGCCTCCGGCTTTTCCGCTCCTGCTGTTCGTGGATGCTGCGCAGTAATTGTTCAGAGTTAGTAGGTATGGCATACGACCAAGACCAAGCACGTCACCTGCTGCACCTCTTGTACATCTCCGTTGCCTTACAGCCCGCCGAGGCCGAGCCGAGTGACCCAGCTCAGCATGTTTCTCTGCCGATGGACCCGCAGTGGATATCTTGCTCCAAGGAGCTGGAGGCAGCCGGGGTCCGGTTCTGCAGGAGGAAGAACGCCAAGAGCTTCCTGGACATCAAGTTTCAGCGTGGCGTGCTGAAGATCCCGCCACTGCTGCTGGATGATTTCAGCAAATCCTTGTTCAGGAACCTGATCGCGTTCGAGAAGAGCCAACGACCTACAGGGCAGAGCCTGTGCATCTCCAACTACGCCGCCTTCATGGATGACCTAATCAAGACGGGCGACGACATGCAGATACTGCAACGGCATCGCATCCTTGTCAACATGATGAGCAGTACGCAGGAGGCCAGCAGCTTCTTCAACGGCACGTGCACAAGGATGTTCTTGCTGCCTTCCAACAACTACCTGCTCCCCCTGATGGAAGAGTTGATGAAGTATACGGACCACAGGCGGCACAGGTGGGGCGCCGAGCTCTTCCGCCGCTACTTCAGCAGTCCTTGGAACACCATAGGGGTGCTCGCTACCACGACCCTGCTGGGCGTTGGCTTCTTTCCTATCTACAGCCACTACCATCCTCTGAAATAAGCAAGAGATATAAAAATAGAAGGAGGGTCGTCCGTGAGATGCGTTTGGTCTGAATACATTTTAAATTTCCTGAGATGTTGAATTCTTTTGTGTAACGTACGTAGCCTGCTGCATCTGATTCCAACTATTGTATGTGTGCCGGCCATTCTTTTTTTAGCAGCACTACGCATCTTTTCCATTACATTAACCTGTCAACTGTATTGGCGTGATCAATCGAAAAAGATGTTCAACAACGTTAGTTAGGCGAGGCCGGCCGGGCATTAATTATATGAGACCCCTTCCACACATATCCTTCCATGTTGGCTCAAGATTTATTTGGTGATTATCTATTTTGTGACCAAGCTAAATCCTAAGGATTATTGTGCATCATCAGCCACCCATGTAACAAATCGGATGATTTATGATGGAAACATGTAATATGCATGCAATTCATGACATCAGCAAAGGATTATTATCTACTTTGAATCTTTATAAAGCGTTCTACACAATTATAATAATATGTTTTGGATATTTCTGTGTGGACTGTATACAACCAAAGCGAGTGAATCTACATAATGAATACATCTAGATGCATGTGTTTTAGAAAAAAAATATTAGCTAGACGCATGCAGCACTATGGGAGAACAAAAAACGCCGACGGCCTAATCCTACGCCGACGGCAAAAGGTCGGGGCCGTCGGTGAAGGTTTCCGGGCTCGTCAGCCGGTCAAACAGGCCGTCAGTGTAGAGACAAATGCCCTGACGGCCGCCGTCGGCGTACAAAGCCCGTCGGCGTACGCACAGTCTAGCCCGACGGCTGCCGTCGGCCCCAGATATACCGTCGACCCAGCAAGTTACTTAACGGCCCACCTGACGGGCCGGCCCGCGGCGTTAGTCGTGTATATACGCCGACGGTCTGACCGTCGGCCTATCTAGGCTCCAACGTCTACGCCGACGGCCTAACCGTCGGCCCAGCTTGCCACGTGTTTTTTTAATTTTTTGTGTGTACCTTGTTTATTTTTTCCCCACTAAAATTTTAATATATATGTACTTTTTTCATAAATTGGTGGTTGTAAAATAACCACGCGAATCTTCGGTATCCTGTCACATCCACATAGAATAACGACGCGTAGATAATATCTTATTTCAAGTTCTGGACTAATACATCTCGATAGTATCACTAATACATCTCGCTCAATCAAACTGGACGCCGATTTCCGGGTCCTGAGCCGCGGGCGGTGAACACCCAAAGAGAAGGAACCATCACACAAGCATAGCTCGGGTGATATCCCTGAAAAACCTTTGCCATGTATTGGAGACCCTGACCTCCAACATATACATATAGCGACGGACGTGCGCATTCTCCTCCCTGACACGCCTCCGTACCACCTCCTCGGGGGCCGGCTCCCTCTGAACCGCTCCTGAACCATGCGACCGCCACCAAAGAAGCTCCAGGTCGACGACGGGACCCGGATTCCTCACCAAGCTACGGTTCCCGGAAGGAAGCACCTCCTAGTGCGAGCCCGGCGGAGCCCAAGCTCGGACATCCCCATCCCCGACGGAGGCCAGCAGTCCTCCTGCGTTGCCGCCTAGTTGAGGACGAACACGCGGGTTGGGCATCCTAAAGTATGCATTTGATCAAAAAACAAATTTCTAAGTGTGGGTTCTCCAAAATGCATCTAATTAACAAAAAAATGGGCTTGGGGATTACCTGCGGACGACGACGACGAGCGGCTTCAGATGGAGGATACGTTAGACGGGCGGTGGCGGCGGCTGCTTTGGGCAAGAGGAGGGGGATGCAGCGGAGTGGAATGAGAGAGGAGGGGTATTTAACCTAAACAAACCTAACCCACCAGATATACATGGGCCGAGCCTAGATTTTCTTAGGCCGAGTCTTTGTTTTCTTGGGTCGAGCCATGGTTTTCTTGGGCCGAGCCGGAGCGTCGAAACAACCGGGGCTCCCGGTCTAGGGTTTCGCCGGAGGAAGACCACAGGAGCGTCAGAATCACATGAAAACTTGCATGTGCCCCTAGAACATGTGTGTGATAGTGGTGCAAGGTTGGTAGGTGCCATGCGTAGGTCCCAGGTGTGACCCCTCCTACCCGAACATGCGTTAACGCTTGGTAAATCCTGGATCTGTACGTGGAAACTCCCGCCACGGGACAACCAGGGCCTAGAATGTTGCAAAGTGGGCCCAAACTTTGCTCTCCATGTACATATGTCCTAAACAAACCAAAACAAGTAGAAAGGTCCACCGGGCTACCCTCGTACGGAGATTGCTATAGGGGTAGACGATCCGGGGCCCCCGGTCTAGGGTTTCGCCAGAGGAAGACCACCGAAGCGTTAGAATCACATAAAAACTTGCATGTGCCCCTAGAACATGTGTGTGATAGTGGTGCAACGTTGGTAGGTGCCATGCATAGGCCCCAGGTCTGACCCCCCATCCCAGACATGTGTTAACACTTGGTAAAATCCTGGATCTGTACGTGGAAACTCCCGCCGCGGGACAACCGAGGCCTAGAATGTTGCAAAGTGGGCCCAACCTTTGCTCTCCATGTACATATGTCCTAAACAAACCAAAACAAGTAGAAAGGTCCACCGGGCTACCCTCGTACGGAGATTGCTATAGGGGTAGACGATCCGGGGCCCCCGGTCTAGGGTTTCGCTGGAGGAAGACCACTGGAGCGTCGAAATCACATGAAAACTTGCATGTGCCCCTAGAACATGTGTGTGATAATGGTGCAAGGTTGGCAGGTGCCATGCGTAGGCCCTAGGTGTGACCCCCCTACCTGGACATGCGTTAACGCTTGGTAAAATCCTGGATCTGTACGTGGAAACTCCCGCCGCGGGACAACCGGGGCCTAGAATGTTGCAAAGTGGGCCCAACCTTTGCTCTCCATGTACATATGTCCTAAACAAACCAAAACAAGTATAAAGGTCCACCAGGCTACCCTCATACAAAGATTGCTATAGGGGTAGACGATCCGGAGCCCCCGGTCTAGGGTTTCGCCGGAGGAAGACCACCGGAGCGTCGAAATCACATGAAAACTTGCATGTGCACCTAGGACATGTGTGTGATAGTGGTGCATGGTTGGTAGATGCCATGCGTAGGGCCCAGGTGTGACCCCCCTACCCGGACATGCGTTAACGCTTGGTAAAATCCTGGATCTGTACGTGGAAACTCCCGCCGCGGGACAACCGGGGCCTAGAATGTTGCAAAGTGGGCCCAACCTTGGCTCTCCATGTACATATGTCCTAAACGAACCAAAACAAGTATAAATGTCCACTTGGCTACCCTCGTACGGAGATTGCTATATGGGTAGACGATCCGGGGCCCCCGGTCTAGGGTTTCGCCGGAGGAGGACCACCGGAGCGTTGGAATCACATGAAAACTTGCATGTGCCCCTAGCACATGTGTGTGATAGTGGTGCAAGGTTGGTTGGTGCCATGCGTAGGACCCAGGTGTGACCCCCCTACCCGGATATGCGTTAACGCTTGGTAAAATCCTGGATCTGTACGTGGAAACTCCCGCCACGGGACAACCGGGGCCTAGAATGTTGCAAAGTAGGCCCAACCTTTGCTCTCCATGTATATATGTCCTAAACAAACCAAAACAAGTAGAAAGGTCCACCGGGATACCCTCGTATGGAGATTGCTATAGGGGTAGACGATCCGGGGGCCCCGGTCTAGGGTTTCGCCGGAGGAAGACCACTAGAGCGTCGAAATCACATGAAAACTTGCATGTGGCTCTATAACATGTGTGTGATAGTGGTGCAAGGTTGGTAGGTGCCATGTGTAGGCCCCAGGTGTGACCCCCTACCCAGACATGCGTTAACACTTGGTAAAATCCTGGATCTGTACCTGAAAACTCCCGTCGCAATACAACCGGGGCCTAGAATGTTGCAAAGTGGGCCCAACCTTTGCTCTCCATGTACATATGTCCTAAACAAACCAAAACAAGTAGAAAGGTTCACCGGGCTACCCTCATACGGAGATTGCTATAGGGGTAGACGATCCGGGGCCCCCGGTCTAGGGTTTCGCCGGAGGAAGGCCACTAGAGCGTCGAAATCACATGAAAACTCGCATGTGCCCCTAGAACATGTGTGTGGTAGTGGTTCAAGGTTGGCAGGTGCCATGCGTAGGCCCCAGGTGTGACCCCCCTACCCGGACATGCGGTAACGCTTGGTAAAATCCTGGATCTGTACGTGGAAACTCCCGCCGCGGGACAACCGGGGCCTAGAATGTTGCAAAGTGGGCCCAACCTTTGCTCTCCATGTACATATGTCCTAAACAAACAAAAACAAGTAGAAAGGTCCACCGGGTTACCCTCGTATGGAGATTGCTATAGGGGTAGACGATCCGGGGCTCCCGGCCTAGGGTTTCGCCGGAGGAAGACCACTGGAGCGTCGAAATCACATGAAAACTTGCATGTGCCCCTATAACATGTGTGTGATAGTGGTTCAAGGTTGGTAGGTGACATGCGTAGGCCCCAGGTGTGACCCCCCTACCCAGAGATGCGTTAACACTTGGTAAAATCCTGGATCTGTACGTGAAAACTCCCGCCGCGAGACAACCGGGGCCTAGAATGTTACAAAGTGGGCCCAACCTTTGCTCTCCATGTACATATGTCCTAAACAAACCAAAACAAGTAGAAAGGTTCACCGGGCTACCCTCGTATGGAGATTGCTATAGGGGTAGACGATCCGGGGCCCCCGGTCTAGGGTTTCGTCGGAGGAAGGCCACTAGAGCGTCGAAATCACATGAAAACTTGCATGTGCCCCTAGCACATGTGTGTGATAGTGGTGCAAGGTTGGCAGGTGCCATGCGTATGCCCCAGGTGTGACCCCCCTACCTGGACATGCGTTAACGCTTGGTAAAATCCTGGATATGTACGTGGAAACTCCCGCCGCGGGACAACCGGGGCCTAGAATGTTGCAAAGTGGGTACAACCTTTGCTCTCCATGTACGTATGTCCTAAACAAACCAAACCAAGTATAAAGGTCCACCGGGATACCCTCATACGGAGATCGCTATAGGGGTAGACGATCCGGGGCCCCGGTCTAGGGTTTCGCTAGAGGAAGACCACTGAAGCATCGGAATCACATGAAAACTTGCATGTTCCCCTAGCACATGTGTGTGATAGTGGTGCAAGGTTGGTAGGTGCCATGCGTAGGCCCCAGGTGTGACCCCCTACCTAGACATGCGTTAACACTTGGTAAAATCCTGGATCTGTACATGGAAACTCCCACCGTGGGACAACCGGGGCCTAGAATGTTGCAAAGTGGGCCCAACCTTTGCTCTCCATGTACATGTCCTAAACAAACCAAAACAAGTAGAAAGGTCCATCGGGCTATCCTCGTACGGAGATTTCTATAGGGGTAGATGATCTGGGACTTCCTTCCCAGAATCCTACTGAAGCCCTCCAAAAGTACCTGAAATAAGCCAAATCGAACCTATTTAATATGCAGAAGTGATCAGGAAAGTGTTTACTAAGCTATCTTAGCTATTTGAAATACCATTTCGCTGAAATCTTAGATGCATGGATCTGACTAACCGGAGATCTATGTTAGCTTGAATCAAAAGAAACGTAATTAGGCTTTACATTCTAGTTACCAATGCTTTAGGATCGGCCTACTAAAATGATAGACCCTTGGGTTACTGACTACACTTCAAATGGGTTTAGACCATACATATCCCTTCACCTAGGGTTTCGCCGAGGAAGACCACCGGAGCGTCAGAATCACATGAAAACTTGCATGTGCCCCTAGCACATGTGTGTGATAGTGGTGCAAGGTTGGTAGGTACCATGCGTAGGCACCAGGTGTGACCCCCCTATCTAGACATGCGTTAATTCTTGGTAGGGTTTCGTCGGAGGAAGACCACAAGAAATGACCGCCCGATGTCCGGGGTTCCACGAGAAATTAAAAAGAGGAGTAAAAAATGTAATGAAATGTTTTTGAACCACGGAAATTAAGTAATATATTACAAATATAACATAGCAATTATTAAAATGATTTAAATAAATGTCTAGGACGACGGCATTGTCGTCGGCGTAGAGCTGCCTAAGCTATACGTGACTTCCTACACCGACGGCAAAGGTTGGCGTGTGGATAAGGTGGTACGCGGCCCGCACGCGGCGCTCTGGCTATCTCCTCCACCTCACATCCCCGCGCCTCCCTCGAGCCGCCGCCGCCACTAGCTCACCTCCCTCACATCCCCACTCCCTGGCCGGCCCGCCCTCCACCGCTGCCACCACTCCCTCCCTCCCCCGCCACCGCCCCTCCCCGAGCCACCCCTCCCCTGCCCTCCCCCGCCACCGCCTCTCCCCGAGCCCACCCCTCCACTGCCCTCCACCGTCGCCGCCACTCCCTCTCTCCCTGAGCCTGCCCCTCCCCCGCCTTCCCTTTGTTGACCCTCCCCGTCCCTCCCCTGTCCTGCCCTCCACCGCCCCTCCCTGTCCCTCCCTTGCCCTGCCCTCTCCGTCCCTCCCTTTCCCTTCCCTCCGCCAGCCTTCCCGACCCTCCCCTCTGCCGCCCCTCCCCTGCCCTGCCCGAGCCCGAGCTCGCCCCTCCCCTCCCTGCCCGAGCCGCTGCCCCTCCCATCCCCTGTCCTGCCCTACCTGAGCCGTCCCTCCCCTCCCTGCCTGAGCCCGCCCCTCCAGTCCCCTGTCCTGCCACGCCCACCCGCACGCGAGCGTATCCCCTTCGGTAAGTGGAACCTTGCATTATCGCGAACCGAGACTTGTGAACTTGCTAATAGTGGAATCTTGCATTATCATGCAGGGATATGCGTCGAGTTTGAGATTGGGGACGTCGACGGATGGCGGTTTGCAGGAGCATCGGTGATCTTCTTCACCATCGGTCACGCTTCTAGGTAAGAAATCCGTTCGCCTTTTCTTGCAAGTACCTATGGTTTTATTTAAGTGTCTAGATCACCGAGTATGTCGCGTTACCTGGGCGTCTTTTCCCATCCGTAAGTGTTACGCGGATAAATATGCACATAGGGTTAGATTTGCATATTATGAACCGTAACGCTGGCGGCATTTACAGGACAGTCGGCGGATGCGTAGTTGGATATGTTCTCCATGCTCTGCCCTAGTCCGAATCAGGATTTCGGCAATGCCTCCCTGTTGTTCTCCGTTGCACATCCTCTCGGATTTTTGCCGAGACGTGTATCGGGAGAGCAGCGGGGAGGTGCTGCCGAAATTCTGTCTCGGAGTAGGGTAGAGCATGGAGAACGTACCCAATCTACGGATCCGGCGGCTGCTAGGAACCTCTATGCCTATTATATATGTAGGTCATGCGTGTTGTCTCGTAGAGAAATAAAAAATATGATGCATTTAGTTTAATGCTAGTATTTGATATAAAATGCCATGTTTATTATTTGGCTCCCAATAAAGCAGAGGATGGTTGATAATGGGTGGATGTACAGTGGTCGTATTAGTGTTGTTGACAAAATAGAGGAGTATCTATGGAAGACCGATATCTTAGTGAAGGAGTTAACGCGTGGTTTTAGGGCAGGCCTTCTTCCAACTTGCCCATGCACTCGTTGTAATAAGCGTCATCGTCAGTCCAAGGATGATATGAGAAAACACCTTTTGAAATCTGGGTATATGCCGGACTACGACACGACAATCGATTTTACTCAGTACGACCGTGACATAGGTCAGGTGATGCGGCAACAGATCAATGGCAATGATGGCGATGGGATTAGGAACTTGCTAGATGATCTCCGTGATGCCGACATGGTAGATTCGCCATCTTCAGGTGAACCAGAGGAACCACCAGAACCGGAAGAATCTGGTTAACTGGAGGAACCAGAGCCAAGCGCGAAGGCCCTCTATGATATGATGGCCTCGGCTAAGAGGCCTATGTACGAGGGTTCAAAGATTTCTCAGCTTGATGCTATCTCGCAATTACTAACTAAAAAGCTCCAGTACAGAAACACCCGTTCATGCTTTGAAGATCATCTGCAGACATTTGGTAACATGTTGCCCGAAGGGCATTGTCTGCCTAAAACCATGTACGAAGTGAAGAAAATAGTGCGAGCGCTCAACATGGAATACGAAAAGATAGATTGTTGTCCAAAAGACCCCCTCTTGTTTTGAAAACAGTTTGCGGATGACAAGTACTGTAGCAAGTGTGGGGCCTCTAGATATCATGAGGTAAAGGGAGCCGATGGTTAGATGACACAGTCAAAAGTCGCTATGAAGATTCTTTGTTATCTCCCGTTCATAAAAAAATCCAGCGGCTTTACATAACAAAGGAGTCTGTCACACAAATGACATGGCACAAGACGGGGAAGAGATAAGAGGACGAGCATGGACGGGTAAAGATGGGACATCCATCTGATGGTAAGGCATGGAAGAACTTTGATAGAGACCACCCCGATGAGGCAGCAGAGGCTCGGAATGTCAGAGTTGCGATAGCAACCGATGGAGTCAATCCATATGGTATGTCGACTGCCTCCTACAGTTGCTGGCCCGTATTTGTTGTTCCGCTCAATCTCCCTCCCGGAGCCCTAATGCAAAGGAAGACCATATTCCTGTCGCTGATCATTCCAGGGCATGAATACCCGGGGAAGAATTTGTTGGAGATATGCCCAAGAGGCAATAATAAAAGTGATTATTGTTATATCTTTGTGTTTATGATGAATGTTTACATCACATGATATAATTGTATTATTAGGAAACACTAATACTTGTGTGTTTTGTAAACATAAGAGAGTCCCTAGTAAGCCTCTTGTTAAACTAGCTTGTTGATTAATTGATGATCATGGTTTCCTGATCATGGACATTAGGATGTGATTAATAACAAGGTTATGTCATTAGGAGAATGATGTGATGGACACACACCCATAGTAAGCATAGCATAAGATCAAGTCATTAAGTTCGTATTGCTGTAAGCTTTCAAATACATAGTAACCTATTCCTTCGACCATGAGGTTATGTTAATCACCATCACCGGATGGATACTTTGATGACATCAAACGCTGCTTCGTAACTGGGTGGTTATAAAAGTGTCATTGGGTATTCTGAAAGTATGTGTTGAAGTGCATGAACCAAGATTGGGATTTGTCCATCCATATGACGGATAGATATGCTCTGGGCCCTCTCGGTGGAATGTCATCTAGTTAGCTTGCAAGCATGTGACTGGGTCACAAGGGATGACATATCACGGAACGAGTAAAGAGTACTTATCAGTAACGAGGTAGAACTAGGTATGGAGATACCGACGATCAAACCTCGGATAAGTATTGTATCGCAAGACAAAGGGAATTAGTTTCGTATGTAAGTGGTTCAATCGATCGCAAAGTCATCGTTGAGTATGTGGGAGCCATTATGGATCTCCAGGTCCCACTGATGGTTATTGATAGGAGATGTGTCTCTGTCATGTCTACATATTCACGAACCGTAGGGTGACACACTTAAGGTTCGAAGTTGTTTTAAGTAGATATGGAATATGCGTTGGAGACCGAATGTTGTTCGGAGTCTCGGATTGGATTCGGGACATCACGAGGAGATCCGGAATGGTCCCGAGAACAAGATTCATATATAGGGGATCATTTTCTAAGTTAGGAAATGTTCCGGAGTGTTTGTATGAGGATTCTAGAAGGTTTCGGAATGTTCCGGAAGGTTCTAGAAGATATCTTGGAGTTTGCTTGAAAATCAAGATAGGGATCAAGGAGTCCTGGTGGGTCAAGATACGGATTCGTGGGGGAGGAGGACTCCTCCCCCCACCTCCAATCCGCCGGCCTAGAGAGGGAGGGGAGTCCTACAAGGACTCCCCCTCCCTAGGCGCCTGCCCTCTTTAAATAGAGGGGCAGGGGCGCCCCCTCCTCCCCTGATCTCATAACGTCCAATCTCTGCCGCCTCTCTCCTTCACCATCTTCTGCACAGGCATAGGCAAAGCCCTGCAGAATTCTCTACTCCACCACCACGCTGTCGTGCTGCTGGGATTCCGTGGAGAAGATCTACTACCTCCGCTGCTCGCTGGAATGGGGAGAGGAAGGTCTGCTTCGACTCCGCACGTGTGACCGACTGCGGAAGTGCTGCCGAAACGCGGCGCCGGAAGGATCGTCCACTTGACCGACTGCGGAAGCGCTTCTGGAACGCGACGCCGGAAGGATCGTCCACACGATCTTGAGATCGGCAAGTGATCGACTACATCAACCACGAGATCTAATCTCGTTAACGCTTTCGGATCTACGAGGGTTAGTTCCTATCTATCTCGTTGCTCATGTCTAGTAGATTAGATCTTGGCTTTTATCTAGATTAGATCTAGGTTTTGTTTGTTCTTGCGGTAGAAATTTTTTGTTTTCCATGCTACGAACCCATCAGTGGTATCAGAGCCATATCTATGCGTAGATCTGTTGCACGAGTAGAACACAATGTTTTTGTGGGCGTTGATGCTTTTGTTGTCGGTGTCTTAGCGTGTACTTTGCATCTTGCGGCATGGTGTGATGAAGCGGCTCGGGCTAACATTACATGTCATCGCACATGAGACTTGCTCCACGCTTGACGTGCAACTTGCTTTGCACAAGTGGCTTTGCGGGTGTCTGTCTCTCCCACCATAGTTAAGTTTCAATTTACAATGAGCATCTTGACAACACTTGTATCAACGTTGTGGTTCTTGTTCGTAGGTAAGATCGGTCTTATGCGAAAGCCCCAAACCACGTAAAATTTGCAAAGAAAATTAGAGGCGTCTAACTTGTTTTTGCAGGGGTTTTGTGATGTGATATGGCCAACATGAGATTGTGATTGTATTTGATGTATGCAATGATCCTTGTTGTAATATGGCAACCGACAGGAGCCTAATGGTTGTCTTTAATTCTGTTAAGACCTGCGTGTCTATTCATCTTGTAATAGCTTTATTCCAAGTAGTTGTAATAGTTGCTGGTGATGATGGACAACCATGAAGCGGCGCCACTGACCTTGACGCAATGCTGGTGATGATGGAGATCATGTTCGTGCTTTGGAGATGGAGATCAAAGGCGCAAGAAGAAAGGCCATATCATATCACACTAATTATGAATTGCCTGTGATGTTAATCCTTTATGCATCTTGTATTGCTTAGATCGCGACGGTAGCATTATAAGATGATCCCTCTCACTAAATTTCAAGTAATAAAGTGTTCACCCTTAGTTGGCACCGTTGCTAAGACTCGCCGTTTCGAAGCATCTCGTGATGATCGGATGTGATAGATTCTACGTGTGCATACAACGGGTGCAAGCCAAATTTGCACATGCGGAAACTAAGGTTGTCTTGACGAGCCTAGCATGTACAGACATGGTCTCGGAACACGGAATACCGAAAGGTAGAGCATGAGTCATATAAATGATATGATGAACATGAAGATTGTTCGCCGATGAAACTACATCTTCTCTCGTGAAGATCGGACTTGGTGTAGTGGATTTGGTTCGTGTAATCACTAAGACAATGTGAGGGATGTTGTTTTGAGTGGGAGTTCACCTAGATAGTTTAATAATTAAATTTGAACTCAATTTGTCATAAACTTAGTCTAAACTACTTGCAAATTGTTGTAGATTATGGCGACCCCCTCCATCAATTTCAATGCGTTTCTAGAGAAAGAAAAACTTAAGAACAATGGAAGCAATTTCACGGACTGGTTTCGTGGACTGAAGATCGTCCTCAGGGCTGGTCAGTTGACCTATGTGCTCGATGCACCGCTAGGTGACCCACCTGCAGATAATGCCACCGATGACGAAAAGAATGTTTTCGCCACTCGGAAGAATCATTACTCCACAGTTCAGTGTGCCATCCTGTACGGTTTAGAAGCGGAGCTCCAACAGCGTTTTGAGCACCACAACCCGTTCGAGATCATTAAGGAGCTCAGGCTAATTTTTGAGACTCGCGCGGCCATGGAGAGCTATGAGGCCTCCGAAAAGTTCTTTAACTGTAAGATGGAAGACGGAAGCTCCGTTAGCGAGCACGTGCTCACCATGTCTGGGTACGCTAAGAAGCTCCAAGAGTTGGGAATATCGATTCCTAATGAATTGGGGATTCACCGTCTCCTTCAATCACTGCCACCAAGTTACAAGAACTTTGTGGTGAACTACAACATGCACTGCATGAACAAGACGTTGCCTGAACTGTCGTCCATGCTGAAAACTACTGAAGTGGAGATCAAGAAGGAGCAACAAGTGTTGATGGTCAATAAGACCACCAATTTCAAAAAACGGGGCAAGCCTAAGAACAAGGGCAACTTCAAGAAGGACGGCAAGAAAGCTGCCGCACCTGCTAAGAAGCCCAAGGCTGGTCCTAATCCTGAAACTGAGTGCTTCTACTGCAAGGGTGCTGGTCACTGGAAGCGTAACTGCCCCAAGTACCTGGCGGATCTGAAGAACGGCAACATCAAGAAGAAAGGTATATTTGATATATGTGTTATAGATGTGTATCTTACTAGTAATCGTAGTAGTGCCTGGGTATTTGATACTGGTTCAGTTGCTCATATTTGTAACTCGAAACAGGAGCTGCAGAATAAACGAAGACTGGCAAGAGACGAGGTGACGATGCGCGTTGGAAATGGCTCCAAGGTTGATGTGATCGCCATCGGCACGCTCCCTCTACATCTACCTTCGGGATTAGTTTTAAATTTAAATAATTGTTATTTGGTGCCTGCGTTAAGCATGAACATTATATCTGGATCCTGTTTATTGCGAGACGATTACTCTTTTAAGTCTGAGAATAAAGGTTGTTCGATTTATATGAGTAATATCTTTTATGGTAATGCACCTGAGATGAATGGTTTATTCTTACTGAATCTCGATAGTAGTGATACACATGTTCACAACATAAATGCTAAACGAATTAAATTGAATGATAATTCTACATACATGTGGCACTGTCGTCTTGGTCACATTGGAGTGAAGCGCATGAAGAAACTCCATTCAGATGGACTTCTTGAATCACTTGATTTTGAATCACTTGAAATATGCGAAGCATGTCTAATGGGAAAAATGACTAAGACTCCATTCTCTGGTACAATGGAGCGAGCTACAGACTTATTGGAAATAATACATACCGATGTGTGCGGTCCAATGAGTGTAGCATCGTGTGGTGGATATCGTTATGTTCTCACTTTCACGGATGACTTGAGTAGATATGGGTATATCTACTTTATGAAACATAAGTCCGAAACTTTCGAGAAGTTTAAGGAATTTCAAAGTGAAGTGGAAAATCATCGTAACAAGAAGATTAAGTTTCTGCGTTCTAACCGCAGGGGTGAATATCTGAGTTACGAGTTTGGCATGCATTTAAAGAAATATGGAATACTTTCACAGTTGACACCGCCGGGAACACCACAGCGTAATGGTGTGTCCGGACGTCGTAATCGAACTCTCTTAGATATGGTTCGTTCTATGATGTCTCTTACAGATTTACCGTTATCATTTTGGGGCTATGCATTAGAGACAGCCGCATTCACTTTAAATAGGGCACCATCTAAATCCGTTGAAACGACACCGTACGAATTGTGGTTTGGCAAGAAACCTAAGTTGTCGTTCCTTAAAGTTTGGGGTTGCGAAGCATATGTAAAGAAGTTACAACCTGATAAGCTAGAACCCAAAGCGGAGAAATGCGTCTTCATAGGATACCCTAAAGAAACAATTGGGTATACCTTTTATCATAGATCCGAAGGCAAAGTTTTTGTTGCCAAGAATGGATCCTTTCTTGAGAAGGAGTTTCTCTCGAAGGAGGTGACTGGAAGGAAAGTAGAACTCGATGAGGTTATTGAACCTTCTCTTGGATTTGAGAGTAGCGCAGCACCGGAAGATGTTTTGGTGCCACCTGCACCAATTGAAGAGGAAGCTAATGATGATGATCATGAAACTTCAAACGAAGTTACTACTGAACTTTGCAGGTCAACGAGGGTTCGTACCACTCCTGATTGGTATGACTCTGCCTTGAACGTCATGTTGGTGGACAACGCTGATGACCCTGCGACGTATGAAGAAGCTATGGTGAGCCCAGATTCCGACAAATGGCTAGAAGCCATGAAATCCGAAATGGGATCCATGTACGAAAACCAAGTGTGGACTTTGGTGGACTTACCGGATGGCCGTAAGGCTGTCGAGAACAAATGGATTTTCAAGAGAAAAACAGATGCTGATGGTAATGTTACCGTCTATAAAGCTCGACTTGTCGCGAAAGGGTTCCGACAAATTCAAGGAGTTGACTATGATGAGACTTTCTCACCAGTAGCGAAGCTAAAGTCTGTGAGGATTTTGTTAGCAATTGCTGCACACTTCGATTATGAGATTTGGCAGATGGATGTCAAAACGACGTTCCTTAATGGTGACATTGAGGAAGAGTTGTATATGGTACAACCCAAGGGTTTTGTCGATCCTAAAGATGCTGACAAGGTATGCAAACTTCAGCGTTCCATTTATGGACTGAAGCAAGCATCCCGTAGTTGGAATCAACGTTTTGATAAAGTAATCAAAAACTTTGGATTTATACAAACTTATGGAGAAGCTTGTATTTACAAGAAAGTGAGTGGGAGCTCTGTAGCATTCCTAGTACTATATGTAGATGACATATTGTTGATTGGGAATGATATAGAACTTCTTAATAGCGTCAAAACCTATTTGAATAATAGTTTTTCAATGAAGGATCTTGGCGAAGCGGCATATATTCTAGGCATCAAGATTTATAGAGATAGATCAAGACGCCTAATAGGCTTTCACAAAGTACATACTTGGACAAAGTTCTAAAGAAGTTTAGAATGGAAGATAGCAAGAAAGGGTTCGTGCCCATGTTGTCAGGTAAGACCTTGAGTAAAACTCAAAGTCCAGCTACGGCAGAAGATAGAGAGAAAATGAATAAAATTCCCTATGCCTCGGCCATAGGTTCTATCATATATGCCATTCTGTGTACAAGACCGGATATAGCACATGCTGTTAGTTTAACTAGCAGATATGAAAGTGATCCTGGAATGGAGCACTGGACAGCGGTCAAGAATATCCTAAAGTACCTAAATAGGACTAAGGATATGGTTCTTTCTTATGGAGGTGATGAACAGCTTGTTGTGAACGGTTACACCGATGCTAGTTGGAACACCGATCCGGATGACTCAAAATCACAGTCGGGATACGTATTTATTTTGAATGGTGCTGCAGTGAGCTGGAGGAGTGCGAAGCAAAGCGTTGTGGCGAAATCTTCAACTGAATCGGAATACATAGCTGCTTCGGAGGCTGCACAAGAAGCCGTTTGGATGAAGGAATTCATTACTGAACTCGGCGTGGTTCCCAGTGTGTTGGACCCGATGGCCATCTACTGTGACATCACAGGTGCCATAGCTAATGCGCAGGAGCCAAGGTCACATAGCAAGCTGAAGCACATCAAGCTACGTTTCCACGCTATTCGCGAGTATGTCCGAGATGGTGACATAAAGATTTGCAAAGTACACACTGATCTGAATGTGGCAGATCCATTGACTAAACCTCTCCCTAGGGCAAAGCATGACCAACACCAAAACGCCATGGGTGTTCGGTATATTACCATGTAATCTAGATTATTGACTCTAGTGCAAGTGGGAGACTGTTGGAGATATGCCCAAGAGGCACTAATAAAAGTGATTATTGTTATATCTTTGTGTTTATGATGAATGTTTACATCACATGATATAATTGTATTATTAGGAAACACTAATACTTGTGTGTTGTGTAAACATAAGAGAGTCCCTAGTCAGCCTCTTGTTAAACTAGCTTGTTGATTAATTGATGATCATGGTTTCCTGATCATGGACATTAGGATGTGATTAATAACAAGGTTATGTCATTAGGAGAATGATGTGATGGACACACGCCCATAGTAAGCATAGCATAAGATCAAGTCATTAAGTTCGTATTGCTGTAAGCTTTTAAATGCATAGTAACCTAATCCTTCGACCATGAGGTTGTGTTAATCACCATCACCGGATGGGTACCTTGATGACATCAAACACCGCTTCGTAACTGGGTGGTCATAAAGGTGTCATTGGGTATTCTGAAAGTATGTGTTGAAGCGCATGGACCAAGATTGGGATTTGTCCATCCATATGACGGATAGATATGCTCTGGGCCCTCTCGGTGGAATGTCATCTAGTTAGCTTGCAAGCATGTGACTGGGTCACAAGGGATGACATATCACGGAATGAGTAAAGAGTACTTATCAGTAACGAGGTAGAACTAGGTATGGAGATACCGACGATCAAACCTCGGATAAGTATTGTATTGCAAGACAAAGGGAATTAGTTTCGTATGTAAGTGGTTCAATCGATCGCAAAGTCATCGTTGAGTATGTGTGAGCCATTATGGATCTCCAGGTCCTGCTGATGGTTATTGATAGGAGATGTGTCTCTGTCATGTCTACATATTCACGAACCGTAGGGTGACACACTTAAGGTTCGAAGTTGTTTTAAGTAGATATGGAATATGCGTTGGAGACCGAATGTTGTTCGGAGTCTCGGATTGGATTCGGGACATCACGAGGAGATCCGGAATGGTCCGGAGAATAAGATTCATATATAGGGGATCATTTTCTAAGTTAGGAAATGTTCCGGAGTGTTTGTATGAGGATTCTAGAAGGTTTCGGAATGTTCCGGAAGGTTCTAGAAGATATCTTGGAGTTTGCTTGAAAATCAAGATAGGGATCAAGGAGTCCTGGTGGGTCAAGATACGGATTCGTGGGGGAGGAGGACTCCTCCCCCCACCTCCAATCCGCCGGCCTAGAGAGGGAGGGGAGTCCTACAAGGACTCCCCCTCCCTAGGCGCCTCCCCTCTTTAAATAGAGGGGCAGGGGTGCCCCCTCCTCCCCTGATCTCATAATGTCCAATCTCTGCCGCCTCTCTCCTTCACCATCTTCTGCACAGGCATAGGCGAAGCCCTGCAGAATTCTCTACTCCACCACCACCACCACGCCATCGTGCTGCTGGGATTCCGTGGAGAAGATCTACTACCTCCGCTGCTCGCTGGAACAGGGAGAGGAAGGTCTGCTTCGACTCCGCACGTGTGACCGACTGCGGAAGCGTTGCCGAAACGCGGCGCCCGAAGGATCGTCCACTTGACCGACTGCGGAAGCGCTGCTGGAACACGACGCCGGAAGGATCGTCCACACGATCTTGAGATCGGCAAGTGATCGACTACATCAACCAAGAGATCTAATCTCGTTAACGCTTTCGGATCTATGAGGGTTAGTTCCTATCTATCTCGTTGCTCATGTCTAGTAGATTAGATCTTGGCTTTTATCTAGATTAGATCTAGGTTTTGTTCGTTCTTGCGGTAGAAATTTTTTGTTTTCCATGCTACGAACCCATCAGAATTTGAGTGTCTACATGCAGCCGCTTGTGGAAGATCTGAACCACTCTTGGCACCACGGGACATTGACATACGACCGTGCATCGAAGACTAACTTCTATATGAAAGTTTGGTTCCACTATTCCATGCACGACATGCCTGGGTATGCCCTATTCTGCGGATGGTGTACAGCTGGTAAGTGGCCATGCCTAGTGTGCAGGCACCTACTTGAGTTCCTTTGGCTAAAGGCGGGTAAAAAGTATTCCGCATTTGACACGCATCGACCGTACCTCACAAGAGAGCATCGATTCAGAGAAGACAAAAAGAACTTCATCAAGGGAAAAGTTGTGCTTGAAGAAAAAAGATACCAACGTTCGATGGTGTAGCTGTTGATGCCGAGCTACGTGCTCTCGTGCGTACTGAGTCCGGTGTCCCACAATTTGCAGGATATGGTGTAACGCACAACTGGACTCACGAGGCCGGCATAACGAAGCTCGCGTATTACAAGGACCTCGAACTTCCCCATAACATTGATGTGATGCACACCGAAAAGAACGTCGCAGAGTCCCTTTTTTACACAGTCCTGAATATTCTTGAGAAGTCAAAGGACAATGTCAAGGCGAGAGTCCATGTTGAGGAGCTATGTGATAGGAAGAGACTACACATGCAACCTCCTGAACGCAATCGAAAAAATTGGTTCAAGCCGCATGCCAACTACTGTCTTGGTGGCCTCCAAAGGAAGGAGTCATTAAAGTGGCTCAAATTCATCGTGATGTTCCCTGATGGTTATTGTTCGAATATGAGCAAGGGAGTCAATCTTACAACTGGAAAAGTCACCGGGCTCAAGAGTCACGACTATCATATATGGATTGAGCGGCTGATGCCGGTGATGGTTCGAGGGTATCTCCCTGAGCATGTCTGGAGAGTGCTTGAGGAGTTGAGCCATTTCTTCCACACGCTCTATGCTAAGCAGATATGTCCCCTGATTATTGAGAAGCTGCATGATGTAGTGCCGGAGTTGCTATGCAAGTTAGAGAAGATCTTTCCGCCTGGCTTCTTTACTCTGATGTTACATCTCATTGTGCATCTCGCGAACGAGGCACTCTTGGGTGGGCCGGTGCAGTTTCGTTGGCAGTTTTGTATTGAGAGAGAGTTTAAGTATATTAGATACAAATGTGGAAACAAAAGTGCTATTGAAGCAAGCATAGTTGAGGCAACTATTCTCCAGGAGATAACAAACGCCACGACAACGTACTATGATGATGATGTTCCCACTATGCATAATCCGATGTGTCGGTACAATGTCGACGAGCCCAAGCATGACTCCAAACTCCTGCTCTTCTAGTGTCCTGGTGGCAAGGCCGGTGGCGCAACCATTTATACCTTAAAAAGGAAGAGAAGGATTGCATAATGCTCTATGTGCTTATGAACATGAAGGAAGTGGTCCGCGGTGAGAAGGAAGAGGATGATGAAGAAAATGAAGTGCCCAGTTTCCTTAGGTAATATGGTGAACAAATTACTTTACAAATAATAACTCGGTTTCGGTCTAATATGAATTTTCTCATTTTAGCCAATTCACGGATGAAATGTGGTCGGGAACGACGGATCCCTCTGATGCGGAGTTGGACACTCTTATGAAAGAGGGTGCCCCTGGAAAGAAAAATTTCACGTCTTGGTTCTATGAGAAGGTAATTTTTAACATGTCCCTCTTACCCCGCAATCCGCGACTTGTCCCTCTTACTAAACGTAACTAATGCACAATTTGTACTGAACTTGTAGGGAGCTGATCCCAACGTTGAGATGTCGGATGAGTTGAGATGTATCTCTCAGGGTTGTAATCGGAGAGTCAAGATGTATGAGAAGTATGATGTGAATGGGTATCGCTTCCATACAGAGTCTCACCAGAACCGTCGGCCTAATGCAAAGACTATAAATACCGGGGTCTTCACAAGAGGTGCTGATGACTTTGATTACTACGGAAGGTTACAAAACGTATACGAGCTGATGTTCAATAATACACCCGTAGAACTCAAGCTCGTTGTGTTCAAGTGCCACTGGTTCGACCCACATGGTGGACAGAGAAGTACCCCTTCCATTGGGTTAGTTGAAGTACGGCCTTCAACCACCTATAGCGGATCCGATGTCTATGTTGTGGCTCAACAAGCCAAGCAAGTTTATTATTTGCCCTACCCATGTCAGAAAGAGGAACTGAAGGGCTTGGAAGTCGTGTTCCAGGTATCGCCACATGGTAAGCTACCCATGCCCTCCGACGATGATTACAACAACATTGATCCTAAAACATATGAGGGAATTTTCTATCAAGAGCAAGAGAACTTTGGGGACTTCGAATTACAAGATCTTGAGGACCTCGAGAACGATGGTCAAACTCGTGGTGAGGTAGTCACGAATATAAAGGACATAAATATTCTCACCAAGTTACATTCGGAAAATGGCAACGATGATGAGCCTACACCATGCAATGAGCCTCCAACTTTCTTCTCACGTGATAGTGATGTTGATAGTGCTGATGAGAACCCACGACATAATGATGAGAGTGATGATGAGTGGTGAGGGTCTTTTATATCTTTTATGTATTTATTATGTATTTATTTCATCTTTTATGTCTTTATTAGGTCTTTATGCTTCTTAATTGCGTTGCGTCTTTATTTTTCCTAATTATGTCTATATTTTTCTTAATTCTGTCTTTATTTTTCATCTTTATTATATCCATAATTGCATTACGTCTTTATTCTTCTTAATTGGATCATTTTTCTTAATTGTTTACCTCTTCTCAATGCAGGTGATTGACCAATATGAGTCAAAGCAAGGAATCACCATCCTCTTTGCTTAGGGTGATGAAGCAGAAGAAGGTTACCAAAAGTGGAAGAGAACCCATTCCGAACCCGCGTTACACTAATGCCAGTCAGAGAGGAGGAGGTGCAGGACGAGGTGAGGGAGGAGTGGGGCTTCCCCCCAGGGGAGGACGAGGTGCAGGACGAGGTGGAGGACGTGGTGTATGCCTTCTGAGTGACCTACCCTCCACTTCTGGTGACGTGGCTTCCCAGTCTGCTTACTCAGAGTCTCTTGACAAGGAGGAGTCTCGAGAGTTGGAGGGGGGTCTCGTGACCAGGAGGGGGAGTCTCGAGACCAGGAGGGGGAGGCTCGATACTAGGAGCGGGGTTCTCGAGACTAGGAGTCAGGGTCGTCTACGCCGCCGAAGAAGCCAAAGATTCGTGGGGAATCAGGTGTCCTCGAAGAAAAATTTGAACCGCGTTCCGAGGAGGAGAAACCCATCATTACGCCTAACGGCATTGAGTAAGTGGCATGTAATTTCATTTTGGTCATAACAATTTGGCATGTACTAATGTTTGATTATTGTGCAGCAATTGGACATTTCCCCCGGGTAGCCGTGCGCCTAACACCTTAGTTGGAGCTCTAATTAGGAAGTTTTGGCCGGGCTTCTACACTCCCGTCCCTGGCGGCGAGAGGAAGCTAGCCACGCATTGGGCACACTATGAGGCCGCCGAGTACCCGGGCTATGGGAAAGCTTCTGATGCCGTGATCACCAAGTTTTGGGTAAGGCAAACTTTTTGATTTTTCTTCATACTTGATGACCCCACCATGCTAACTTTTCAAGTTGTGTTCACAATTTTTTATGCATGATTGAAGAGATTCTATAGGGTGCTTCCAGAGGAGCAGGACAAGGCAGATGTGGCGCCCCGCAAAAACCACTACTAGAAAATCGCGGTGTTTTTGTGCATTGCATCATCATGACCGCATGCTCATGTCATCATGCCATATTGCATTTGAGCATCGTCATCATCTTGCATGGTTTGTTTAAAAACTATTTTCGAAAATCCTGGTTTTGTTTTCTAAACGCCCCGTCTTTATTTTAAATTAAAACCCAGGTCCCCGGATTATTTTGTTTCGTCTACAAACAGTTTTCAAACGCCCCGTTTTAAACAAATAAAATTTTATTTTATTTTTAGGGGGCAGCCGAACCGACCCAGCCGGCCACCCCCAAAACTACTAAACACTAGTCCTACCCTAACCTAATCTAACCCAGCCCCACACACACACCGCAGCACCCCACACAGCCTTCCTCCACCCCTGCCACATCACTCCGACCAATCCTGGCTTGACACCTCACCCCCACACCACGTCACTGCCCCAAACACCCACCCACACACGCAGACACACAAACACAGATGCACCTGCCCTGCCCGGCCCCACGCGCGGACACGGTCCCGCCTGGGCGCACAAACCCACACCCCGCGCCTGCCCTTTCTCCCGCCCCGCCCCGCTCCCGACAAACCCCTACCTGCCGCACACGCCTCCCCGTACCCGGCCCCACCACTCCTCCGCCTGGCCCCTTCCACCGACCCCGCCGCCAGGTCCGCTCCCTTCCACCGCGCTCGACCACCGTCACCCCGGGCAGTCCCCGCCAGCGCCCTCCGCCGCCAGGCCTCCCCCGGCCGCCTTCCTTTCTGCCCCGGCCAGAGAGCCCCCCTCCTTGCCCAGCCCCCAACCTCCCTCTGCTCCGGCCGCCTCCTCTCCCGGCCACCAGCTCGCTTCCGCCTCCCCGCGCGCTTCCCCGGCGTTGTCCCATCCTCGGCCGCGAGCGCCGCGCCCCGCGCGTCTCCGTCCTCTACTCCTCCTACCCGTGCCACCCTGGCCCGAGTCCGCCGTCGACCCGACGCTCGTCGGCCCCGCCTCTGCACCTTGCAGCGATGTCGCGGCCCGGTCAATCTCCCGCCTCACCGGACCCCTGCGAGCTCGTCGCCCTCCTCCCCGTGTTCGACCCGGCCACCGGCCTCTGCTTCCGCCGCCTTCGTGGAGCCGTCGTGCTCGCTGTCGCCAGGACCTCCAGCCTCACCCAGCGACGCCGTCATCGCCGCCACTCCGGCGAGCCCTGTGCCAACCACCACAGAACCACCTCATCGTCGCTCTGTTGACCCGACCACGCGCGTGGTGCACTGCCGAGATGCTGCTTGCTCTCGTGTGTGCACCTGCAGCTGTGCAACGCGTCTTTCAGCCCTCGGCACGTGTCTGCAATGGCTAAGACGTGCTGCTCCGTGTCCCAACCATGTGGGTACCCTGGTGGCCCATGCCGCTGGCAACAACAAGGTTGTTCCCTGCTATGTGCTTTTGTTCTGTCTCTGGAACACCGTGAGCCTTCCTGAAGTTTGTTGCCGAAGATCTTCCGAAGATTGGAGTTCACCTCTAGCCAACAAAGCCGACACCACAAGATCTACCACACGGCCCCGAAGACCGATCCGGAGCGCCAAGGCCTTAACCATGGAATCGACAAGAACATCATGGAACACCAAGATCGTCTCCCGGACACCAAGTTCGTCGAGGTCCCAACACCGAACCTAAGTCCATCATCGACCACCACAATGTCGAGATCCCGGCTTCCGCGAAGATCTTCCGAAGACCGAACCCAAAGACCACAGATGCGACAAGTACTCCTTCCCAGACGCGATGGCCCGAACCCGAAGACCGCCAAGATCGCCAGCGGAACGCCAAGTTCTTCACCCCGGACGCCAAGACCGACCCGATACGCGGACCCGACAAGATCTTCGCGACGACAAGATCGACACCGACCAGGGCGAATCCGATGCGCCCCTGACGCCAAACCAAGTCCTTCTTCCCGGAACGCCAAGCTCTCCTTCCGTTGTCCGAGAACGATCCTGATCCCGTTCCCCGTCGAACCCTGGACCCTGAGACCGAACCCCGAGCCCCCGGAGCCCAAGATCTCCCGAACCCAGATATGTGAACCTTTTCTTGAGCCCCTTATTTTATAAATGCTATATATAAAATCTGCTGCATTTAAATTGACATGCTTGCACACATGTCTGTGGTTTCGGGGCATCATGCCGATTCACCTCATAATTAAATATGGAGTCGATATGCGGGATACTTTTGTCTTATTCTGGACTCCATTTAAATTCGTGTAGCAAACCGATCCCATGTTTTGTCTTGTTAATACAACATTTAAATTGCGGGGTTTCTAAATAACTTGAACAGTGTAATTAATTGTCAGGACCCCGGTTCCGCTTAAAATTGCCTAATTGCATCGCATCTGCATCATATCATAATCATGACGGATCTTCTGCCGTCTGATTAAATAGTGCATCCGGTGTTTCTTTTAGTGTTTTGCTTGTTCGCAGATTAGGCCGATGAGTTGATGCGAGTATCGACAAGTTCTCCGGATATGATCCGTCGGCAGTGTTTCCCAGGCGAGCATCTCTCCCCCTTCTACCTATTTTGCATTTATAGTCTTTATTTCCTCCTGTTGATCTATTGCTACCCGTGTTGCGATGCTTTAGTGTTCCATACCCGATATATCCCGTGCAGCCTTTATATTGCCTTGGACACCTCCTATTACCTGTGTTTGGTAGATAGCCGGCCTTGCGAGTCGTAGATGCTTGCTCAGGTGCGATCTCGTGTTGTCGAGTACCACAGTTGTTGGAATGCTGGAAGATGTTTACGGTGGAGATGATCATGCCTTTAATTACAACTATTAAATTGCTGGGATAACTAATGAAAGTAGCACCGGTGGGCAACTATATGTTATTTGGTTTTTCATTCCCACTTGTGTCCCGTAGGCCCCGAGTACTTGATACATGTTCCTTGATTTTTCGTGCTATCCACATCCGGGAGGCCGTGGACCCCCCTGAGCCAGAGCTTGATTCATTTCTATTTCTTGGGGCCACAAACTAGTTTGGGGTTTTATTACTATCCTGTACTTATGCCATGTTACTGCTTTATTTAAGATTGTGCGTGCAGTACCTGTACTGTTTTGGATCGCGCAATGTTTTCGCGGTATCGACAAGCCCAGTCACACTTTCGGGTTCCCTGTCGTTTACAACCGTCGTCGCAAACCCTAGGTCCGTTCTGGAGCCGGCCGGCTTTGTTGCGGGTAGCTTAGTGGGGTGGCCCCCTGAAATATTTCTGAATCCTGTGATTGCTTTGTCGTGAATGCCTCGTTGGGTTTTGAGTTGGTTTTTCCGAGGTTGATCGAGTGTGTGTTGCTATTTGTGCACTCCTGCAGGGTAAAACTTTCTGAAAGCCGTGTCCGCGGTTATGGATGACTTGGAGCATAGTATCTCGATCATAGACAAGCATAACTAAAGTAGTGCTATAAATTTGACTTAATAGGTGACTAGTAATCAGATGCAACTATAACGGAATGGATATTAAAAATGCCAACAACTGGTGGATCTGGGTTGTTTTGTGACATGCTATACCTGCCTAGTAAATATTGCAACTCCAATGGAATGTGATAAAAGTGCCAACAACTGTTGGGTTTTGGGATTCCTCAGGACAATTATATCTGCCTAGTAAATGTTCCAACTATAACCGAATGGTAATTAAAACTGCCCACTACCTATGCTATCAGGATGACTCATGCTATCTATACCTGATTAGTAAGTGCTGCAACTATAACGAAATGAGTAAAACTGCCAACTATGTGAGTTCCTTGGTCCGACTTCCTCGTATGGTCTCGAGGGGAAATACCAGGATGGGTTTGTCTGGTGTTAGCTTCAGGTTAGATCCGAATAGGTCTTTCTTACCCCTCTCTGATAACCGCCAGTTGTATCGAGTCTCTATAGGTTGTTTAGTGCCGATGTGCTGCCGCTTCAGCCCACCATACCTGTGTAGGCGAGGACCGCCAAATTCTAGCCTCGCCATGTACTGGCCTCAGTACTAACGCTCCTCTTTTCCTTTGCCCTTTGTCGGCACCCCTTTTGTTTTAGCAGGTTTCCACGTCGTTAGCAGGGTTACCCTTCCGGCTTGGCCTAGGCAGGGTTATGGACGCCATTGGTTATTCTTCGGGGCTCTTAGCCCAATTTGCATCTTGTCCGTACTCGGACGTTGTATCGTTTTCAAGGTGATTTGGATCTTTGTACTGTATATCTGTACTCTTGACCCATGGAGTCGTGTTGTATATATATTTGTTCTGTGAGTCCCATCGAGGACTGTTGTGTAATGGTATTACTTCGTTTTCCACCCACACGAAAGTGCCTGGTGGGCGTCTTTGAATCGTTTCTATGCAGGTTTGGCGGAAAGGGCTAAAACTTGCATAGGGCCGATTCGAGGGTGTTACAGAGTGGTATCAGAGCTCAGCAGTTACGATACCCCACTTGTCCAGCCTGTAGGATAACCTAGCTAACGGCCGAAGTAGAGTGTCAAAACTATTTTGGAAAATCGGTTGGATAGATCTGATTAGGTCTGCTTTTACTCCTTACCCTCTACTATTCTCCTCTTACCTCAGCGTGTTTTGGATCTGTTCTCTTCCCTTCTTCTAGTCCAGGATTTCTCGTGGTTGGGTTTTCTGTCGTACCTTTAGGGTTTCGCTTTCCCTTTTTAATGGTGGAGCTACAATCATCAATCTGCTTCTCGACTGTTGTACCTTCATCCAATCTTTTGTCCTTGAACTCTTCATCTGTATGTGCCCCTTGACAGATATCTGTATCGTTGAAAAGCATATGAGAAGGATGAGCATTGGTGAAGTTGGAGTATACCTTGAGCATGTGTTGTTCATGCCAATGGAACCATTGCAAAATCTGATCATTGTGTCTTTTAGTACGATGTTTCTTTGTATCTTCCTGCATCACCCCTCTTGTTCCGAACACCGCCTGTGAAGATCTTCAGTCTAAATTCCGCGAGTTGGTTGCACGATTCTGTGATTCATTTACAGAAGGATGCTTTGAGTATGGGATGGATTGATCACCCTACCCGTCTCTCACTGTGCACTTTGGTACATCGAATCGGGGAAACAAGCAATTTTACTCTGTCCCCGGAAGTTAAAGGTGGCCTTATCTCTTGATACCTTTACCTTCGTCCTTTGTTCCCGGAGTGTTTTCTCGACGACCATGGACAACGACCTCTTGTTAGTGGTGTCGCGAGGATCTACACGAAGCGACAAGATTCAGATCATCGACCTTCTTCCTGGTACCATGAGGCGGATCTCGAGGGCGAGATCCCTTGTTAGTGGTGTCGAATTGTGGCGCCCCGCAAAAACCACTACTAGAAAATCGCGGTGTTTTTGTGCATTGCATCATCATGACCGCATGCTCATGTCATCATGCCACATTGCATTTGAGCATCGTCATCATCTTGCATGGTTTGTTTAAAAACTATTTTCGAAAAGCCTGGTTTTGTTATCTAAATGCCCCGTCTTTATTTCAAATTAAAACCCAGGTCCCCAGATTATTTTGTTTTGTCTACAAACAGTTTTCAAACGCCCCGTTTTAAACAAATAAAATTTTATTTTATTTTATTTTTAGGGGGCAGCCGAACCGGGCCGAACCGACCCAGCCGGCCACCCCCAAAACTACTAAACACTAGTCCTACCCTACCCTAACCTAATCTAACCCAGCCCCACACACACACCGCAGCACCCCACACAACCTTCCTCCACCCCTACCACATCACTCCGGCCAATCCCGGCTTGACACCTCACCCCCACACCACGTCACCGCCCCAAACACACACCCACACACGCAGACACACGCACACAGATGCACCTACCCTGCCCGGCCCCATGCGCGGACACGCTCCCCCCTGGGCGTGCAAACCCACACCCCGCGCCTGCCCTTTCTCCTGCCCCGCCCCGCTCCCGACAAACCCCCACCTGCCGTGCACGCCTTCCCGTACCCGGCCCCATCACTCCCCCGCCTGGCCCCTTCCACCGACCCCGCCGCCAGGTCCCCTCCCTTCCGCCGCGCTCGACCACCGCTACCCCGGGCCGTCCCCGCCAGCGCCCTCCGCCGCCAGGCCTACCCCGGCCGCCTTCCTCTCTGCCCCGGCCGGGGAGTCCCCCTCCTCGCCATGCCCCCAACCTCCCTCTGCTCCGACCGCGTCCTCTCCCGGCCGCCGGCTCGCTTCCGCCTCCCCGCGCCCTTCCCCGGCGATGTCTCGTCCTCGGCCGCGAGCGTCGCACCCTGGCGCGTCTCCGACCTCTCCTACTCCTACCCGTGCCACCCCGGCCCGATTCCGCCGTCGACCCGACGCTCGCCGGCCCTGCCTCTACACCTTGCAGCGCTGTCACGGCCCGGTCGATCTCCCGCCTCACCGGACCCCTGCGAGCTTGTTGCCCTCCTCCTCGTGCTCGACCCGGCGACCGGCCTCTGCTTCCGCTGCCTTCGTCGAGCCGTCGTGCACGCCTCCGCGCCCGCTGTCGCTAGGACCTCCAGCCTCACCCAGCGACGCCGTCGTCGCCGCCACTCTGGCGAGCCCTATGCCATCCACCACAGAACCACCTCATCGTCGCTCTGTTGACCCGACCACGCGCGTGGGTCACTGCCGAGATGCTGCTTGCTCTTGTGTGTGCACCTGCAGCTGTGCAACGCATCTTTCAGCCCTCGGCACGTGTCTGCAATGGCTAAGACGTGATGCTCCGTGTCCCAACCATGTGGGTACCCTGGTGGCCCGTGCTGCTACCAACAACAAGGTTGTGCCCTGCTATGTGCTTTTGTTCTGTCTCTGGAACACCGTGAGCCTTCCTAAAGTTTGTTGCCGAAGATCTTCTGAAGATTGGAGTTCACCTCTAGCCAACGAAGCCGACACCACAAGATCTACCACACGGCCCCGAAGACCGATCCGGAGCGCCAAGGCCTTCAACATGGAATCGACAAGAACATCATGGAACACCAAGATCGTCTCCCGAACACCAAGTTCATCGAGGTCCCAACACCGAACCTAAGTCCATCATCGACCACCACAACGTCGAGATCCCGGCTTCCGCCAAGATCTTCCGAAGACCGAACCCGAAGACCACAGATGCGACAAGTACTCCTTCCCGGACGCGATGGCCCGAACCCGAAGGCCGCCAAGATCGCCACCGGAACGCCAAGTTCTTCACCCCGGATGCCAAGACCGACCCGATACGCGGACCCGACAAGATCTTCGCGACGACAAGATCGACACCGACCAGGGCGAATCCGATGCGCCCCCGACGCCAAACCAAGTCCTTCTTCCCGGAACGCCAAGCTCTCCTTCCGTTGTCTGAGAACGATCCCGATCCCGTTCCTCGTCGAACCCTGGACCCTGAGACCGAACCCCCGGAGCCCAAGATCTCCTGAACCCAGATGTGTGAACCTTTTCCTGAGCCCCTATTTTATAAATGCTATATATAAAATCTGCTGCATTTAAATTGACATGCTTGCACACATGTCTGTGGTTCCGGGGCATCATGCCGATTCACCTCATAATTAAATATGGAGTCGATATGCGGGATACTTTTGTCTTATTCCGGACTCCATTTAAAATTTGTGTAGCGAACCGATGCCATGTTTTGTCTTGTTAATACAACATTTAAATTGCGGGGTTTCTAAATAACTTGAACTGTGTAATTAATTGTCGAGACCCCGGTTCCGCTTAAAATTGCCTAATTGCATCGCATCTGCATCATATCATAATCATGACGGATCTTCTGCCGTCTGATTAAATAGTGCATCCGGTGTTTCTTTTAGTGTTTTGCTTGTTCGCAGATTAGGCCGATGAGTTGATGCGAGTATCGACAAGTTCTCCGGATATGATCCGTCGGCACTGTTTCCCAGGCGAGCATCTCTCCCCCTTCTACCTATTTTGCATTTATAGTCTTTATTTCCTCATGTTGATCTATTGCTACCCGTGTTGCGATGCTTTAGTGTTCCATACCCGATATATCCTGTGCAGCCTTTATATTTCCTTGGACACCTCCTATTACCTGTGTTTGGTATATAGCTAGCCTTGCGAGTCATAGATGCTTGCTCAGGTGCGATCTCGTGTTGTCGAGTACCACAGTTGTTGGAATGCTGGTAGATGTTTATGGTGGAGATGATCATGCCTTTAATTACAACTATTAAATTGCTGGGATAACTAATGAAAGTGGCATCGGTGGGCAACTATATGTTATTTGGTTTTTCATGCCCACTTGTATCCCATAGGCCCCGAGTACTTGATACTTGTTCCTTGATTTTTCGCGCTATCCACATCCGGGAGGCCGTGGACTCCCCTGAGCCAGAGCTTGATTCATTTCTATTTCTTGGGGCCACAAACTAGTTTGTGGTTTTATTACTATCCTGTACTTATGCCATGTTACTGCTTTATTTAAGATTGTGCGTGGAGCACCTGTACTGTTTTGGATCGCGCCATGTTTTCGTGGTATCGACAAGCCCAGTCACACTTTTGGGTTCCCAGTCGTTTACAGCCGTTGTCGCAAACCCTGGGTCCATTCCGGAGCCGGCCGGCTTCATTGCGGGTAGCTTAGTGGGGTGGCCCCCTGAAATATTTCTGAATCCTGTGATCGCTTTGTCGTGAATGCCTCGTTGGGTTTTGAGTTGGTTTTTTCGAGGTTGATCGAGTGTGTGTTGCTATTTGTGCACCCCTGCAGGGTAAAACTTTCCGAAAGCCGTGTCCCCGGTTATGGACGACTTGGAGCACAATATCTCGATCATAGACAAGCATAACTGAAGTAGTGCTATAAATTTGACTTAATAGGTGACTAGTAATCAGATGCAACTATAACAGAAAGGATATTAAAAATGGCAACAACTGGTGGATCTGGGTTGTTTTGTGACATGCTATACCTGCCTAGTAAATATTGCAACTCCAATGGAATGTGATAAAAGTGCCAACAACTGTTGGGTTTTGGGATTCCTCAGGACAATTATATCTGCCTAGTAAATGTTCCAACTATAACCGAATGGTAATTAAAACTGCCCACTACCTATGCTATCAGGATGACTCATGCTATCTATACCTGATTAGTAAGTGCTGCAACTATAACGAAATGAGTAAAACTGCCAACTATGTGAGTTCCTTGGTCCGACTTCCTCGTATGGTCTCGAGGGGAAATACCAGGATGGGTTTGTCTGGTGTTAGCTTCAGGTTAGATCCGAATAGGTCTTTCTTACCCCTCTCTGATAACCGCCAGTTGTATCGAGTCTCTATAGGTTGTTTAGTGCCGATGTGCTGCCGCTTCAGCCCACCATACCTGTGTAGGCGAGGACCGCCAAATTCTAGCCTCGCCATGTACTGGCCTCAGTACTAACGCTCCTCTTTTCCTTTGCCCTTTGTCGGCACCCCTTTTGTTTTAGCAGGTTTCCACGTCGTTAGCAGGGTTACCCTTCCGGCTTGGCCTAGGCAGGGTTATGGACGCCATTGGTTATTCTTCGGGGCTCTTAGCCCAATTTGCATCTTGTCCGTACTCGGACGTTGTATCGTTTTCAAGGTGATTTGGATCTTTGTACTATATATCTGTACTCTTGACTCATGGAGTCGTGTTGTATATATATCTGTTCTGTGGGTCCCATCGAGGACTGTTGTGTAATGGTATTACTTCGTTTTCCACCCGCACGAAAGTGCTTGGTGTGCGTCTTTGAATCGTTTCTATGCGGGTTTGGCGGAAAGGGCTAAAACTTGCATAGGGCCGATTCGAGGGTGTTACAGCAGACAAGACTTTGCGGGGGGCTTGTACGAGGTTGACACGGCAACAGTTCTACAATCAGAAGCATACCACCACCAATCTATACAGCTCCCAGAAGTTGGGCAAGAAGGCGCCGAAGCATGAGAATGTGAAGGTACAACCAAGCTTGTCCCGGGAAGATTATGTCGGGGTAAGTAAATTGGCAATGAGATTCTTCGTCGTTGCTAAGTTGCAATTGCATTATCCTTTCTTCAAATAAGTATTGATTTTTCAGGTGATGCCCTTGTGGTCCGATGGTAAGAATGACGCATGGGAGGCGTTGACAGCGAGGTGGCGCAGGGAAGACCCCGAGTTCAACGCCTTGAGCGAGCGGAACAAGGCAAACCGTGGCTCCGGGAGGACACATTGTGCAGGAAACCTCAACCATGATCGCTTCAAGGCCAAAATGGTATACATATACATGCAACAACCTTCATTTATTTCCCCTCATGTTCCTACTTGATATGCAAAACATTTCTTCCGCGATGCAGGAGGCCAAGCTAGGGAGGCCTGTTTCTGACTATGAAGTCTTGGAAAGGATGAAGATGAAGAAGCCCGATCTGTCTATGCCCCAGCCCTCGCTTCCTGGCTTCTACGGCACTGCCGAGGTGGATGGTCCAACCTACCTTGAGGTGTTCAGTGCTTTTCACCCGGAGGTGGAAGACCCTAGGTATGAGGAGACCAATGTGAGAGTGTTGGTCGTGGCGGGGTGCGGCCGGGAGCACGGCCGTTTGAAGGTTCTCGATAGGGTGACCCCGCGAACTCCTGATTTGAGCCTCGCGCGTGTTAAGGCTACCCTCACCGCTGACGACCCCGCTATTCCGCCTCGTCGACGGCCTTCCCAAGCGAACACCGATGTAAGTTTTTCTTATTTCTATCCTCTTTCTGACATTTATTCCCAAGTGGCTAAGTTGACGAGATTCATTATTTTTGAAATTTTAGCCGGCTTTGGACGAGGCCTACAAGGCCACACATATGGAACATGTGGTGGCGTATGAGGCGTGGAAGCAGGCCTCAGCTGCCTACGAGGAGTGGGCAGAGCTACGAGATGCTATAAGCTTTAACCTTTTTTGCAAAAGATGACAAGTCCCGCTTTCCCTAGTTTAAACATTAAATTGTGCAATGCTTGACACCTAAACTTTCTTGCAGGCTGACGAGAAGTTCTATGCCACTGGAGAGCGGGATATGCTACCGCCACGGCCAGCTAGGCCGGGGGTGCAGCCAATCTTCCCGTCGAAGGACGAATTTGCTTTGGGCTTCTACTCAGGGACTCCGGTAAAATATTTGCTAACTACGTCATTACCGCGCAACTATGTCTTGGTGGTTGCTAACTCTGGCTCAAACGTGTAGGGAGCGGGATGTTCCACCATGATACCCTTTGGTCGAGCAGCCGCCTCCCCGACTACCTTGTGCACGATGACACCGGTTCATACCGGTCATGGTTCTCCTGGTGCTTCCGCTGCTGCTTCGGGTGTGGTGCTTCTACTCCTGATGCGGATGCTTCTCCTTCTACCGGTCGTGGCGGTGCTACTCCTCCTTCTTCCGGTGCTGGTTCGACGGCGGCTGCTCCACGTCGTCGTACGCCTGACTTCACGCGGGGAGACATGGGTCTCTTTAGCTCTCCGGATGTGTAGGGAACTTTTGTATCGATACTACCTATGTGGATGATCTACCTATCATGTACCTATTTGATATTTTGATGATGATGATGACCTTATGTTTGCCTTTATGTGTATGTGTTGAATGCTTTAGGTGTATGTTTTGAATGCTCTGCCTGGAATCTGGATTGCGGGAGTTTTAATTGTGCAGGAAATGAAGCAAAACAGAACCAAAAAGATAAAACTTGGCAACATCTACGCCGACCGCAATGCCGTCGGTGTAGAGATGACCATATGGCGCATAGTCAACCTGGGCCGACGGCATTGCCGTCGGCATAGGGTCTTGCGTGGCCCAGTAGTCAAGCTGGGCCGACGACAATGCCGTCGGCGTAGGGTGCTGCGTGGCCCAGTAGTCAATCTGGCCCGACGGCATTGCCGTTGGCGTAAGTATCGCGCAGGGCTGCCGGGACGGACACGTGGCAAGCTGGGCCGACGGTGAGGCCGTTGGCGTATAGAGAAGGGGGCTGACGGACGTTACCTGCGCTAAGTGGGCCCCGCAGAGGCTACGCCGACGACGCCTGCACCGACGGCTCGAACTTACCGTCGGCCTAGGTTGTACGCCGATGGGATCCGTCTATACGCCTACGGGGTGGTACGCCGACGGCTTTACGCCGACGGCCACCGTCGGCCCAATTTACGCCGACGGTATATGGGGTGTACGTCGACGGGGTCCAGCCGTCGGCGCTAGGATCGTTTCCTGTAGTGCAGCTTGGAGCTTGGATGCCTACCCGTCCTTGATGCCGGCTACACCGTTCGACTACATTATCCATGTTTCCCTAGAAACGTTAAATGCTTTCAATTTTAAGGGTATGAACACCGAATCCCTTCGTTGCCTTACATCTACATAGACTAGATCTTTGCCATGTCGTTCGCATTGCTAGGGGCCTGTTTGGCAACATGGTTTTTTCTCTGTATTTCAGAGATACCAGAGTATTTTAAAATACTATAGTTTGCAATACTTTGAGTTGTTTGGCTACAATAAAATACCAAAGTATTGAAACAGTAGTATTCCAAAAACTACGTTATTTTCACACTAAAATAGAAAGAGGTCTGGACCTCTTTTTCAAAAAACTGTGGTTTTATGAATACCTAAGTATCACATGCCCAGGCGCTGAGATACCATGTTTTTTGGATACTTTGGTTTTGCAAAAACTAAGCTGCCAAACAGAGCCTAGGTTTTTTTTTCTGTTGCGGAACCTTTCACCGACCTGACCTGTGGGGCTGCAAGATGGCTCGCTAAAAATACCGAAGACCGGGCGTACATGCAAGGGAGATCAAGATTACGTGCAAGACAAGATGAAGACCTGACGTGACTAAGGAAAACTCTGCTACTATCAGCGACTATAAGTACTCAAAGGCATTCACCTAAGAAGGACACGTCATAACCACCAAAGTCTTTTCCATTAGCCTTAGTCATAGCTCTAGATTCATATCTCTCCTCGGGTATCATTATAAACCCACCAAAATCATCTTGTAGACACATTGTACGATCTTTGGAGTTATTCTCTTGAGGACAATAATAAAGATTTTTTTATTATGATATCTCATATGTTCATAATAAATTTATACCATGCTATACTGTGATAAGCGGAAACATTAATACACGTGTGGTATTCAAACAGCAGGTCCCTAGTAACCTCTAGTAGACTAGCTCGTTGGTAAACCGATGATCGAGATTTCCTGATCATGGACATTTATATTAATTGACAACGGGATCATGTCATTGGGTGAATGATATGATGGGAACACAACCAACCATAGTATTTTAATGAGATCCAGGCACAAAGTCAATATCTTGTGGAACGTAGTAACTCACTCCTTCGATCGTGGGATCATATTTAACTCACTCCACCTCTTGTCCGAATATCTTTGCATTTCTTCGTTTCCAGACATTCCAAAGAGCACACGTGATGACCGTTGATCGTACTTTGCACATAGGGAAACCCTCCCATAGGTCTCTAATCGAGACACACTCGTGAACATCATCATGAACTGTCGAAAGAGCGACCAGAATTGGGAAATCGCAGGGCTATGCAGGAGTAGGTGAGCCGTGGTCTCAACACATGGACAGAACAGGCATACGTCGGAAGTGGCTAAGCCGTGTCTGAACTGGTGCTCATTTGTGAAAAGCCATCCACGGTCCGCCAGCCAAAGAAAAAAACGGCACCGGGGCGCAGCGAAGTTCTTCCAAGTCGCAGTTGCAAAGGGTACCACCTGCAAATGTTCAAAAGCTGCCGAATATGCAATCTTAGTGGTTGGAGGCCTGCTACCGATACGATCCAATCTAACGTATGACACCGTAGAGTCCAAGCTATCTAAGGCTAGAAGCGATCGCAAGTCCAACGGTTCCGATGATGCGGCATTAGAGAGACGAGGCTGGGTGTGTAGGGTAATAGCTCCAGAGGAGCAAGTATGAGAGACTGAATAATTCTTTTTAATAACATGGAAATACAAAGTAGCGAACCGCTAATCTAGAGTGCGGTCTTCAAGCAAAAGGTCGTGCCAAAAGGAGGTTAAGGTACCCGAGCCGACAGACACGGATGTAATGCTACGGAATTTAGGCAAGCAAGATAGCAGGCCCTTCCAAATGATCGAATTGCAATGGTGCGGCTCCCCTAGGTCACGGTTGGAGGACCAACCATAGGAGTACCTGAACCATTGTGCCCAGGGATTATCGATGTCACAGTGCAACGTAGAGAGGAATTTCATAAGAAGAGCCATGTTGTGAGATCGCAGATAGCGAAAACCTAAGCCCCCTTTCGTCATCGGTGCGCAAACCTCCTCCCAAGCGACGCGGCACTGCCCACCATGAACATGCTCCTTGCCTGCCCAGAAGAAAGATCTACAAAGCTTATCGAATTCTTGAATGGTGCCAATTGGCACCAGAATGGCCGAAAGAAGGTGAGATGTCATGGCTTGATGAGAAGATTTTACTAAGATAGCTCTAGCACTAATCGGTAGCGCCTTGTCGATCCACCCTGGAAGTTTGCGCCTCAATTTTTCTATGTAAGGACGGAAAGCACTCAAGCGAAGCTTGTGAGTGGACAAAGGTAGTCCACGGTAAGTTTGAGAGAAATAAGCAATTGGGCAACCCAGAGGTAAAGCGAGGGAAGTAGCATCCGTCTGGTTTACGTGGATAGGTGCGAACGTGCATTTATGGAAATTTATATGAAGGTCAGTGGCCTCAGAGAAAGCATCCAAGACAGACTTAAGGTTTGTAATGCAGTAGTTAGAAGCACGCAGGATGATGATGGTGTCATCGGCATATTGAAGTACAGTGCAAGGAAGGTGACCTACTAAAGGGTGCAGAAGTAAGCCATCAAGAGAAGCATGGTGCAAAAGCAACCTAAGGACATCTACTACAATGTTGAAAAGGTAAGGGGATAGTGGGTCTCCTTGGCGAAGACCCATACAACATTGAATCCACCTACCTGGCCTGGTGTTCAAGAGGACAGTTGATTCGCTTGAGGAGTTTATGTTTCTAATCCAACGACACCATAAAGGTGGGAATCCTTTGGCGAGAAGGATCGATTCGAGGGCATCCCAATTTATTGAATCAAAAGCCTTATGTCCAATTTCAGAACAATTGTGGGGGCCTTACGCTTGTAGCAAGTTTGGACTAGATCTGCAGCGTAGATGAAGTTTTCGGTGGCCGACCGACCTTTTATGAAACCAGTTTGATCTTGGCTAATGAGGAGCGGAATCAAAGGCTAAAGTCTGTTTGTTATACATTTAGAGCCTAATTTTACGCAACAATTCTGAAGAAAGATTGGTGTAAATTGACTTGGACAAGTTGCACCGGGGTGCTTGGGAATGAGAACGATGTATGAACGATTTAGGCGCCGAAGGTCGTCAAGTGAGTGCCAAATGCTATTGATAAGGGAACAAGTGTCGTTTTTTACCAAGTCCCAATTTTCTTTGTAGAAAGCCGGTCTGAACCCATCTGGACCCGGGCTTGAGTTGCAATCCATGTCCCAAAGAGCCTTTTTAATTTCATCCAGAGTGAAGGGCGCGGTAAGTGCTTCGGCGTTAGACGCCGAAAGACTAGGGGACGGAATCAGACTAGGGCCCGCGTCAAACTCCACAGGCTCGTCGTCGGAGTCCGTGGAGATGTCATCTTCTTCCACGTCGAACTCCTCCTTCGAGGCCTTGATGTCCTCGGCTCCTCGCTGTCTCCAACAGCTGTGGGCAGCGAGGTGTCCATGTCGTCGGCGGAGTCATCCTTGAAGACAAGCTCTTCCGGGTCTTCCTCTGAGGCGTCCTCGGCGATCATGGGATCCAGCATGGCCGTGTCCGGAGCCACCTTGTCGATGATGGGGATGAAGTCGGCCATCCTGAATGCGTTGCAGACGGCATGGACAATCATAAATCATTCACAATCACGAGACAACACACGATCTTTGCTTCAATGCTAAGGCTTTGTTTGTGACTTTTAATTTGGACTGCCTTTAGCTAGCTAATCTTAGAAAAAAAATCATGTTTCTTTCGACAGCCCACCGTGGATGTTCAAATACGTTTAACAGCTTCGCCATAAAAATGGAACACAGAAAAAATTAAGACAATAAATTAGTGGGATGTATGAGTAAAACCCGCTAGTCAAGACCAAAGGGCTCAACCATCACGGCTAAAACAACCTTTTGTCTAGTATAGATTCACACCGTATATAAACAGTAGTGTAACACTTGTGTCTTAGGCGCTGCCCTTTGTACTGTAACGTCTTACGCGGAGGCGCTACCGGTACGGCCCCTGGGACCCGCGTGCCAGGCTGGCAGGGGTGTAGCGTCTTTGTCATAGGCACTACACTGTAGTGTAATGACTTTCTTTTAGACGCTACATAAAAGGATTAGTGGAGTAAAACAGCTTCGCCGCAAGTTCAGTTTGTGAAACCTTTCGAATTTAGGTCAATTTTGTGCATAGGGATGCTACAAGGACTCGTACATGCCTCCGTCAGTTCTCCACCTCCACTCCCCATTCCCCACCCATGTCGAGCGAGGAGGAAATTTGAAGCCACGTGCAGGAGATCTACGGATCTCTCCACTATAGGTGTCCGCGGAGAATCGGAGATGGAGGCGAAGAGGAGGAGGAGGTGGCAAGGGGAGGAGACGTCAAGGTGGGGTTCCGTCACCAGCCAAGGCGCCATTGCTCTGGAGGCACTAGACTGCACCATCTGCTACCACCCACTCAGTCCTCCCGTCTTCCAGGTCCTCTTTAGTTTTCTCATCCTCTTCCTCACCGCGTAGATCCGCCGTTGCATGGATTGGTTCGGTTTTTTCAACCAAGAAAACCCCATTCAGTCCTCACCTTCGTCATTTTCCCTAAATATAACCTCATCTATATCCGCCGCTCTTAGGATGCGGTCATTCTTCCTAGTTTTTTTCTTCAAGCAGAAAACTCTAGAAGTTCAGATTGAGATTACGATATCGATGAAGCACAGCTAAAATCAAATCCATCTGCTACCACCCACTCAGTCCTCCCGTCTTCCAGGTCCTCTTTAGTCCCCTCATCCTCTTCCTCGCCGCGATAGATCCGCCGTTGCATGGATTGGTTCGATTTTTTCAACCCCATCCAGTCCATGCCTTCGTCATTTGCCCTAGTTATAACCTGATCTATATCCGCCGCAGTTAGGATGCCATTTCTTCCTAGTTTTTTTATTTCAAGCAGAAAACCCTAGAAGTTCAGATAGAGATTACAGACATGGATGACACACAGCTAAAATGAAATTCAGGCACACCTTATCACCATACGCCCGGTGCTCAAATGTTGATCAGGGTCTTCATATAAGGAAAATAAAGAAAGAATATAGAGGCTTATTCTGTCTTACTGATCCCAACCTGCGTATCTGATTCAGTTTTGTCAAAACACTTGTACATGTGTTCATTGGAAGCTTACCTTCCTGAAGAACTTTACGAGGGTAAGTTCAGGAAATTAGGGTGTAATAAGAGGTCGGATCTCCATCCAAGTCACGCCTCAACCAGTACCAAATTTCCTTTTTAAAACTTGAAAACATATTCCTAACTCTCAAGGAGGATACCGGTACAGAAAATGAGAGTCTCCTATTTGTGGAAACCTGTTGCTAAGTACTGTATATGCAGATGTTGTTTTAGAGTGTGCAGAAGTTATATCTTTCTCATAAGCATGCTCAAGATTTTAAATCACCGTGTCTTTCCCTTTGTGATATAATGTTGCAGTGTGCAGTTGGGCATATGATTTGACCGTCTTGCCATGACAAGCTCCTGAACAAGGACAAGTGGCACGCGTGCGCCAACAGCGGCGGGTACAACCGATGCATCGCATTTGACCACATCCTCGAGTCGGTCAGTATCCCTTGCTCCAACTCATGGTACGGGTGCACCGTCAAGACGCGTTACCACGAGCGAGAGGATCATGCGAAGTCGCCGGCTCGACCAGGGAACTCCTATGGCATCTCACGTCCGACCACGGGTGGACAGCTAAAGAGTTTGCGTTTGGATGCCGTTTCACCCTTCAGCCGCAGGAAGGAATGCTGGTTCTCCACAAGAAAAAAGGCAGCCCTCTGTTCCTGGTAAAAATCACGCCTGTGCCGCCTTTTGGCAATGCTGCCTCCATCCTGTGTGTTGATCCTCATGCTGTGGTGGGGGAGCGCAAGTTCAGGTGCTCAATTCCACTGCCACACCATGAGGGAAAAAAAAGAGGCACGAGAAAAAAGGCGAGCAAACGGATCTGAGAGGGTGGATCTGAGAGCAAACGTAGGCGCCCTCCCGGACGACCTGCTCCTCGACATCTTCGGGCGCCTGCAGGACCCCATCGACCTCCTCCGCATCGCCGCCACCTGCAGACAGTGGCTCCGTGTCGTCTCCGCCGGCGACGTGCCCCTCCTCCGACGAGGAGGCCTTCGAGCATCGCCAAAATCTCTGCTTCCTCTGCACTCGCACAAGAGGCAACATGCATGTTTCCAAGCTGAGAATAGTACCGCTCCTGTATGGTCTCTCGCCACCACGCCCAGTCCAGCCACCTTGCTCTTGTTATCCCATCCCGCATCCACATTAATTTTAGCCCATCCAATGTTCTGCGGTTTCCACTCTGAACCTGGGTCATCAGCTAGTAAAGGAGTTAGTGTATCTTAGTCAACTAGAGGAGTCTTACCTTTTTTATCCAAGGTAATTCTGGGGAGCGCACGCAGGGTCTCCACATAATTCTTCAAATAAGGAACGGAAGCAGCAATAGAGGCTTTTCCATCACCATGAACCAGATTGTTTCGGTGGTGCCATGTCCTCTAGAACATAAAGATAATTTTCGCACGCATGTCTTCAGAAGGTGAATGGAGAAGCTGCAAAAACCAATCATGATCGCAAGCCCAGAGTAAGCGCTCATCCGGCAATACCCACACATAACGGAGACCTTCGCGCAGTGTCCGTGCCACCGTGCATCAAATCATAGCATGATGGGCATCTTCATTCTCCATGCCACACACAGAACAATAGGGGTTTATCTTTGGGATCCGACGATGTAGCAAGCCAGTGACCGCCAGGGAGTTTGTAGCTAAACGCCAGGCAAAAACTCTAATTTTCTGCGGTACAGGACATTTCCATATCAGGTTCCAAATAGGCCGCTCGCCGTCAGGTGTCGAGCTGCACTGACCCTCACTAGATTCTGTTGGAGATATGCCCAAGAGGCAATAATAAAAATGGTTATTATTATATCTTTGTGTTTATGATGAATGTTTACATCCCATGCTATAATAAACACTAATACATGTGTGTTTTGTAAACATGAAAGAGTCCCTAGTAAGCCTCTTGTTGAACTAGCTTGTTGATTAATTGATGATCATGGTTTCCTGATCATGGACATTGGATATGATTAATAACAAGGTTATATCATTAGGAGAATGATGTGATGGACACACACCCACAATAAGCGTAGCATAAAGATCAAGTCATTAAGTTCGTATTGCTATAAGCTTTCAAATGCATAGTAACCTAATCCTTCGACCATGAGGTTATGTTAATCACCATCACTGGATGGATACTTTGATGACATCAAACACCGCTTCGTAACTTGGTGGTTATAAAGGTGTCATTGGGTATTTTGAAAGTATGTGTTGAAGCACATGAATCAAGATTGGGATTTGTCCATCCATATGACGGATAGATATGCTCTGGGCCCTCTCGGTGGAATGTCATCTAGTTAGCTTGCAAGCATGTGACTAGGTCACAAGGGATGACATATCACGGAACGAGTAAAGAGTGCTTATCAGTAACGAGGTAGAACTAGATATAGAGATACCAACGATCAAACCTCGGATAAGTATAGTATCGCGTGACAAAGGGAATTGGTCTCGTATGTTAATGGTTCTATCGATCACGAAGTCATCGTTGAGTATGTGGGAGCCGTTACGGATCTCCAGGTCCCGCTGATGGTTATTGATCGGAGAAGTGTCTCCATCGTGTCTACATATTCACGAACCGTAGGGTGACACACTTAAGGTTCGAAGTTGTTTTAAGTAGATATGGAATGTGCGTTGGAGACCGAATGTTGTTCGGAGTCTCGGATTGGATTCAGGACATCACGAGGAGCTCCGGAATTGTCCGGGGAGTAAGATTCATATAATGGGGATCTTTTTCTGAGGTAGGAAATGTTCCAGAGTATTTGTATGGGGATTCTAGAAGGTTTCGGAATGTTCCGGAAGGTTCTAGATGATTTCTTGGAGTTTGCTTGAAAACCAAGAAAGGATCAAGGAATCCTTGTGGGGCAAGACAAGGAGTCGTGGGGGAGGAGGACTCCTCCCCCCCTCCCAATCCGCCGGCCAAGGGAGAGGGGAGTCCTACAAGGACTCCACCTCCCCCATGGCGCCTCCCTCCTTTAAATAGAGGGGTGGAGGCGCCACCCCCTGGTCCTCCACCACTCTTGCCCTAGCCGCCTCTCTCCTCCTCCTTTCTTCTGCTCAGGCTTAGCCGAAGCCCTACAGAATTCTCTACTCCACCACCACCACCATGCCGTCGTGCTGCTGGGATTCCGTGGAGAAGATCTACTACCTCCGCTGCTCGCTGGAACAGGGAGAGGAAGGTCTGCTTCGACTCCGCACGTGTGACCGACTGCGGAAGCGCTGCGGGAACATGGCGCCGGAAGGATCGTCCACTCGATCTTGAGATCGGCAAGTGATCGACTACATCAACCACGAGATCCAATCTCGTAACGCTTTCGGATCTACAAGGGTTAGTACAGATCTATCTCGTTGCACATGTCTAATAGATTATATCTTGGCTTTTATCTAGATTAGATCTGGGTTTTGTTCGTTCTTGCGGTAGAATTTTTTTGTTTTCCATGCTACGAACCCATCAGTGGTATCAGAGCCGTGTCTATGCGTAGATCTGTTGCACGAGTAGAACACAATGGTGGTGTGGGCGTTGGTGCTCGTGCCGTCTTTTGCTTTGTGTACTTTGCATCTTGCGGTATGGTGGGATGAAGCGGCTCGGGCTAACCTTACATGTCATCGCACATGAGACTTGCTCCACGCTTGACGTGTAACTTGCTTTGCACAAGTGGCTTTGCGGGTGTCTGTCTCTCTCACCATAGTATAGATCCAATTTACACTTTGCAACTTGATAGCACTTGTATCAACGTTGTGGTTCAGTTTCGTAGGTAAGATCCGTTCTTATTCGAAAGCCCCAAGCCACGTAAAACATGCAAAGAAAATTAGAGGCGTCTAACTTGTTTTTGCAGGGATTTTGTGATGTGATATGGCCATCATGTGATTGTGATTATATTTGATGTATGCAATGATCCTTGTTGTAATATGGCAACCGGTAGGAGCCTAATGGTTGTCTTTAATTCTGTTAAGACATGCGTGTCTATTCATCTTGTAATAGCTTTATTCCAAGTAGTTGTAATAGTTGCTAGTGATGATGGACAACCATGAAGCGGCGCCACTGACCTTGATGCAATGCTGGTGATGATGGAGATCATGTCCGTGTTTTGGAGATGGAGATCAAAGGCATAAGAAGAAAGGGCCATATCATATCACACAAATTATGAATTGCCTGTGATGTTAATCCTTTATGCATCTTGTATTGCTTAGATCGCGATGGTGGCATTATAAGATGATCCCTCTCACTAAATAGCAAGTAATAAAGTGTTTGTCCTTAGTTGGCACCGTTGCTAAGACTTGTCGTTTCGAAGCATCTCTTGATGATCGGATGTGATAGATTCTACGTGTGCATACAACGGGTGCAAGCCAGATTTGCACATGCGGAAACTAAGGTTAATCTTGACGAGCCTAGCATGTACAGACATGGTCCCGGAACACGGAATACCGAAAGGTAGAGCATGAGTCATATAAATGATATGATGAACATGAAGATTGTTCGCCGATGAAACTACATCTTCTCTCATGAAGATTGGACTTGGTGTAGTGGATTTGGTTCGTGTAATCACTGAGACAACGTGAGGGATGTTGTTTTGAGTGGGAGTTCACCTAGTTGATTTAGAGAATTTAGATTGAACTCAATTTATCATAAACTTAGTCTAAACTACTTGCAAATTGTTGTAGATTATGGCGAACCTCTCCATCAATTTCAATGCGTTCCTAGAGAAAGAAAACTTAAGAAGAATGGAAGCAACTTCACGGACTGGTTTCGTGGACTGAAGATCGTCCTCAAGGCTGGTCAGTTGACCTATGTGCTCGAAACACCGCTAGGTGACCCACCTGCAGAAGATGCCACCGATGATATAAAGAATGTTTACGCCACTCGGAAAAATCATTACTCCACAGTTCAGTGTGCCATCCTGTACGGTTTAGAAGCGGAGCTTCAGAAGCGCTTTGAGCACCATGACCCGTTCGAGATCATTAAGGAGCTCAGGCTGATTTTTGAGACTCACGCGGCCGTGGAGAGCTATGAGGCCTCCGAAAAGTTCTTTAACTGTAAGATGGAAGAGGGTAGCTCCGTTAGCGAGCACGTGCTCACCATGTCTGGGCACGCGAACAAGCTCCAAGAGTTGGGGATAACGATTCCTAATAATTAGGGATTCACCGTGTCCTCCAATCACTGCCACCGAGTTATAAGAACTTTGTGATGAACTACAATATGCACTGCATGAACAAAACGTTGCCTGAACTATCGTCCATGCTGAAAACTGCTGAAGTGGAGATCAAGAAGGAGCACCCAGTATTGATGGTCAATAAGACCACCAATTTCAAGAAACAGGGCAAGCCTAAGAATAAGGGCAACTTCAAGAAGGACGGCAAGAAAACTGCCGCACCTGCTAAGAAGCCCAAGGCTGGTCCTAAACCTGAAACTGAATGCTTCTACTGCAAGGGTGCTGGTCACTGGAAGCGTAACTGCCCCAAGTACCTGGCGGATCTGAAGAACGGCAACATCAAGAAGAAAGGTATATTCGATATACATGTTATTGATGTGTATCTTACTAGTAATCGTAGTAGTGCCTGGGTATTTGATACTGGTTCGGTTGCTCATATTTGTAACTCGAAACAAGAGCTGCGGAATAAGCGAAGACTGGCGAGAAACGAGGTGACGATGCGCGTTGGAAATGGCTCCAAGGTTGATGTGATCGCCGTCGGCACGCTCCCTCTACATCTACCTTCGGAATTAGTTTTAAATTTGAATAATTGTTATTTGGTGCCTGCGTTAAGCATGAACATTATATCTGGATCTTGTTTATTGCGAGACGGTTACTCTTTTAAGTCCGAGAATAAAAGTTGTTCGATTTATATGAGTAATATCTTTTATGGTAATGCACCTGAGATGAATGGTTTATTCTTGCTGAATCTCGATAGTAGTGATACACATGTTCACAACATAGATGCTAAACGAACAAATTAAATGATAATTCTACATACATGTGGCACTGTCGTCTTGGTCACATTGGAGTAAAGCGTATGAAGAAACTTCATTCTGGTGGACTTCTTGAATCACTTGATTTTGAATCACTTGAAAGATGCGAAGCATGTCTAATGGGAAAAATGACTAAAACTCCATTCTCTGGAATAATGGAGCGAGCTACAGACTTATTGGAAATAATACATACCGATGTGTGCGGTCCAATGAGTGTAGCATCGCGTGGTGGATATCGTTATGTTCTCACTTTCACGGATGACTTAAGTAGATATGGGTATGTCTATTTTATGAAACATAAGTCCGAAACTTTCGAGAAGTTTAAGGAATTTCAAAGTGAAGTGGAAAATCATCGTAATAAGAAGATTAAGTTTCTGCGTTCTGACCGCGGAGGTGAATATCTAAGTTATGAGTTTGGCATGCATTTAAAGAAATGTGGAATACTTTCGCAGTTGACACCGCCGGGAACACCACAACGTAATGGTGTGTCCGAACGTCGTAATCGAACTCACTTAGATATGGTTTGGTCTATGATGTCTCTTACAGATTTACCGCTATTGTTTTGGGGCTATGCATTAGAGACAGCCGCATTCACTTTAAATAAGGCACCATCTAAATCCGTTGAAACGACACCGTACGAATTATGGTTTGGTAAGAAACCTAAGTTGTCGTTCCTTAAAGTTTAGGGTTGCGAAGCATATGTAAAGAAGTTACAACCGGATAAGCTTGAACCCAAAACGGAGAAATGCGTCTTCATAGGATACCCTAAAGAAACAATTGGGTATACCTTCTATCATAGATCCGAAGGCAAAGTTTTCGTTGCCAAGAATCGATCCTTTCTTGAGAAGGAGTTTCTCTCGAAGGAAGTGACTGGAAGGAAAGTAGAACTCGACGAGGTTATTGAACCTTCTCTCGGAGTTGAGTGTAGCGCAGCACCGGGAGATGTTTTTGTGCCACCTGCACCAATTGGAGAGGAAGCTAATGATGTTGATCATGAAACTTCGTACGAAGTTACTACCGAACCTCGCAGGTCAACGAGGGTTCGCACCACTCCTGATTGGTATGACTCTGCCTTGAACGTCATGTTGGTGGACAACACTGATGACCCTGCAACGTATGAAGAAGCTATGGTGAGCCCAGATTCTGACAAATGGCTAGAAGCCATGAAATCCGAAATGGGATCCATGTACGAAAACCAAGTGTGGACTTTGGTGGACTTACCGGATGGCGGTAAGGCTGTCGAGAACAAATGGATTTTCAAGAGAAAAACAGATGCTGATGGTAATGTTACCGTCTATAAAGCTCGACTTGTCGCGAAAGGGTTCCAACAAATTTAAGGAGTTAACTACGATGAGACTTTCTCACCAGTAGCGAAGCTAAAATCTGTAAGGATTTTGTTAGCAATTGCTGCATATTTTGATTATGAGATTTGGCAGATGGATGTCAAAACGGCGTTCCTTAATGGTGACATTGAGGAAGAGTTGTATATGGTACAACCCAAGGGTTTTGTCGATCCTAAAGATGCTGACAAGGTATGCAAACTTCAGCACTCCATTTATGGACTGAAGCAAGCATCCCGGAGTTGGAATCAACGGTTTGATAAAGTAATCAAAAACTTTGGATTTATACAAACTTATGGAGAAGCTTGTATTTACAAGAAAGTGAGTGGGAGCTCTGTAGCATTCCTAGTACTATATGTAGATGACATATTGTTGATTGGGAATGATATAGAACTTCTTAATAGTGTCAAAGTCTATTTGAATAATAGTTTTTCAATGAAGGATCTTGGCGAAGCGGCATATATTCTAGGCATCAAGATTTATAGAGATAGATCAAGACGCCTAATAGCGCTTTCACAAAGTACATACTTGGACAAAGTTCTAAAGAAGTTTAGATTGGAAGAGAGCAAGAAAGGGTTCGTGCCCATGTTGTCAGGTAAGACCTTGAGTAAGACTCAAAGTCCAGCTGTGGCAGAAGATAGAGAGAAAATGAATAAAATTCCCTATGCCTCGGCCATAGGTTCTATCATGTATGCCATGCTGTGTACAAGACCGGATATAGCACATGCTGTTAGTTTGATTAGCAGATATCAAAGTGATCCTGGAATGGAGCACTGGATAGCGGTCAAGAATATCCTAAAGTACCTGAATAGGACTAAGGATATGGTTCTTTCTTATGGAGGTGATGAACAGCTTGTTGTAAACGGTTACACTGATGCTAGTTGGAACACCGATCCAGATGACTCGAAGTCACAGTCTGGATACGTATTTATTTTGAATGGTGCTGCAGTGAGCTGGAGGAGTGCCAAGCAAAGCGTTGTGGCGAAATCTTCAACTGAATCGGAATACAGAGCTGCTTCGGAGGCTACACAAGAAGCCATATGGATGAAGGAGTTCATTACTGAACTTGGCGTGGTTCCCAGTGCGTTGGACCCGATGGCCATCTACTGTGACAACACAGGAGCCATAGCTAATGCACAGGTGCCAAGGTCACATAGCAAGCTGAAGCACATGAAGCTACGTTTCCATGCTATTCGCGAGTATGTCCAAGATGGTGACATAAAGATTTGCAAAGTACACACTGATCTGAATGTGGCAGATCCGTTGACTAAACCTCTCCCTAGGGCAAAGCATGACCAACACCAGAACGCCATGGGTGTTCGGTATATTACCATGTAATCTAGATTATTGACTCTAGTGCAAGTGGGAGACTGTTGGAGATATTCCCAAGAGGCAATAATAAAAGTGGTTATTATTATATCTTTGTGTTTATGATGAATGTTTACATCCCATGCTATAATTTTATTATTAGGAAACACTAATACATGTGTGTTTTGTAAACATAAAAGAGTCCCTAGTAAGCCTCTTGTTGAACTAGCTTGTTGATTAATTGATGATCATGGTTTCCTGATCATGGACATTGGATGTGATTAATAACAAGATTATATCATTAGGAGAATGATGTGATGGACACACACCCATAGTAAGTGTAGCATAAAGATCAAGTCATTAAGTTCGTATTGCTATAAGCTTTCAAATGCATAGTAACCTAATCCTTCGACCATGAGGTTATGTTAATCACCATCACCGGATGGATACTTTGATGACATCAAACACCGCTTCGTAACTGGGTGGTTATAAAGGTGTCATTGGGTATTCTGAAAGTATGTGTTGAAGCACATGAATCAAGATTGGGATTTGTCTATCCATATGACGGATAGATATGCTCTGGGCCCTCTCGGTGGAATGTCATCTAGTTAGCTTGCAAGCATGTGACTAGGTCACAAGGGATGACATATCACGGAACGAGTAAAGAGTGCTTATTAGTAACGAGGTAGAACTAGGTATAGAGATACCAACGATCAAACCTCGGATAAGTATAGTATCGCGTGACAAAGGGAATTGGTCTCGTATGTTAATGGTTCTATCGATCACGAAGTCATCGTTGAGTATGTGGGAGCCGTTACGGATCTCCAGGTCCCGCTGATGGTTATTGATCGGAGAAGTGTCTCCATCGTGTCTACATATTCACGAACCGTAGGGTGACACACTTAAGGTTCGAAGTTGTTTTAAATAGATATGGAATGTGTGTTGGAGACCGAATGTTGTTCGGAGTCTCGGATTGGATTCGGGACATCACGAGGAGCTCTGAAATTGTCCGGGAAGTAAGATTCATATAATGGGGATCTTTTTCTAAGGTAGGAAATGTTCCAGAGTATTTGTATGGGGATTCTAGAAGGTTTCGGAATGTTCTGGAAGGTTCTAGATGATTTTTTGGAGTTTTCTTGAAAACCAAGAAAGGATCAAGGAATCCTTGTGGGGCAAGACAAGGAGTCGTGGGGGAGGAGGACTCCTCCCCCCTCCCAATCCGCCGGCCAAGGGAGAGGGGAGTCCTACAAGGACTCCACCTCCCCATGGCGCCTCCCTCCTTTAAATAGAGGGGTGGAGGCGCCACCCCCTGGTCCTCCACCACTCTTGCCCTAGCCGCCTCTCTCCTCCTCCTTTCTTCTGCTCAGGCTTAGGCGAAGCCCTGCAGAATTCTCTACTCCACCACCACCACCACGCCGTCGTGCTGCTGGGATTCCGTGGAGAAGATCTACTACCTCCGCTGCTTGCTGGAACGGGGAGAGGAAGGTCTGCTTCGACTCCACACGTGTGACCGACTGCGGAAGCGCTGCCGGAACGTCGCGCCGGAAGGATCGTCCACTCGATCTTGATATCGGCAAGTGATCGACTACATCAACCACGAGATCCAATCTCGTAACGCTTTCAGATCTACAAGGGTTAGTACAGATCTATCTCGTTGCACATGTCTAATAGATTAGATCTTGGCTTTTATCTAGATTAGATCTGGGTTTTGTTCGTTCTTGCGGTAGAAATTTTTTGTTTTCCATGCTACGAACCCATCAGATTCTCGCAAAGGTTCCTGCATGGCGAGGCGATATGCCCCACGTACTGAAAACACGCCGGACTTGTCCGGGTGCCAAGCGATGATGTCCTCTCCAAGACGAGGTGAGATTTTTATCCCAAGAATAACATCAGCATCTGCCTCAGTAAATATCCTTCGAATCTTATCTATGTCCTAGGAATTTTTAGCTGGATCAATGAGCTCTGCAACCCACTTTTCTTTTGATCGTGTTCGTCGCACCATGACCTTCAGGTTACTGTCCCTAGGCAGCTAGTTATCGCGCCAGATTTTAACTCGTGTTCCATTGCCGATCCTCCAAATGACTCCCTTTTTTAGCAGATCCAAACCGTGCACCACACCTTGCCATGATGGTGACGCATTCTGAATGAAAGCTGTGTCAAGCAAATTCCCAGCTGGGTAGTACTTCGCACGCAGCACTCGGGCGCAAAGGCTGTCAGGGAACTGGAGCAGTCGCCAAGCTTGCCGAGCTAGTAAAGCCTGGTTGAACACCCTTAAATCGCGAGACCTCACTCCGCCGAAAGATTTTGGCCTAGCAACCTTATTCCACGCCATCAATGCATTCTCCTTCTCTCATGTTCATCACCCCACCAAAATTCTCGGATCATTTTAGTAAGTTCATCAAGCAGTCCAAACGGAAATTTAAACATGCCCATGGCATAGGTATGGCCTGCAGTACTGATTTGATCAAGGTTTCTTTAGCACCACATGATGCATACTTTTCGGTCCAGTCATCTAACTTTTTGCGAAACTTTTCTTTTGTTGGCTTAAAATTTCCTTTTGTCATGCAGCCATCCGGGACGGGCGGTCCTAAGTACTTCTCCTTAAAACTTTCTGTCTCATATTGCAGAATTTCCTTAATAGCATCCTTCGTTTCCTCTGCTATCCGGCTTCCATAGAAAATGGAACACTTGCCCAAATTGACCATCTGACCAGTGCTGCTCTCATTTCAAGGCCACCACGCTCACGCATACACTACAACACTTATGTACTACCTCTGTTTGAGATTATTAATACCAAGACACTCCATAATTCTCCCTCATTAATTTATGCACGCACCAATAGTCTTACATGCATGAGAGAAGTGAGAGGAAAAGAAGAACATACATTGGACGAGAGAGACTAATAAATAAGATAGCCTTTAATTATATTCTACAGAAATAAGTTGTTATTCATGCCAAATACATTTTTTTGGTATTATACGTCACATGTTGGGATAAATAACTACGGAGTACATCAGATCTCAACCTTCTTTTAGGATCTCGTGACACAGGTTAAACAAGCAGCTAGCTCACATGATGCAGTTTGCATATAGAATAATGTATCTTACTGAATCCATGCAGCTTATGATCTGGAGAAATAATTGCAACTTGTATTAGTATGCATAGCCTGATATATTGTCATCCTTAAGGTTAGCCTGTCAATGGTTAACTTCTATTTGGTGATGTAGTCGAAAATATTATTATTTATGGCACTTTGACTAGTAATTCTTATTGCAGAATTTTTCCGATGTGGCTCAGCCGTTCTGGCTATGGTGGTGCTGCTGCTGGGCTGGCCGTGGCCTCCCTTGGTTGCAGGTCTAGCCAGTTTTTCTTTCACTACCTGCTACTTTCCCGTGGCCATGAAATGGCAGCGAATTCACCATGCTGCAACCACATTAGCTATTTTGCTATATTGGCTTCAGCTAAAATTCACAGGTGATCTCTGGCCTTCTTCATACTCTGTGGTACCACGACCATCATGGCATGTTGAAGTTTTAGGATTTCATTTTGCCTTTTTGGTCTCGAATGTGTTGTTTGTGGTGTAGTTGATGTTGATCTAGTGCTTTGGACAGTAGTAGTCAGATGTATTGTTGTAGATTATCGAATCTTTAACATGGACATGTCGTGGTAGTGGTAGGCAGGCAACAAGTAGGCATGCGCAGAAGCCTACCTGTGCCATTTCCCCCTGCCTATCCTTTTATGTTCTTCTCTTGTATTATTTATTAGTAATGAGATGCTAACTCTTACAACCCGCTGGGTTTTGATTGATTAATTTTCACTTGTCATGTCTTGTAAGCTATCCCCTTTATTCTGATCAGAAACAATCACTAGGTGACTTGTCGCTTTGAGCTTTAGTTTGCCTCCCTCCCCCAAAAGATATTTTTCTTTTCTTTTGATGGCATCAAAAGGGAGGATTGTGTTTTCTTTTTTTCTCCGTCTGCAAGTCAACTAATTGGTGAGTATTTAAATCTTATAATAGTTGATTAAACATGTCGGTGAGTAGGTTGCCATCATCCTTTTTATCCAAATTGGTGATTATTTAAATCTTATAAGGATTTATACTTGTTTTAGATTTAAATTCCATGGTGAATACGTGGTAATACATGCTTTCTTAAAATTGGGTTAGTGATAATTATCAGTTGTGCAGTGGTAAGCTTCCTGTAGCTTATGAAATCCACTTCGGACCTCTGAGACATGTTGCATCTGCATGAACGCATTTTTTGGGTGCAACTACTATCTTAACCGCGGAATGCGTTTACAATATGAGCCTTGATTCTACTTGCTAGTAATGTCAGTCCTCACTGAATCTTGACCTGTTATTGTTTCTAGCAAGGAAAAAAATACTCTGTTAATTTGATATAGTAGTTGAGATGCCAAGAAAACTTGCTAAACATGTGGATGTCTGACTGCTACCATGTTATCTAGAGTGGAAACTATCTATTTGTTTTCCTGCCAAAGTTAGAGGCCATGACATCCAACTAAAATTACCACTACCAGGTTTAGATCTGGTGGGTGTTGCTCGGTGGTGGATTCAAAGCTACTTTTGTGTGTATGTTAACTGTAGGTGTAGAGAAGGTACAATCCCGGTGGCATGTTTATCTGTTTATCTGTTTATGCCAATTTTCAAGATGTGTATGTGCTGTGGTTATGACTCTAGTATCCAGTTCAGCTTCATGTTAGTCCATGGTGTATTTCCTTTATAGTGTCTTTATGTTAACCATGTGTATGACAGGTGTCTAGTTTTTGAGAGCAGGTCATGTTACTATTGACTGGTCTGGTGCAGGGGAGGGCGATGGCGATGGAGACGTGGCCTGTCCTGGCCTGGGCTATGCGGTGCTGCTCGCCTCCATCTGTTTTGGTCCGGTGGTGTCTCGGCTCTGGTGATGGTGGTTGTTGTGCTGCTGATTTTGTGTTAGTTGTTGTAAGGTTGAGTAGTTGGACTCCATTTTTGTCGAGAAACCAGAAATCATAATAACTAGTTTGGTTTGCGCATTTGTAAGCTTTATTGATTCTAAACTTGCATTTTGCCAGTCTTTGACTAATTAAACTTGTGAGTATTTCGGTGTTGTATGGTCATGTCAAACTTTATCATCGCGCGATCTAACTGTTTGAAAATGTTGCGTTGGTCATGTCAAAATTTTGAATAAATCGTTTATCTGGTTAATTAGCTGAAGTATTATGTTATTTTTTGTTTCCTAAAGAAGATTCCTGATCTAGCCAGCTAGAAGCAGAATCATATGAAAGATTATGGAAGATCCAAACGAGAATTTGATACTAAAAAATTTCCCGTCCCAAGATGTGTTGGGTATTAATGTGAGTGATCGGACAACTGCAAAAGTATGTCATGAATGAGAAATTTTTCCTTGCCCCACAAAGAAAATGATACTGTTAGACCGAGGATGTATATCCAGGATTAGCCAGATTTGTTGTACTCTCTCTGTTCTGGTATTGGAAGGGTAGAGCTAGAAATTAAGGAAGCTATCGGTACAATGATTATGTTCTGGAATTATAGTGCGAAATCCGTCGTCCCGAGATTAGGGAAACTGATAACTGATAGGTTGGCGATATAGGCGTTTGCATTGCGGCTTGCAACTTTCAAGGTTCGTCAAAAAAACAACCACTAGAGTTTGATCTTTGTCGAGGTGAGGGTGAGGTGAAGCCACTCTCGGAATGTCCTGTGTTGTTTCGCCGGCAAAAACCGTGCTTCCTGGATGGATGGATGGATGGATGGTGTCCCGTCGTCGATCTAGCTACCAGGTAGTTTCTTCTCATTTTGGATCTGATGAATGGATCGATCTAGCAAGCAAACAAACCCTTCTTAGCGTTGTTACTTTTTCTTGCCTCTCTCTTCTTCTTCTTCTTTTTTTAGAAGAGGTGGGCGAATATGGAGTCGATGAGGAAAAAAACAGAGGCACGAGAAAACGGATGGAGAGGATGGATCGATCGCCGAGTAAACGGTAGGTACGTCAGCATACCTTGGTGCGTTGCCGCCAATCGATGGAGTCGGATCAGGAATAGTTTCCGTGCGTTCAGCAACTAGGATTTGCTTCTCGTAACTGAATGTGGGAAAGGAGAGGGAATTGGTTGCAGTATTGCTGCACGCACAGTCCACCAGGTAAAAAAAAATTCAAGCCGACAAAACAGAGCACTACCGTCTCCGGCGCTGCCAATCCTCCCCTGCTCTGCTCCACCAATTTCTCCCCGTCTCCGGCGCAGCAGCATCCATGTAGCTAGCCAACAGATTAGCTTAGCACGGCTTGAGATGCGTTTTTCTAGAGCCTGCTTCTTCTACTGAACAATGTCTCTTTTTAGCACAAGATACTCTACATGGCTCGCTTGTTCTCAACAATTATGCACCGAAGAGCTGTTACACACCCAAACTCTGCTTCCCTTGTAGTAATAAACTGTAGTGACAATTACCAGAGCAAACTTCACACCATCAACACAGCCCTGACCGGAGCCACCTCAAATCAATTATATATATTCTATAAATCATAATTTCCAGGTGTAACAATTTGACCCGAGCTTCGACCTGGTGCAGCAATTCACCAATGACTATCTACTGCAGCCTGATCAATCATCCTGCAACATGCAGTAGATCAACTAGATAGTGCATATGGAGCCGGATCTCGCTCCCACGCTTGTCGCGCATTATCTTCGTGATACTGACAGAGATGCTGGTAGTGTTGGGCGCAACAAATGAGTAGCCGCCATCCTCCTGAAAATCCGAAGACTTCTGCCAACCAATGCCGATGCTGCTGGAGCCAAGATGGCACCTGAACTTGTGTTCTATCTCCGTGGTGGCAGTGGCACGAGGATCGACGCACAAGACGGAGGTGGCGTGGCCGAACGGCGGCACCGGAGTGAATGTCACCAAGAAAAGGGGGCCACCACCGTCTCGGCTGTGGAGAACATGCGTTCCTTCGTGCACATCCAGGGTGAGCTTAACATTGTACTTCAACTCGGTGGATGGCCACTTGTGGTCGTCGGTAAGGTGAGCCAAGAACATAACGATGGCCCCCACGAACCCGCAGCCCGGCACTGGGCAGAAGCATGGCTTGTGCGGGCATGACTTATTATGCTTGTCCGCGTCGTGGTAGTGCGACTTGGCAGTGCATCCATACTTGGTGTTGGAGCAAGGGACACGGAATGACTCCAGGATTTTGTCGAGCGCATTGCACCGGTTGTAGCCGCCGGTGAGGGAGTACGCGTGGCACCTGTCCTTGTTTGGGAGGCTGCCATGGCAGGACGAACAGATAACGTGCCCAACTGCGCACTGCGTATAGAGAAGGAAATACACCATGATTTATATGCCTGCTTGTGAAAACGATGTTCTTGTGAAAACGATGTTCATGCTAAAAACGTAGATCTTCAGTTTCAGTTCTGAAGATCGTAGAGAAAACAACAGTGTGAAACAATTGCAAAATTTGAATTATCAATTAGTTCTTGTTGAAAATAATGATAACATAACTTTGAAATATAGTACTTGCGGAAATTAATGGTGGTAAGTTGGAAATGTTGTGCAGGAGGAAGATTCACACTGTATAATCTCTTAGCATTTAGTAATAAATAAAAATGTACTTGGCCACAGGTTTTCTTGAATCAAGGAGTCACTAAATATTGTACTGGTATCGAGGTAGGGATGTGTTTTGTACAAGTGTTTGGAAGGAAAATTGGTGATGGGAGAAGGCTGTCTGGATTGAGGTCGACCCACTTGCAGACCAATATTTTCGTTTTTGACAGGGACCAATTTCATATATAGGCCATTCAACCATACTGGTTTATGCCGTGTTAAATGAATGATGGAGATTGGGAAGTGATCTTATTTAGGAGGGAGATGATGCAAAAAAGAAATGTGCTTGTCACAGGTTTCTGTAAGGAAATATCATGAAACAGTGAAAATAGAATCACTACACAGGAAGACAGGAAGTGGGAGGCAGTATGTCAGTGTACACAGCAATTGTGCTTTCACAGGTTGCTCATTAGGCTCAAATGTTTCTTCAGATAGTTAAAGCTTTTATGGATCCATGGCTGAAACTTCCATCTTTGCTGGTGCCTCTTACAAGTATTCTGACAAAAAAAAAACTGACCCAAAATGCTTCTATAGACGAAGGCACTGATTGATCCCCTTTTCTTTACTAGACCGATGGCACTATTCCTCTGATTTCAGCCGCACCACACCGCATATCTACGATTTCTATCTAAAATTCTAGGGTTTCGTTGGCAGGCATGGCATCCCAAATCCCCAACGCAATGGCGGATGAAATGATGCTAAAAACAGGGTAAAAATGGTGCTACCCATGAACGAAGAAGGAGAAAAGAATTAGGGATGGGACCTGGTAGACCGGAATCTGTAGGGGATCCATGCAGATGGGGCACTCCAGAACATCCCGCTCGATGCTGCCACTGATGGCCGCCGACATCTTGTTCTGCTGCGGCGGCGGCCGTCGATCGATGGTGACCTCCCTTTCCTCTTCTTGCTGCCGTTGCAGCTCTCCTTCCTTGCTCGCAGGCAGCAGTAGCCAGTAGCCAGTAGTCGATGATGACCTGGCGGTGAAATCCGTAGCTTGCTTTGTACGCGTCGACTCTGTTTTTTCCTTGGTCACACTGACTGATGCAGAGCAGGGTGTACTAGCTAGCCCGTTCAGTACTGGTCATCGATGCTCACGTTTTTTTCTTCTCGTTTGGTTTCTTTTTTCCGATACCTTTTTGTGTACGCTGTTTATATAGATTAGAAACTGTTCTATTGATTTTCCAGTAATGAATCAGGTGATTAAGTGTTCACGGGATTGACACAACTTAGAGCAATCAGGTGATTGGGTGTTTCCTAAATGTCACCGGCAGCACGTTATTGGGGGAACCGGCAGTGCAATCCCAAAGACGCCGTTTTCACAAGCGACCCTCCTGATACTTCAATCCCCATACGAACAAATTTAAAACAAATATCACTTAAACCGGCGTCGGGTAAAGTTAGGACAAATTTAGACAAAGTTTAGTCAAATTTATACAAAACACACAAAAGAAATCTCCTTCTTTTCGGCAAGCTCGTCGCCCAACCCCTGCGCCAGCTCACCTCCGCCCTAGTCGCCGCGGTAGAAGACGGGGAAGTGGAGGTCGTCCTAGTCGCCGTAGTTGAAGACGGAGAAGTCAAGGCCGCCGTCGTCGCCGTCCTCCTCGTCGCTCCTCCAGTCCTCCTAGTCATCGTCTTCCTCGTCCTCTGGCTCCGGTTTTGGGGAGGCCGGTGGCGCCCACGAGGATGGCCCTGGCATGTCAGCATCATCGTCAACGTCGACCACGTTGCCAGCGTCTTCCAACGACCACCACTACGCGTACACATCGGTGGTCGGCTGGACGGTGTTGAAGGACGCCGTCAGGAGCACCGCCTTCCATGGCTCATTTTCGGGGTCGTTGGGGTAGGCGTGCTGAGCCTAGGCCTCGAGCTCGAGCTCCCACCACGCCTTCTCCTTCTTCAGGGCCGGTGTCGGTGGCTGGAGCCCCGGCTCTGGCTTCGGGCGGCGAAGAAGGAGACAGTCGCGCGGGAGCGACGCGGGCATCTCCGGCTTGGGGATTAGGAGACGCGGTCTGTCACGAATGATAGCGTGTGTGAGGATGACCATGACGACACCGAGGGGAAGAGGAGGCGGAGCAATGGGCGTGGCGGCTGCGGCATGTAGCCATACTCCCCCAGCGTCTCGTCGATGTCGCGACCGTGCCACCAGGCCTTCCTCCCGATGCGGTTGAACCGCGGCAAGTACGGCCCGAACCTCCGGGCGATCTCCTTATCCTGCTCCTCCTGGAACCGGGGGAGCCAGAGCGTCGGGTTGCCCATTGCCCAGTCGTTTTCGCCGAGAGCAAAGGGGCCCTGCTCGTCAAAAGTTACCGCCGCATGCACTGTCTAGACTTAGAGAGCATGGAGCTACAGCCGGTTAGGGGATCAGAGTGCAATAATGCATATCCACGAGAGGTCTGCTCTGCCTCTACTTCCATGTGTCAAGGATACAATAGTTGTATCCAGTGTACATTCAACAATTGTGTGCTTTACGAGTTGGATTGGCCATAGTACCTTCTGCACCTCTCAGCTTGGAGCCCACGAGGCGCGACATGGTGACACATGCACGTAGAAATTGACAAGGATTTTTTTTTGTTCAAAGGAATTTCATAGTATTATATTTTAATTGAAGAAAGGCTTCAGTATGATGAAGTTTGTACTAAATTTGTAATGAGTAAATCTTAATGATTCAGATGCTCTCATTTGTTCGGTAGAATTGTTCCCAACTCAGCTTAATTATGTGCATCTTCAGGATTCCGAGGTTCTCTTTTGTCATCTATAATTGATCATCGGAGTGAGATCCGATCGACTAAGCTTTGGTGATAGTCTTTGCTTATGTGTTTCCTAGCTAGTTCCTTGCTTCTAAAATATGTAACCATTTGTTCTGTTGTTTGAGGTTGATGAAAGAGCATTCCACTAAGTGATCGCTAAACTTCATTTGTATGCTTGAAACATAATGATATTCCCCATTGCAAATGGATAAGTGATGGTATAATGTGAGGCTCAGCTCATCTTGAAAGCACCAAAGTTTGAAAACCAAAAAAAAGGAGGTTTAAGATGAAGTAGAGAACACAACTCAACAAACGGGATCACAAGTTCTTGGTAGAATTTGTCGTGTTCACTATGGGAAAATAATTTTTTTGTTCAGTACGCAGCTGTTCGCCGAGTGCCAGAAAGCAAACAACCCATACTCGGTAAGAAGGAAACACTCGGCAAAGTTCTAGAAAACACTCGGCAAACAAAAAAACTCGGTAAACTAAAAAAACTACACACCACAAATTTCGACACCCGACAAAACCTATGGGCACGTGGCCATCTCTCGGAGTTTACATTTCCCGGTCGTAAATTTGTATGTAGGTGGGGGGTCTTGTGACGACGTTCCAATAGGGTAACAATCTCAGGCACACACGATTTATATAGGTTGAAAACTCGACAGTGTGTATGCCGGTAAAACTCCAACTTCATGTATGCTTTGTATTGTATGTATGTGAGTTGCTGGTGATTTGAGTAGGGTGCCGGCTTCTGGTGAGAAGCCGGCTAGGATCGTCCTGCCTTGGTTGGGACGAACTAGGTGCTTGTGTGTGAGGCACGACATGGCGTGAGACACATACAGATGCATAAATTGCTAAGGGTTTGTTTGATTCAACGGAGTTTGATATAATTTTTTAAAGGAATTTGCATTCATGTGATTATTTTACCACTAAGATAGTTTGTTCCAGGGGATTGAAATCCTTAGATGCGTCGAGGATACCCCCTCTTCACTCTCGTCCGAGTACCTAGGACCAATTCGCTGGTCCGGGCAATAGGATCATGTCGACATCATATCCCTTCTTAAAGGTGTTGGCTTCCTAATCAGTGATTCGGGGTGCTAGTAGTGTGGTGGGACAACTTCAGAGGGTGCAACGATTGTTGGTCACCTTCTTTCGTCGATTTCCCATTGTCTTCCTTTGTATCTTTCTTTTTTGTTGGGCATGTTTGTTCTGTTGCTCCTTTGTCGTACTATGCTCAGATCTCTGTTTGCATGGAATTTTTTGCTCATATAATAGTCGTACTTCC